>CM039087.1:13270198-14494257 GCA_022113865.1 Chimonanthus praecox | reverse complement strand
ATATTTAGTATGAAATTGTGGACGAAATTGACAACGAATATTACCTTCTATTCCATGTGAAGTCTGAGAATGTTAGGAAACTACTGTTAGAGAACTGACAATCGGGATCTCATACTTGCTAATCCAACGGTTCATATTGCCTATTTATCTTGACTCAATCTTGAGGTTGACCCTGAACCGATGAAATAAATAAATTAGTAAATTAAGTCCACAATTTGCTAAATATAAGTATCGCATCCCATCAAATACGACCTGTTCAATCAATTGTTTTCTATATAAATGGAGCAAACAGCCTACACGAATACGAAACCAGCCCCTTCTTCTTCTTCTTCTTCTTCCTCTGCTTTTTCCTCTGCTTTTTCTTCTTCTTCTTCAACGATGGGTTGGTTTTCAAATCGTTTGTCGGTCTGGTTTCTTGTGTTATTCTTCTGCTTTTGTCTTTCTGGCAATAGGGTGAGAGCCTCTCATGGAGTCTTCCTCCAGTACCAGTCAACCGAGACTTCTTCTGCCGTCGAAGATTACAGAACAGGCTATCACTTCCAACCGCCCAAGAATTGGATCAACGGTATGTATGCAAGTTCTTCTCCGCTTTTTTTTTAACATGGGTATTCTCACTTCACATTGAAGGTGAAATTAATATTGCGAACATGTGTAAATCTCTTCTCTGACTTTTTCTTATTTCTTTTATTTTCCTCCCTTCCTCTCTCTCTTGCACTTCATCCATTCTGTATTCTCTAATTTTTCTTTATTCAGATAGTGGTTGGTTATTAATTTTATGGGTTTTTAAATTAAGGTTTCCAACAATTTATGTGGTTAAGATTTAGAAACATGGTGAATATAATGGCTTTTCCATCTAAACTCTTTTGGAACCTCTTTCATCTTTTTGTATTTAGAAAGGAGATAAGGTTCTTTGGGTGGCTAAAGTGGTCTGTAAAGGATCGGATCATTCTTCCTATCAGACATAAAGACGGCATCGGCTTCCCTTCATGAGATGTCTGTGAACAGACAAAATCCCAATTTTTTGAGAATCTAATAAATTAATCCGTGAAGGTTGGAGTTAAGAACTAATCTGAAATGTGGAAGATCTTAGCTTCTAGTTTGCGTTTGGATAAGGTGTAAATTTTACCAGAGTTACTCAGAATTACTTTTGACCGAGGGTTATTTTGGGTATAAATACTCTTTCCTTGATAAAAGTTTTTAAAAGTGGAAGGGGAGATATTTTTTATCCTCTTTTTTAGTTATCAGAAGAGGGTAACATCCACAACGCAGTCTAAGTTACTTTCAATAAAAAAGGATTACTCTCTATATTATTACTTAGTGTGTGTAGATAAGGAGATTTTTACGTGTCTTAAGAAATTCTTTGAAAGGGTTTGATAAATTAAAAAATATATAATGATTAGATAAAAATGAAATTTTGTATAGTCATTATTTATATTATTTTCTACTTACCACATCTAATCATATCGGGCTTAAGACCTGTATAAAGCAAAGTCATGATATCAAATTTTTGTTATAGTTTCTTTTTAACTTTTATAATAGTTTTGATTATTGATATTGATTTTAGATTTTTAGAAAATTTAAGACAAATGAAGTGGTCCATTGTGCAAAGAACAGACAAAAAAATGATATGGGCGTGCAACCATGGTCCATGTTATGTTCCTTAGTACAGGACATCCTCTTACTTCACAGTCTTTTTTTACCTTGGGTCGTAGAAATATTTTCAAATTTATTTATAATTTGAAATTTTGAATAAATAAATGATTCTCATAATTATTATACCTATATAGGTAGAGTTAATGGTGTTAAAATTTTAAATATTCAAATTTGATACATTGTTAGATAAGTCATATTATATTAATCCATATTTATAGTTTAAAAATATAAATCTACAATAATTAGATGAAATTCAGATTTTACATCTCTAATATTTTATTAAATTATTTATATTTACTGTTCACTTAAATGTTTACAGTAAAAAAAAAACGTAGGTTTGACTTATTATTACACCAATTATTTACTCTCCTCGATCAGAGAAACAATGTAAAATATAAATAAAGAACTAATTATTATATTCACGGGATCCAATCTCAAACCTTAATTTTATGTTTTTTTATAGTATTTACTGCAGAAAAATACAGATTGTCTCATCTTTCCAATACATCTGACCTTTTGATTTCGACCCATTGTTCATAACCTCTTAGACTCTGAAGCCTTCATTTTTTTTTTATTTGAAAGGAAAAGGTGAAGTTTATCATCATTATTTATTGAGTTTTTTTATGAAAATATTTCAAAAACTCTAATTTTTCAAAGTATTATAACACAATATGCTGGATATTCTGCTGTTTTCAACATATAAATTCAAAAAAAAAAAAAAAAATACAGTTTTTAAGAATTTTTTTGTTAAAAAATCCTTTATTTTTATTGTAAAGTTGCTTCTAAGTTCTAACATCTCTTCTTTTTCTATGCATATGGGGACTGATTTCAATGATGCTTGGATATCCTTCCAACAGATCCAAATGGTACGTTGCTCTTATCTGTGTGAGTCTATTTGGAAATTATTATTTAGTTTATGACTATTTATTTTTAATTTTACGGAAATAAATATATATATATATATATATATATATATATATATATAATTTACATTTAGAAAACCGTGGAATACTTAGTATAAAACTCTCACGGATGAGCCCATTGCTCTTAAGTCACACCAAGGTTAAACCATTGAGACTCGAATCTATAACCTCCCGCTTCCTGAGGTAGGAGATAATCAGTTGAAATACACCAATGTAGGTCAATAATAATAATATTCTTTATTATAAAAAGCATTTTATTTCTTTAATATTCAATTAAATCTTATTTACGAAGTTAAGTTTAGTTTGAATGCAAGCTGACTCAATTATTTAACTATAATCTTTGCAATATTGATGGGAAAATTGAGAAGTTACCACCCCTAATTACATCAGTAGAGAATCTTTATACTAAAAGTAGACAAAGGGGGGGTTAAGGGACGAAGGACAGTGGGAGAGAATATAGTGCTGCTATGTAATGATTTGAAATTGACTCAGCACATGTACCACTTGTTTGGTGTTCCAATTTGTATTTTGCACCATTGTAATATTTATTGTAATAAATATTTCTTATATTTTCCTTTCTCACATTTTTATCACAAAAAAATACCATCTATCATATTATTTGGTTATAGGGTTTTTTGTCAACTTTTATTTGTAGTTTTGATTTTACTGATATGATAATATTGTTTTTCTCCTATTTATGAAACTCATAAACGTCTTTATACAACTTAAATCTAATTATTTTTAAATATTATATTTTCTACGACATTTTTCTACTTTGTTGTCAGTTGGATTTTTGACATTTTGATTTGATCCATTACTTTTCCTGTTTTATTCAGCATTTTTTTTATAAATGAAATGATGGGTGTGATTGGAATTACTTCAAGTCTTCAACTAATGAATTCAATCCTGTGATGATCAGGTCCAATGTACTACAATGGAATCTACCATCTGTTCTACCAATACAACCCCAAGGGTTCAGTGTGGGGTAACATTGTGTGGGCACACTCAGTGTCCACTGATTTGATCAATTGGAAACCGTTGGATCCAGCCATATACCCATCAAAGCCGTTCGATGAGAACGGTTGTTGGTCCGGCTCGGTAACGTTCCTCCCCGGCAACAAGCCCGTTATCCTCTACACCGGAATTGATCCGGAGAATCGCCAAGTCCAAAACCTGGCCTACCCAAAGGACCTCTCGGATCCATACCTTAGAGAATGGGTCAAACCCGATCACAATCCGGTGATGGCACCGACGGCGAAGAACGGCATCAATGCTAGCTCATTTCGTGACCCAACAACAGCGTGGCTCGGCCCAGATGGAGCTTGGAGGGTGATTGTAGGTAGCAAGAAGATGAGAAGAGGACTTGCCATCTTGTACAGGAGTAGAGACTTTCTAAATTGGGTGAAAGCCAAACATCCCCTGCATTCTGCAAGGGGCACCGGGATGTGGGAGTGTCCGGATTTCTATCCAGTCTCTAAGACAGGGACTAATGGTTTGGATACTTCAGTGATTGGGGATCATGTTAAGCATGTTTTGAAAGTGAGTTTGGATGACACAAAATTCGAATACTATACGGTAGGTAAGTATTTCCCTAAAACCGACAGATACGTACCGGATAATACTTCAGCCGATGATGCCACCGGTTTGAGATACGATTATGGCAAGTTCTATGCCTCCAAGACATTTTTCGACACCGGAAAGAATCGGAGATTGTTGTGGGGGTGGATGAATGAGTCGGACAGCGTACCGGACGATGATGCCAAAGGGTGGGCTGGTCTTCAGGTATGTCAAAGAACAATGCCTAATTATTTATTTAGTCTATAGTTAATCAGGTTGTGAATTCAAGCGCCATTTAAACATATAATTAGTCACTAATTTATTTTGAATGTATTAAATTCTTGTAGTGCATTCCTAGGACAGTATGGCTTGATAAGAGTGGAAAACAGGTGATTCAATGGCCCATCAAAGAAGTGGAATCATTGAGAAAGAACCCAGTTCGGGCACAAAATATTGTTCTTAAAAAGGGAGATCTTTATGAGATTAAAGGAGTAACAGCAGTGCAGGTGAGTTTGACAACTTTAACTATTTCATTCATTGGATTTAGTGAGTTGGATTGATTTATCTATTCATAATATTTACTTTGTTTCGATCTCATTTCAATTTGAAATAGTTTTATGAGAAATATTTAATATTGATATAATGGTTATATTGAATTTAATGCAAGATAATATATATATTTTTTTTGAATTTACATATGGAAAATCGCGGGATACCCAGCGTAAAACTCCTAAAGATGAGCCCATTATCCATAGGGCACACCAAAATTAGACTATGGAGACTCGAACCTACAATCTCCCACTTCTTGAGTCAGGAGATAACCAATTGAAATACACCCATATAGGTATGATAATGTATATTACTATCACTAAAAACAATATCTAAGAGTCATTTCTTTACATTCGAATTATCTAAGATGCATGTTAAATTTATTGTCGTAGAATTGTTGAGTCCTATGCTAGGCGGCGATATGCCACGTGCATGGCAAAATTATGTTCAATACGTTATTTTGAACATCTCAAAATTCATAATCATGACTTTAAACACCTTGACTCGTGAATGAGCAATAGATAATAATAGATAATGATGATGATGATCTAATATACGTTATAGATTATAAAATATAATAATTCTAACCCCAGAATCTTATCCAGCCCAAAATCAAGTCAAAAAGGGGGAATTCAAAATCATTTGTAGCAACCTTAGCAAGTGGGGGTTCTTTTTTTCCTTTTTCTTTTTTTAATTGAATATTGACCATCTTCCTCTTCTTCACAGGCTGACGTAGATATCAAGTTTAAGTTGGAAGGGTTGGAGAAAGCTGAGCCGTTGGATCCAAGTTGGACCAATCCTCAAATCCTATGCAGTAAGAAGGGAGTCAATGCTGAAGGTGGTCTTGGGCCATTTGGGCTGCTTGTCTTAGCTTCCAATGGGCTTGAAGAATACACCGGTGTCTATTTCAGAGTCTTCAAATCTGATCACAGACACGTTGTTCTCATGTGCTCTGACCAAAGCAGGTTTGTCTTTTTCATTTTCTTCCAACCTTTTAGTCTCTTTTGGTGGGCTGACGGATCTATCCTTTCTCATAAAGCAATCTCATATTCACATCATTATTATCTCATATTCACATCATCATATAATAAAACATTATATGCTCTCATGATTTGTATAATATTTACGTCTTTAGAGACTACAATTATATGTATTTTTTTAAAATTTAAAAGTAATTATATAGATGGTGAACCCAACATGGGGTGACTCAACTAGTAACCTCTCGTCTCAGGAAATGAGAGATTGCGAGTTCGAGTCTCTATAACATTAACAGATGGCTATTATATGCTGGACATCACCCGAAGTGAGAATTTTAGGAGAGGTAACCTAACCCAAAGAATTTCAAGGAGATTTCTCCCTGATAATAAATGATATATCAAATTGGGTCACATTTGAATTTCTTCGAGACATCTAAGGTGCAAGTTCAAATGGAGCTATCCCAATAAATGATGTATAGATAATTCAAAGGAATTGAAGTGATGGCTAAGAACTCGTCTTCCTATATAGTTATCTAGTCGGGTGCTCTAAACACCTTGGTCAAAAAATAAATAAATAAATGATGTATAAATTTTAATGAATAAATTTTTATATGAATTTATACGTGTTTATTATGTATCATGGACTTTGTACATCTTTTTTCAAGCATTCTTGCAACATAAAGATATGAAATTGTTCATGGGTATATAATTTAGTAAGAGATTTTAATAATTTATTCATGTTTGTACTGATCAAATTGATTCTTCTCACTATTTCAACAGGTCTACTCTACAGGATGATGCTGACAAAACAACTTATGGAGGTTTTGTAGACGTTGATTTGGAGAATGGAGAACTGTCTCTGAGGAGTTTGGTGAGTTGATGATCTATCTGATTTATTTATTTATTTTCTTTGCAATTTTGCCTTGTTATTGAAAAAAAAAAAAGATAATGAAGAGAATTTTGAATGAATGTTGCAAATGCAGATCGATAACTCAATTGTAGAGAGCTTTGGCGGTGGTGGAAAGACAGTAATTACAGCTAGGGTTTATCCCACAAAGGTTTTAAATAGCCAAGCTCATTTATATGCATTCAACAAAGGGTCTGAGGCTGTGAAGATATCAAGTGTAGAGGCATGGAGTATGAAAACGGCAAAGATTAATTAAGCAGATAGATTTTTATTAATTTAATCTATAAAGTAAAGTCATGTACTTTTTCTTATTCCACTGATGCACTCTTTCTCATTTATAAATAAAAATTCTGTTAAAACCCATGCAGGGGTTGCTTTAGATTTGTTTGTTGATTAATAAATTCAAAACATTTTCTCTAATTCTTGTTTGCCATTTTCCATGGAGGGGTCTTATTATTTGGGCGTGTTCGCACGTGTGGAGAGAACTAAGGTTACACATATTTTTAATAATCTTACTTCTTGAGGCGGGAAATTACCAGTTGAACTATATTCATGTGGATTTTTTTTTAAAAAAAAAAATTCTTCCAAATAAACCATTAGTCAAATATGATCTTTAAAAGTCAAGGGAAAAACTTTTAATATCAATCATAAAATGGATAAAAGTTGTCTAAAAATGGAGGACAAATAAATCATTATTTACGTCAAGCTAGAAATTTTATCTGGTGGTCATGACCTCCATTGATTTATCTTGCAGCCACTAAAAATATTAGAGTGTTGGTTAATCCAAATCGATTAGAGGGATGGCCAAGAATTTGTCTAAGAAAGTAGGAGTCTTGGATAAGAGACTTATATAAAAAATACTAAGGTATTATTTTTAAAAGGACCACATTTTTTTTAGAACAAGGCAACTTCTTTGCCACGAGCCCACGATTAAAAAATAATTTTTATATTAAGTTTAACTTTTATAAAAAGAAGAGTTTTAAATTTAATCTTATTTTTCCATGTTTGTTAGAATATTGAATCATAAATGAAAATGTGTGCAATTTTTTTCTATTTAAAGGGTTATTTTCTAAAAATTACTCAAGCAAGAGATACGGAAAGTTGATTTTCTTTGAAACATATAATCATATTTTTATAGATTATGGAATTTAGAGATCAGAAGGCACCTCCTTTAAAAGATTTAAAAGGTGAGTAACTATTTTTTTTTTAATATACGTATAGAAATCTAAAATCTTCACGGATGATATCCACTATCTTTTTCAAAATATGTCACTTTTCAGTGATGTCAAAATAAAGATGTTAATTTATATTTGTCAAAGTATTTATGTATTACACACTTTCTAATATAAATTATAGTTGAAGCACTAAACAAACTCAAATATTGACTATTTATTTAGATATTAATTAATATTTTTTTTAAATAACTTGTAATAAATGGAATAAGTCAAATTGAAGAGTGAGACAAACGAAACCGTGGAAAAATGTCGGCAAGATTTGATTTCCGCTGAAATTATTCGTTTTGAATACAATTGAGTGAATCTGCCACATTCAAAGTGAAACACCCACCATGATATTGGATTGGTGATGTGACATTTTCTGATAGGACAAGATGCTTTTGCTCACTTGAGATTAAAAATTGCCTTTTATTTTTTCTTATAAGGAAAAGAATATTTTATTATTTTTTAAAAGTTGCGGAACTTTGGAACAGGATGGATAACTTTTTCTTATCTTTTACAAAAGAAAAGTGCAATAAATTGTATAGGGTCCAATTATTTTCCTTTATTTTTTCACATTTGTGTCTCATCAGTTTCTTTCGATGCCTAAATCTCACACTAACATGATTTCTCCGTGCATATTAGTGATTATTTATATTTTTTTATATTAAAGTATTCATATCTTTTAGAAAATGACCAATCTTTAAATCATTTTTAAATCTTTCTACTTAGATGTTAAAATCTGGACTTCCAACTCAAAAGATTTCTATGATAAATGAAGTAACTCAGTTTTTTTATAAACCTCTATATCTTTCTATATCTTTCTCTATATTTTTTTATTCGTTTGGGAGATCTCTAATGTACAAATGAGGTAGTCTGAGATCTGACTCTAATACCACTTTTTAGAACTTGGACTTTCAGTCTAAAAGACTAGCATTTTAGGTGAAGCGATTCAAGTATTTTATAAACTCTTAGATTTCCGTTTATATTTCTAATGTAGGACTCGTTCATAGTTGTCTTAACACTACACATACTGAATAATTTTACAGAGAGTAATCCTTTAAAATAGAGTGAAAATAGAATTCAGAATAACCATTTCCTGACATAGACTTTTTGCTATAATTTAAAAGTGTAATGAATAGTAATGAATGAAAATGGGACTAAGTTTTTTTTCCACAATTGTTGGTAAGATATTACTATTTACTAAAAAGATAACGTGTGAAAACTTTTTAAACCATGTTATGTTTGGTGTTCAAAATCATTATTGAATGCCATACTTGTTTTCCATACGACAAGCAAAACTGTCAGTCAATAAAATACTGCCCATTTTAAGAAGATGGTGTGCGTTTGGATGATGATGGGTTCATGGGAGTCAATGGACTGAAGATTCGCTCAAGTAATAAATACTTTGGGAAAAAAATATTTATGGTCCATATTTTTATGGATGAAAATGAATTAAATTCTCATCACATTTAGAAAATATCTACATTCACATATTTTTTTATGTTATTAATTTGAATTTAAATAGTGTCGGATTTTTAGATAGAATATTCATATCTACATCGTCTATAGATTTTTGTATTTAGATTTGAATTTTCACAAAACTAATTTTTTTAATATTGTCCTCAACAAAGAAAAATTTATAGTATTAAATAGTCATGTAAATCTTGATAATTGAATTTTGATATGATTAGATCTAAATTTGGATCCAAATACAAATAGATGTTAGATTCGTATATGGAGCCGGATCATAAAAAAAAAAAAATTAATGTATCTAATATTTGAATCCAAATTCATTACATTAGGTTACATCTATAAATTTTGTTATCTGAGTGTTATAAATTAAATGGTATGTTAAGCTGATATATATGGGTGAAGAGAAATACTTAAAACAACTAAATAAATAGCAACCCTTTTACTCTTAAATTGATCTTAAACATAGAATGAAGATTTATGTTTAATCTAATAGAGTGTAGAAGGTTAGGGTTAGTGGATACAGATTCCATGAGTAGGGAATGCCCTAAAAATAGCATTAAGTCCAGATTGTCAAACATTTGACCACCTTCGTATAATCAATGCCATTTATGGATTGTTTTATTTCTATTTTAGGTTGCTCATTAAAAACCATCTAAATCAGTGGTCTAGCACATCAAAAAACCATCATCCCTCTATGTGAAAATAGTATGGTAAAAATATAGTAGTTAAGTAATAATTAAGGCGAGTGATCTTTCCACAGGCATTTTGTGTAATTTGACATGGGTTTTACTGTATTTCTCATTTCGCCCTTCGAATTGACTCGTCGAACACTTTGTTGTAAGTGATTCGAAGGATAAAATGAACAATACAGTAAAACCCGTGTCAGATTATACAAAATATCCGTGGGAGAATCACTGTCCAGTATTAAGGCCATTTTCTTTTATGGTGCAGTCCCTTAAAAGAAAAGGGGAGGAGAGAAGTAAGGCAAAATCAAAATTTCCTTTCAATGAGGTGCACCAAGAATGAAAAGGGAAGTTATTGGTGCACAGTACCTTTACATGTAGTGCACCAAAAGTGAGTAAAATACTTATTTATTCAAACAAAATTCAATTTCTCTTATATTCCTCCTCCTATTTGTTTATACAAAATGAGTATTTCACTCATTTTTTATTCACCAAAGTTAAAAGTGTTCGGTGCACCAAACAATAAAAAAAAAAAAATGATGATGCAAAAATCACTATCCATTAAATTATTAATTTGGGCACCTTTACTCTTTCTATTTTGACCCATACTCTTCCCACCATTCTCAATTGAGCAGCACTAGGGACGTTGTGGTAATCTTTTATGTAAAGAAGTTGGAACATTTAACCTGGAGGGATTGGTCAAGAAAAATCAACAACCTCTAGCAATTGAATTTTCAAATTATTAGAGTTAACAAACAATCTATTTAGACTTTCCATTAGTTTTCTAAAAGAATATTAATTTTGTTTATAAACGAGAATTCTACTAAATGTACAGATTAGTTGTCAAACTAAAGTAATAATCATCTAAATTATATTATACTCTATTTGTCACGCCCCGAACCCAGATGTGGGCCCGGAACGCGACTAATTTTTTTTTTTTTTTTTAAAACAATAAACTCTAATCACCCAACGTCATAACTGGGCTGGATCTTCAAATTTACCAAAACCCGATCCTAGAAAATGTCACACGTGCTTTTCACACATGAACTCAAACATATACCATATGTCCCCATATACCACCCATATCACACCACGAATATTTTCATTTATCTCATCAGCGTTACGTACGAAAACATAGTGGATATAATGTATACGACATTAAAACTTACAGACATAAGTTTCTTATGCCACATGAGGCATATTTATTACAAATACTCAAACATATTTAAGCAAGCATATGGTTTCCACGTGCGGAAAATCTTAGGAACTTCTAAGTTCCGACTTTCAACGAGGCACCACTGGTCCCTCCAATCCTTCCTCTGGTTCAGATCCTGCATTGTAAGGGACGTGAGCAACAGCCCAGTGGGGAAAACTCACCATAAAATCCAATGATTTTAATGCAACAATGCATAAGCAATGCATGTCATAGAAAGGCATGTTATTAGCATATCTCATTTTCACCCTAAGATCGCCTTCTAAGGTTTTTATTCAGATTGTATTGTTAACACCGGGGTCGGTCCCTAGCCATGTCACAACACCGGGGTCAGCCCCCATTTAAATTTCCAACCAGAACTAATATTAATTCCTCCACGGAAATAATATAGCAACTTGCAAGTGCATAAGGTCTCCACGACCCAGTCTACTAGCCCATCCAACACCAACGGTTGATGGCGGTCGACCACAGCCTATTAACACGTCCAACCCAGCGGTTCGCAAACGGTATTCGGCTAATCTCAGCAATTACAGCCCAACGGCAAATATCAAACTTTACAAAGTTATTATCTTCCACAAATTTAACTTATAAACATAATTATCACATGCAAATGTCAAATGCATGATAATGCATGATTTCCACTGCCCTCCTTACACAGGGACTTATTCTGAGAGAGCCACCATATTTCAGCCTTACCATTTGGTGTATCAAATACCAATACAAGAGATCAATAAAATAATCAATATCACACAACATATAAAACTGGATTTAATAACACGAATGCCTTCACCCAGTTTTTACCCGACAATTCTCAGACACTCCATGGGTCCATACTGCGTTAGAGACTACAAGTCCTGGACTCCCCGACACCATTGTAACGCCTACGTTCTAAACAGTTAGAACATTTACATTCTTTACATATAGGCAGTGTCAGGTCTCGTATTCTGGACCTATATAGTCTTTTCCATCTTTAATTAACCATGGGTCCCATTTCAGTCTGGTGTTAGTGGGTTTAACATATATCACAATACAAATATTGGTTCGAGTCTCCTCACCTTCTCCGGTTGAGTTTTCACAGAAAATCTGTAAGATAGATTAGAATGTATAAATTTTCTATTTGTCAGTATATACACATAATAATTTCCAAACCCCGTGCTATTTTTTTTCCAGAAAACATGATATGTGTAGTGAGTCACCTAGGCTCTTTCTACTCCTTTAACTTATGTCAGAAAGTTAGTTGTCAGCCATCCAAAACATTATAATAAAATGAAAAATGTAAAGTACTCAGTGCCTTCTCTCGTATTGTCTTCTGGAGAAAGGACTATGGAGACGTATTGTGAGAGGCCCAGAGGGTACAGAGACAGTAAAGTAAATAAAAGTACTCAGTGCCCCATCCTCGTATTGTCTTCTGGAAGAAGGACCATGGAGACGTATTGAGAATGGGCCCAGAGGGTACAGAGACAGTAAAGTAAAAAAAAGTACTCAGTGCCCTATCCTCGTATTGTCTTCTGGAAGAAGGACCATGGAGACGTATTGAGAATGTGGCCCAGAGGGTACAGAGACAGTAAAGTAAATAAAAGTACTCAGTGCCCTATCCTCGTATTGTCTTCTGGAAGAAGGACCATCGAGACGTATTGAGAATGTGGCCCAGAGGGTATAGTACAGGAATTTAAACACATAAGGCGGAAAAATAAACACACAATAGTCAGCTGGGGTTAATCTTTTTCCCGATTTTACTTAGGGTCAAAAATTATATTTTGAACGTAAAATAATACGAATCTTGAGGGTAAAATTTAAATTTTAAGAGGAAATCTATTTTTCCTCCATTTAAAAAAATATCATTTCTTTGAACCCCAATAATAAGCTATTTTACTCCTAATTTGTTATGAAGTTAATAAAAATAAAAGATAGAATTATTTCGATACCTTGGGTGCAAAATTCTGTGTAAGATTGACTAAATTTAAAAACCCTTAAACCAATTCAGGAAACCCGAACGTTCAGCTGCTGCTGGTATGGCCAAAGCAAGGGAAAAAAGAGGAAAATAGGAGAGAAAGGACTTGCTGTTTTTTGAAAGAGGGAGAGGGAGCAAAACGGCAGAAACTTTGAGGAGTTTTTTTTTTTTCTTTACGTTCTGGCTTCCTCGCCGATTACTCCTATTTATAGGCAACCGTATGCATTTTTTTAATCATACAGGTTGCCTAAGCTATTCGTAGGTTTATAAGTTTTCAATAACTTGCATTTATTATTATATATTTTAAAATTATTATTACAACTATCGCACAGTGACATAGGCAATTGGCGGTGTTGTATTCTTCCAGCACAACTAAAAGCTACATCCGTAGCTTTGAAACCTATCTTTCGTTTGGTTTCTGATATTATTTTATAATATAATATTAATTTATTCTTTTTACTATTTACATCTATGTCCTTTCTTTTATCGGAATATTTCAGGGTCTCACTAAATTGATACAATTGGTTCAGTAGGTCAGGTATTAAAAACTAAGTATGGTATTAAAATTTGGAGTGAAATCTATCTCAAAAACCCAGTCTTTTCGCTAAAAATCACCGTTTTAACAAAATCTCATAATCTTCAAGATTCTTTTTGAAAGTATCCAACCTTATAGTTTGATAGAGTAAATTTGTCTGATAAAAACATTCTAAAGTTTCAAAGGGTTTTGAAGTCAAAAACCACATTTTCTAAATGAAAGAATATTCAACGGCCCATATTTCATGGCTTAAAATAAATATAAAAAAAAACTAACTATTTTAGAGTGTAAAGAAATAAACAGCTTAGTTATAATACAGATTGAGTACTAACTCTCTCTTTATATTTTTAGGACTTTCTCTACCCTGTCAAATTGGGGCTTTACCACTTTAAAACTTAAGGGTAAAATAAATTAGCGAAACTATAACGAGATTGGCATGTCATTAGGTCCGGAATTTAAAAATAATGTATAATCAAAAATTTGAAGTTCAAAGTAAGTCAAATGACTGAGTTTATAAAGCAGCTAATGTTTAAACCTAAAATAATATTATTATTATATTCGTAACTCACCCATATATCTTTGAAACTTAATTAAAAGAGTTATCGGATTCGGATCGAGTCAAACTCAGATCCGTTGAAAAACTCATTTGATACTCTTTACGATTAGAGGAAAATAATTCATAATTAACGGATAAAAATTATTTATTTAATCATAATTAATTCCTAAATTGGGCTGGGATATTACACTATTATACGGTACCGACTCTAAAATCTCAGGGGACCTAGGCGCAGTGTATTGGTGGGGGCCCTAGACTCTGAGAGCAATGCAAGTGGAGCCCTACAACCCATTAATCACATTGGAGTCTTAGACGGCAGCATAGTTGGCCTAAAGCAAGGGTCAGCTCTGCTTTTATATCTATTTTCTATTTTAATCAAATCTCAAAGATACAAATATTTATCTTATGGTTAAACTTTAAAGCTCAAAAGTCAAAAATTAAGATCAAATTTGGCTCATTTTAAGCAATCACCATTTTAAGCCCACTATCTTACACTTCATGTCAGAGAATTAAGGCTTAAAAGCTAAGCTATTATGCACCACTGGCTCTCTTTTTTGACTTTATCTTTCAATCATACTCTTCGTTCTATTTTTTATTACATTATAAATTTCAAAATAGTTAGAAATATTAAGGAAATGGAACTACAAAATTAAATTGTGGATTAGCCAATTTTTTGAAATAATTATATCAATCATTAATAATTATCCATTTTAAAAAGATAAAATAAATAGAGCTCGTATAAAATATCATTTCATAAATTTTACCATTAAATTATGCATACAAAAACCTTTAGAGATTATGACATTAGAGATATTCCTTGTACACAGGGCCGGGCCTGATTATAACATTTCAAATGGCATTATATTACAAGGCAGGTATTAAAGAAAAACTACAAGTCTCAAAAGGAGACATACAGTAAACTCTCTATAATGTAGTACTTTATAAAATTATTGAAATTCCGTTACTAGAGTAATGCACTACCTAGAGGGGGGTGAATAGGTCGGTTTTCAATTTTAATTCCCTTTTAAAATTTTCTCAACCGATTTATACTTTAAGTAAATAAAATATTCAATCCATATATTCAATCACATATAAACACAAATATTTTACAGTGGTTCAGTTTCAACAAACCTACATCCACTGTCAAACTTCCCAACGCTAGGGTCGTTCCAAATATACTATGTAAGGGTCTCACACCCAAATAGTACAACCTAGTTTTTTATAGATGTTCAACGCAATTGGTCTAATCCTCTACACCTATTTTTTAGAGTGGTTAGAACACACTGTTCTAATTTATTTTATAATGTTTAAAATAAAACGAAGAAGAAAACTTGTTTTGGACCTTAACCGTTTTCCTTTAAGCTCTTTCTTCTTTACTGAATCTGTGTGCTCCTTTCCATCCAATCAGCATCATCAACGTATTTATCGGCACAGCAGTAGGACTTGGGTATGACTGGTTTTAGTCCTATATGAACACCTTACATTTCATCAGGATTGGAGTATTGATTACCCAAACATTCACTAAGGAGGATGATGAAGAAGGTGTCTAGAGGGAAGGCAGAATGATCAGACACACTGTAATCTTATTCCTGGTTTTCTCTGTGTATTCGGTTCCTCTAACAAAAAGTTTACTGTTATTTTATAAGACAGTTTGTAGTTCTGCAGTAAGTTACCCGCGAGGCCTCATGGCTTCCAATGAAGCCTCGTTGGCAGTAATTCTGTAAGGACAACACATATGTGTAAGGTAATCTGTCCAGTCAGAATCCAGCCACCTCATATCCATCGTGCATGATTTGCAATCGATTTATCTTAGCCATCAATCAAGAATTAGATGGGAAGATTGTAAGATGGGTTACAACTCATGGAGGAGTCTTTCCATACTTGTCATGAACAACTCCCCAACGGTATTCAAATTCAAATTTAAGTGAGGTGAAAGCATCTCACCATGTGAATAAATTTATTTACCATAATTAACTTCCAATCAATTTACCATGATTAACTCTCCATTAAACAGACACAGATATTAACTTTCTATGTCTGTATGAGACTGAGTCAGCAAAACTCAGGGTCAGCTGGACTCAGCTCAGTATAACTCGTTGCGAGGCCTCGGCAGACTGAATGAGGCATCGAGGCTGGAAGTCACTTATTATTCCAATTAATTTCTAAGATATTTGACTTAGTCGTAGGTCTCCTACGGTTCACTTACCTGTGTGTCAATACCGTATTTGGTGTAGACGCTTCAACTTCATAGTAGATCTTTTTATTCATCCAAGGCAAGTCCAACTGAGTCACTTAATTGACAATAATGGTGACTCGGACGAACAGGGGAACTTACAATCTCCCCCTTTGTCAATTTCGTGAAAAAAACTTAAGATCTACCCATTATACCAATTTCCCTAAATTACATAAGCACGCAAGACCACTCCTTAACAAATGAAATTACAGTGTTATTAAATCCTCTAATATCACAAATATCTCTCCCTTAACTTGTGCCTACAAAGACACAATCAATTTCCCATTTTTCTGCATACAAAAAAAATAGATACTGGTGGGACTTGTATGCTCCCCCTCAACATTAGCACATTATTTTACTCTCCCTTTTTGTCAAGAAAATTGACAAAGGTAAGTCAAACACAACATAGAAGATATGCAAATATTTAGCACATTAAATCTGACATGAAGATAAAAGACAGGATAGGAGGAACTATAATGCATAGTAGTCAAGCATAAACGACATAGTAAGAGCTAGTTTAAATATTACAAACCCAAATGTAGTTTGAAGATAAACAAAATAAACAGAATTCCATAAAAATCTTCAATCCTGAGGAGATGAGGGAGGAAATTCTACATCATTTCGGAGGCATGAATCTGTAATCTGCTGGAGAGAATGGAAGATGTGCCGCATGGATGTTCTGACATAGACAGAGAGCTCTTGAAGTTGATACAGGAGGCAATCTTGACACTTGCTCAAATCAGAAAGAAATGATTCCATGTTGGGTTCATAGGGTATAAGTTTTTGGCTATTTTGAGGCCTATATCTCTTAGGCCTCATCTTTGTTTTCTTACATTTGTATCTTTGTTTTATTAATGAAATTTTCCCCGTTCAAAAAAAAAAAAAAATTGATTCCTAACGCTTTTCCATCTCGGCGAATCGCTCATCGAAATACTTACGATCAAAGGAATGCGAAGGACTGGTAGCACCCTTGCGAGTCCGATGATCAGTAGAGGGCGCGGAATTGGGTGAGCCTCCAGGTGATGGGTGAAATGAGCCGATACTTCTCTCAATGCCGGTTTTTGTCAGGGGTCGTATATTGAAAGGAACTTCTCCAGGATAAGGTACCATTCTAATATGAGTACCAAGGCGTGTAATGAGATAGAAGAACGGCGCAGCACTTTGGCCAAAAGACTTCCAGAAACGTTTAATATGTTCACAAATAAGAAAAGGAAGATAAATTTTTCTCCCCATAGCCACAGCATACAAGATATTGATCATGTAGTCACTCAGTTGGGACTTGTTCATCAGACGAGGATGCACATTGAAAGTAAAGATCAGATGTAAGATCTTGTAATTGGGAAGGAGAGAAGATGAGTGAATTTGGAGTTTTCTGTCACGCCCCGACCTTCCGAACCCACTGACGTAAGTTTTTTTTTTTTTTTTTTAACACAATACTGAGCCTTTGCGAAAATCATCTTATGGACTTTAACATCTCTTATGACCAAGTTTGGATCTAACATTTGGCAGCCTCGGACCCAGCCATATCTAGCCGGTAAAAATCCCAGGCAGATGGAGGGGCCACCATGGGCCCGCTAAAAACCCAAAACCTCGACAGATTTCACCTCGACGCATAGTATGTGGATACACTACTAACCAACATATAATCTATAACTTAACCTCTTAGGAAAGTCCAAATAAAAAATGTCACACATGATCTACCTAACATTTATCATCAATCGATCCCATTAACATCAGAATTGCATATCAGAAACGAAGTAAACTTTATTACATCTTATAGTGTTTCAAACGAACATCATAAATGGTTTATTACATTACATGTTCATACGTACAATGTCTACTAAGTTAAACATAAAATCCCAACATTTGGGCAGATAGCTAAAAGGGCCTCCACCCTAAACTATAGCTGAAGATCTCTTGTCATTCGTCCTCCGGGTTTCTTGTTTCGTAAGGGGTGTGAGTTTTACAAACTCAATGAAGAGAAAATAACAGCAAGTTCTGGATAATAAGGCATATTATCAACATAATAGACATGTTATCAAATAACAGTTTATACACTCATAAATCATGTAGAATAATGTCAACATAGTTATCTACCATGAAATGTCCTTCATTTCTCAAAAAGATACCCCCGTCAAACGACGTCTATGGTTCTCCCCTAACCGCGAGTAATATGTTTCCTACACCACCAGCAAATTCATGCTCAGTGTTTCACACAACCAGTATTTTAAATACACCTCATACCAGTGCCTCTACGAGCTAGGTACTTCATATATTGGTGTGAGGTAATTTGATATGTACAGTATACCAATCAATATGCACATCAATACATAGATTTAAACATAATTGTCAACCCACATAATATCTCTCACACATATGATAATAATAACCTCACTCAGCAAACATAGATTCCTAAGCCCTCCCGCATGGAATCAAAATACAAATATCAGCAATCAGTATATAATATGCTGAAAAACTAAACACAGATTAAAAGCCCGCCAACGGGTTATATTATAACACAAAGTGTTACTGTTCTCTCCAATTGAGTACATCTACCCTATACTCATCATTTATGGCATATATTAATTATCCTACAATACATCAGTTATACACAAAATGTATATTCCTATCGGAATCACTGTTGGATAACTGATCTATCATCATATCACCCATATCACAATAGCAAGTAGTCTCTAGGAATAAGTGAGTTTCGCATTCCATTTTAGGATGGCTAGATCTCAACATCCCGAAACACTCTCAAGTTCACGTTTCATATGTAAAAACTCATAATCACCTCCTTACGTGTGACAGTGTCGGTATTGCATTCTAATCTCATTACATCTTTTCCGTCAATAAAGATGACCACGGATATCCATTTATTAGCGTAGAGCTAATGGTGAAAGAAACATTGTATTGAATGCAAAATGAGATGCATTTTAATAAACATATAGTTTGGTTGAATCTCTTCACCTTCGGTTGGCTAGTGTTTTTCAGTAATCTGTTTAAAATGAAAAATAGTGTAAATATAACATATAATAACACTATATAGCCATAACTTATACTCCTAAGCGTTTGGAATATCATGATAATACATTTATAGAGTTTTCTTAAAATTTTGTAAAAATTACGATTTTGCCCTTGAGCTTAATACGGGCTAAAAAAAGCCCCCAAGTGGTATAATATAAATATTTTTAGCTAAAACAACCTAAAATTCATTTTTGAAACTTTTCCAAAAATTACGTTTTTGCCAAAAAACCTATCCAAAATTACAAAAATGCCACTATTCACAGTACAGTTCACCGAATATACAAAAATGACACTGGGACTATTCACATTGATGTTCACCGAATTTACAAAAATGCCACTGGCACTATTCACAGTACTGTTCACCGAATTTACAAAAATGTCACTGGCACTATTCACAATACTGTTCATCGAATTTACAAAAAATGGCATCGGGTACTATTCACGGGCGGGTTACTTTTCATCTGAATTACCAAATTAGCAAAATGCCCTTTGGGGTCTGCATAGTGCGTCACAAATCATTATTCACGGACAAATTTTTCCATATTTTTTTGTATTTTCTTCTCCGATTTTTATAGAGCAAACCGTAAGTCATTTTTTGATGAAATTAAATATCTAGCTTCCTCTTAATGAGGTCTATAAACTAAAAATATTAACTTAAAATAAACACATACAGAAATCTTCTGAAAAAATTAAAACAACCGCTTGGGGCAACAGTAAACGTCTGGCAGCAGAGGAAAATGGAAAAACTGAGAAAAACCTTCATAAATTTATGATTTTAACTTAAACTCACTGCACCTATTTATAAGGGTTTAAAAATATTATTTAGATATCTGTTGGATCAACCTTATGCGTTAAAAGTGTCATCAAAATCTCAGCCCTTAAGACTGTCGGCAGAAAGATAAGATGAAAAAAAATCTTATCTCAGGTAACAGTAAAAATTACTGTTACCTTACCCTTTTTCTTTTCGTCTATATTAGACCTTAACTCGTGAAAATCCGACACCGCATGTGTGTTGAGAACACGGGGTTTACCTAAAGTGGAATGTTCACTTTTTATT
This sequence comes from Chimonanthus praecox, assembly GCA_022113865.1. NCBI lineage: Eukaryota > Viridiplantae > Streptophyta > Magnoliopsida > Laurales > Calycanthaceae > Chimonanthus > Chimonanthus praecox. The sequence continues at coordinate 14,473,746 of CM039087.1, read as the reverse complement.
TTGACACCCAAAATAGGGTATTTTTCACAAAGTCAACATTTTAATAAAATAGACGGCTTATAATCACCGTGATTTTGACACTTCGAACACGTGTTTAAAATACTCTTTTCGACATTCTAAATATGTCAAAGAGTTTGATAAAATACAGATCAAATGTGATCTGAGTTTGTTAATTTTCGAAATACGGAGTATCTTAAAAATCGGGGCTTTTAGATAAAAGCATATGTAAAATACATGTTTCGAGGAATACTCGTAAAATTCTGAAAATACCACTGAGTAGCGTATTCAAAAGCTTAATATGTGTGTGAATTTCAAGGTCTGAATATATCAGAAGAGTGGCCTTTCACACTCAAGAGGTCTATATGACATTATTCATGATTTTTATATGTAAAACAAAAGACATTTAAGTAATGTCTAAAATGCCCTCCGAACTTCGTCAGGCTGAATAACTAAGCAAATGAGCTCTGATCGGGTCACATAATCTCTTTTCAGGAAGCTCTTTCCGTAGCCTATCATAATAACCGGTCACAAAGCCTAGTTAATAATTCTAAAAAATTTGTTATTTTTTCTAATTTAAAAGGTCGGGTTATTACATTTTCCTTCTTTATCTATACCACCACCACAGAGATTGTTAATGATCTTTTGAGAGTCTTCTGGGGCGACCTCATGTCGGGCTACTGAGATGTCCCTATCTTTAAATAAAGGAATGTTCATGAGCTGAGAGACCAGTTCAGGTGTGACAGTAATTTTTTCTCGATTGGAGAATTTTACAATGAAGGAATGAGAGGGACCATCGAAGGATTTGTGGATGGAAGAATACATGCCCTTGACCGTAGAAGGGTAGGCAATGCCGCCCCAACTCAGAATGTTTTCCCAGCCAACCTTCTGAACTACTTTGAAGGTACTATATTTTTCAAGGTTTGGAAGGTAGCATGTACGCTCGACATTTAAGTTTTTGAAGGAGTGTTCCTTCAGGACAGACCGAAAAAGCCTAGCACGGGGAGGATCAGAAGGGGGTGAGGAGGCATCAGACCCTTCAATATGGATCTCAAAAGAATGAGATCGTCTGGATGAGCTGGGAGAGAGACGAGAAGAGGGTGATGGAGCAGGGACAGGGGTTTCCTGAGGAACAGCCTCTAGTTCTTCATCGGAAGAGGAGACAGTCACAGAAACAGATGGAAGAATCCTATCAGGATTTTTATACGCCCGGACTTTCTTTTGTCTAGGCAGTGGAGGAGGAGACCAAGTTGGAGCTAACGATGAGGCATCGTTACTCCTCAAGGATCTGTGGGTATGGTGTCTTTTGACAACCGCAGATTTCCTAGGCATCTTCACCGATAAAATCGAAACAAAGAATAGACGAAATAGGGCAAAATCAGAGAAGGAAGAGTACCTAAAACCGGAAAATCGAAAGATCAAGACTCTGAAAGAGAAGACGATGACCGGAAGTAAAAGCCCAAAAAATCCCTTTTTTTGTCGCGCGGTGCCGACTGTGAGAACCCTAGCTCTAATGGATATACCAAAAATGACTTGAGTGAAGTTTAAAAATAGGGGACCACAAGGAATGCGATGGCGCGGGCTCAAGTGAAATCACTAGGCCTCGCTGACGATGATGTTAAGCCAAACTGAAAAATGAAGAATAGAACTCGACCACGAGGGTTCGAGGGATGGCTTGAGAGCTCACTAACGGTGATTTAGACAGAAGTACCGAACCGAAAATAAGGACTTGAGCTCGACTGCGAGGGCTCGAGGGCTCGCTGACGATGGTTGTGAAAGTGAAGTACAGAGCTGAGAACACAAAACTAAACCCCCCCTATTTTTATTTTTTAAATTTTTAATTTTTTTATTTTGAAAAATTATTTCCACTGACTGATCATAGTATCATAAATATTTATGATACAGTATACCCTAATTGATTTTCTCAGAGCAAGAAAACGAATTGAGTCAAGTGGTTTTGTCATTATATCAGCCAATTGATTATCAGTAGAAATATATTCGAACTCGATGTTTTTCTCTTCAACTAACTCTCGAATGAAATGATGTCTAATGTCTATATGTTTGGTTCGAGAGTGCTGGACAGGGTTTTTAGAGATATTTATGGCACTTGTATTATCACAGTAGAGAGTCATTGTTCCTCCTGTCATGCCATAATCGATGAGCATTTGTCTCATCCAGACAAGTTGAGTGCAGCAACTTGCTGCAGCTATGTATTCATCCTCTGCAGTCGAAAGGGATACTGAAGATTGTTTTTTACTATGCTAAGCAATCAGACAGTTTCCAATGTAAAAACAACCCCCACTTGAAGACTTTCTATCATCTAAGTTTTCTGTCCAGTCCGCATCGGTGTACCCCGCAATATGAAATGATGTATCAAATGGGTACCAAATTCCATATAGACATGTTCCCGATACATACTTCATGATACGTTTTACTGCTTTTATATGGGATTCTTTAGGATTAGCTTGGAACCGTGTACATGCACCCACACTTAAAGAAATATCGAGTCTACTCGCAGTTAAATACAGAAGACTACCTATCATGCTCCTGTACATGCTAGGATCAACATCTTTTCCATTTTCATCTTTTGACAGTTTAACAGTAGTACCCATGGGAGTGTTTGAGTGCTTACTGCCTTCAAGTCCAAATCTTTTAACAAGATCTTTAGCATACTTGGATTGTGAAATAAAGAACCCATCATTAAGTTGTTTTATTTGTAAACCAAGAAAATAATTTAGCTCTCCAACCATGCTCATTTCAAACTCAGATTTCATAAGATTAGAGAAACTAATAGCAGCTTGTTCATCAGTTGATTCAAACACAACATCATCCACATATATTTGAGCTATCAGTATAGCTTTATTGGATTTTTTAACAAACAGTGTTTTGTCAACACTTCCCCTTTGAAAATCATTATCCAATAAATTTATACGTGTTTATTATGTATCATGGACTTTGTACATCTTTTTTCAAGCATTCTTGCAACATAAAGATATGAAATTGTTCATGGGTGTGTAATTTAATAAGAGATTTTAATAATTTATTCATGTTTGTACTGATCAAAGTGATTCTTCTCCCTATTTCAACAGGTCTACTCTACATGATGATGCTGACAAAACAACTTATGGAGGCTTTGCAGATGTCGATTTGGAGAATGGAGAACTGTCTCTGAGGAGTTTGGTGAGTTGATGATCTATCTGATTTATTTTTATTTTCTTTACAAATTTGTCTTTTTATTAAAAAAAAAAAAGATAATGAAGAGAATTTTGAATGAATGTTGCAAATGCAGATCGATAACTCAATTGTAGAGAGCTTTGGCGGTGGTGGAAAGACAGTAATTACAGCTAGGGTTTATCCCAAAAAGGTTTTAAATAGCCAAGCTCATTTATATGCATTCAACAAAGGGTCTGAGGCTGTGAAGATATCAAGTGTAGAGGCATGGAGTATGACAACGGCAAAGATTAATTAAGCAGATAGATTTTTATTAATTTAATCTATAAAGTAAAGTCATGTACTTTTTCTTATTCCACTGATGCACTCTTTCTCATTTATAAATAAAAATTCTTAGCATTATGTTCTCTTAAAACCCATGTAAGGGTTGCTTTGGATTTGTTTGTTGATTAATAAATTCAAAAACATTTTCTCTAATTCTTGTTTGCCATTTTCCGTAGAGGGGTCTTATTATTCGGGTTTGTTTGCACGTGTGGAGAGAACTAAGGTTGCACGTATTTTTAATAATCTCACTTCTTGATGTGAGAAATTAGCAGTTGAACTATGAGCTTTTTTTTTAAAAAAAAAAAATCTTCAAAATAAACCATTACTCGAATATGATCTTTAAAAGTCAAGGGAAAAACTTTTAATATCAATCATAAAATGGATAAAAGTTGTCTAAAAATGGAGGACAAAGAAAACATTATTTACATCAAACTAGAAATTTTATCTGGTGGTCATGACCTCCATTGATATATCTTGCAGCCACTAAAAATATTAGAGTGTTGGTTAATCCAAATGGATTAGAGGATGGTGGTCATGACCTCCATTGATATATCTTGCAGCCACTAAAAATATTAGAGTGTTGGTTAATCCAAATGGATTAGAGGATGGCTATGAATTTGTCTAAGAAAGCAGGAGTCTTGGATAAAAGACTTACAAAAAAAAGGACCACATTTTTTTTAGAACAAGGCAACTTCTTTGCCACAAGCCCACAATTGAAATTTAATTTTTACAGAAAATTTGTAAGTTTAACTTTTATAAAAAGAAGAGTTTTAAATTTAATCTTATTTTTCCATGTTTGTTAGAATATTGAATCATAAATGAAAATGTGTGCAATTTTTTTCTATTTAAAGAGTTATTTTCTAAAAATTACTCAAGCAAGAGATACAGAAAGTTGATTTTCTTTGAAACATATAATCTTATTTTTATAGATTGTGGAATTTAGATTTTAGAAGGCATCTCTTATAAAAGATTTAAAAGGAGAGCAATTTTTTTTTTTTGAGTGTACGTACAGAAAATTTAACTTAAAATTCCACTGATGATATCCACTGTCTTTATCAGTACAAGTCAAATCTAAAGAGTGAGACAAACAAAACCTTGGGAAAATGTCGGCAAGCTATGATTTCTGCTGAAATTATCCGTTTTGAGTACAATTGAGTGAATCTGCCACATTCAAAGTGAACACCCACCGGGATATTGGATTGGTGATGTGATTTTGAGTACAATTGAGTGAATCTGCCACATTCAAAGTGAACACCCACCGTGATATTGGATTGGTGATGTGATATTTTATGATTCAATAAGATCCTTTTGCTCGTTTGTCCTTGCATTGAGTTAAGTTTGTGAGAATGCCTTTGGTTCTTTCTTTTACTATTAGAATACAAGTATTCATTTTAAATTATAATTATAAAAAATAATCTATAAAAATTAGATAATATTAGATTTACTTAATGAATATTATTTAATAATTATATTCTATAAAATTTCTCATAAAATTATTAATATATTAGATTACCTCTGTTAATAGATACTAAAAAAGATTTTTTACCTTTAAAATAAATTTTTACTTTACGATTATAATTTTAAAATAAAATAATAGTAATCTCCTTTTAAAAGTGACTCTAATAAAACTGACCCTAGAAGTAACCAATATAAAAATTACCACCATCTAAACGCAGCCTTTATTCTTGGCACGCACTTTTGTCCCCATTAAAAGTTCCGCGTTATCCTAATCAGCCACAACCATGTTGTCATGAGCAAAAGGTACCCTGGCCGGCGCGAGATTAAAAGTCTCAGATACGTACGCCGGGATTATCGGCAAATGTACCGAACCAGCCACAGTTTATGACTTTATGTCGCCTTATTTTATTTTATTTTTTAAATTAGAATGTAAAAAAGATAGAAAAAAATGGAAAATCTATTTTTGTGAACAGTTCATTAGATCTTTCAGAGCTGATACAATTAAAGTATATATTAAAAGTTTGAAAAATATTAAAATTTTAGAAAATAAGAAATTAATATGAAATTTGTATTCTCCATTATCTCACAATGACATGTATCTTTTATTATAATTTATAAATATAGTAAAAATAAATAAGTTTTATGAAAATATTTTAATATTAGAAAACACAGACATCCTAATTTTTTTATCAATCACATTAAATACTCTTCATTTAATTTGACACATTTGTTTATCATTTCATTAAGAAATTTCTAAAAAAAATTCAAAATGGAAATTATCTTAGAAAATTTGACTTTTATTAATTTTTTGAAAAAAAGTTTTAAAAATCACACACACCCTACAAACTATCAACCATTCAATTTCATTAGCACTCAATATTATTCCATTATATTATTTTCATAAAAACTCCAAAATTAGAAGTATGTTAGAGTAAAAATTAAATAAATAAAACAAAAAAGTAATTCAAAAGGATCAAATTTTAATGTGAAAACCTTTTTGCATTTGAAGAGCTTACTTCTTTAACCTTCTTAAATGCTTCATGTATTCATCAGGTGAAAGGGCCAATTAAATGGTTCTTTTCAAAATTCACTAAGCAAAATATATTTAAAAATTCACCTATTTTAAAAAGCCCATATGAGTGTAGTTTAATTGGTTGACCTCCCGCTTCTTTCGAACTCTCATAGTCTAATCTGGTTTATCCTAAGGACAATAGATATCACCATTGGAGGTTTTACGTTGGGTTTCCCACAGTTTCCACACGTGAATTCAAAAACATATATAATATTATATATATTGTGATATATTTAAATGTATGCAAGAAATTCTCAATATATAATGACTATTGGCCTTAGACTCTTTATTAATACATTAAAACCAATTTGAGAGAATTTGCAACATTTTGTTGAGTATGGATAAAATTTGAAACCTTAAAATAGAATTTATTATAATATCTAAGAGACTAAGATACTAATCTGAAAGAGAATCATCGTTGTTTAAAAGTTGGAAACGATCTTTCAATAGTGCAGCCTCACAATCAACACTAAGTTATAAAAAAGGTTATAATTTTAATTACTCTATAAAAAAGCTAAATACTTTCTTTTCCTTGCTATAAGAGAACATTGTCCAATCGGAGCTAAAGGTAATCCCTTAGATAATAGATGTTGCTTGTCCCATATTCTCATTCATCTAATTTTAATGTCAACTACTACTAATAATAACTTTTTTGAAGAAATACATGTAATTGTTTTTTTCAAATGAAATTCTTTACATTTGTCTCTTGAATTTGTTTTTCATTCAAATTAGTTTTGTCTCTTCTTTTTTTTAGTTGTTGGTACAGTTACAAATACCATTCTTCAGATACTAATGGTGATTGGTAATATTGAGATATTTTCAAAATTTTGAGTTTTTATAGAAATATTAATGGGTAAATTTCACAAAAATTATAATATTTAAAAAAATAAAAATAGATTAAATAACATATATCAGGATATTATCGTAATATTACCATTTATCACATTTTTAATGTGAATTTATCAAAAAATTACCACTATATCGGTAAATACACGTTATTAATATATTAATAATATTTTATTAATAAAAACATGATAAATGTGAAAATACTGCCACTATTTGTGACATGGGTTGTTGGCTCCTTTTTAAAATAAAAATTATAATTAATTTAAATGAAAATTGTCTTTATGTTGGACATTCTTTAACCAATATATAAAATAAAATTAGAAAAATGAAATATCAAAGTATGGTCCATAGTTGAGTAGTGCACTAGATAACATCACAACTGAAAGGTTGGCGTACCCTGTGAGGTGATGATCATTATCATCATTACCATAATTAAAGCAATGGCCGACCAAGAAATGGTGCCAAACTCATTTATTCATACACGAGCTGAGGTCATAGCGATTATTATTATCCAAAGAAATACAAGAAGAAGACGTCTCTTTCAAAAATAATTTCTAAGAAAAGTGATCTTTTCATAGTCAAAACCCCACTAGAGATGACGTCCCTTACACTCAAAACCATGCTTTTAAAACCCAAAAACTTGTCTCAACTCTCAGCTCTCAACTCGATTTTTCATCAACTCAAAATAAAGACTTGATTAAATATAATATATAAAAGAATAAATTTGAGTAATATTTAATTAAAATTTTAATCATATATAATAAAAAGAATTTATTTAAAATCTATTTTACTTACTTTTTGAGAGGTAAAATTACTAATTAAATTTTTTTATTCAAATTTTACTTAAATATCATTTTCAATTGATAATATGATCAATGCATTTAATCTTTCTTATGATATTGTTGAAAATATCAATTGAGTTGAGTTTAGACTTATGACTGAGTAGGATAAAACACCATACTCAATCATCTAAAACGGAAGCACTGACACAACCGGATGCTTAGATTTTGTAAAGTGAGAACCAATGTGAGTTGAATGCAACTCGTCGTTCTTCTCAAGTAAATTTCAACTCTCTCAAGTGATACAATTAATTGAATCAATTAATTCCAAAACACTCACGCTTGAGTTTTAAAAAAGTGTGATTAATTTTATCAAATATTCCACACTATCAAATTAAACTTAAACCACAATTTTTGAAAAATATATCCAAATTGAAGAAGTGAAAATTGACTGATTTGATTAAAACAAAACAAGACCCAATTAATAACCTTCTTATTCTCAAACTTAGTTTTGAAAAATCATTTTTTTTTTAAATTCAACTCTAACATGAAAGAACCCAACTTCAATTTGCATGTACTCCAGCATGTTCTGTAGACCCACAAATTTTATGCAATGTAGAATTCACATGGAATATTCAGGTCTTGACATGGCTGGATTTGAATCCTTTAACAGATTCAGCCTCAAACAAGTAATTTTTAAGAAAACTTATTTTACTCCTTAATTCAATTAAAAAAAAAATTGATCCGTTTTTTGCATTGAGTTTAGTTTGTGAGAATGCCCTTGGTTCTTTCTTTTGTTTCTCTTGGTCTCTTTCTTCTTCTCCGATCTCGATTGATCTTGATTTGCATCATCTCATTCGATTGATTTGCATTTGTTTTCCTCTTGTCTTCGTCTTGTATCTGGACTTTGACCCAGCCCTTTTGTAGTCCAGTTTTGTGGCTGATTTGATTTCGTTTGGTACCCTTTGCATTCGTTTGGTACCCTTTGCAGCCGTTTAATACTTTGTCTCCTCCATTTGCAGTTACATCTTGGAGGATTTGATTTCTTAATTTGATTTCTTGTTTTCTCTGGAGTTTGTAACATTCTTGCACTTTAGCCTTTTGTTGGATTTAGAATTGGAATTTATTCTTTGGAATTGGAAGTGGCATTAGTATTGGCAGCATTGGTATTGACATTGGCATCGGCATCGGCATTGATTTTGCAAGTAACTTTGGACCTTTTTTTTAGGACGCAGCACGTGGAAGGGGGGAGAGTTGGAGTTGGGGAGTTGGAGTATGTTCAGCATCGATTTTATAACTTGCAGCACACGTAGAATATTAGTTCAGTTTTGGTTGGCTTCATCGGCACATCTTCACCATTGATTTACTTCCGCTCAACTAGATGGCGTCAGTCGACACTTGATTTATCTGGTTATTAGTTTTTTATTTTGTTCAATAATTGTAAACTCAAAGTGATGAACCACTTGAGTTTAAGAGGGAATGTTGAATATATTAGAATTAGGATTCTAATTTGAGTTAATCTCTATTAAGAGATGTATTTGAGTTAAGATTAGATTAGAAGTGTAATAGCCCTAAAATCAGCTTGAGGCTATATATAGTTCTGTAATACTCCTTATTGAATACAGTTTCTCAGTTTCTAACAATATCCACTATCCTTATCAAGATATGTCATCTTTCAGTGATATTAAGAGAAATAAGAGGTAAAAAATTAAATAAAGATGTTAATTTATATTTGTCAAATTATTTATGTATTACACTCTCTCTAATATAAATTATAGTTGAAGCACTAAATAAACTCAAATATTGACTATTTATTTAGATATTAATTAATATTTTTTTAAATAACTTATAATAAATAGAATAAGTCAAATTGAAAGAGTGAGACAAACTAAACCTTGGAAAAATGTCGGCAAGATATGATTTCTGCTGAAATTATTCTTTTTGAGTACAATTGAATAATCTGCCACATTCAGAGTGGAACAGCCACCATGATATTGGATTGGTGATGTGACATTTTCTGATAGGACAAGATGCTTTTGCTCACTTGAGATTAAAAATTGCCTTTTATTTTTCCTTATAAGGAAAAGAATATTTTATTATTTTTTAAAAGTTGCGGAACTTTGGAACAGGATGGATAACTTTTTCTTATCTTTTACAAAAGAAAAGTGCAATAAATTATATAGGGTCCAATTATTTTCCTTTATTTTTTCACATTTGTGTCTCATCAGTTTCTTTCAATGCCTAAATCTCACACTAACATGATTTCTCCGTGGATATTAGTGATTATTTATATTTTTTTATATTAAAGTATTCATATCTTTTAGAAAATGATTAAATCTTTAAATCATTTTCAAATCTTTCTATCCAGATGTTAAGATCTGAACTTCCAACTCAAAAGATTTCTATGATAGATGAAGTAACTCAGTTTTTTTATAAACCTCTATATCTTTCTATATCTTTCTCTATATTTTTTCATTCGTTTGTGAGATCTCTTATGCTCAAATGAGGTAATATGAGACCTGACTTTAATACTACTTTTTAGGACTTGAGATTTCAGTCTAAAAAACTAGCATTTTAGGTGAAGCAATTCAAGTATTTTATAAACTCTTAGATTTCCGTTTATACTTCTAATGTGAGACTCGTTCATAGCTATCTTAACACCACACACACCGATTAATTTTATAGAGAGTGACCCTTTAAAATAGAGTGAAAATAGAATTCAGAATACCATTTCCTGACATAGATTTTTTGCTATAATTTAAAAATATAATGAATAGTAATGAATGAAAATGGGACTCAGTTTTTTTTCCACAATTGTTGGTAAAATATTACTATTTACTATAAGATAATGTGTGAAAACTTTTTAAACCATGTTTTGGTGTTCAAAATCATTATTGAATGCCATACTTGTTTTCCACACGACAAGCAAAATTGTCAGTCAATAAAATACTGCCCATTTTAAGAAGATGGTGTGCGTTTGGATAATGATGGTTTCATGGGAGTCAATGGACTGAAGATTCGCTCAAGTAATAAATACTTTGGGAAAAAAATATTTATGGTCCATATTTTTATGGATGAAAATGAATTAAATTCTCATCACATTTAGAAAATATCTACATTCACATATTTTTTTATGTTATTAATTTGAATTTAAATAGTGTCGGATTTTTAGATAGAATATTCATATCTACATCGTCTATAGATTTTTGTATTTAGATTTGAATTTTCACAAAACTAATTTTTTAATATTGTCCTCAACAAAGAAAAATTTATAGTATTAAATAGTCATGTAAATCTTGATAATTGAATTTTGATATGATTAGATCTAAATTTGGATCCAAATACAAATAGATGTTAGATTCGTATTTGGAGCCGGATCATAAAAAAAAAAAAAAAAATTAATGTATCTAATATTTGAATCCAAATTCATTACATTAGGTTACATCTATAAATTTTGTTATCTGAGTGTTATAAATTAAATGGTATGTTAAGCTGATATATATGGGTGAAGAGAAATATTTAAAACAACTAAATAAATAGCAACCCTTTTACTCTTAAATTGATCTTAAACATAGAATGAAGATTTATGTTTAATCTAATAGAGTGTAGAAGGTTAGGGTTAGTGGATACAGATTCCATGAGTAGGGAATGCCCTAAAAATAGCATTATACTGTTTGGAAGTCCAGATTGTCAAACATTTGACTATCTCTATATAATCAATGCCATTTATGGATTGTTTTATTTCTATTTTAAGTTGCTCATTAAAGAATTAAAATTTTTATACGTCCAAGTCTGGCATATGGCACATCAAAATCAGTGGTCTAGCACATCAAAAAAACATCATCCCTCTATGTGAAAATAGTATGGTAAAAATATAATAGTTAAGTAATATATTAAGGCCAGTGATCGTTCCACGGCATTTTGTATAATTTGACATGGGTTTTACTGTATTGTCCATTTTGCCTTTCGAATCGACTCGGCGAACTCTTTATTGTAAGTGGTTTGAAGGATAAAATGAACAATAGAGTAAAACCCGTGTCGGATTAAACAAAATATCTGTGGGAGAATCACCGTCCAGTATTAAAGATAGTGATTTTTCACCACCATTTTCTTTTATGGTGCAGTCCCTTAAAAGAAAAGGGGAGGAGAGAAGTAAGGCAAAATCAAAATTTTCTTTCAATGAGGTGCACCAAGAATGAAAAGGGAAGTTATTGGTGCACAATATCTTTACATGTAGTGTACAAAAAATGAGTAAAATACTTATTTGTTCAAACAAAATTCAATTTCTCTTATGTTCCTCTTCCCATTTGTTTATACAAAATGTGTATTTCACTCATTTTTTGTGCACCAAAGTTAAAAGTGTTCGGTGCACCAAAGAATTAAAAAAAAAAAAAAAAAAAATGATGCAAAAATCACTATCCATTAAATTATTAATTTGGGCACCTTTACTCTTTCTATTTTGCCCCATACTCTTCCCACCATTCTCAATTGAGCAGCACTAGGGACGTTGTGGTACTCTTTTATGTAAAGAAGTTGGAACATTTAACCTGGAGGCATTGGTCAAGAAAAATAAGCAACCTCTAGCAATTGAATTTTCAAAATCTACCGTCAGGCTAAAATTATTAGAGTTAACAAACAATCTATTTAGACTTTCCCTTAGTTTTCTAAAAGAATATTAATTTTGTTTATAAGCGAGAATTCTACTTAAATGTACAGATTAGTTGTCAAACTAAAGCGATAATCATCTAAATTATATTATACTCTATTATAAGGTACCGACTCTAAAATCTTAGGGGCCCTAGGCGCAGTGTATTGGTGGGGGCCCTAGACTCTGAGAGCAGTGTAAGTGGAGCCTTACAGCCCATTAATAACATTGGAGGCCCTAGACGGCAGCCTAGTTGGCCTAAAGCAAGAGTCAGCTCTACTATTATATCTATTTTTTATTGTAATCAAATCTCAAATATACAAATATTTATCTTATGGCTAAACTTTAAAGCTCAAAAGTCAAAAATTAAGATGATCAAATTTGGCTCATTTTAAGCAATCACCATTTTAAGCCCACTATCTTACACTTCATGTCAGATAATTAAGGCTTAAAAGCTAAGCTGTTATGCACCTCTGACTCTCTTTTTAACTTTATCTTTCAATCATACTCTTCGTTCTGTTTTTTATTACATTATAAATTTCAAAATAGTTAGAAATATTAAGGAAATGGAACTACAAAATTAAATTGTGGATTAGCCAATTTTTTGAAATAATTATATCAATCATTAATAGTTATCCATTTTAAAAAGATAAAATAAATAGAGCTCGTATAAAATATCATTTCATAAATTTTACCCTTAAATTATGCATACAGAAACCTTTAGAGATTATGATATTAGAGATATTCCTTGTACACATGTGGCATAGAGAAATCAGAATGCACCATTACTTGAGGGTGATGAACATGGATCTATTAAAAAGGTTTATGTTTCAATATCTGATCCATTAAAAGATCACCTATTTCAATTGAAAATTTTACGATGAGACCTAAATCTAGCTACTAGCAATGGTGTGTGCAGCCCAGAAGTTTTAACTAAGATTATTTGAGTAATTTTGATGATAACAAACCATTGGCACGTGATACTAACATTTCAAATGGTGTTATATTACAAGACAGGTATTAAAGAAAAACTACAAGTCTCAAAAGGAGACATACAGTAAACTCTCTGTAATGTAGTACTCTATAAAGTTATAACCTGCTTAAAATAATATCAACAGTTGGTCCTGACCTCGGGCCCATACAAAATGTAATAAATCTTTTTAACTCAGTAATCAATACATTCAGAATAAAAAATGTAGTGCCTCAACCATTTTATAAAGTAATATTCCATACATTTAGAATACAAAATTACTGCAAAAGTGACTAAAAACCTCATAAATTACATCATCTAAACTTCAAAAAACGTAATCTGAGATAGACTTCTGGATAAACTTTCTCATTCTTTGGGACGGTGTAAGCACTCTTTTTTCAATAAACGAGAACCGTATAAGAATGAATAGAGTGATTTGTTTCCACAAAGATAAGCCAAAATGACATTTTAATGATAGGTGAGAGTTTTAAGGAGATTTTTAAAAAAGAATAGTGTTAGACTCTCTAATTTAATAACATCTATAATGTAATATATGTACTATGGTCCCAACCACATTACATTATAAAGGTTTTACTGTAAATGAAATATCAAGGCTAAAAGAGAAAATCAAAGATCAAGTATTCATGGACATCAAAGTTAAATATTGAAGATCAAATAGCTAGCATTTGGACTTAAAAAAGACTCAAAAGACAAAAGATCATTGAAGATCAAGTTGATTTCCATAGTGTTAAGTAATGAGCATTAGGTTTGTAAAGGCAACTTAGAGTGGGAGTTGCCATTTTTTGTTGAGAGTGACTTAAACTCAAGTCCTCCCGTATTTCAGGTAGATTCTTAACTGTCAAACCAACCCTCACGAGTTGTTCAAATATTGCTTTTAAGTAAAATCGAGAATTTCAAAAAAAATTAAAAAAAATATATAGAAAAATCCTTGAAATTTTTTTAACAACGAGTACATATAACAAGGAACTCGAGTTTCAACGGTATGGATGGTCGAAAAAGAGCCAAAAATAGAAAGAAATAAAAATCGAGAAGAAAATATGGAATAGAGATTAAGAAGCAAAGATCGATTGTCTAATGGACTTTATAGAGTATAACATGGTTTGTGAAAGAGTGTTGCTTATATTAAAAAAATATTTTTTGACAATTGTGGGCTCCAAAAAAATCAGAAAAAAAAAAAATGTAATTGGACTGGCTGTGCGCACTGTACAGACCAGCCCAAAAGTGCCAAAACCCAAAACCCGGGCACGGGTCGCACCCGCAACGTCACACGCGCAATTGCAGCTCATTGCGACCCTACTCAATGGGGCCAGTGCTTAAAAATCCAGTACATAATCGCCGACATGCATTGTATCCTATGTTTTTCTTTTTTACCTATGATTATAACTTATAAGTGGTGATGTCTTAAAAAAAAAACTTCCGTCGAGGAGAGAATATATTTTGTGGCCTAGGATTTTAACATGGTTCCTAAAAAAAATAGGTATAAAGTTCAACCTTCGTACCAAGAGACGTATTGAAAGTGGGTACTCCGCACTTAGTGAGATTTGTGAAGAAAATTTCAAAAACTACTCGAGATTGGGGTTAGTCAAGAGATTGATACGAATCTATCCCTTGTAAAAGAGTGACAGTGGGATCCCATGGTCTTCTCACAAGAAAACGACTTCCAAAAGGATTCCTCAATGATAAAAACAATGTCATCAAAATCTGGCTGGGCCGCGGTTGAATCTACAGTTCAACCATGGCCGGCCTCTTCCCGGTCTGGTTTGATGAGAAAATCCTTTAAGATTTTAATTCTAAAGTCTTGTGTCTTAACCACAGTCTTATATCTTAACCACTAGACCAATCCCTTGAGGTTGTGATTCTTATTTTTTAGCCATAGGATTGCCTCAAGCAATCTTACAAAGTTTTAGCATCCCATTAAATTAATTTTTTTTTTCTATTCTGATATTGTATTTCTAGGATAGCCGACATGAATTATATGGGTCCCTGCATAGTTATCTATTTTTGTTTGGACATTAATCATCAAGACCAAGAATTAGGTGGATAGTCATTAGTGGAAGTAAATATTCGGCTTAACCATTTATTTGATGGAGCAAAGTGAAGAAAAGTTAAATAGTATATTATTTTGTTTTTGTATGTTGATATCGTCGTTGTCACAAATATTATGAAATTTTATTTGTATTTAATTAAAATGAACTTCAAAATATGATCATTTAACCAAAATTTCACAATCACTCAAAAAAATTGTAAACGCGTAAGAGAATCGATGGATTTCTTGCGCTATGTGAGAAAATTAAGAAAGAAGTGAATAAAAGGAAAGCCATTTCAACTTGTACGGGTTCGATTTTTTCTAAACTTATCTAATATACGAGACTTATAGGTAATATTGTATATTATGGGATTAGTCTTATAAAGGGCAGGCCCTGGGCATAGGCGGCACAAGCCGTCGTCTAGGACCCTACACTTAAACTCCTTAATATATACCAGTCACAAAGGACCCCTGAAATCTTATTCTGCTTAAGGTCCTTGAGATTTTAGGGGATCTCAAGGTCAGCCCTGGTCTCATACTTTTATCTCTAATGTGGAATGTGGATATCTATTTTATAAAAAAAAAAGTTATTTAAAAAAGACAAAAATAACCTCATTTGAAGAATTGAGATTTGCAATTCAACACAGTTTTGTTAAGGAAATTGCAAATCTCGAACCACGGTTCAACACAATTAAAAAAAAAAAAATTAAGAAAACTTCCATAACTAGTTTTAAAAGTAATATATATATATAGTACAATGCTATTTAGCTATATAAGTATGGAATTTATAAATAATTTTAAGTGACAAAAAATTTAACTACTTTATAAATATAGAGTTTTGAATTGGTCCAAAAATTAAGTAAAAATATTTTTAGTTAAATTACTTTTATAAATTTCATGTAATTTGCAAAATGCTATATAGATATACAAATATGGAGTTTATAAATAATTTAATGTAACAAAAAATTAATTAATTTATAAATATAGAGTTTTGAGTTGGTCCAAAAATTAAGTATAAATATTTTTAGTTAAATTAATTTTAAAAATTTCATATATTTTTAATGCCACAAAAATTTAGAGACAAATTATTTAAAGAGATGAAAATTTTAATCATTGGCACGTTTGATTTGATTAAAATTTTTATTTCAACTCATCAATTAAATGTTAATTAGTAATTTAATATTATTTATAATATTTATATTAATTACACAGGTTTGACCGAGTTTGACTACGGTTAAATCTTATTTAACCCAACCTTCTATTTAGACGGTTCGATACACAGTCCGGTTTTGATAACATTGGATAGAACTAATTCCTTTCATGTGTTTTTGTACAAATGGCAGATAATATTTGTGTTTGTTATCACTACGGTTCAAAGATTTGTGACAATTGAACAAGTTATTAGCCAATCAGAGTAGGAATATATTTGTACTTCCAACGATTTTTTTTTTTCAATTCATGTGCAGAAAACTATGAAAAACTCAGCGTAAAACCTCTACAGGTGATACTCACTACCCTTAGAACACACCAAATAAGGCCATAGGGGTTCCAACCTAGCACCTCCTGCTTCCTGAAGAGGGAGATTATCAGTTGACCTATTCCCAACTAAATACTTCATGACACTTGTCAATTTCTCAAGTATATGCCACATGTCAGCAGATCTATTGTAAATTAATGTATTATCATATATAATAAGAGATATCCATGGGCCAAACCTAAAATAAGCTTTCCCATGTCTGAATCCCATTATAATTTAAAGCTCAAATGTACCCATTTAAATAGATGAAAAGCAAATTGTTACATCAATTGTTTATCTAATCTAAAGTACATGCTTCACTATGCTTACTATGTTTCAAGCGAGAGAATAACACGCACACCACCACTCCTGAAGATAAGATTCCACACTTGTACTTGCTTGTCACCAAGTGATTGGTTGGCTAAGAATAAACAGAGAAAAGAAAAGCTTCAGATTTGGTGGAGTTAAATCTCTTTTGGAACACAAAGCTGGAAACAGCAGCTAACCTATAGAATTCTTAGCACCCAAAGAGATGCTGCAGCTGGATTGATCTATAAAAAAGAGATGATCCTATAAATGGAGGTGCAAAATAATTTCATAGACCCACCCTCATGTGAGTCTACAATGGTGTCTATATCCAGGGTGATAAGAAAAAGTTATATTTGACTATGGGTCAAAAATAGTTTTGAAGTCTATAATGTTAAAAAAAATAAAAAATATTTTTTAACAATGAAAAAATTATAATTTTTTTTAATAACATAGGTATCTCCAACTTTATATTGGAGGTGAGACTAATTCCATGAATATACAAAACCACCCACAAACCTCATAGTTCGCTAGGACAGACCCACCCCTTGAGAAGGGGTTGGCTATTGATGGGCTTTTGATGACTGGTTATTTGATCTTGATCCAATTGATTCAATTGCGCATGGTCATTACCACCTAGCACAGGTGAGAAATTGTTTCATCCCTCTAATTAGATTCACAAGAAGTTTATGGTGACCCATCATCTGAGCAAGCAGCACCCGTAATGAAAGATACAGGCACAAAACCATTAGTAGTTCCAATAGCACAGTTATCGGGTAAGTCCGATGAGGAGTCGAACCCAAGATCTCTAATTTAGTCCTAAAAGTTTAGACCAACTGAGCTACCCGTATAAATTAAATTTTATTGACTAATAGAAGTAATGTTTGATAAATCACATATATAAATACAAATCTTTTCAATATATTTATCTCCATGCACCATAGTGAGTCCTGCACGAGGGTAGGAACTAGGGAGAAAATAGCCAACTCAGTACTGATGGGGAGCTGAGGAGAAGTTATTTTATACCACAAAAAAATGAAACAAAATAACAACTAATGGATAGTGGCAGCACTTCTAATTGATTCAAAAGAGGTAATAATGGTGAATTAACTAATGAACCACTACAGCTATCTTAATAAAGAAAGTGAGCTTAATGTAAAGCACCAAAACATGTTGAGCTTCAAGTATTTATAATTACAGGATTAGGTGATTCCTCTAGCAATGTCAAACCTAAAAACTAAGTAGAATGGATAATGATTCCTCTAGCAACCAACATTAAAAGAAAAAAAAAAGGAAGAAAAGAGCTGACCTGTTGATACTTGATAGACCTGTCAATTGGTAAGACTGAGTTGGTTGGGTTCAGATTAGGTGACATTTGAGTTGGATCTCCAACTTCTGAAGTCATGTCTATTTATTTATTAAATAGGACACTCAGGGCCGGTCTTGAGATCCCCTAAAATCTCAGGGGCCCTAGACGGAGTGAAATTTCAGGGGCCCTTTGTGTAACACCCCACCCACATGGGGGTGTGGGAAAAAGTCCCACATCGCATATTAGGTGGAGGGAGTGTGGGGTTGTAAGAGGGTGCTCCCCTCTCCATAGCAAAAGGCCTTTTGGGCCTGGTCTTGTGGGCCAGGCCCAATGCAAAAGTCGTACGGGCCGCCCCATGTGGGGCCCAAAGCGGACAATATTGTGCAGAAGGGATGGGGTGTTACAATTGATATCAGAGCACGGTTCAACACTCGGACTGTGTGGGTAGAGCCCTTCTGTGTTGTGTTGCTTGTGTAGATCCCTTGTCAGTGTGACGTGACAGAGTTGGAGACAGCTCTGGTCTTAAGAGGGGTGGATTGTAACACCCCACCTACATGTGGGTGTGGGAAAAAGTCCCACATCGCCCATGAGGTGGAGGGGGTGTGGAGGGTGCTCCCCTCTCCTTAGCACTAGGCCTTTTGGGCCTGGTCTTGTGGGCCAAGCTCAATATGCAAAGCCGTGCGGGGCCCGCCCCATGTGGGGCCAAAGCAGACAATATGGGGCTGAAGGGACGGGTTGTTACACTTTGTGACTGGTATATTAAGGAGTTTAAATGTGTGGGAGCCCTTTCTGTCAGGGGCCCTAGGCGGCAGCCTACACCGCCTATGCCCAGGGGCGGCCCTTGGAACACTTCTTCTAAATTCATATCTCAATCAAAATTAGATGGTTTAGACCTATTTAAAGTCATTAACTTATTTAATTAAATAGATTGACCTATTTCATTGTTTTAAATCTAAACTCATTCAGACCCATTAAGATTTTTATTTTATTCCAAGACATTACAAAATTATAAAATAGAAAATACTCTATGAATCTAAAAAATTATAAAAAATGTCAAATGATACATTCTCACACCCTTATGAAATCATGCTCAGATAGAAGAATTTTGCAATATAAAAACAAATCGCACATGACCATTTTTATAATCGTTTTTAAGAGTAATGCACAAGTAATATCTACTAGAAAATTGTGACGATTTAAAGCTATTGGATCAGTCCTTGTGATAGGATTTTTTTTGTTAGGTAATTTGGCATTGAGTAATACTAAGGAGTATTTGGTACTTTTGGCATTTCACATATGGTAAACTAGTGTTGACTACTCACTTCAACTTCAAAGTAGTTTATAATAAAAATCACAATACTTTTCATTTTATTGATACAGTTGTTATTGAGTTACTATGAAGACTTTTCTAGGAAGACTCAATTATCATAATTCTATGTTGTCATCCTAATGATAAAGATAATATAAAGTCTTATTTGGGACATGTAGAGTCCATCTCTTAAAAATTTGAATCTTTCATTCAACGATAAATATATGTATTCTTTTAGATTTTGTGAAACTATTGAGATCCATTGTTGGATGAATTAAATGAGAGGGGTAGGATAAAGATTTTCTAATCAAGTATTTGTTACCTGATCCACATCCAATGTTAGATTTAATAGTTTCACAAATCTAAAAATATGCATATATGTACATACGCATTTAAAAATTAATGAACACTTTAGATTATTAAGAGGTGAACGTCACATGTCTCAAATGGAAACCGCATGGGATCATTCTTCAAAATGATAACATTGACAAAATCCTTCTAAATCACTAAATCCAATACTGAAAGGGAGCCCATATAGACACTCGGAAAATCTTTCCCTACACACCCGTTTTCCAAAAGTTGATGAAAATTACCCTTTTGTCCATCTACTTAAAAATGTCGCATCCACCGAACCAAAAAAAATCGTTCGAACAACGTAGGCTGTGAAATGGGATTTTCAAACGAAGCCGTTTCTCGGCCGATTTTTACAAAAAGGTATCAAAATTCATCTACTCTAAATTTTATGAACTCCGGGACTGATTTTAAGTGAAAAGAGTATAGTTTTGGGCTTTTCAATAATTCATACCTAGTTTGTAGAAATCGGTCGAGAAACGATTTCGTTTGAAAATCTCACTCCACAGCCCACTTCCTTCGAATGAAGGAATTCCCACTTCATTCGAACAAATGAATACTTTCGTTCGAAGGAAGTGGGCTGTGGAGTGGGATTTTCAAACGAAGTCGTTTCTCGATCGATTTCTACAAACAGGGTATCAAAATTTATCTACTCTGAATTTTATGAACTTCACGACTGATTTTAAGTGAAAAAGGTATAGTTTTGGACTTCAAAAATCGTACCCAAAGAACCCAAAGAATTGAAGTTCCTTAATTCTTTGGATACGATTTTTGAGGCCCAAAATTATACTATTTTCACTTAAAATCAATCCCGGAGTTCATAAAATTCAGAGTACATGAATTTTGATACCCTATTTATAGAAATCGGTCACGAAACGACTTCGTTTGAAAATCCCACTTCACAGCCCACTTCATTCGAACGAATTTTTGAATTCGTTCGAACAAATTTTTTCATTCGGTAAAAATGGCTCAGAGGATGCGGCGTTTTTAAATGGAAGGGCAAAAAAATAATTTCCATCAACTTTTGGAAAATGATGTGTAGGAAAAGATTTCCTGGGTGTCTATATGGATCCCATACTAAATCCTTTTTCCTATGTTTCACTCTTTTTTTACAATTTTGCTAGTTTTATAATATTAATATGATAAGAATAGGTCATGTCCTTACCAAATCATATCTTAAATTTCATTTTCTAAATTTTGTTAATTTTTAACAAAATTTTCTCTCTTCACTAAGATTAAAGTGAATCACAATCTTTAGATAAATGAAATATCAAGATTTATTTGAGTTACTTAAAACTCTCTTTTATAGTTTAAGGAAAAAAAAATCCCCTCACCCGTTCCTCTTTCCACACATTTATTTTCTTAACTACCTACTCCACCCTTCAATACTAAATGCTAATTAAGCAAACCCTAACTTATCATTCATGCTCGATCCAAATCTAAACAAACCCTAAACTCAACCCACGACTTCACCAACCTAACCCAAACTAAATTTGATCCAATACGACCTAAATAAAATATGATCTCGTACCAAATATGAAATATAAAATAACATTCCCATATAAATGAGATAAATGTTTTAATAAAGACAAATAAATTTGAAAATCTTCATAAATACAAGTCGAATTTATGGATCTTTAAATAAATTTTAAATTTGATAAATAAATATGAAAATCTCTAAATAAATTTGAAATATAATGTCTAAAAATAATAATTCAAGAATGAGAAAAAAAAAAAGGGAAACCAATGAGAAATGATTCAATAAAAGCAATTACAAATAAAGAATGAGACAACAATTGATAATAAATAAAACAATGCATCCTAGAACATGTACTTGGGTAGGCTTGTACATATTGGATGTTGTCTATCTTCAAAACTTAGATAGTGTGTCAAAAAATGCGTATGTCAAGTGGATCCTGACAGAATAAGATAAAAAATTATGAATAGTATGATTGAGTTGAGTAAATTGAAAAGTCATGAAGAATTGGTTCCTCTCGCTCTTCAATCCATTCTGACAATGGATCATCATAGTCGGAAAGATATGATCCAAGTTAATAGCAGCAAAAAGTTCTCACAAAATCCAACCTCTTAATCAAGGTAGACAACATCTGCCGCTGCATTTCCAAATGTACGATGTGGCTTTCATAGTAGTGCATCTATGAGTCATAAGTATAATTCAATTAAGTGTATTTCTTCAAAATATAAATTAAATTAAGAAACATACTAGAATAATTCAATTGTGGTTCAAAAATATCTCTCAAAGACATGTAGCCCATTCACTCAAATTGGGGACCATGGTGTCCAAAGTCTTTTACTCAATTGAGTGATAAGCATGGAAAATATGTTGAACAAATATGCTTTAAGCAATTGATAAGACAAAAAATGAACGATTAAACTCAAATAAATACCAAATACTAAATAAAATGAAGCACATAAGTAAAATAAAAATATCACAAACCTGCGATGATCTGTGGATGGATGACGTGTTCCGTTATCCATGCATTGATCATGTCAACAAATCGTTCAGAACCACGCCGAGGATTGCCTCAAAAACGTATTCCAAGTGAAATTGACCGTGCAAATGCATCAAATTTTAGCTCAACATTTTGAAGCAATTGTTGCTTACTATTGGCTCTGCTGGGGCTATCCTTGATTCCAAAGTGTGTTACCATCGCAGCAATCTTGCAAAGCTCGGTCTATCATTGTTGCAGGATCAACCTGTTGATGTGACGTTGCGTCCAGAAAAAATGTTATTAAATTCAAACAATTCAGCATGTTTGTACAGAACTAAACTACATCGAGATATTAAACAAGAGGAAGACAGGAACTACAGAGTACCATACCACATCAGCATGTCTATATAGAAACAAACTCATTCAAGATGTGAGGAACTACATGGTCACATACGGCCCATACCACATCATAAGAGATTTAAATAAAAATATCACAAACCTGCGATGATCTGTCATAAGTATTTATTTGAGTGGATCATGAAGAGAAGGCCTAAGGAAGTGAGGTCATTAATTTGGCCATCACTTGGCATCTAACATTGGGTGCGGTAAGGTACAATTTCCTTTAATAGTCTTATTCGTCCTTTGTCAGGTAGCTAACCCTCATCAAGTCCACATTAAAAAACCTTCCATCTATTATCCAATCCTTACTCAAGATTCTAGTTAAGGTGCTAGAATACTAGGAAAGACCAGGTGAAAATATTTACACCAGGTGAATGGGAAAAATGGTTTGGGGACAAGGAACATTATGGAAAGAAATTGGTCTCTATTGTACAAAATCTTGTAGAGATTTAGGGAGAAAGGAAAGAAGGGGTAAAATTAAAATACGGGGAAGAAGCTCAGGGTTGGTTTCCTGGTGGAGTCAAACGATAAAAGAGGAATCATTTTTTCTTAAAGAAAATATCTTAGGTATATTTTCTTAATGATTACAATTAGTAGGTTGATAAAGATTTATTTGCTCATTGGTACTTTCCATTTGAGTTGTAATTAAAGCCGCCTATTTATTAGGCTAAGCTAATATAATGAAAATTGTAAGAGCATTGCTCTCCAAATTAGCCTCGGCGCAAAGTTCAATTTCTCCTTGAAACCAAAGTAGGAGGCTTCATTTTCCCTCAAAGTGAAATCCCTATCTCACATTTTTCCTTATTATCGTTCATTTTCCATTTTTTCCATTCAAGTTCGTATTAGAAAACTATCAAGAGACTTCTCTGCTAAGAAAACCACATAATTTGAGCAAAACCTCTATATGCGTGCTCAAAATCCTAAAATAGCAAGTATAGTTCATGTAAAAAAAACACATCAATTAAATAAGATATCATCTCCCACTCCTGAAAATCAACTGCACTTGATGTAAACCAGCTGACAAAGTTAAAGAGTGGCTCAATATTGGGAGCTATACTTACCCTAATAACACTTTGAAATGTGTAAGGTGTAATGTTATTCTCCCATCAAGAAAGTTTCATCAAAAGCATAATGACTTGAAATATAAAGCCAACCATTTCTTTTGATATATTGACAATAACAAATATGTTTCATTTTTGAATGATATTACCTATTTTTCTCTGTATTAATTAATGAAAGAATACAAGACAACAGACAAGGATCCATTCAGAAAAGTCTCAAACAGAAGTTGCTAGCAAATGGCAATGAATGACAAAGTAGAACTCACAAAGCCAACACTAGATAAATGGATACAGCTTCACTAATGGTAAGGGCTGCAACTCTATTCGGGTCGGGTTGAGAATTTAGGGTCAGCGGGTCGGGTCGGGTCGGGCTGAGATGATAAAAACCCGCATGAAATTCGGGTCGGGTCGGGTCGAGTCGGGTCGGGTGAGGATTTTATAAGTTACTCCCCTGACTCGGCTAAAATTAGTCTAAAATGGGTTCAAAATGAGGGTCGGGTCAGAATTCAGACTAATTCGGGTTAGAATTCGAGACGGGTCGGGTTGTGAGATTCAGGTTGACAATTCGGGTAGGGTCGGGTCGGGTTCCATATATATCAACTTGGGTCGGGTTGGGTTTTAAGGAACCCGACCCGAGTTGCAGCCCTACAAATGATCCAAATGACTATGAAAATGTAATAAAACAAAAAGAATTTCTTTTGAAATATCAATAGTGGTAAATATTTTTTCTTTTTTTTGTTTTAGGTAACAAAAAAGGACAAGACCACATGCAGGAAGGTACAAGACAATATAAAACGATGAGCAAACTCAATATATATATATAAAAACGCAAGATAAAGCTACTACTCATATGGGAATGAGTGACCAAATATAATTACAAAGCAAACCCTAAATAGAAGGGATCCGGCCTCAAATAATGATCTTAAAAGAGAAGGCATGTAGTAGATAATTTGTAACAGTGCCAGAAATAGAAAGTACACAAATAGACATGAAAACTAAATAAAATTAGTTTTACAAACAATGAAACCAAAGTTGAGAGCATTTTAATAGTCAAGGAAAATTTCAGAAAACATTTCCCCTGCACGCATGCACACACACAACACAATGAGAGAACCAAACTAATACCTCTTTAAATCATAGCTATACAACTCAAAGAGATTTGACCAAACTTAGCCTAGTTGATCAATGTTCTTAAGGAGTCAAGGATTTGAAAAAGAAAAATATAAACAATTTGGTTAGGGCTTGGTTGTCTTCACCTAAATTCAGCCAACACTCAATAAAAAATACAATAGAACTCAGAGTACTGAAATCCAGACATATTCTTCAATATCTTTATTAATATATATTATAATATATCAAGTTTTCATTTACAAATTCAACTGGCAGTCTTAAGTATTATCAACACTTAGGGTAAGTTGAATTTTTAAGATTTTTTTTTAATGATGAGTTTTCAAGATTTTAAAACTGTGATGAAAATTGATAACCTAGAAACACAATGCAAACGTTAAGCATGTCAGATTTTTTTAAGGTAGCAAAGTCAGCAAATCCTTCATATTCCAATCCTATAACAAAAACAACAATAACAAAACTATCCAAAGCATAAGCTTCTTCGCTAAGACAGCTACGTAATTTATAAGAAAGGCTTAAAATACAACATCTAAAACCTAAGTAATGAATAAAAATAAGTTTTTCCCTTTTAACTTAGCATGTCCTACTCATGAAAATCAACTGCAGTTGACATAAACCAGCTGACAAAGTTAAAGAATGGACTCAATTTTGGGAGCTCTACTTACCCTACCTGCACTTTGTACAGACAATATAACGCAATGCTCCCTTCCAGAATAATTCCACACGGATATACTGACATGAATTTTGTATATCAATAATGACAGAAGCATTTCCTACTATCACAGGTAAAAGGAACATACATATGATAAAAGATAAGAAGCATATAACCAATTTGATTAAAAAAATATTTATCTAACAGTTACCCATAACTTTTCCAAACATGTTTCACCATTACTAAAAATACTCTATCCAGTACAGCCAAATGAGCTTAGGACAAGGAAGCGGGAGGTTGCGGGTTCGAGTCCCCATGGCCTAACCTTGGTGTGCCCTAGGGGTAGTGGTTCACCCGAGGGGGTTTTAAGCTGGATATCCTGTGTTTTCCCACACGTAAATTAAAAAAAAAAATGAGCTTAGGACAGGTAGGAAAACAG
Source organism: Chimonanthus praecox (assembly GCA_022113865.1). Taxonomy (NCBI): domain Eukaryota; kingdom Viridiplantae; phylum Streptophyta; class Magnoliopsida; order Laurales; family Calycanthaceae; genus Chimonanthus; species Chimonanthus praecox. Next base: position 14,447,514 of record CM039087.1, on the reverse strand, counting down.
ATATTTGATATGCTTCTTCATCCAGAAGATAGACACTTCGGTGTCTCAGCACTTGATTTCCATGAGTGAGGAGAGCATCGCATTGATTGATTATTCAGAAGAGTCATGATGATCATTGTGTGATATTGGAATTTGAGATGGACCCATAAGTCCATATTTGAGGCCAACAAACCTTGGATAAAGAAATCTTGTCATAATAAGCATTTCAGCCTTATCAAGATGGTAAGATAAAAGGCTCATCAAGATGAGAAGATAAGCCTTTTGGGACTTCTTTTTATGACCAAGGTGTCCAGGGGTCTCACCTGTATTTAGACATGAGACACTTTAACCCGACTACTCCTTGGGGCATGTGCGAGCCTCCCAATCCACACACACCGGGTAAGCAACTACGGGGAGTGGCCCAGAGGGGTGTTGAACGAGAATCTCTTTCACAACTTTCTTAGAACCCAATAGATGAAATATATATAAAGGCTAGAGGCCTATCCTTAGTAACCCATGTCCAACACCACTAGAACTCGTAATTGGGGTAATATTTGCTCATATGATCAAATTTGACACAACTCAAAAGTAGGCTCATAATACATAGACCATTGTCTAATGTACACTATAAAGAATAGGTTTCATTCTAGTCTCACTAGTTGTAAGCTAATAGCCACATAAACTAGTGGACCTTGGACGTGCACCAGGTATAGATGGAACATGTGTTCCAGTAACATAACTTAGGTCAAAAACCCATTTGCTGGCCCAAAAGTTTGGGAAAAGAATAATACCTTACTTTAAAAAAAAAATTACATTTTAGAAAACTTTCTGGCCCATAACTAGCACAAGAACTCAAAAAATCAACATGCATTAATTAAAATATATTAGACCCCAAACTGAATGGGCCTATGACCTAACTGATGGCCCATACACTTATAATTCAAGTTCCTAAAAATGTTTAGAAACTATAGCCATGCTGCCTGAGCCTCATTAATTAGCAAGACAGCCTATTAAATTTTTTAAGTGGGCCATACAAGTTTGGAAGGAACCTGTAGATATGGCAGGATAATGAACGGGTAAGATTTCACCCTATATGATTATCATAACCTTAAAAGTTTACTTCTTATAAATCATTGATTTTCTCTTTTTTGGAAAGGTACAAGTCATTGATTTTCATGGCCCATCTTAGAAAGCTACTGTTATTGAAGGGGGATTCTTCCCAAAATCCTCCAATCCATGTATTCCCCTAGACATTTGTCCCATCCAACAATGTGGGTTCCTCCTTAGAACGAGTAAAAAATGTTTATGCTATTTTGCTTCGAAGTTAGATCAAAACTTAGCTCAACAAAATTAAATATTATTCAATTCATTGATTTCGAACAGAATTAGACTCCCATCTAATTCACAATTCACAATACCGATATCAGTCCAAGGATTAAACTAATGCATGAACATCATTGATCTAGATGAGATGCAGGCTAAGGCTCTAAAAAATGAAGAAACCTTAGGCCACGCCAGGGAGAATTCTAAGATCCAAATTGGAAGATTCAGATCTAAGGGCAATTTAAAATTTGGCTCAAGCTTGAGCTAAACCAAATTCAAATTTGCCTAGAGAATTTTGGTAAAATCCTCAAATCTCACCAAAATCTAAACCAACTAGCGAACTTTGGCTCTTAAAGGAGCAAACCCAAAATTCTATTGGCAAAGCCTAGGGTAACTCTCATAAACAAAGAATAATCAAAAGGCCTAAATCTCACAGGGCATTTAATTTCATAATGAAATTAACAACAATAAATGCAAATAATCTATGAAATCTAGTAATTTAAGTTGCACATAATAATCAAATGCAAAATAAATTAACTAAAAAACATAAACTAGAAGATAAACTCACCACATAAAGGAGAGGAACAATTGCACAAAAAACTTCAATTGGATGTGCTAGGATCACCGATCCTCCCTTTATATAGTTGGAAAAAGGTTTAAAAAATTACATACTATGCATCATTTAATCTGAGGGCATGCCCTTGTTAAAATTAAAAAGAAATCCTATCCATACATGTACCTACAAAGAAATAAAAGGAACTAAAATTAAGACAAGCAACTAAAAAATAGCAAAGGAATTCATGGAGTTGGCCATAGTGTTGGCGTGAACGGCTCTTGGAGTTGGCACATGGAAGTTTCCTCTTTCATCTCTTTCCCCCTAAATTTTTAACCAAGTTGACCCAAGTCAAGGTAATCTCGTAATTCATCCTTGTTGTTTGTGGCGCATCAAAAATAATGCCCACAAGATCAAGGCTTCCCAAAGACTTCAATATTTCTAATACAATTAAATGGTGTTGATCTCAAGGCATACAAGTAGAGACTCTCTCATTCCTGAAACCAAAGATTCCAACTCAAGGACAAGTTGAGGAAATGATGAGGACATCCAAAGTGAAGACCAAAAAGATGAAGTGATCTCCATGGCCCTACAATTTTATGAAGAATTCAACAAGTCAAAAAAAAAGGATCACTTAATAACCATTGGGCCTGCAAAGGTGCAAAAGGAAGAGTTCAAGACCTAGGATATAGGACTGGGGCCTCACGTTTGGTGTTTGGGCCTCCAAAGTCCCATATGCTTGCAATAAGAAAGAATGACGGGATTGCATTAACTAAGTCAACTTTGGCTAAAAAGTAGGTGGAGAGAGAGGACTTAGCAATGTTTTTGCTGACTACCCCAAAGAATCTCACGCCGCCTCCTTGGCCAACTTCCTTAGTTCCTTATTTTTTATTTTTTGTTTTGTTTCTTTTTTTGCTTTTTATTTACTTGTCAAGCTAGGATTCTAGATTGGTTTTAGAAGGGACATGTGACATAAATCCAAGCAATGGGAAATAAGTAGAGGTGAGGTGACCCTAGGCCATCCAATTTTTTAGTTTCAACTTGAGTTCTCCCTTTTGATTGAGCTTTATCCCTTTTGTCCTTGCACTAAATTTAGTTTAAACTTATGAAATTTTAATTTTCAAAATATTATACTGCCATTGTGTGTGTGAATTATATCATATTAATTTCATGCCCGGTGAGTTTTGAGCATGTCCTTGCTCTTCATTGTAAGAATTGACCATAGGTATTTTTTTTGAAAGGTACAGAGTATAGGTAGTTCATGGTGAATTTCGGGATTTCTCTTAGAGCTAAAATTCCCTTGATTTAATTTGGATTTGGTGAAATTCGCTTGATGTTCCCCAATCTCTCTTAGGTAAATTTCGATCTAGGTTTATCTCTTAATTGAGCCTACTATGAAATTTTTATTGATCATTTGCAAAATCTTTATCTAAAACCCCTTTGTAGATTAAGGTTTGGTTTTTCGAACCCTAGCCTACATCAAATGGCACTCATACACACAAGTAGGGTACAACAACATAGTTGTTAATAAGATGGAGACATGGAGTATATGAGAGATGTGAACCATACATCACTCCATATTGTACCATCGATTACATACACCACCTACTTCACAAAAAGGGCAAAAAAAAAAAAGTCTCCATACAATCAAAACAAACCAAGTATATCTGACTGCAAAGTGTCAGGCACTTTTTCATGCTTCTAGCCATGTTTCAGAGACATGCAGTATACAATCACATGTGAGTGCATATATATGCCAACTAGCTCTTGTACAGATAGACCTTGTTGCATGCTTATAGATGACTGATAAGTGGGAACCATCACAATAAAATTTCCAGCAAGCTTATAAGACTATTAAATGTAAAAGGAAAGCAAACATTCTAGGAAAAAAATGTAAAAGGAAAGCAAATTACCAACATAATAAAGATTGTTCCAACTGAACCTGGCTCGTCTAGTGCAATAGCATTAAAGAATTTGTGATGCCACCGATCACAAAAAGCCACGTGTATAGAATCATTGGTGTTATTAGTCATTATAACAATTTTAGCAACTTCCTTCATGGATAAAATGACCAAAGCACTCATGATTCCGTACATGTGGCTTTCCATTGGTGACACCACAAATTCTCTAGTGCTGCTACACTAGATAATCCAGAATCATTCCAACTATGGCTCTAATCTGCCAATTATGAGAAATTATCATATCATTGTACAGATGTTGCAAAAAAGTAGCATATTGGATCTCGTAACAAGGATATGCCTCACATTGTTAGATCAAAAGAAACAATCACTTGATGAAAACCACGAGATGGGGTTTTCAGAGTTTCCATACATTGTCTCTAGGCCATATGGTTGAACCCAAGAGAGCACTCAAGCCAAGGGAGGCAAAAGACTCCAAGTCTAACGATAATGGTTGTAAGTTGCAAGAAGAGGCCTCTAGCTTTTATACAAAAACCATCTCTTGGACTCTTAGAAAGTTTCAAGAAATAAGGCTTCTCTCTCCTAATCTTGACAAGCCATGTCCTACCATCTTAGTTACCTCAAAGAATGCCCATCGTGATAAAATTCTTTCATCCAAGGCTAGTGGGCCCCATAGATGGACATTTAAATCCATATCAAATTCTAAAAACAATGCCCGCTTGAGCTCCTCAATAGGGTTGTAAGAAACCAAGTTGAGCATGCCTTAGACATGGATCATGCGTGAATAGAGATTTATAGGTTGACCTCAACACAACTAGATGTGACTTAGGTAACCTCCAACTCAACTTGATCTCAAGCCATAACAGTCATGGCGCAAGATGCAAATGGGCACGTTTGTTTAGTCTTGCCTTTGACTACAGTTATATGTTATAGCTGCACCTGCCCTAGGCTAGACCTTGCAAAGGAGCCTTGACACCCTCGCACCACTTTGAGTGTTATTGCTCCAATGGAAAAGGGATACAAACCTTGCTCCAGAAGACTTGTGTGCAGCTCGAAAATAACAATGATTCCACTTAGGGAACCATCTCTATGGATACAAAAATGTTGATGTGAAGAATACATTATGAGTATGTGTACATTAAGTATACATGCATGCATATAAGTGTTACTAAAATTGCACGATTACATGATTTACATCCTACAATTAGTAAGATATAACAACAGGAAAAAAGGATCAGTGTGCATCAGTTTAGAGATCATATGATGCCAACAGATGATATACTTTTCTATGGCCAGTGGAATTTTAAGTATGGAGCTTCTGGTTTTTGATGAATTTTTTTCAGCTTGAGTTGTAGGGAGACTAAGGCATTTGGTTTATCGGTTCTTTCAGAAATTGGAACTTGGAAATTTAAACTCTTATTAAATAGTTATATAATAATACTTAATGTAACTAGTTTTGCACTGGCTGCAATTTGAGGGAAGCATTGAACCAACAATGAATAGAACTCCAATATGGAGCGTACTTGATCATATAGCATTGCAAGGGAGAAATCGCGTTGATCCAACAGCCTATCTACCTTTATAAGAATGGCCCAGAAAGCGTGGATTTTTCTCACTCTTTTTTTTTTTAGATGGTGAAGTGACCCAAACCCACAACCTTTGGGTTGTATCACTACAAGCTCTTGTCAGGCAGTGTAAAAACCTGGGTTATGTTGCTTGTACAGAATCATTTTAGTTTTGGTCATTTATGCCCAAATTCTCAGCCAAAAAAAAAAAAGGTAATAGATTACTAACATGATCTAATCAGGGTCAGTCCAGATAAATCCAAGCAGCATTAATCAGTGCAAGTTCCATGAGCTAGATGATTCAGTTAGCTGATTGCAACAGTCCCCAATGAGCATGACCTTGGAAGAAAGAAAGAAAGAACGAAAGGGGAAGAAAAGCCATCAGAAAACTTTTTTTAAAGATCAGAAAACATTTTGGCTCGGAATGAAAGTTGTCCGGGCCTAAAACCCATGTTGCATTTTTAAAGGGTTATTTGAAGAAGCTAGATGATAACAAATGCTATTATAAAATGAAAGACAGAATGAGAAGAAGAAGATAGGAAAAAAAGCTCACTTCTTCATGGCCTAAGCCCATGACCGTTCCGGCGTACACTCTGCCATCCATCGATTCCATTGGAGAGAGAGAGAGAGAGAGGAAGCGCGTAAAAAGAGAAGAGCATGGGAATGCTAGGGTTTGCTCTCGAGGAGAAACGAAGCATGAGTAAAGAGATGAACGGTGGAGATTGGTTGGGTTTATAGTTTTGATGCATCCTGTTTCTTCTGTCACGCTCTAGCTATCGGTAACAAGTCTTCTTCAGTTCTCTGGTAACGGAGTCCAGAAAATGAACCCCATTTTTTAGGTGAAAAACGCATTTATTTAAGCACTTGATTATATTTTATTGAAGATATAGAATTATTAATAAAACTTTATCATTTTCTATATTAATTATCAGTTCTATGAATGTTTAAATCACTTTTCAGTTTTACATATAACATTTTTGTATTTTTATAAAAATAATAATTCAAAAAGTATTAAAAATATCATTATTTCAATAACTATATATTTTAAATTGTAAAAAGTGTGAATTATTTGAGTTGCATTGAGGAATATAATTAAATGTTACAAAAGACATTTCGTACAAAAAGTCTTATAATTTAAAAGGTATTTTAGTTTTTTTCTTACCATGCTAAATGAAAAAAATATATATTATAAAGATGTTTTATATAAGAACAACTAACATGAAAAAGAATAGAATATGCAAGTAGTGACAACAAAAAGGTGCATCCAAATTACTTAGAATGATTTATTTAAAGAGGACAAAAAAATGATTAAAGTTGATTGTCACTATGCACAATAAAAATATTTTAAAGGCACTATTACTCTTCATTTTGTTCTCTCTTAGTGTCTCTATAATTTGAAATGCTTGGGGGAGTGGGGGTTTATAATGTTAAGCAGTGTCCAATTGTGCTTGTGTAGGACTCCATGCATTCAAGCAGCAACCACTAGAAGTCTAGAACCTTTCAAATCCCTATCTTGTAATTCATTGTAAGGCTTATCATATCCTTCCAATTGTATTTATATTGGAACAATAATAGAGGTGAACTCATACTTTCCATTTCTAACATATAAATCACTGTCTTTTTTACTCATTAGCAGCATATTACTTTAGATAATCCATATTATTGTTTATAAATTTCTTCAATTTGACCATCTATTTCTTTTGTTTTGGATTAGTGAAATTAAGAAATTCTAATATAACATCAATGCTATTATCCATCACTGGGTAGCTCAGTTGGTGGCCACTCCCCTCAAAAAGGGTGAGGTCACTAGTTCAAATCCCAGTGGCCCATACCCGAGGACGTAAATGTGATGGCGCTCCCTCCCCCCTCCCCAAAGTTTTAAGAGGGTTATCGCCAAGGAATAAGTTAGAATGAGTTTGAAGTTTCTCTTGTGTCTTGAAAAAAAAACAATATTATTCTACAATATAGATATACATTACCCCTCCCATTTTAATAAGTAAAGGTGAGTGGCAATCACCCCTCCCATTTTAATAAGTAAAGGTGAGTGGCAATCATTTAATCATGTAATTTGGTCTCAAAACATAGTCAAGAATGAATGTGTGGGAAAAAACAAATGACCCTTTGACTCAAACTCAATCATTTGTTAAATAGAGTTGGGCTAAGTCAACCTAATTCATACCATGACTTTGTGTGCACACCATAAATATATGCTAAAGGGTGGCATAACCCTTTGTTTATGATTTTTAATGAAGAAACTTCCTCTTAGATGACCCTCTTCAAATATAAAGTGATTCATCTTTCAACTATATTATCTAAGCACATGACTGAGTGACAAACACCATTATAGGTTAATACACTTTTCATTGGAGGTGTTTTTTCCCAACCACTTGAGCAAGTATATATTTTATGAGCCTTCTAATTTATGAATTTAAAAGTAAATTGTCTTGATTGTTTCAATGTTCGCAAGGAAAGAACATTGAAACAATAGACTTGTTTACAGAGTAAAAAAAATATACTTAAAGGATTTGAGATGTTAGAAAATCCCAAAAATTGATCTTGCGCTTGATTGAAAGGAATTGAGCCTCACACAATAGAGTGGAGAGATTAAGAGTGGAGAAAGGCATCGCTTAGATTTGTTAACGGAGGAGAGAGAGTTTTGTGTGACTTGTTTATTATTTTGTCAAAGGTCTAACCCATATAAAGTGTATGATAAAACACCTCAACCTTAGTATTTTTATTATTTACATTATCACAAACTAAGCACTGCCAACTCGTATGGCTTGAAGGTTAAGAAGTTTCTCTCACGAAGAAAGATCTTGAGTTTAATTTACGATCAAACCCCTTTAAGTGACTTCTATGGGGTTACTCCTCATCGTTTGAACACGGTATATATGTGCAGGGAGAAAAATTAGTTAAATAAAGTCCCCTACAAGTAAGACACATGAACACCTTCGGTGATCAAAAAATAAAAAATAAACCAATACTTAAGATGATCAGATTATTGATCTTGTGGATCGTGTAGGTGGTTGGAATCGCCAGCAGTTGGACATGTATATTAAAGGTAATATGCAAATGTTTATTCCTATCAATTATTTTGTTTTGACATGAGAAAAAAAATTCTTGGACATACATTATTAGGTTGTAAGAGATAAATGATATTCATGTTGTCAATAAACATAAATAAATGAAGAAGACAAGGAAAAAAATTATATGAAGGTTATAATTTCTATTTTTTTTTAAATAAAGATGAAATGAAAACTAATTCATAGTTATCTAATTCATTATAACTAGTCTTTTAACTACAAACTAGTTTGTTCAAAAATTCATAATTTGATTTGTTGAACAGTTTGATGTTGATTCGAAGTAGTAAGCAAATTAGATCAATCTAGTTCATAAAATGTCCACATTCTTTATGTTGGAGAAAATGTCTTTATCTAAAAGAGGTGACCACAAGCCATGTAAGTGATAAGTAACTCTTTTATTGCTGTCATATATGTTTGGACAAAGTTATTTAAGGTTTGATACATAATAGTAATTAGCATAACAACATTCTATTAATAAGTTAGTTGAACAAGGCTTGTGGATCAAGCAAGATGAATGGAAATATTTTTAATGAAAGAATTAAATTAATTCATTAAATTATGTAAATTTGAATTGTGAATTTGACAAATTAGTGAATTATAACTAACAGTTGTTGTTTGTGATGGGTGGTTTTGTGGGGTTGAACTGGTCTCGAGTCTTGATAAAGTGAAAACATATAAAAAAAATTAATGAATTATAATATGTACCAAATTGCAAATTATGAAGTGAAACACGAATTAGTGTGCATGAGCTCACCTAGATTCTCCTTACAGCATCAGGCGGGTTGGGTTTGGGTCTGACCTATCGGGCCTATTATTGGGTCAGGTCTAGTCATCGACCCGATCCTTTTTCCTCGCCGAATCAAACCCTAGCCCTCCGCTCGTTCTCTCCTATAAAAACGAGCGTGGTTAGGGTTTCTTGTTCTTTGTTACCATAGTTGGGATTTGGGAAGAACTAAAGAGGGGTTCTCTTTCCTTCTGTCTCCACTACCTTCCAGCCATGGTAAGCTTTCAATCTTCCTCTTTTGCATTTCTAATATCTGCAACCGAAGGACATGAAATGGGGTTCTTTATTATTGTTTCACTTTAGTTCGATTTCTGCAGTTCTGGTATATATATTTTTCTTTCTGGATCCTTGTTCTTTAGCTTTCATCGAATTTTAATCACCCATTTGCCCATTTTCACTGTAAACCCAACAGTAATACGATACAGAACTAAATCAAGTCTCTGATCAACAAACTTAAATGCAAATAATTGGACATATGATCTTGTTAAGATACTTGAGGTTAGATCTTGTTGAGCGCTTCTTTTAGGGCCTTCCAAGCAATCTACTAGAAATCTGCTTGAAATGAATTATTCTAAAGTATAGTTTTGAAGGCCATAGACGATGTAACAAAGCTGCAGGAGCTGGGCTTTATCTATTAGTGTGTGTAACTTGCAGTGGGGTCATATCATATAATTCAGTCTCTGGTGGTATAGTGGGTCTGAGCTCGGGGGTGTACATTTGAGCCTCTTCAAGAAGCGCTCAATTAGTTCTCAACAGAAGATTTTTCAAGAGATGGTTATCCAATGACACAGTCTGTGGCACCTGCAGTCCTGAAATGACCACTGGTCTGCCTCTCTTGATGTTTCAGTGTCTGCTAGAATCTGGTATAAAGTAGGATACTTTTAGGTTTTTTTCTCTAAAAAATTATGTTAAATTCAGATTCATTAAAATTCCTATTGACTTCAGTATGATATTTGCCCCTAAAAGTGGAAAATAGAAGTTTTAAACAACATATAATGGAGATGCAGGACTTATTTGACGTATATCGACATTGTGCTTGCATACACATGCAAGATAGATTTGTCTTGAAGCTCAACAGCTTTGTATCCAAGTTCATGAAAATTTTGAAATGTTTATTGCTTTTGGAGAAAGCGAAAATCCAGAAAACATGGGGTTTGGTTAACATGTAAGAAAATTTTGGTTGAAAGCTAAAGAGTTTAGCATTTGCTGTTGGGGAAAGATTATAAACGGGTCTCTGTGCTGTTTGATTTTGCTCATCAAACATGTGCGAAAAGTTTATGAATGTTGCTCCAAACTAGTTTCCTGGTCCAACTAGTTTGATTTATTCTTTTATTAGTAGCATGACTCAAAACTGCAACCTTTGCAGTTGCTACAGTATGCAACACAACTGTGTGCTATGGTCCAAACCAGTCTTATTTGTTGGAGGTTAATTCCCTATCAATTGAAATGAGTTTCTCAGTGACACAGCACATAAAATAAAAAATGAATTGACCAATTTTGCCTGATGTTAGAGGCACGTAGGAAAGCTGCATAAGTGAATATATAACCTACAACAAAGTGAGCTAATCCAACCAATTTGCTTGCACAGTGGAAAGAGCTACTGGTTTATCCCTCCATTGAATCAAATAATTCAAAGGCGTGCGTCATGAGCCCATGCTAAAGTTTTTATCAATTCCTGCCAATATCCATGCCAGGAAATTAAGAACATAAACCCAGTACCCCAAGCAAGACACCCAAAAAGGAACATCCTTGCCCAGATCGATAAGCTAGCTTTGCCTGAACTAACACGGATGATGCGTATTAGAAGTATCTATTTTGTTGTTGGATTTACGCCGAAAATATTTATTCTCATCGACATGTGAATAAATTCTGATGGAAGAGTAGCAAGGGGTCCATGTGATGGACACTGTATATTTTTTTGGGTACCGCTTTACGACTGCATGTTTTTTACTAGAGGAGCACAAAGCCTTCTGTTATGCTTATGTGGCTTTCACCATTTAAATTCCATATAATGGTGAAGATCAGAGGAAGGTGGTAGGTTGCATCTTTTACTATTATATAATACATGCTGTGTAAATCAGTGGCCTATTTTTTTTATGTTACTGAATTTTCAACAGCTTGAAATGCTTTCTGTTTTTTTTTTAATTCCTATCTTTGTAAATTTTTAAATATTATCATAGTTGGATGCTTGAAAGTTTATGTTTTATTTCCTGTTTTTGTACATTGATGCATGTTGGAGATGCCTATTTTTATGTGATGGCTGGTGGGATCCGATAGACATTCTGCACTGTGAATGTTCATAACTAGAAGTGTGGTCATTGAGGATTGATATTCATGGCTAATGATCTACACTGTGACTTCTTATCATGGACAAATACATCAAAGATTACCAAGATAGATGGTTAATGGGCTTCAACATGGTTTTACATCATTAATTAGTCCTCCAAGTTCCAACGACCTAGTTGATTCCATCGCGGATTATAACATTTAGTTTACTTTCTAGTGGTTATAACATTTCATTGAAAGCCTTCTGTGATCCAAATGACAATTTGGTTTCACTTGAGAGAAGGTTTTCCATGTAGTTTTTCTCTAGTGAATACCTAGTAGGAATGACAAGGTTGTGAAGTACTGTTAAATGATTTTCCACCTGCAAGAGAACCGTGGCTTCCACTTTTTACCAGGCAAACCTCCACATACAAAGTCAACTCCAAATTTTCTAGAGTAAATTGTACTAGACTATTAGGAAGTAACTTCACTGCATTTTTTATTACCTATTTGATGTATACTAAGAAAATGTATATAAAAACAGGTGAACGTGCCAAAAACAAAGAAGACATACTGCAAGAATAAGGAGTGCAAGAAGCACACCCTACACAAGGTGACACAGTATAAAAAGGGGAAGGACAGTCTTGCTGTCCAAGGAAAGCGTCGTTATGACAGGAAGCAGTCTGGTTATGGAGGCCAGACAAAACCTGTCTTCCATAAGAAGGTTCCACTTCATTCTTTGTTATGTCTATTTATGTTATAAACTAAATTTACACCATGAATTGTAAAGGATGAACTAGAGTTGTCATTGTGTTAATTTTGTATTCTTTTTTGATCCTTTACAGGCAAAAACAACGAAGAAGATTGTGCTGAGGCTGCAATGCCAGAGCTGCAAGCATGTGTCTCAACATCCAATCAAGGTCATTTTTTGTATATTATTATTTTATTGATTATATATTTTATGCATACGTTTAGCCTGAATATGATCAATTGCATGGTGATGTGGGGGGAATTTGCATTTGGGTTTGGCTAATTTCTACCCGATGTTCTGCACATCTTTGTTCTCTACCTTAATCCTTGTTATGTACTCCTGGTTTTGCAGAGGTGCAAGCACTTTGAAATTGGTGGAGATAAGAAGGGAAAGGGAACATCTCTCTTCTAATCTGGCTGCTGAAGTCCTTACCCTTTTTTGTTCTGTTTGCTATCTTTCATGCTATAGTAGCTAGCCCATAACTATATGGGAACTTTGAAAATAGGTGATAGGAGTTTGGAGAGCATTCGCCTGTTTTTCTCTATTATTTGACTGCTTAGTTATGGAGTTTGCTCTCTTTTGATTGGACCTGAAAAACTCTCTGTTGGAATTTCCTTTAATGAATTTGTTTTTTTTTCCTTGTTTGATCTTTAATGGATCTTGGTGCTTCCTAGTTCCTCAAATCCCTTGAACCAAGTCTCACGCATTTCTCCTGTTGGCCATGGCATGGGGTTTTCTTTTCTGGATAAAAACTTCAAAAATAATCTTCAAGCATTGGATGGGTGAGGCCTAACCTTCTTTCTATACGCCATGGCTTAAAGAGGGTGAAGATGTTGTATTGAGGTATGAGATTGGAGATTAGTCGATGTTGTATTGTCGACTTGTCGATCATTAGGTGTGGTTGCTACTTACTGGGTTAATGAATGCTATTGGGTTCTGCTTTCATATTCCCAGGAAGGACAGGATGCCATTTTTTCATTCAGAGCCCTCCTGGAAAAATGGATGGTGATATTCTTCAGAAAATGCACAGATGAAAATTGTTATCTATGAATTTTCAAACAAATGTTGAAATTCTCACCATGTTAGGGGGGAAAAAAATCTTCACAAGCAAATCTAGGCCTTAATCATAATTCCATGAAATTAAGGCATGTTTGTTCAAATTTACGTGAGAAATTTGATTTTTCTATTTGTTTGCTTAAACTTTTTTAAGAATTTGAATTCTAAGAGTTAAGTCTTATAAAAAATAGGTTAGAAGTGTTCTCTTCCACACCCATGGAAACTGCGTAGTTGGAAATGTTTACGCAGCACATTCTTGAGACTTTCTGTCCTTGAGCATGTTGATCTTATTCATAGTTGGATTTTGAAATTTATACCGTGGTTAACTGGTTATTTCAAACACCCACACCCACCAAAGCGTGTGGAAACTGTCCTACATCGCCTATGGAGGTGGGTGTTTAGGTGGTTATAAGCATGGTAACAAATACTGTTTCTCGGGATAATAACGGCAACTGTTAATAACGGGATATTTTCAATTTCTCAGATTTTTAACGGACATTTAACGGGAAAATTTCGCAGAAAATATAAATATTTAAAAAATAATAAAAATAAATATAATAAATAATTAATTATCATCTTACACTTCTTGAGTAAAAAAAAAGCATATAAATCTATTAGATAGAAAGCCTATTTAATATATATTGTTATCCATATCCTTAATTTATCATAGTTGTAAGGAAAATTCCAAAACCAAAACCTGCTAAAACCAGAGGGTACTATCGTAAATAGAAACGCCATTGCAGGGCACTTATCCAGCGCTTCTCCTCATAAGACGACCAGAAAAGAAGACGGAGATCCTCCCCCTTTTCTGTTCAATTCCAGGCTTTCAGCAACTAAAGGGAGAAGAAGAGAAGGTAGAACCAAAGTACCCCAGAATGTTTTATTGGGAAGAGTCTCTGAAGCTTTGGAAGCAAGATTTCGATCTCAAAAACCAGGGCTTTTGGAGGAGTTCCGCACGGATCTAGGATTTTTAAGTTGTATTCGTTTCTCGCACGCGCGGGAGTAGTGCAGCTGGAGGCTGCCGCATGCGGGTGTGCGGCCGGGCTGCTCCTTCAGTCCTTCGATAGTCCGATTTCGATTTTCGGACGGGATTTAAACTCAACGTTTTTAACGCGTTTTTATCGTTTCTCGCATTATTAATGCGTTTTTACCGTTAAATTCCCGATAATAACGGTATCAGCGTTAAAAACGCGATTTTAACGCGAGAACGGTATTTTGCCGGTATTATCGTGGTATAAATGAAAATACCGGCGATATTTGTTACATTGATTTTAAGAGGGAAGCTCCTTCTCTTGACATGAGACCTTTTGGGCCTAAGGATGATGTTTGGGCTCAATGTAAATCTGTGTGGGTCTGTGGGGCTCAAAGCAGAAAATATCATGTTAGGGTCAAGACCGGTTGTTACAAACTTACAATATCTAAAGAGCTTTAAATTCTGATTCAGCCTTTTGTCCCCCACCGGTTACAGTCGCATAAAGGTCCCTTGAGATTCTGAAGAGAAACATTCCGAACCACAGTGTAATCAAGAAGAAGAGTGTGATCCGAATCGAAATTTAAAGAAAAAGATTTTAAGAAAAGGAAGAAGAGTAGAGGAATGAAAGAGAAGGAAGAGAGGAGAACAGGGCAGAATCGAAATTTAAAGCAAAAGATTTTATCCGTTGTATCTTTTAGAAACAACCACCAGTGTAAATATCAAAACTCTTCATAGTTTCATACTAATGTCCTTAATACTTGGATTGTAATTGATGAGTTCACCAAACTTGAGCAAATTTAAATAGGTTTGGTCTAAGCTGTATATGACCATTATCATTCGATGAGTTAGTGGCTTTTTAGAATAAAGTGAGAATCGAACGGTTCCTAATCATCACGTCAACCCTTTCCAATTGTATTTGTACTATTCATTTAGTCTGCAATTGTTGAATGCTTTGCTCAACAACGCTGTTACTCATACGAAGTGTTGTACTCAACTGACTATTAAGCATGATCTGAACAATAAAGTGTTACTCTCATACAAAGTGGTGTAGTCAAGTGACCATTAAGCATGATCTGAACCAGGGGTCAAAAAATCGGCTCGGCCGATATCCGATACGGACGATATATCAGCCGATAATTTTATCTCTCATACCGATATCGGCATTTTCTCTCTCCTCCAATATCGGAACCGTGAAAAAATCGAAAAAAACCGTGATGAATAGTGGTGAACCGTGACAAAACCGCAAAAAACCGCAAAAAACCGTGAACCCCCTGAGAACCGTAAACCCTGAACCGCGGAAAACCGCTGAAAACCGCAGAAAACCGCGTAAAACCGTGAATACCCCCGAGAACCGTAAACCGTGGAAAACCGCGAAAAACCGCGAAAAACCGTGTAAAAACCGCAAAAAACCGTATCGGTGTTTAAATTTTTTTTTTTTTTTAAATACCGATATTTATGAATATCGGCCGATATTCGGTATGTACGGCCGATACTTATCGTATCGGCCGATATTACTCGGTTTAAAAAAACCGATATATATCGGCCGATACGATATGTATCGGCCGATATTTAAACCTTAGATCTGAACAATAAAGTTAAAAATTCTAGGACAATACATAAAAGTTACAGCAGAAATTGATCTAAAATATATAAGATCTCAAAAACAATGGCTTTATGACAAAGCACAATACATATCATCGATACGCATTCTCTATCCTCTTTTATTTTTTTTGAAAAATATAAAAACTAGAAAAAATGAAAAGTTTAGGATGTATATACATGTTTTAAAAGTAATGATAAATTTTATAGAGTTTTACACACTCGAAAGTTGAAATTTGGATATGTCCTATAAATTTGAAAAATATCCTAAAACCAGGGTCGAAATATCGGCCGATACGATATGTATCGGCCGATATGTATCGATTTTGGAGAGCACTATATCGGCCGATATCATATCGTATCGGCCGATATTCACAATATCGGTCGATATCAAAATATTGGCCGATATCGGTTGTCTGTTAAAAAAAAGAGGAGGAGAGAGAAAAATATCGGCCGATAACGATATATCGGTCGATATATCATATCGGCTGATAACAATTTTTTAACCCCTGCCTAAAACTATAAAAATTTCTAATTTTTTTTATAGGGAATCAAAACAGCACGAGGAAACACCTAATATGAATTTCATATTCTCAAGTATCTCTAAAAAATTATTATAAAAATTTATGAGTTTTATGAAAATATCGGAATATTAAATGAATTATAGGAAGATGGGTTTTCATTTAACTGCAGAATATTTTTATATCATTTCATTCATTTTTTCGTAACTTGAAATAGAAATTCTTTTAGAAATCTCGACTTTTATCAAATTTTCAGAAAACTCTGGAAAAATCACAAAGATACTCTACAAACTATGTGAATGAGATTAACACATCTCTATTGAATTACATAAGCCTTGGATATTATTTTATTAAATTATTTTTACAAAAACTTAAAATTTGAGATTATCTTAGAACCAAAACTCGAAAAATTAATGAAAATAAAGCAAAATGGTCAAAATTGGTGAAAAGAACTCTAAAATTGAATAACTTACTTATAAACTTTTTTTAAACTAAAAAATATTGGGTAAAAATAATTCAAAAATCTATCAAAATTGATATTTTTTCAAAAGTAATTAGCATCATCGGCCAATATTGGTTCTTCTGAGGTCCAAAAACACCATAATAGATACATACAGGCCGATTCTTGAAACTATGGATAGAAGTGCAATTAATTCCAAACAAATAAACAATAAGAAACCTCTTATGTGAGTGGGTATTGGGTAACCATCAATCTCTAATTGAAAGAGATATGTGTTTTTTTTTCAGTATAAATTAAGTTTAATGATATAGGTGCAAAATTTTTTGATGTTATTTTTATAGGATCATATGAGGAACAGATTAAATTGTGTCCATTACTATGTCCAATGATTTAATATAACATAATTAAATCAAATAAAAAATAATAATAAAAACCACAAATTTGAAACTATAACTAAATCAATTAAAAAAATGAGTAATCCTTAAAGCTGCAATTTATAATCAGTTAAGAAATTGGTACACTATAATAGATTACAAATAAAAATAAAAATAAAAAAAACTTTGGTACAGTAAAATAGATTACAAAATAACAATAAAAAATAATTTTTTTTTTTTGACAGCTGTGGGATTTGAACCCACGCCCTTCCGGACCAGAGCCTAAATCTGGCGCCTTAGACCACTCGGCCAAACTGTCAGCTGTTGGAATGTTTAGGATAAAATAATATAAAACAATTTTCATAACTCTCCAGATAACATCACAAACTTGAATTTTGGGACAATGATGTTGATGAATGAACCGGTGGTAAAAGTGTTAGGATCACAGTTTGCAACATTGCTTAAAATATAGGAATTGTTTAGTAGCTCAACTGAGTTCTTTGGTTTACTAGATAAAAATAAGATGACTCATTCAGTTATTTGCTCAAACTATGATATTTGAATTAATTTTTATAGAGTAATTAAAAATTAAAAATGATCAAAATATAATGAATTGAATTATTTTTTGTAATTTTATTATCTAACTCATGTATTTATAGATTACAATGGAATGTATCTTAATGGAAAATGAATACCTTACTAGACATATTTGCCTAACATAATCCAATCTTAAGCCTGATAGACATCTCTTAGTGAGTTGATAGACATACATAATCCAATCTTAAGCCTAATAAACTATTGACATTTTTCATTGAAAAGTGAAATGACCAATAATGAGCATCCACATACGACTATCAAAATATTATACGACTATCAAAATATCATACTCTCTTTGCCATGTAATTTTTTTTCAGGTAACTCTGAACAATTGGAGCACTTTCGAAGTTACCCCATAAGGGCTATAATTGTTGACATGTCAGCCCATGTGTGACCCACAAAGATGAACAATTATCTCAAAGGGTATGATAGGACTAAAGAACCTCTTTTCGAAAGATACATGAAAATAGGGTTACTCAACACAAAAAGAGTCACTCTTGTTGTTCTTTACCCAGCGTGTGTGGATTGAGAGGTTTACAGATGCCCCAAAGATTGTTATATGTATAGAATGCAAGATGGAGATAATGTGGTGGAGCATGTCAAGATGGAGCCTTTCATTTATGTTTTTTATTACTTTTTTGTGGAAATATAATGGATGTTGAACAGTGCAACTTTGTTTTTGTTCCCTTTCCTTAAATTTCTCTGAAGTACCCAAATAAATGTTTTTGAATTGTTCAATTGATTAGGTTACTGGGTGATTGATTTTTATTCAATCACCATGTGGACATAAATCAAATCTTGCTTGAGCTTAACACCACAAACGACCATGTTTTTAATCAATTTGATTCTACTGTTCTTCATGAAATCCAATAAACAAGTACATCAATACTTCTTTGATGTTGATATGCCTATTGTTGAAGTTTCTGCTAAATGTCAATCCCATAAAAGAAAAGAAACAAATAAACTATGAATACAAAAGAAAGAACCAAACAAATCCAAGCCTCATATCCTCCTTCCCCTTCAAATGAAGCAGCCCATGACAAGACTTCCTTACTATAATTGCCATATTCCATGGCCAGGCCAGTGGCAATGGTCCTTTCTTGCTCTACTAATTTCATGTGAGATATCATGTGAGGGAAGACTTCCCTATAAGATTCCTCTCCTATCAAAAGATCTGAATGGCCATAACCTTCAACCACCACTCTGCTATGATGAAAACTAGGTTGGTGCAATTTCATGTACTGGTGAGCCAGGAGTGATGTCTGTGGAGTTACCAAAAGGCTCCTTCCACCAGATATATAGAGCGTCGGGACTGCCATTCTCTCTGGGTGGATGAGATAAGTGTTATTACCATTAGCATCGACTATGTGACCTCTGTTGCATATCTTCCTAAGATGAGGGAATGCTGACATGGGCAATCTTGGTACGCGTTGCTTGTTGAGCCAGTAGTGCATAGATGGGCTGACATTCTTGTGCCAAAATGTGTTGCCAAAGATGCCGGAGAACACCTCACATTCATCGCAAGTGCACCTCTCGTAACGGGGTATTAATCGAGCAATGCATTTCAAGAACCGCTGTCGGGGGTTTTCTTTTAAGTCTTCCACGAGCTGTAGGACTGTGTCTGTGCCCAGTATGGCCATTGTGATCTACAAGTTCACATCAAAATATTCAACTCCACAAGGTGATGACATTGGCATTCAAGAAATGGACATAACATAGAATAATTTAGATTTGCACTTGGCTTGATTAGACTGTGTCGAGGACATGTATATCTTTTAGAATATCATGACATACATTATCAAATAATGTCCTTAGATCTGTGCAGTACAAATGTTTGATTAAAGAGACTTTGTAAAAGTTTCCATGCTTTCTACATTTTTAAAAATGTCTCTGCACTTCTGGCCTATTTAATATTGTTAAGGATTCCCATGAGTAAGAATGTATTCATAAGTATGATGATTTAGAGTTTTAATTTATTAAAGGATGTTGCTAAACTTTCCCTGAAATTTTACCTTACTATATCCTCGACGTGGCAAGTCATAATTGATTGGCTTTTCAATAGTAGTGAAGGGTATTTAACATACAATTTTGTAATTCATTTCACATTTTTGTCATATAATGGATGTGTACAATAATCACCAATGTGTTTTTATGCCCTCATCTAGGATTGGCTTTCTAAGTAATTCTTTTTCACTCAATGCTATCAGAAAAGGATGTTTACATTCACCATCATCATCATCTAAGATGTTCAAATATTCTGTTCAACTTCTCATGTGCATATGACGATGAGTGGTCAATGTGATGGAGAATAATGCTTCTTGTAATTTTTTTTTTTTGTTTCCATTAGATAAATGGTGTGGGTGCATCATGATGTGTTAAAGATAAATGAAAAAAAATGGATATAGAAAATAAAAAGAAAGCTGTTTTGGTAATTCTGTTTACTTGAGAAAGTTGACCCCAAATAATGGGATAAGTAGTGGCTATGACAATGAGGACGACAGTGATGATTCTATTACCTGAGAGTCATCTAAACTTTTGATAGTGTGTTTAGACAAATATTCTTAGGTTTATTTTGCTAATCAAGAATGTTAGCTACAGGCAGTGAAAAGGTGGGTTAGTTACATGCATCAAAAGGATGTAAGGCTTATTAAATGTGTTCATTAATCAGAAGGGAAAAGTGAAACTGAAGCATATTTTGGGTGTGCTTATCTTCACTGCATGAGAGTGATGTTGCTCAACATCCTACATACTATACAGTTTATCAGGAAAGGCATGTTAGATTGGTATAAAATATATTGATCAGAGAATCCTTATTGTCTTGTCAACGATCAAATTTGGCTTTGAATTGGATAAAAATACAATGAACTGGTGTTATACTCCAATTTAATTTTCAAGTAGAAGATTTTGGCTGATTAGATTTCTAGATCATGGATGATTCAAAGTTGTACAACAACCTCAAGTTACATGTCTCTTGCCTCAATTAAAAGAGTATAGGGGATTAACATAATCAAGAAACATGCATGAGCGTGCACACACACACACACACACAGAGAGAGAGAGAGAGAGAGAGAGAGAGAGAGAGAGAGAGAAGAGAGAGAGAGAGAGAGATTACAGGAATCAGAGGAAGCCTCATCTTTACTAGTGATGAAGTAGCAAGCTTGAAGAACATTGACGAGTTGGTGCAAGATAGAGATGCTATATTGGATGCAGAGATATATCCACCCAAGAGAGCAATATGAACCGATAAGCCTCCAACACAGTGTGCAATCACATGAACTCTTACAGAGGGCTCATGCAACTCATGAATTTTTGCAAATGCTGTAAACACAGTGTTAAATGTCAATTGTCTTCAATTTTAATTCTGATTGCAAGTGGAAAGGACTACTATTAGGTTTCTGCTAATTCATGTAAGTATGCTTTGGTGTTCAAGAAATCACACCCCATTCAAAGTACTGCACACCTGTTCAAACCCTTTCAAACAACAAGGAGTTGAACGGTTCTAGATAATAGCAATTTTTTTGTTTGCTGAACCTCCACTTATGCAAGTGAGACAAAACTCTAATCAAGAGATGTATAGTTGTGCTTGAATGATTATATTTGCTGAACCTCCACATATACAAGTTAGATCTATGGTTCAATGACCCAGATCATTGAAGCATCTTCGGCCTTATCTAGGTTAATGATCTCTGCTGGCATGCCTTATCTACTACTGATTCTGTCTTAAATAACGTTCCCCTTATACTAGTTCTTTAAACATGTACATATCTATTCTACTACAACATTTCATTTGGTATACATTCATAGTTAAATGACAGAATAATACTTTTTACCTGAAGGGATGTCAAATTTTCCAATATCATCAATGGTGAAGTTTTTTGAGGGATGAAAAGGATCTAGTCTTGGTTGAAGTAACCATGTTTCATATCCTTCACCAAGTAAGGTTCTAACCAGATCTTTGGGTTCGGTTGGAAGCCAGTAACTTTCAGTGGAATACCCATTAATCAGGAAAACTGGATAGATTTGCTTTTCTCCATCAGGAATCCATTGCTTGCAAGTGACTGTAACTCCATCATCTGTACAATTAATAAAACAGAATCACGAAAAGGTTGCCATCTTCTATAACGTTGTCTGAATGAAAAATCAACGCCAAGATCGTTATCATTTTGTGACTCAACTGGGTATTAGATAATTCTTTTAGGTGGAACAATTTATAAAAAATAGCACGTTAATGCAAAATAGCTTTGATAAAATAGATATCACTTCTTATCATAAATGTTTTTATGCCCACATCCTCTCAAGGGGACACTTGTTTTAGGGATGCAGTTAAATGATTGGATAAAACCAATCAATGGTGGAATACTTGAAAATGGTACGATGAGAGTTTTCACATGTCCAATTTCATCCTCTTCTGGACCATAATTGTAATTTTTCTTAACTATAGAATATTAGAAGCAGCGATCTTCCTATTAGGAAGATTTTTAAGGAATCCTGCATCCATGGAGGGGCTATCAGTCAATATTTGGATCACCAAAAAGTGGCCATGTGTTGCAGAACAGGGTACTATTCATTCCTAATTTAGTTGACTCTGTTATTCCTCAGACTCCAAAAGAGTCTTGTCCCATCCTATAAAATCTTCAGACTAGAAAGGGACTTGTCAACTTTCAACAAAGTTGAATGAGTCTCTTAAGACTTTTTGATCATGTCTTGCCCAAGCATTGCTTAAACATGGTCAAGTTTGAAAGTAACATGTTTTAGAGCTAAAGTGACTTCATAAAATGAGTTTGATTGTTTAAATACCTGTTTTTATCTCGTGAAGGATACTAGATGAGTAAGGTCTCTGGTTCATATCCATGGAACTGAAATCTAAATGTCTTGCTCGTGGTGTTTGCAAAATGTATGTTCTTGTGAAACTTTGCAGAAGATGATATATAAACCTTCCTCTTTGTC
This sequence comes from Chimonanthus praecox, assembly GCA_022113865.1. Taxonomy (NCBI): domain Eukaryota; kingdom Viridiplantae; phylum Streptophyta; class Magnoliopsida; order Laurales; family Calycanthaceae; genus Chimonanthus; species Chimonanthus praecox. The sequence continues at coordinate 14,424,765 of CM039087.1, read as the reverse complement.
TCCCTTCCATGGTTACTAAGCTTCTCAGTAGCTCGAAAATGGATACATGAAGTTTACCCACAAGATCCAGAGACTCTTCTGATAAATTGTAGCATTTTTGGAGCTTGGTATTGTCATTTGGACGGATTCCTTTGAAAGTGACATGCAAAGTCCTAGTCTCTCTCCAAGCGTAAGATGCTAGAAAATAGGGGTTCATGATCTTATTACCTTCAAGAATATATCTGTATCAAAACCCATGTTAGCTTAGGTTGATCACATAATATATGTACTATTTGTGGATTTGTCCAAATTACAATTGTTTTGAATAAGTAGGAGATGTTAAAACGCGCACATTCCATGAGAATAAGGGAGTAAAAGAAACTGAAAAAGCACATTTCTAGGATGCTTTATTTTGTGTGCTCCATATCACCACCAATACCCGACCGTCCCAACCTTGATCTTGTGCATAAAGTTTGAGAAAAGAACATCCTGTGAGACTTGCCTTTAAAAGTTTCTATGTTGCTCCAAGTGCACCATGGAATTGAAAACCATCCATTCTAATGAAATACTCAAAAGCCAATTGTGATAAGAAACATATTCATATGCACTGAAAATTAGAAAAAGAACCCTCAAATAATGTAGTGAGGAGAGTGCCATACCTTGAACCAGAAGCTGATGCTAGGAGCAGTTGGTAATGCATATACTGTGTATATGGAGTTCGAGAATCTAAGCTGCACATGTCAACCCTCCCATCTACAATATAGAGTTTATCCTTCTCCACAGATCGAAATAAAACATACCCTCCAACCTTTCCCCGTAGAATTGGATGACATTCTCTCATGGTTGAAGTTCCTTCATTATGGACTTGCTGATCTACTGAATTCATATTCATGATAAGCAAAGCTGTGCAAGGCATTCCCCCTATATGACCTCTCATTCTCTCTTTTATTACAAGTCCTTTAGATGATCTCAACTGCTTACTTGATTTTTCATACATTGTGCATTGTTCTCCTGAATGAATTTGTCTGTCTCTAAACTGTAAGTCTTGCCAGTCAATTGAAGCTTGTGATTCACCATTATGCACTTCAATTCGCTGATTCAAGCTCTTGTACTTCAAGACGTCTTCCACTAAGTGCCTACTCACATGTTCAGCTGCAGTAAGGATTGTAAGACATGGATTTATACCAAGTGAACAAGGTATCAAAGAAGCATCACAAACATATAGACCTTGTTGCACTGCTTGTGGGCCTCGTTGTGGTTCGTAAACTTGACCATTGGGATTACACACTCCTTGTGAAGGATCGGATGCTGCATTGCACCCTCCTAATAGATGTACAGATGTACTCCGATACCTTGACATAAACAAGATCCCTCCCAACCTTTTAGTAACCCTTTGAAGTGCTTGAACTTTTCGTGGGAGTAATGGATCATGTGCAGGAGTAAAGCTAATCTTGTCACTGGTCTCATCTAGTGTAATTCTTCCATTGGCTTCATCATATCCCATTAAATTCAGAACCATTCCCTGACTTGATTTTATTCCCATCATGTACTTCAGTTTGTCAATCACACCATGGATAAACCAATAATTACTAGGCCACCCGTATGTTGAAATCCCCTTAAATAGCAAATATGGATAAGCTGTTGGAAGCACCCCACTCTGCATAAGAGTTAAAAATGCAGTATTAAATGCACAGTTTAAGAAATCGTGATTTATGGTGATGAATTTTACTAATCTATCAGGATGTCATGAAAATTACAGGATATTTTTGGAAGGATACTAGCTTTCCCATTTTGTTTTACCAAATCTTCATTGGTGAAGATCAAAGGTTCAGAATACTGCATGTGAGATAAAAAGTTGGAAAACAACATCCCAGCACATGTTATTTCCAAATTTCCAGTCTGACCAAGACAAAACAGTCTGTCCAATCTCAGACTGACCAATGGAAACTAGCTCCATTCAAATGGTATTTACTGTTTTCGAACTAAACGCTGCCCTAGATAAAAAATACTGTAGTTACTCTTCATAAACAGTTTGACAGCTATGAGCACCTCCAGAAAAATGATCAGGTACATACAACTTTATGATTACTTTCTTATTCTTTTTGTTACTTATCTTTTAGATTCACTCTCTACAGAACAGAAACCAAGTTATTAGGTTTTACAAATTGCTCAGTTACCCACATGGGTGTAGCTCAACTGGTTGCCTCCCGCCTCAGGAAGCGAGAGGTTGAGAGTTCGAGCCTCCATGGCCTAACCTTGGTGTGTCCTAGGGATATTGGGCTCACCATGGGGGTTTTACGTTGGATATCCCGCGGTTTCCGACATGTAAATTCAAAAATAAATTGCTCAGTTGAAATGATGGGTATCAGAATTATTGATCAATTATTTCCAAGGCAGGGCATCTCTTTAAGTGGTCCAGGTAGTCCATGCTGGGGACCCACCATGGGTGTCCAATGGAACAAATATCTGCTTCAACACAATAGGGTTGAACCATCCTACAGTCTCTAAACTTGGCACAACACCCCTTGGTTTAGGGTCAAGCTAGGTTTAATTAAACCTTCATGCTAGATTTTAAGAAGTGAGACTTTGGTAAAGGTGAATTTTATGCAGGGTGAGTGAGTGAAAAAATATATTTAAAAATACTACACATATCTTCTCATAGAGTTGAGTGAAAAAATAGAGCTCAGAAAATCTATCTCAAATAGATTTGACATGTCTTCGACAAAGACATTGACAAATAATACTTATATTTGTCACATATGACCAAAAGAGAAATTAAAATGGCACTCCAAGCACTTCAAAAATTGAAGTGACTTGGCTCAGGCTTGCCCCCCCCACTCAAGCTTATCAAAACCCTTATATTCCATTAAAAAATCCAAATTCATCAGATTACTTGATGTTTTTGTTGTTGTATAAGGAAAGTTTGCAGGTGAATTATCCATTCATTTATCTGGTAGTTCATTACAGCACTTAGATCCAAACGTGTACTACCTCTACAGAATGCTTGAATCCATTGGAAATGGCCATATGTGGATCAAGCATTCTGTAATACATAAATTATGAAGAGTTCAAAAGGTTTCTACCTGGATTGTGAACCCCAGAGAAGAAGTATAGGATGAGGAAATAGCTGGCCCAGGTCGATCTTGAAATGGAACCTTGGAGAACTGCTCCTTGCTCATTCCATATGCATTCAAAGGTGCTGGGCTTCCAGCAAGGTAAGCCACATTGTTCCCATTGGTGCTGAATCCAAAACCAAGCCTCTCAGATATCTGTAATCCCCTTTTTACTGACTGAAACAGTATTTCAGTCGTACCAAGAACTCCAGCTACAAAGCAAAATGAACACCTTTTGTTTGCAATTTAATTAAGACTAATTTCTGATGTTTCATACAGAGGAGACTTTATTGAGAACATACCTGAAAGAACTAAAAAATCTGCAGAGACATATTCAAAGTTGTCAAAGTAAACACGCCATTTTCGCTTCCTTTTACCACTGATTCTCAGTCCCTCGCAATCATCGTCAATGTCTTTCACAATATACTGAACTGAACATTCTGTCATCACTGTACAACCAGCCTATAACATCAAATATTTGATTCTAAATCAACAACATTCACTCATCCAAAACTTCTGTATGTATTTATGTAAATGTATTAATGATGAGACTATTCTAGATTTAACCCATCTTTAACTGCACATATAGAGTAAGTTCTGCCAAATAACATGGTTTAGAATGAATCTGAAAACTTCAAATTATGAACTGTTTTGCTCTTTATTTACTAGCATGTGAACACACATCCATTGCAATTTCCTCTTACTTTGTATACAAAGGAAAGCAAGTTGGTAGAAACATGTACCCGAATTGCAGAAGCCAAGTAGTTTTTGTCTGTGGAGTTCTTAGCATTATATGGACATCCAGACATGCAATTTCCACAGGCTAGACACGCATCCAACTGCCGTGAACCATTCGAATCGCCTGCTTGTTCTTGAATAAAATTCACACTTTGTTTGATCAAACTGGGATAACTTTCTTCAATCTCTGCAGATACTACTCTCATTGCTCTTGCATTGGAAAACTCTACTGGAACATCTTGTGGTTTCATCATTTCAAACACACTTGCTTCACAGGCTTCCCAGTCCTTCTGCCATTCTTTTGGCCATCTTGGATCCCTTTTAACCCGAACAGGGGTCGATACCATTAGACCCGCATTCGCCAAAGAGCCTCCACCAAGCCCACAGATGACACCAGCAAGCGAGTCACCTTGTTCATGTATCTAGATTGAAATTTTCATGACTAGTGTTTTCCTTTTGTTTGTCATAAATGTCAGTACTGATTTATATATTTTGAACCCATTCGGAGTAAAATGCAGTTATAGTTGAAATCCGATCAGTATCTAAATGAAAACTTAGGAAAGGTGGCAATTTCATCCAACTTGAGAAGTCTCAAGAGTAACATGAAATACAAAAACTTGCCTATTGAAAAGTCTCAAAGTGGCAGATTAATGGTTCTGTTGAATTTCGTGCATCTCTCTATTGAACATCTTGTAGCATGTTATTTTTTTTTATGACTGAAAGTGTTCATGTGTCTCGCGCGATTAATCCTTCGGAGCATGTGTACACCTTTCTACATGCACATGTCGGGTTCAAGCGGTGAGACCTTACTTTGTACATATCCCATGAAGAGTGGTCTTTCGTTGGAGTTACCAGACATTGAACCCAACACTTCAATCCTGAAATCTTTTAGCATGTTGTTGTTTGGCCATTCTGGCTGTTGTTTGAATTTTTTTTCCCTACTATCTTTCTACCTTTGCTGTTTTTTCTGTGAATGGATGAATTAAACCTTAATTTTATGACAATATCTTGGTCACATACATAGGCTAAATCAGTCGATTTTCTTAGCCTTGTTTCTTTAATTGAAATGTATAGGGTGGACTTTACACGTGGGATGCCAAGGATGGCCGTGACAAAGTAAATCCAAACTATTACAATTAAAGTAATTTTATTAGATAATTATTACAATATATTAGTTATTTATGTTTGATTTTTAATGGCTGTCATATAGGACACTCAGTCTATAAAAATAATTTGTCAAATTCAAATATAAAGGCTAACCCCAAGTTGATGAAATAAACAATATAAATGATGATGGTGATGATGATTTTAATTTGAAAGTTATTATAGTATTTGAATTAAGAAGTCCAGGGAGTTGGTAAGTAGAAAATTTTAGATAGAAAAATGATTTGTCAAATCTAAATATAAAGGCCCTCAGATTGATAGGGTAAATGACCTATATAATGATAATGATGATGATGATTTGAATTTAGAAGTTATTGTACTATTTGAATTAGAAAGTTTTCGATAGCTAGTAGGTTGGTAATTTTTTTTTTTGTTTTTTGTTTTTTGAATTTACGTATGGGAAACCGTAGGATACCCAGCATAAAATCCTCACGGATGATCCCACTACCCCTAGGGTATACCAAGGTTAGACCATGGGAGTTCAAATCCGTAACTTCCCACTTCTTGAGGCGAGAAGCAACCTACTCTATAATAGTAGTTAGCTCCTACACTATGGATGATGTAATTTTGAATTCTATTCATTCTCTTCTCTATGAATGAATAAAAATACATCTCCATTACCATTAAAGTTCCATACAGATTTTACTCTTGTTCTTATTTAACTTTGGTTATGGATCTTGGGCTTGTTGAATCTTAATTCAACTATTGGAGAAGCAGAATTTTCTTTACTAATGGAAATTCGTTGTCTTTTTACACAAACAAGGCAAAAGTGACAATGATAATACATTGGTAATTAGATATTCTCTGGCCCGATGAGAAATTATTCGTTGTGAATTTGTTCACAAAAATTTGTGTGAACTTTCAACAACAACTCTTAGATAAGAAAAAAGGTTGTTAGATTTTCCTTTTAAATTCAGCCAATATTTTAATTCAAAGACTGAGATTGATAGTTTACACTAATTCATTATGAACTAGTTCACAATGGACAATTTCCTATAGCGAGTCACTTTGTTGTACACAACCTCTGACACGAAGAACTGTTTATCAAGTTATCGTAGACTTTGAATTTGAAAAAGTTTCTTGTTACCATCTTTCCGTCACCAACTTTTAAATTTAACGTTTAGAATAGAGTTAATGATAGAGATACTATCTATTTTTCATATTAAACTAAACATTTTTATCTAATACGATAAAACATAAGAGCAATTTTTTCTTAAAATAATCAAATATAATTATCTTCTACTATTTTAAGAAGAAATATTTATTAAAACAAAAATATAGCGAGTGTCTCTATAGTTAAAGTTTAACTAGTCTACCATGGAAAAGAAGTTCACCTGAAATAGACCATCTTTAGGCCCAAAACTAAAACCCCAACTCTTTGCTTCCATCCTCAACATCGACATGATCTGCAAACTATCTGTTGGAAAATCTGAAGCTTCCCACCTTCGTCCTTTCTCTATCAAACATACATCGACGCCGGCGATTGACATCCTATGTGCGGCGACCGAACCGCCATATCCGGATCCTACCACAATGGCATCATAGCCATCTCTTTCACCATCACAAAGCCCATCTCCTTCTCTTCTTTTCTCCATTCTCTTTCAACCAACCCAAAATTTCAAGATTTTAGTGTTGATAATTCATACTCATTCAATTTTGATATCATTGTTCTAACACTAATTAGAATTTATTTAGAAATTTTTGTATTATAAAATCTTAGTTATCCTTTAAGAGTAGATCATTAGCATGCATGACCATTATTACAAACTTGGGAAAATGGATAGAAACAACTGGTTGGACCATGGACATTAATGGTGGTTCTTCTCTCTGAGCTAACTGAACCTTCTAAAAGAATGGAAAGAAAGATGGAATCTATATATATTTTTTTCCTATTTTACATCATTTGAATCATTCTTAAACTACTATTGAGTTTAAAACTTTAGCGACGTAGTGCTCTATTTTTAAAGTGACTAATGCAATAATAATGGCAATGGTAGTTGTAAAAGTGGAGATATAAACTTTAATCTTTCATATTAATATATATTAAATGCTTTGAATTTTACAAATATTTATAAGGAATGGACTTTAGGAGGAAGCCTATACTTCGCCAATGACAACTAAGGAGAAAGTAGAATGAATGGTCAATACATGGATAAAAGATATATCCAACAAGCCATATATTGGGATAATTGTAGTAATGAAATTTTATGCCATCAGACAAATGACATTTAAATAAATACAGAATGGATCTCCTGTAAATAGGGTTGAAATTTGTGTAAGTTGGCTAGATTTTAATAAACTAAATCTAACTCATATAAAAATTTATTGAGTTCGACCTGACTCAGTTGCTGACTTGACCTGACCCGAGTTGTTGGCCCTACAGTCCAACCCATTTTTAGCCCAAATTTGAGAGTAAAAAAATCAGCAGTAGGATTTTTATATTTCCTGAAACTCGGGCCGGATTGGGTCAATTCGAGCCAGGTCAAGTTGATTTTAAATTTATGAGTTCAGTCTCACCCAAATCCCATGCGGGTTTCTTTTGGCTAGGGCTGCAACTCGGGTCGGGTTTTGACCCGACTTGCATGACCCGACTCGAGAAATCATGCGAGTCGGGTTGAGAATTTCGGGTCAGTGGGTCAGGTCGGATTGATAAGACAAAAACCCTCATGGAATTCGGGTCGGGTTGAGGATTTTACAAGTTAACCTGATTCGACCTGACCCGGCTAAAATGGGTTCAAAATGCAGGTCGGGTCAGAATTCTAATTGATTTGAGTTAGAATTTGGGTCTGGTCGGGTCGAGAATTTCGGGTTGAGAATTTAGGTTGGGTCAGGTTCGGTTCCATAAATATTAACTCAGGACGGATCAAATTTCTTAAAACTCGACCCGACCCGACCCGAGTTTCAGCCCTACTTTTAGCCAACCAGACTTGACCCTAAATTTACAAATATACAACTCACCTCACTGATTTCTCTGGACGGGCAGCCCAAGTTTCACCCCTACCTGTTAAAAAAAAACTAAAAAGAGCCATGCCATAAAAATTAAAATATAGAACAGATGTAATAGTCGACAAATATGCATAGAAGTTAATAATATAATCTTTAAAGCCAATAAAATAATGAACCACATAAATGAATAAGTTCTTATATTTTGAAATATATGGAATTATGGATTGTGAAATCATGGATGTGTTGTGTATTAAAATGTAAAAATGATACTCTATGTTCCAAATTAGTTGTCTTATATGAATTTTGAAATTGTCTCAAAATAGTTGTCTCATTTATGTTGGAGTAGCATAAAATATGTTGAAAATGGATGAGATCATATGGAATGCTAGCCTTATATAGAGAGTTCCTTAAAAATTAGAAATGCTTCAAATAAGATAACTAAAATGAGACAGAGGAGTATTCTTTTACTTAAATATGAAGAATTTGATAAAATATTATTGTTGAAACATAGTAAAAAAATGAAATGTCCGCTCAAATTTTGATCTGAAATCTGAACTCATAGTCTTTTACCATCGATTTATTTTTATTGATGATATAGGAAATGTAAGCATATTCATATTGCTGACCAAAGTATGCCACACTAAATAAAAAATTTATAAGTTAGTTAATAATTTTTTTTATTAAAAATTGATATCTAATTTGTGTTGTTTATTTGTAACCATGTTGGTTATGGACTTTTCAAATTTAAGTGTTTCTTAAGTTGTAGAAAATGCTAAATATATTTATTGGCACATTTATGTGAATGTGTTATAATTATCATTTATTTTGTGAATCTTTATAGATTATTTACTTTCATATAATAAATCTATTTCTAATATGAATTATATATCCCTATCAAAGTATTAAAAACTTAATAACAATGTATAAAGTCATATAATATATTAAAATTAGTAACTTATTGTAATCGTAGTTAATGGCTGCCAACAATTACATTCAGACATTAGATTTGGATTAAAGATTTCCTTTCATTTCATCTATCAAGTTTTGAAAAAAAAATCAATAAAAATGTAGTAATATAAAAAAAAACAACCCCTTACAATAAAATATTTACATATTAACCCAAAAACTTTCATATACAATTATATTACTACATTTTCTAATATTTTTTTTTATTGATTTGATATCATACTCAAATACGATAAAAATGATTGTAAACTTAAACTTATTCATCTATTTTAGCAGGAATTTAATAATGATAATAATAATACATTTATTATATTTTTATTTTAGAGTTGAAAAGAATATTAAATATTGGTCGATACACATATACGAATTGGTAACCATGTGCATGCACAAATATTTTACTTCTTTTTTATTGTTCATGAGAAAATAAACATATGTATATAATATTTGATTAAAGTATCAAACATTTGTCTATTGAATATCAACAATATAAATTTGCATGGGCTTTTAATTATTATTCTATAAAATGGTAATTGATTTGGACTTTCAATCTTTATGCTTGTAATGGTGAATATGCAAGTTTTATATTCTTTTACTCTTTTTTTTCTTTGTTTTATTATATATATATATTATACTATAAACTATATCTACAAATATTTTTTATTTATAATATATTTTTCTATATGATATGAATTCAATGAATATGTGAACATCTCACTTTTTGTATGAAGAAACTAAGAAAACAATGAGAGAGAGAGTACCATTCTACTTGGCTAGTGCTTCAAATATTACCTGAGAGACTTGATTAGTTTGCTCTCTTTTTCTGTAGACTAGAGAGTCCAATTTATAAAGCAAAGCTATGAGATTAACAAAATATTATACTTATGCCCTTATATTATGGGAGGCTTTATTAAAAATTAAATTATAGAGCTGGAATCAATGTTATTAGAACCGGACCGTCTAATGAACCGTCTTCGAAGAGGTTTGGGTTCAACCGCGGTCAAAGCCGGTAAAAGCCGGTCAAAACCAGTCAAGTAGTAATATAATATAAATATTACATATAAAATTAAGTAAGCTATCTTTTACCAATAACATTAATATAAATATTAAAAATAACATTTAAACTCTGAATAATATATTCAAATGGTGGAAGATATGGGATAGAAATAGTAATAAATATTTATATTTCAAATATATACATTTTTTAATATTATTTTGAAAGGATTTTTTAAAAAAAAATAAAAAAAATTCAAAATTTGTGAGCCGCGGTCTGCGGCTCACGGTTTGTGGGTTAAAACCGCAGAAAACAGCGGCTCTAACCGGTTTTCTTCAGTTTTGACCCATAGACGATTCTTAATCAGAATCGAACCATCGCGGTTCTGATAACACTGGCTGGAATACTCTATATAATATTATAATTAATGTATAAAAAAGAATATTATATACATTTTTAAGGGGAAAAGTATATTATTATATTTGCTTCAAATTATTTTAAATGCCCATGTTCACTTGAAAAGTATTTTATTTTAAAATAAAATACAAGTAGGACTAGTGAATATCATCATCATTATCATCTAACCACAATATCTATGTAATAACCATGAGCCTTAGCCAATTGTGTTATAATAATGTTCTGAACATGTATAGTTTTAATAAATCAAATCTATATTTTTTATGAGGTATATATTTTAATGACAAAGATTAGTGATATGGTTAATGGTTTGCCTATTTTTTATGTTCATTTGAAAACTAATAACCTTTGAGTGAGAGGTGATCCATGTTAATCAAGGGGTTCGATATATGAACTATTGACCTAATTACCTGCTTATAAAAATTCTAAGCTTTCTTATAATATAGACATTATTATTATTTTTGATGATTAGGGTTTTTTAGAGCACTCGACTAGGACTTCGGCGTGTGCAAGACTTCTGACTCACATACACCGAGTAAAACTATGTAGACTAATTCTTTAGAGTGGGATGAGATTCGAACTCATAACTCCCGCTTCCTAAGGCGAAGTATAATGTAAACATTATTAGGTGGAGAGATGTATATTGTGCATTTTTATTTAAAGCTCTTGGGACTTTATAAGAAACTTGAGATCTCTTCTTAATACATTAGTACGTAAATTATCTTCTTAATATATAAGTCCATGTAATTTATGTACGATGAGGTGTAGACATTAATGACCCAAAAAGTGACAGAAAACAGACTAAATTTGAGGTGAAAGTTGATTAACCAATACCATAGTTGTTGTAATAATACCATATTTATATAATATTATTTACAACTTTAGTTATGATCATCTTCTTTAATATTTCAGCCATATCTCTTTTTTTTTTTCATTATATACAACAGTTTTATAGTATATTACATTAACCAGATGTGGTAAAAGTTGTCTTGTCTTTACCAATATTACGAATTAATAATTACTAATTTTTTTCAATTGTTATCATTAGTAGATGGTCAATATCCAATTTAATTATTTCAATAGATGTCTAATATATGAGCTCTTAATAAGGCTATAATATAGGTTGCACTTTTATGGTGATCATTAGATTTTCATATACAAAAATACTGTTTTTTATTTTTAGGAAAAAGTTATTAAAGCTAACTATTCTAAAATTCTATAAATAATAGCTTACTCTTTAAAATATGTTTTAATTTTAATAAAGAAATTCATTTATTAAATTAGACATGATCTTTCTATAACTATTTAGTATTAGATGTGCTTTTAAATAATAAAAGTTGACTATATTAACTCTATCAAATGATTTAGTCTTACCAAATTAAGATTGCCTAAAGGCATCTTGTTTTCTTTGAAAGCCATTGGGACTTAGGAGTTTAAGGAAGGATTTTAAACGGATTTATGATCGTACAAAGAGGCATTTTGGGTGATTGATTTCTATATTTTCATTCAAGGAGCAGCCTAGAAATCTGAAGATGGAATTCTAGACATGCTTCCTTTTATGAGGATCTTCCTTACTATTCGTTAGGGTGAAATTTGGGTCCAATTGAGTAAAAATAAATTCGTATGAAATTTGGATTGGATCGAGTTAAGAAATTTAAAAGCAATCCAATTCGACCTGATCTTACCTGAGTACATCAAGTTATAAAACAACAGTCGGATTGAGTCGGGGTCAAAAAATTGAGTTGGGTCGTGTTGAGTAACTCAGGTCAGCAATTCAGGATGGGTTGAGTTCAATAATTTTTTAAATGAGTTGAATTCAATAATTTTTTACATGTCAGGTTCAATAATTTTTTACTCATCCAAGTACCAAACAATATATTATAATACAATTCAATAAATATCCCACAACAAATATTTTAAATCATTATATAAATTTCATTAAAATTATTGCAAAGATTTCTTAATCAGGAATTTACTGAAAATTTATTAGAAATTTATCAGAATATTATCATTTATCCCCTTTTAATGCAATTTTATTAGAAATTTACTACTAAAAATGTCATTACCGATATGTCACGATCCGTACCGTAAAGTGAACCCGGAAGGTAACTAATTTTTTTTCTATTATCTCATTGAAATCTCCTCACTTAGGTCACTAACTTTGTCATCTACCCATCTCCCATTCGATGCCAGATGCCTCAACCAATACCGCTCTCCCTTCATGCTTCAGTCGATGGCAGTGGAGTTATGTTTCACCAGAATGTCAACTCAAAAAAACCCCTTTGAACGACAACCCTTGCCTTATCCTTTTATTCCCCTCTCCTAGCTGCCCCGTGTATCCTCTCTGTGCACGTGGGATCAAATTAGGTTCCAATTGTGCGTCGGGTTCTGCTCAAGTTGAGTTGGACTCGATCAACCAGACTTGTAATGACCTGCCCTTTTTCCATTGATTAAAACAAAGTATATTTTTTTAAACGAAAAAGGGATGGATATGTCACGACATGAGCTGAGTTCAAGTTCGAAGACCGAACCCTCGATTGGCCCAATTCTAGCACATATGTGAATCAACTCACAAAACATTTGTGTATGTGCAAATACAACACTGCGGAAATACAATATGCGGAAAATAATATTTTGCAGAATATAATACCAACTTTTCAATAACAAAGATGGAAATAACTTAACCACATAAATCAAACATTAAGCCATATCCAAGATAAGCGTTATCTAAATGATTATATCATTGGATCCTATAAATTTACATAGTTCTATCAAAATATCAAAAATAAGAACTATGGCATTCTCTAAGCATCTCCAGATCCATCTCTTCATCAAACATGACTACCACTAGGTCCAGCTTCATCTCCTTTACCTTGATCTGTGTTAACATCTAGGGGAAAAATGAACGGGCTTAGTCAACTTGGCAAGTAGGAAGCTCCGATTATAAAATGTACAAAGTGTAAAATCTTAAAATATCATATAATGAGGATAATAATGAATAAAATCCCAAAGTGTGATTAACATATATTTCTCAAATATAAGATAGAAAATGTACCAAAATCCGATAACTCATAAATCATAGAATGATATGCCATGGGTGTCATGCATCAACCCACCCACTTCCATACATCAGAACATAACAAATTACTTCGACCAATGATTCTCAATAATTGGCCACTTATGTCCACGCCATTTGAGGCGGCAACCACCAGGGTGCTGTTATCCATCCACAAATTAACTGAGACTATCGGTGGAGTGTGGTCTCCTCCCTCTGCGCAGGGTTTCGGGACCTACCCAAGAGCTCTTTGGCCCAATTATACCGCACAATTCATACCTAGGGAAGGGACCAAAGTCTAATATTTTAACTTATTGTATAGAAGACCAAGCAAGTCTGGACAATTCTTCTTGGCTCGCTCAGATCAACCCTCCCATGCAACCATGCATGAGGTAATGTGTGCAATTATGATACCAAAACCATGCATCAAATAGTTTCTTTCATCAAACATCATTTATATATAAGATAATGAGTATAAAAATCAGGATATAAATCAACATTTATCGAAACGATACACATTATTGTGCTTCAATAAAGTTGGAACTCCTACCTAATTTAGAATGATCAACTAAAGGGGAACTCACGCGGTTTGCTCAAACGGCGTTGGGATTACCCTCGGTTCTGTTTGTCCATGTACATGTTTCAAATCATATTTTCATGTCATCAAAATGTAGAATTCTTCTAATTCCAATTACTCAGGCCGACATATCGACAATGTCGATACATCGCAGTCTGGACACAACCGACATATCGATGACCTCTATATGTCGACTGGCTTTGCCTGTTCAGGCTTGTGTTTTCCAGTTGTACTCAGTCCACATGTATAGACCCAGTCGATATATCTAGGGGTTCATTGGTCTGAAGTGTCGAGCAATCTCGACGTGTTCTTCTGATTTTGATCTGTCATTGTTCATGTTTGTTCTCTGTTTTCAACCCCTATGTATCGATCTAGTCGATACATATACTGGTCCATATATTCGAGGTGTCGACTTTGTCGACATGTCCTCTGGGTTTTGGTCTATTAATATTAATACTCATACTCCATTGATACATCGTCCTTAAACCAATTCATTGTTTTTAATTTCATTTCCAGTATACTCAGGCCGATAAGTTGACCTTGGTCGATACATCATACTAGAACTATTTTCGTTCCATTTTAGCATACCCAGGCAGATGCATCGATCTGATCGATACATCGTCCCAACGTAAGTTCACCATCTTCTTATTTCAACGATGATTCTACCATTTTTAGCCCGACTCATCGACTCTGTCAATGGGTCGTGCTAAGACTAGTTTATCATTCATTCATCCCGATTTCCATTTCTATCATACCCAGATCGAGACATCAACGTAAGTGATGTGCTGTCCTAGGTCTGGTTCGATACACCTAAATTTCTCTTCATTGGACATTGTTCCAGACGACATATTGACAGGGTCTATATGTCGACTAGGTTGAGTCTGAAGATTAATTCATCGGTCATTGGTCCTTTTTCATTACTGTCATACCCAGGCCGATAGATCGACACAAGTGATGTGTCGTCCTAGGTTTCAGTTTCATACTAATCGTTTTATGTGTGCCGGATTCTCGCCCCAGACGACACAATGATGAAGTCGATATGTCGACTGGGTCAAGCCAGAAGTCATGGATCCTTATTCCATGGCTTCTCTTTACCTATGTGTTTATCATTCTTGGGCCCTTTCTTTCCAAACCGATGCACACATATTTTCTAAACATCCTAATATTATTGTTTCATTGAAAGAAAACATATATTCACCTATCTCAAGTGATTCGTAGGTGTACCCTGAAATGAGTGAAACTTGATCTCGCTTGTCTCCTTGTTCTCCACCCTCTTTGCTTGCTCGATTTCTCATTCCCCTTGCTAGGTCTCTCCTTCCTTCCTCAGAACAAAAGGAGTTCGTTAGGAGGTGAAAATGTTTTCAGGTCGAGTTGAAGGTTAGGATGTGAGTGAGAGGGTGCACTCGAATGAGTAAGGGGGGTACTCAGGCACTCTGTTTCTTCTCTCTAATTTTTCTCTCCTTTCCTTTCCTTTCTCTTCGTTATCTTTTTTTTTATCTTCCTATTTTGATTTCCTTAAACCTTTAATTGAGTGCTTGGAAAACGTAAAAGACATTGTGAATACCCATGCATAGGAAAATGAAGCGCTTGGGCAGTGGTAGACAGAGCCTCTGCTGAAGACTTTCTGTCTACTCGACACATCTACTTTGTCGATGTGTCGACCCATTTGATGATCTTTTCCACTGATACATTGACCACGTCGATGTATCCTTTGGACAACTTATACCTCGGTTTAGATCTTAGTTCTCCCCCACACATCGATCCAGTCAATGCATCGTCTGGGAACATTGAGCTTTGCCGACACATCGACCAAGTTGATATAACGTCTAAGGAAAACTTTAGTTTCCCTTTATTTCTTTTAAATAGACATTTATATTAATTTGGATCAAAATCGTATATTTCATTTCTATAATAAAAAAATTACACAATCAGAGGATTCAAAATTCCAGGTCCTTACAAGACCCAGGTCCAGGCCCAACTCAATAACCCCCAAACTTAGGTCCAACTCAACACCCCAGAGCTCAAGGCTAACCCAAGAACCCAAAGCCCCAGGCCCATCTTATTAACCGAAAGCACCAAGCCAACCCATCAACCCTTTATCCTTGGCCCAACCCAATAACCCAAAGCATCGTCCAAATCCTGTTTCACATTATCTTGCTTCCGTCCCTTGTCCAAACTGTGCTTCGTAGAACCTAGCCTTCTCCCCCCCGTTCAGAAGCTGAATCGATTAACCCAGTCACCCTTGGCCTTCGCCTTTCTCCAGTGAGTACTCCCTCTTCTGGTGCTATCATTTTTGCACTCAATGCCTTCAGATATCCTTCTCCTGCATCCGCCATCCATCTCGTCTGCTTCCTAGGTCTTGCAGGTTGAGGTTTTTCCCTTGCCACCTTGCTCGTCCCTCCCTTCTGCGAGCAGCGTTGGCCTCCCCGCGGCCATCTCCAGAGCTGCCCCTTCCTCTGCCTCTCGCGTCCCAACCTGTCAATATTTCACTCATCGCCTATGATCCCTTCGCAATGGACTCCCTTTTCCTTCCTGAGGAGGACCAACATTTTTCATTGGAACCTGCTTCTGCTTTGACCCTGGGTGATGTTTTTTCGCTAACAGTCAGAGCTTTGATGCTGCCTGAGACTTCTGTTTTCAGGATTCTGAGGAGATTTGGCAAATACTTCAAGTATTACGTGAGAGATTTGAAACTCATTCCTCATTTTTTCAAATAGATGGTACTGGGTCCAATTTATAAAGCAAAGCTATGAAGTATAATTAAATATTATTTGCAAAATACTATACTTATGCCCTTATATTATGTTGGGCTTTGTTAACAATTAAATGATAGAGCTGAAATGCTCTATATAATATTATAATTTAATAAACAAGACGAATATATTAAAAAAGAATATTATTTACATTTTGTAGAAGAAAAGTACATTTGTAAAGACCCAACCCGGTATTTCTGGGTCTTAGGGAGATCTAGGGAACTCCGAGTCCATTTTTGGGATTTTGATAGCAGTGGAGAGTGTGTGAGCTCAATGGTGAGTCATGATTAGCTAAATTTCGAGCTCGGGAGATCGGATGGCATTTTCTTGATTTTGAATAAGTTAGTAATTTTCATGATAAAATGTTTGAAAATTCACAAAACCTTAGAATGATGTGTTTAGACTCCTAAATTTTGCATACACATCCCCCTCAGTTAGCTAAACACATTAGAAAAAGGGACCCGCACTGGTCCACAGTGGAAGTCTTTCGTTTGATTTTTCGAGTATTTTTTGGATTTATTGAAAATAGAAAGTGATTTATTGAGCTTAGTTTTCAGCGAGATTTCATCTGTGGGTGTGAATTTTATCCCTGGATTAAAGAAACATAAGCCAGACCCGTTTCTCAGTATAAAGGCAAGTTTTCTAATCTGACCCGCATATCAACCCAAGACCCACTTACTATAAATAACCTTGAAGACTTAATTTATGCAGGATTTCCACAACGGTTGCCCTAATTTAGAAACCACCAACCACCCCTAGCCCCCTTTCCTCTTCCTTGCCGTCGGCCAACCCCGGGAACTTGTTTTTCCGTCAATTTCTCCATGGTCTTCACATTTGCAGTATTCTTTCTCGCTGATTTTGTGGATGTCTCCTCCACTAATCTATTTTTTCTTGCTTTCCTTCCTTTGATTTCATTGATTAGATTTGCAATTAATCTTATGTTCAGTCTTTAATCGTACTTTGGCAATGATTTTTGTAACGACCAGACCCGCACACAGGGTTTAGCGCTCAACTCAGTAAGAAATTGTCCGTTGTGGGCCTCGCACACGCACACATGTACGAGCTCACACGGGTTTGGATTGGGCCTGGTTCACCAGGGATATGCCCAAAACGCGTCCTACTTGTTGAAAGAGGGCATCCACTTATAAATCCCTCAATTTCCACTCTCACTTCCGATGTGGGACTCCAACACCCACTCTGGGCCGCTCGACACATCGACCATAGTCGATGTGTTGGCCAGCGCTCTGCCCATCTGGGCGAGGTATCACAATCACCCCCCTAAGGCCTTGAGCCACCCCCGGCTCGACCCAACCCAGCTCACACTACAGAGGAAGGGGAAAGGCCCACACGGTCCGAGTGTAGAACCTTGGCTCTGATACAAAATTTGTAATTACCCAACCCGCACACAAGGCTTAGGGCTCAACTCAGTAATAAATTGTCCGCTTTGGGCCTCGCGCGCACACACACACACCCGGGCGCACACACACGAGTTTGGATTGGGCCTGACTCACTAGGGATAGGCCCAAAACATGTCCTACTTGTTGAAGGAGGGAAACCACTTATAAATCCCTCAATTTCCACCCTCAATTTCGATGTGGGACTCACACCCACTCTGGACAGCTCGAACACATAGACCGTTGGTTGGCGCTCTGCCGATCTGGGTGGGGTATCACAATTTTGTAACAAAAACAGACCCTAGAATGGATATTAGAATACTGTTTTCTTAAAAAAAATGAGGTTTTCCCGTCGTTTTCAAAGTTTCCTTCAGTTTTCAGTTGCAGCTCTCCATCCCTACGAAAGAGATGAGCCTCGGAACTTCCGAGACTTATCTTGGAAGGAACCACCTCATTCCTAGGCAAAAGGAGCTCGTACTGCAGACCTTGTTCCGAAACTTGGTCTCGGAACCAGACTTTGGAACAAACTCCGGAACGTGACCTTCGTTCTGAGGGTTGACCCTAGACTAACCTTCAGACCCTTGATTTGGAACCTGTTTCAGAACCAAGTTTGGAACTAGACTTCAGAACGAGCTTAGGAATGTCCCTTGTTCCGAGCCCCAAACTTTGGAAATTTCCAAAGTTAGGGAAGATTCAACCCTGGTCGGGAACCTTCCGATGCTTCAAAACTTCCGAGACCCACCTTCGGAACTTCCGAGCTTTACTCCGGATCTTCCGAAGGGTGATCGTGGACTTAGTGATTTTTTGAACTTTCTTAGATGGGTTTGATGTTCGCTTGGTTGCCACAGTCTTGTTGGTTCACAGAGACACGCGTGGACTTAGGCTTTATCCCCCACGACATTTCACGCCTTCTTCCATCTTGGTGAGTGGACTTGTTACACAAGCTTTAGCATACACATTATTGCATATAACTAATATCTGTTTGTTGAGACATGGAGTACACACTGGACAAGTCCGTTCGATGTTATGAGCCACTCGGCAAGAGAACTGTTATGATA
Organism: Chimonanthus praecox; assembly: GCA_022113865.1. NCBI lineage: Eukaryota > Viridiplantae > Streptophyta > Magnoliopsida > Laurales > Calycanthaceae > Chimonanthus > Chimonanthus praecox. Next base: position 14,405,614 of record CM039087.1, on the reverse strand, counting down.
ATCATGTGGCAATGGACCATCTAGGTGCACTCTTGTCATATGCCTGTGATGATATGTTAGTTATGGATGATAACATGTTGGAATGCAATATGTATGCATGTGGTAAATAGTAGGAAATGCTTATCCACTATGTTATGGTGAATATGTGCTATATGGTATTGATAACAGGCATAAAGATAGTTTAATATGCATGTAGCTGGTACAATTGGGTTGCCGATGGGGCATAGACACTAGACTACATCAGGTTTTAGAGACCTCCCTAGTTTGTCGGATACCTAGGGTTGGGAGGATGTGAGGGACCGTGCCTGGACATGGGGGTTTGGATTGTGGATCTCTAGGTATTAGAGTATGGTTGAATATACTCCCTAGAACGAGTTGGATCTTCGAGTCTACCTAGGAGTGTCTAGACATGCCTATGGGTGAGGTAGGGTATGGCGCGGGGTGGCACACCTCGGGAATATGGGTAGAGACAGGTTTGTGGGATAGTCATAAGAATCTTTTGGGAGCCACTTGGGTTGAGTGTTGGTTCGCTTTTAAGTCGACTAGGAGGTTAAGGCAGATAAGGTACCCGAGTGCATGGTGGAAAAGGCATCTCTGATAGTCAGATGGGTTTAGTGTTTGTTCTCCCACGTATTAACTGAGGGATGAGACTGTTGTTGATGATTCTTGAAGGTCGATGGGTTGAGTGTCTGTTCGCCCATGTGCTGGCCGAGGGACGTATTATCGTGGAGGGACCCAGGGGCTAAGTAGGTTGAGTGTTTGTTCGCCCACGGATTGGTTGAGGCATGGAGTCGTTATGGATAGGCCTTGGTAGCTGAGTGGGTTCAGTGTTTGTTCACTCACATATCGGTCGAGGGACGAAGTGATCGAGGATGACTTTCTGAAGGCAGATGGATTGAGTGTTTGGTCACCCATGTGTTGGTCAGCAGGTGATACCTGTCGGTGAGGTGTTTGGACACTTGTTTAGATGACCCTAGAGGTAGGGTGGTCAGAGGAAGTGTTGAGTACATAACGAGTTTGGTCTGTGTGCTGGATAGGGTGTATCATCGCGGGATCATGCATGTAGATACTCATGGTAGGTTGTGATTGTAATTCAATATGCATTGTATGTTTTATGTCATGTAATGTATATGTTTCTCTCACTGAGCATGTAGAACTCACCCCTTGCCTTTCAGGTGTCTCGATGGAGGTGGGACCCAGCGGGTCTGAAGATCAGGCTTAGGAGGTAGTGGTTGCTGATAGATTAGTCTTGCTTTCATGCTTTTCCTTTTTGAGAGAACATTTGTATATAATTTCAGTTATTACTTGTTTCGAATGGATGACTGTAATAATTTGAGATTTACATTACTTTATTTGCTTTATGCTATAGTGGTACTTTATGTTGGTTGGATGATATAGATTTCCTGTGACATGTTAAAAAAATGTACCCGTTATAGCAGTTGTGCCATTTTGTGGGTTTGTATTGGTGGTAACACGCCCATAGTGGGATGGGGTGTTACAACATTATTATTTTTGCTTCAAATTGTTTTAAATGCCTATGTTTACTTTAAAAGTATTTTATTTTAAAATAAAAGACAAGTAGGACTAGTGAATATCATCATTATCATTATCATCTAAGCTGTAACATCTATGTTATAGCAATGATCCTTAACCATTTGTGTTATAATGTTCTTGAACATGTATAGCTTTAATAAATGAGATGTATATCTTTTATGAGGTATATATTTTCATGACAAAGATTAGTGATATGGTTAATGGTTTGCTTATTTTTTTTTGGTCATTTGAAAAAGTCTAACCTTTAAGTGAGAGTTGATCCATGTTAATCAAGGGGTTCAATATATGAACTATTGGCCATTTTTTCTTTTGATAACTGAGGTGTCAAGAGTTTTTTAGAGCACTAGACTAGTCCTCGGAACATGTATAAGCCTCATCCTTTAAAAAGGGATGGGATTCGCAGGGATAAGATTTGCACTTAGGATTCTCACTTCCTAAAACATGTATAATATAGACATTTGTACATTATTAGGTAGAGAAATGTATATAATGTCCATTTGTATTAAAAGCTCTTGGGACTTTACAAGAAACTTGAGATCTCTTCTTAATATATAAGCCCATGTAATAGGTATGATGAGGCGTAGACATTAATGACTCAAAAAGTGACATAAAAAGACTAAATTTGAGGTGAAAAGTTGATTAACAAATACCTTAGTTGTAGTTATAATACCATATTTATATAATATTATTTATAACGATAGTTATGATTAACATCTTTCATATTTCCGCCATATCTTTTTTTTCTTTTCATTATGTACAACATTTTACATATGTTTGTAAGATACAAATATGGTAAAAGTTGTATTATCTTTATCAAAAATTACAAATTAATAATTACTAAAAAAATTCACTTGTTATCATGAGCAGATGGTTAGTATCTAATAGAATTATTTCAATAGATGTCTAATATATAAACAATGAGTCGCACTTTGATGGTGATCATTAGATTTTCATTACAAAAATATTGTTGTTTATTTTAACGAGAAGTTATTAATGCTAACTATTCTAAAATTCTATAAATAATAGCTTACTCTTTAAAATATGGTTTAATTTTAATAAAGAAATTCATTTATTAAATTAGACATGCTCTTTCTATAACTATCTAGTACTATATATGCTTTTAAATAATAAAAGTTAGAAATAAAAGTTCAACAAATTAGCTATATCAAGTGATTTAGTCTTAGAAAATTAAGATTGCCTCAAGGCATTCAAATCGAGTGCCATTGCGTCTTGTTTCCTTTGAAAGCCATTGAGACTTAAGAGCAATGTTATCAGAACCTGACCGTCTAACAAACAGTCTTCGAGGTATTTTGTGTTCAACTGGGTTCCGCCGTAGTCAAAGCCGGTCAAATATGGTCAAATAGTAATATAATATAAATATTACATATAACATTAAGTAAGACACATTTTACCAATAACATTAATATAAATATTAAAAATAACATTCAAACTTTGAGTAATATACCAAAACGGTGAAAGATGTGTGATAGAAATAGTAATAAACATTTATATTTCAAATATACACATTTTTTAATATTAATTTTTTTTATTTTGAAGGGGAATTTAAAAAAAAAAATTAAAAAAAAATTCAAATTTTGTGGGCTCACGGTTTCTGAGTAAAAACTGCAGAAAACCGCGGTTCTGACCGGTTTTCTGTGGTTTTGACCTAGATACGGTTTTCTTCCACGACCAAACCGCGGCCACAGCTGGTTCGGTCCGGTTCTGATAACATTGCTTAAGAGATTATGGAAGGATTTTAAACGGATTTATGATTGTACTAAAAAGTATTTTTGGCTATTGAATGATTGAAATCTGAAGATGGAATTAACGACACGTTTCCTTTTTCGAGGATGTTCCTTTCTAGTAGGGTTGAAAGTTAAGTCAGGTCGAGTTGGGTTTCAATAAATCCTATTCAATCCATGTCAAAAATTATTGAACTCGATTTGACCCGAGTTACTCAATTCGACTCAGGGGCGCAAATCTCGGCCAATACATCTCGTATCCGCCGTACAGGCGAGATCTCAGCCGATCTGACGACCAAGATCTCGCCATCTCGACCGATACATCTCGGTCTCGACCGAGATTTGGCCCAAAAAGAGAGAGAGAAAGAGTAATATCCACCGAGATGTCGAGATCTCGGTCCCACCAAATTTTGGACCCTTGATCTGACCTGACCTGAATTTCTGACTTGGACTCAAACTGAGTGTTGTTTCATAACTTGGTGCACTCAGGTCAGGTCGAGTTGCTTTTAAATTTCTTTGCCCGATCTGACTCAAATTTCATGCTGGTTTATTTTTTCTCAACCCAATCTAACCCGAAATATACAAAAACATAATCCAAATCCATTGATTTCTTGAGTCAAACCACGTGGGTCAAATAAAAACCTGACCCAAGTTTCACCCTTAGGTACTAGTCCTCCGATCATTATTCTTACAACTCCTCTAGATATTCCTATTATAGTGCAGCTTCAATGTCAATTTCTTATTCTCAAGATGTTGTTCCTCTCTCACCATTTGATACCCTAGCTATATGTTAGAGATTATGATATTATTTTATTGTACAAAAGGATAGATTAGTCATTCATTCCATTAGGGTTTGGAAGCTAGAATATTTTCTTGAACCGTTATCACTAATGGACATATATTTAAAGTTATCCACAATACTATTGATGTGCACCGGTTGGTATAGAACATTGGTACATATCTCATTTTCAGGATATTAACATGGAAAAATTTCCCATAAAATATAAATATTTTAAAAATAATAAAAATATAAGTGAAAATCTTAATAAAATAAAAATCTTAATACCATTTATGAACAACTAACAATCAATTCAAAACAAACAACATATTAGAATACAGTTCAATAAATATCACACAACAAATATTTTATATCATTGTATAAATTTCATTAAAATTATTGCAAACATTTCTTAATTGAGAATTTATCGAAATATTATCATTTTTTAAAGCGATTTTATGAGAAATTTACTACTAAAAATGTATGCGCTATTGATGCGGTAATTTTAAAATTGTTACTGATATTTATGATATTGCATGCTATCAATGCAAATAAATTCTATTAAAATCATTTATGACAAATGATATAAATATGCCAAGCATAACTTCATTTTTTATAAGGAAAAATTATGAGAATTTGGAGATTTGTTATTATACAACAAAATAACACTTGTTACCTTTCTAAGTATATGTAATCTCTTTTAAATATGAAAAGGGCAAAAAATTATTAATAAAAGAAAAAAGTTCATATTTGTAATGACCCGACCAGGAGTAGCGGGTTAGTGGTACTGGGTAGAATTAGAGTGTTAGTGGATTAATATGATGTTGTGTATGTTTGTTTGTTTGTTTTAATTCTCCATTTGAAGCAAATATCTAATTGGTGAGAAAATAAAATTCAATTACTAGTTTTTAATTTAAAATACCCAATTAAAATAAATTACTAGTGGATCAAAATTGAAATTATGGTTGCATTAAATGAAATATCAAATTATGAAGATACCAATTTGCCCATGCCATGGGCGAATTTTATAAAACATTAAATCAAATGTTGTGGTCGAATTTAGTGTTCAAATATTTGTTTTAGGAAATTAATTTTAGATAGAAAGAGAATGTAATTAGATAAATTTTTGTGAGAGAGAAAACAAATTAATTAAATAAATAAAATTTAGAAATTCCAAATTAGTTAGAAAATCAAGTTAGTTTATCAAAATTATTTTATTTTGAGATTTATTTAATTAGCTTCCTAAATAAATAATAGGAAATACCCCTATGTGAAATGATAGGTCAATTTCGGGTTACATTCCAGATACCTCATTTAAGACTACAAACTGTTTGGCAGTATACATGTCTCAGTAAAACGATCATAACTCAGCTAAAAATATCGCCTTGGGATGCACGAGATATTGTTGCGATCGTAACTCAGAGACCTATCTACTGGTAAAGGATGAAAAGTAATTAATAAACGGGTTGTTCCTAGAAAATTCTGCAAGATGAGTGAATTCTTCCCTATAAGGATTTTTCTGGAAAAGTACGTAAAACTTGGAAAACTTAGATTTCGTTGAATCCCTATTTGCTGGACTAGAACACCTATGATCTTAAGAGATGAATTATTTTAATATAAAATAATAAAGAATGAATTCTCAAGTGGTTTTGAAAATTTAGACGAATGGTTAGCATGAATTTTTATTGGTTCTTTTGCTATGATTATTATATTTCAGCAAACTTTGGTTCCTGATCGCTAAGAGAGCTTCGGTATTTTATTTTGTGCATATCACCAAACTTCTAGGTGAGGGAAAATAATACACTGTATTTTGTTGTGCATGATATTTTTTATTTTGTTTATGTGATTGAGTAATGTAAAAATATTGCCTTATGTAATGTGTTTTGGGAATATAACGTTGGACCTATGATATGGACTGGGTATATATAGGAATAGTGGTTATAATTCGGTGCTTACTCACAGTAATGTAAGGGGATAGGCTAAATGTTCTAATAGCCGTGAGGGACTCTGTCTGCCCGGATAGTTAGAAGTTTGCCACTAACCTTGTTGAAATGTCCAATAATTATGTTCGTATTGGATTGATATTTTATTGTCTATTATAGAGTTATTTTTATGTTATTAAGATGGATTTATGATATAATGTTGTCATAATAATAATATTTTGATATGAATTATTATTATGCATGTGGGATATTGTTGAGATTGATTTTGATGTTTTAAAATATGTACATGATGTTTATGTCAAATTGAGATTATAATCATGTTCAGAATGATGGCAATGATTTTACTCATGGCATGTTAATATAATTCATAACATGCGGCATGATGATAGAGATGATGCATGGTAGACATGGCATTGAGCATGTCATCTTCATATTCATGGGATGAGTATGGAGGTGTGAGCCGTGATCTTTCATGTAGACCACGACGGTGGTAGTGTATGGCTTCGCTTTTAGTGAGTAGTACCACGTATGTGGTAGGTTTTGATTATTAAGCCATGAAAGGTCACATAGACTGTTATTTGGTGGTGGTGTTAGTCTCGCTTCGGCCGGTAGACCACTTCATGTGGTGTTGTGTTAGCCTCGCTTCGGCGGGTAGACCACCAAATAAAATAGGTGTTGTTATGGATGAATGAGGCATAGCATAAAGCATTGGGTATTGTGCATTGTGCATTACATAGCATAAAGCATGGACATTAAATGCATATTTAATTATTTATGCTTTTAATAATTCTTTATTTGTATTACATTGAGTATATTGAAGATATCATATTTTAGATATGTGCTATTGTATTCCTTCACTGGGCTTGGAGCTCACACCCTTATATTGCAGGTAACCCTCTGGATTTAGGATTGGAGAACGACGTTGAAAACTAGAAGTTACTATGAATGCTTATTTAAATTCCTAGCTAGGTGTTGAATTATGTTGATTGAGTTAATTATTGGATGCTTCTTATTCTTAGAGACTTGATTATTTGATTCAAATAATTTGAGAAATTTGAGATTTATTAGTTGGTTTTATTTTATGGAATGTGATATGAGTAGTGAGGTTAGATTTGATGTTGATAATAGATGTTATTTATTTTATATTATCAATGACATTATGATGTATGCGATGTGTAAATTTGGGCTTAAAGGATTTGATGGCTTCGTTATTTCATTAATAATCTTTAAAAAAAAATATATATATGTATATACTTATTTTTCCCCCAGCCACAAATCTGTGATGAAGGCCCGTTAGATGTGTGACGTGTTGGGTGACGCCCGTTTAGTCTGCAGTTAAGCGGACCACGACCCGTTTAGGCTGTAGAAAGGGGCGGGGCGTTACAATATTACCTTTTAGATACATTATATAATATTATAAAATTGGCTAAAACTATAATTGACCATTTATTAACAATAACTATTCGTTCTATCAATTTATACCAATTGAATGAAAAATATAATTGATCTAAAAATTTCTCTATAGATTAATTTAACTTAAAAAATTTAATTTGATACTACCAAATTATTCAATTCATGCGAATAAATTTGATTAAAATATTATATATAAAACAAATACATATGTGTTAAGTGGAACTTAAACATTTTATAAAAGAATTAAGTAGAACAGAGAGTTAATCTATTTAATCTCTATATTTAAAACCATTAAAAAGCCATGCATCCTTTTGTTATTTCGTAAAGTTAAAAATTCAAAAAACTATAAAATTTAGAAGAATGTAAGATTGAAGACTGTTCAAGTAAGACTCGCTATCCTCCCTCCACCATGAGCTTTAATATTTAGAATTCTAGAAGTTGTTTGCATCTTCTTCTTCTCCTTTGAAGAATTTATTTTTTGAAGAGCATCTCTTCTTCCATCAAAATCACCAGCCAACTTTATGGTGTCTTCGATGATAGAGTATGCCACTATGCCTTGTTCAACGGCTCTAGTAAGTGTTCTGCAACCCAGAATCCTTTGATTTTTTACTATGTGACCAAGAAATTAATCTCAATAATTAGTAAAGTGAACTTCACTACATGGTTACATAATTTAACTGGGTAGAATAAGGTCAAAACCAAGTTCTTGGCAAAAAAAAAATCTATAGTTTAGAAGCTAGAGGTTCAGGGAATCTATAAGACTTCCACACCGATCTTTTGACTTAGGATAAAGGGGACTTTTTTACTACGAATAAACTCAAGATTCTCACCTCTCGTGAGTACGAGGTTATTGGGTAAAACTCTGATTCATGTGGTCTAGAAAGCTATCGGTTTGGTAACGAAAGGGTAAAGATAAAAAGTCTAGATTTTATCCAAAGGGTATTCATATGGGTAACTCTTGGTCAAGGCTAACCCCTGCAAATTTACCCTTCATCCAAACACGGCTTAGGACTCGAATCTAAGAGCTCTGGTTTCTGGACACAATGACTGTCAGTTGAGCTACCCAATGCGAGATAAAGGGGACTTATTGTCCATATTAAGTTAATCTGTAACTTTGACAAGAACAAAAATGATTTCATGGTTGACAAAAATGAAGTCAAAGTAAAACCCGGTGACGTGAAAATCCGGAGTGATGATCTAATCGGGGTTTTTTTTCACAGAGAGGTTTTGACATAGTAGAGTTTGTTTGTGCCCTAGATGACCACTCTCAAGAGTTGGTTCATCAGACTAGTGGGTGACTAGATTTTAAGAAATGGGTAGATGCCCTAAAAGGTTTCAAGGGCCAGGCAGATTTATGGTTAGAGGTGGTATTGGTCATGAGGCGTCCAAGATCCTACTCAACTAGGCTATGGAAGCCATTGACAGAAAAAAAAAAAAAAAAGTTCACTGGTTGCTTAAATGATCAAGTCAAATGAAACAATGAATCAGGGAGAAATCTTGTTTGGTGGTAGCTGCACTTTTCGATGGTAGAATTGGTTGATTTATAAAACCAGTAAACAAATAGTTGGTTCATAAACATATATATGGTTGATAGTGCTTGTATACCATGCGATGTGTTTGCCAGTTCATTTCATTTATATGCTAAAAATAACGTTATCCATATCAAATTTAGACCTAAGTTTCCTACAATTTGAAGAAAAGTGGCACATTTTTTTGCAATTAATTGAACTGGAGGTACTGTTATCATTCATGGGGCATTCAGAAATTTGCCCTTCACTTCCTCTAGGTTAATGTGAGTTTGGTGTCTCCCTTGCAATTGAGACATTTCGCCTTCACAACTTATACATGAAAATGAACCTTCCACACAGCCATATTGACATTTTTGGAATAAGGATTTAGAAGTAAATAATTTGCTGACATCATGGGATTGAAGAATCTCAAAATTAAAATTAATAGTTTAATGATATTTTTCTCATTTCATTTCCTGACACTGTAAAGAATTTTACATCAACAACATTTGTATGATCATAATATAGATTAATCTCTGCTTTCTACAAACTACAGAAAATATAACCGCCAAAACACCAAAAAAATGAACACCAGGATAACAGTACAATAGATGCAAGTCGAAATTCCTCCATTTTCATCATTTGAGTCAGCCCATGACAGGGACTCCTTACTGTACTTGGTTTCTTTATTATTCTTAGCCACAATTCCCTCCTTGTTCAGCTAATTTCATATGAGATATCATGTGAGGGAAGACTCTTTTATAGGACTCCTCTCCAATCAAAAGATCTGAATGCCCATAACCTTCAACAACCACCCTCCTGTGATGAAAATCAGGTTGGTGCAATCTCATGTACTGGTTAGCTAGGAATGATGTTTGTGGAGTCACCAAAAGGTTCCTTCCACCAGATATGTAGAGTGTTGGAAGTGCCATTCTCTCAGGGTGGACAAGATAAATATCCTTGCCATTGGCATCAACTATGTGACCTGCGAGGCATATCTTCCGGAGATGGGGAAAACCTGACATGGGCAATCTTGGTAGGCATTGCCTGAGCCATTGGTGCATAGTGGGGCTGATGTTGTTGTGCCAAAATGTGTTGCCAAATATGCCTGAAAACACTTCACATTCATTGCAAGTGCACCTCTCATAGCGAGGTATGAGTCGGGCTATAGACTTCAGAAGCCGGTGTTGGTGACTCTCCTTAAAAATTTCATAGAGTGGCATGATTTTGTTCTTGCCAAGTATTGTCATTGCAATCTGCAAGTAGGATGCGTTACATGAATATAGTCATTATTTTTAACATGATATATAATATTATATATATATGGAGAGAGAGAGAGAGAGAGAGAGAGAGAGAGAGAGAGAGATGTGGGCAGCATTACAGGAATGATAGGAAGCCTCATCTTAACCATTGAATAAGTTGTGAGCTTGAAGAACATTGAAGAGTTGGTACAAGACAGAGATGCCAAATGGGTTGCAGAAATATGTCCTCCCAAGAGAGAAGTATGAATCGATAAGCCTCCAATGCAATGTGCAATCACATGCACTTTAACAGATGTCCCATGCAAGTCTCGAATCTTTCCAAGTGCTGCAACAAAGAAACCAACTATGATCTCTATTCTTTCTTCAATTTCATTCCTAATGCTAATGGGAAGAAATGAAGGTTAACTTTTATAGGGTCTTAGAACTTGGGTTAAGCATAGTACTATATATGGATACCTCTGAAATTGCAATTACAGTGTATTATAGGTTCCATCTTAATGTGTTATCTTGAATTCCCCATTAGTGTGCTAGCAGGATTCATGGTTCACACATTTTTTATTATCATGTGAAGAACACCAGCCTGGATGGTTTATCCCAATAATCGTCCAAGTAGAAAGATCTCAACTCTTTTATCACCAACCTAGTTGCCTAGACAATCAGAGAATGAAATAAAAATCAATGCCAATTAGTTATTAAAAAGGGATAGTTGTGAATGGTGATCCCCCGATCTACTGGATTTATTGTACATCCAGCTCCAAAGCACTGGAGTCACCATAAAAGGAGTCTCAAGAAATTGTTCACTCATTGCATGGTAGAATCCTTTCAACTTCTCTAGACTGCATTTCACAATGGTCTCCCACAAACTTCATGAGCTGCCTATGTAAGGCTCACCTATGGTGATGGTGATGGGTCCACAAAAATTTGTATCACTTTTTTAACCCCTAGATTATTATGTCTTGAAAACAATGATTTCATCTATCTAATCAAGATAATTTTTTATGGACCATAAGTTCAAAACTAGACCTTTTCACTTGATCCATCACCATCAAAATCGGTGGGTCTTACATAGGTGGACTCACGAAGGGTGCAAGGATCATTGTCTTGTATATATATATTTCTTTGTTTTTTCTTTTTTCCACAAATCAATGTCATTAACTATTGAATAGACTTCCAATATAATGCCCATCCTATAAAGCAGCACAGGACAGGTTGGTTACCATCTAACCGGCAACAATAATCATACTAGTGATTTTGGATGCACCTAAACACTTACCTGCTGGGATGTCAAATTTTCCAATGTCTTCAATTGTAAAGTCATTTGAAGGATGAAGAGGATGTAATCTTGGTTGAAGTAGCCATGTTTCATATCCTTCTGAGCCTAAGGTTCTAACCAAATCGTTAGGCTCAGTTGGCAGCCAATAACTCTCAGTAGAATGCCCATTAATCAAGAGCACTGGATGCTTTTGTCTTTCTCCATCTGGCTTCCATTGCTTGCAAGTGATTAAAAATCCATCACCTGTTCAATCAACAGGAGAATACCCATGATTAATAGCCAATCTTCACTAAATTTTCTACTCCACTACTCAGAATTCTCAACTGGATGTCAATCCACTCTTACATTTGGTGAGACTTTCTTAGACTCAATAATATGACTGTGATCACAACTTTAGTGTCAACGAGGGCCACAAAACTATCATGAAGTTGCTCAAGATCGACACTGGTTATCAAAAGATGTTCAAAATTAATGAAATAAATATTTTTTTTTTGTTCTCTCCTCTCTTTCTGTGCATTAACATGGAAGGGCTATGACTATAATAGAGGATTTTTTTTCCTTTTCTAGAGTTTGTAGGTACTCATATTTAATGTGAGGATCATCAATATTATGAACTAGATCACAAGATAATGGACCCAATTTTTCCGTGCACTAGGACACCATTCTTCCTAATGCATCATTAAAATAAAGCATACAAAAAGAACACTCAGTCGAGTCTTGTAACTTGTAAAGACTGATTCTTGATGAAGCACCAGTTTCAGTCCATCTTGTTTAGAAATTGAACCACTCAGGTATCTAGTTGATAGAGTTTCGAACGAAGAAGATTTTGAAGTATGAGAAGAACATATAGGGGCTGTATCTTTTCCAATACCTGTTGTTATCTCATGGAGAATACTTGGAGGATAATATTGCAGATTCATATCCAAGGGACTGATGTCCAAATGGCTCGATCGTGGAGTCTGTAAAATGTATGTTCTCAGAAAACTTCGTAGAAGAAGACAAATAAACTTTCCTCTTTGGTTTCCTTTCATGGTTACCAAGCTTCTCAGTAGCTCAAAAATGGATAGATGAAGTTCACCAGTAAGATTCAAAGACTCTTCTGTACGATTTTCATTGTTTTGGACCTCAGAATCATCACTCTGTTGTACTGTTCTAAAAGAGACATGCAAGGTCCTAGATTCACTCCAAGCATAGGACGCTAAAAGATATGGATTCATGATCTTTTTGCCTTCAAGAACATATCTGTATCAAAACCCAATGTTCACAATTACATATATCTGAAACATGAATCAAGTTGAGGATGTGAAAGCACATTCATTTTCAACAAAAAACGGAAAGTGCTTGATTAGTTTGGTATAAAAGATTGTTAAGCAATCAGCTAGAGTAGTTTTGATATTTTGGAAGACCAGAACTTTAGTAGTTCAATGATGCATTTGCAATTCCAAACCCGGATCCTCTACTGCAGTAGCACTAGACAATTCATGGTTCCACCCATGACAACAGGTCAAGTGTATGAAGAAGGGTTTTTTTATCATTATAAATTTTTTAGCGACTTTTGCACCCCATTTTCATACACATGGCTCTCCGTGATTGGTGCCACCACAAGTTGTCTAGTGCTACTACACTATAGGATCTGGGCCAAGTCTGAGTCAGATGGCATATTGTTTTTCTGCCTGTCCAACCCCAAATTATTGTCATCAACAATCCCCAATCAATTTGGGATTGAAAATCAGAACTTAATGTTTTGGAAGGATAATCATCTCTTCCACAAGAATACCAAGTGACTTGAATATAGGTACACCCAAGTTCGAAAACAAACTAACGGCATATTGTTTGCCAATAGTATTGCTATAAATTTGGTACCTTCTACCGGAGGCAGATGCTAGGAGTAGATGGTAGTGCATGTATTGCGTATATGGAGTTCCGAGATCTACACTGCACATATCAACCTTTCCATCAATAATGTAGAGTTTATCCTTCTGAACAGATCGAAATAGGACGTACCCACCAACATTTCCTCGTAAAAGTGGATGGCATTTTCCAACAGTTGCATTTCCTTCATTGCAGCCTTTCCGATCTCCTGAATTCATATTCAGCAACAGATATGCTGAACATGGCATGCCCCCCACATAACCTCTCATTGTCTCTTTTATAACAACCTCCTCGGAAGATCTCTGCCACTTACCTGATTTTCCTTGGATGATCATTTTTGGCTTTGAAGCAATAACTTTATAACCGATTTTTAACTCTTTTTGATCAACAGAAACTTGTACTTCTGTGGCAGGAACTTGAATTGGCCAGCTCAAGCTCATATACTTTAAGACATCTTGCACTAGATGCCTACTTACATGCTCTGCTGCAGTAGTAATTGTGAGACATGGATTCACACCAATTGAACAAGGGATCAAGGAAGCATCACAAACATATAATCCAGGATGAACTGTATGTGATCCATATTTTGGATAGAAAACCTGACCACTGGGATTACAAACTCCATTTGAAGGATCAGAAGCTGCATTGCATCCTCCTAGTAGATGAACAGTTGTACTTCTATATCTCGAAATAAACAAGATCCCCCCTAGTCTTTTTGAAAGCTTTTGAAGTGCTTGAACTTTTCGTGGGAGTAACGGATCATGTGGGGTAGTAATGCTGATCTTGTCTGTGGAGCTGTCCAGCATAATTTTCCCATTGCCATCGTCATATCCCATTAAGTTGAGAACCATCCCTTGGCTAGCCTTGAGACCCATAATGTGCTTCAATTTATCAATCACGCCATGTAAGAACCAATAACAAGTTGGCCATCCATATGTTGTGATCCCCTTAAATAGCAAATATGGATATGATGTTGGGAGCACCGCACTCTGCATATGAATCGCCAAATATAGTGTTTATATTTTTGCGTAGAAGAATCATGTTTAAGTTGCATTTGACAAAACAGATGTAAATTCAAGCCAGATAAGAATGGGTACTGATTCTCTGCCTTGTCTTTCCAAATAATTGTCAACGAAAATCATCACCACTGATTGCGGCAAAAGAGATGAAAAATCATACCCTTCTTATTGTTAACTATGTAAAACAGTTTAGTTGGCCATGTTTTTACACAAAGTAATCACAATCATCTGATCGATGGTTTTTTCTAGCAGACATGAACTTTTGGCTATAGTGCTATACTACCCATCTGCAACACCACTTGAAAGCTTATTCAGATGTCTATGATGGGTCTCACGTCTCTCACCGGAAGATTGAAACAGAAAGCTGAAAGGTGATCCAGCTATATGAGAAGCATGATCAAAAGAATCTTAATCTCCAGGTGTTGCTCAAGGGTTTTACCTGGATTGTGAACCCCAATGAAGAAGTAAAAGACGAAGAAATCGCTGGCCCTGGTCTTTCTAGAAATGCGATCTTTGTGAAATCTTTTTTGTGAAGTCCATAAGCATTCAAAGGTGCTCGGCTTCCAGCAAGGTAAGCCACATTATTCCCATTGGAGCTAAGTCCAAAACCAAGCCTCTCTGAGAGCTGTAATCCCCTTCTTTCAGACTGGAAAAGTATCTGAGTTGTACCCAAAACTCCAGCTAGACACAATCAAGACAATTTTCAGAGTAGTATTGAAAATTTCTTAAAAACACCTTCAGATGTGCCTGATCACTGTTAAAGAGTTGTTGGATTGAGATTTGAGAGCATACCTGAAAGAACTACAAAATCAGCACAAATATATTCAAGATTATCAAGGTAAACACGCCAACGTCGTCGATGTTTTCTGCCAACTCCATAGTGTTCTTCATGATCATCATCTACTTCTTTCACTATATACCGAACTTCACATTCTGTAATCACTGTACAACCAGCCTGTGCCAGAAAAAGTTTCATCATCAAAAAGATTAATCCAAACAGGTACACGCATGCATGTGGAAGACATAACTGAAAGTGAAGCCTATGAACATGATTGTTGGCCGCGCTTTGATGATGAATCAGCATCAGATAGGAAGGGCCATTCATTTTTTCTTATTCTGTTTCCTTGCCAGATGATTGTACTCTCCTACCATATATCTAGAATTGAGACCCTGAAACCAAATTGAACTTTTGAACATAATTTGGTCACTCATCTATTCAGCAGGTTCTTCAATACCCATATCAGGATCGTAATTCGAAGTCGAAAAAACAACATTCTAGTACATCAATGGCTGCCCGACCTATACAACTGTCCACCTTATTAAAAAATGGATCTCCCCACCCCCACCCTTCCTTTTTTGTATTTTGGTAGAAAGTAGAAAAACATGCCTGAATTGCTGAGGCCAGATAATTCTTGTCTGTGGAGTTCTTAGCATTATAAGGACATCCAGACATGCAATTTCCACAGGGTAAGCACTTATCCAGCCGTTGAGGTACTGATGAATTTGGTTCTTCTTCATGTCCGAAATTCACATTTAAGCTTGATTGGAATCTCGTTAAGATCTTCTATTTCTTCAGATACCTCCCTCATTACTCTGGCATTGGCAAACTCGACCGGAACACTTTGTGGCCTTAGCATTGCTAAAGCAGATGCTTCACAGGCTTCCCAGTCATTTTGCCATTCTTTAGGCCATTTTGAGCTCCTCCTCACTCGGACCGGAGTTGACAACATTACTCCGGCATTTGCTAGAGAGCCACCACCAAGCCCACATACCACTGCTGCCAGTGTGTCACCTTGTTCATGTATCTGCATAGCATTTTTGTGGAAGGTATAGAATTTCAATTCCTTGTCAATTTCCGCAACATGAAACAGATGATCTGCTAGCTGATCATTGAGATTACATTCATGGTTTATCAAATATAAAGGACACTGTCATATTTAACGACTTTATTAGAATGAAAAATATTTGAAAACATAACTTGATAGCATTCTTTAGGAGAATTCACTTTCAAAAGTTAGCCGTTGAGATAAGGGTGCCCCTGATCCCACCTAGAAAAAGCCCAAAAAGGTTCTAACCGTCTTGTTCTTGAAACTGGGCTCCAAACTGAGCAAAGTTTGAGTCAATCTGGGCCTACCTCTTTGATTGATTTGTAGCCCGTTTATAAGAAAAACTTGAAATCGCAACTTGATTATACAATATGACACAATATCATAAAACTGATCATGCGTCCAGGATGTGGATTTGGACGCAGAATTGGCCTTCAGAGCAGATCCAAAATTGTAACGCGGGCTTAAAATGGGCATTGATTCTTAACTTAAATCGTGCCCGGATTTCGGTTTGGCCATATCCAACCTTCACCCAGGCTTGGACCATAGCTGGGACTGATCTGGGCCAAAACGTGGCCTGGATTTCCAAATTGAGCCTCTAATTATGGCTGGCCTTGCACAGAAAATGTTCAGAATGAGAAAATCCTGACCCTTTATCACGTGAGTTTAAAATGGTCCACATAAGAAAGAACAAAATTAGACAATGTCTAACTAATTACTTGAATTTTTTTATGAATATTACTAAAAAATAAAAATAAAAAGATTTTTTTGTGAATGATGTATATCGACAGAATCGATCAAAGGCTCCCATGACATAATCAAATATTTTTCTACAAAAATATCCTGCTTCTATAAATTAGATAATACAAAATAAATTTGATGGGAAAATTTCAATATTAATGTTAAATTTATAAAAATAAGTTTTGCAATGATAATTCATATTGGACTGGAAGGGATGTTCACTTCCACCTCAAGCAAGCAGACAAGGATAATGACTTTTATCATTGTATAATAAAATAGAGATAGTTATAGTCAAATCTTAAAATCCCAAGACTAGAACTTTAACTTGTTGAAGTGCTAAGGGTTGTCAAAATCAATGTGTCTTTGTTTTTATTTATTTATTAATAACATGGTATACTCATTTAAAATTTGACGTGAAACTAAACCACAGATACACTTGTAAATAGCTACATTAAAAATTAGTTATTATGTATATGTACGAGCAGATGTATTAAAAACGGTCAATCTGTATCATATCGGCCGTATAGGTTGCATAGCGGCCGATACAATGG
The DNA here is from genome assembly GCA_022113865.1 of Chimonanthus praecox. NCBI lineage: Eukaryota > Viridiplantae > Streptophyta > Magnoliopsida > Laurales > Calycanthaceae > Chimonanthus > Chimonanthus praecox. The sequence goes on along the minus strand of CM039087.1, from coordinate 14,388,132 downwards.
ATAATTCGCCCTTATCGTTGCGGGCAGTATCAACCGATATTATAGTATCAGCTGATACACTTTTTAAAATGAAAAAAAAAAAAAAAAACCTTTCAACCATTTTTCGAGTTAATCTTGCATTGGGTATGATTTTAAGAAGGTTTTGAAGTAAGTTCTTCAACTGTGAAAGATGATTGTCAATTCTAAACATTTTTCCTAGAAAATTTGATTATTTTGAATTATAATGAAATGATATACAAAGTTTATGGAATTAAATGAAGAGGCCTTAATGTAATTGATATAGTTATTAGGGTGCTTGTGTGGTTTTTCTAATATTTCAACATTTTTTTATGAAATTCAAAATTTTTTACTATAAGAAATTATGAATGGTAATAAAAGATACATATCACTATAGAATACTAGAGAACATGAATTTCATACTCGTACATATTCCCATGGGAAGTGATCTTTATTAAGGCTCCCATAGTTTGAACCTAAGACCTCCCTCTAGAAATCTTGTTTTCACACCAATTGGAATAACCCGTTGGGGTTAGACATTTTCTCATATTGGTCTCCTATTTTATAAAAAATTTAGATATTTTTCAAATTTTTAGGACATAATTTATCCCTATCAAAATTTTGACTTTCAAGAGTCTAATACTCTATAAAAACGATAACTTTTAACAAATATATACTGACACTGAGTTTTCCTATATTATTTTATTTTCCAATTTTCTTTTTAAAAAAAGGGGAGAGACGCCATGTCAGTGATATATATTGGCCTACCAAATTTTATACCCCTCTTTAGAGTCCCTATATAAATTTAAGAAACTAAAAATTTACCTTGGTGTGTGTATAAATAGGTTCCTGTGGGCACTCTACACTGCCCGTGAATTTATCTCCACCCAATTTCTAGACTCGCATTACAGACACCCGAATTTTCTATCACTACACACTCGATTTTAGATTTTCGAGTGAAATTACCATTATACCCCCATACTTTTACTCATCCGAATGAACTGTCAGTTCATTCGGCATTCGTTCGGATGAATGAAGTCATCCGAATGAATGCCGAAGTGTAAATTTAGTTCATTCGAACGAATGGGCAGAACATTTGTTTGAATGAACCGCACTGACTTATTACAGTCGTTCGAAGGCTCTACCGATGCTACAGTAATGCATAGTGCATTATTTAAATAATAAATTCTCCTTTAAAACTTTAAAGTTGTTTTTTAAGCACTGTGTATTTCCAAAATTTCTCAAATTGAATATCCGGACTAATTACGATAATCTGATAAAAATACTTTAAGACTTTAAGGTCTTTTGACTAGGGGTCGAGATATCGGCCAATACGAAACGTATCGGCCGATATCATGTGGGTTTTAAGCACCGTATAAATTTACACTTCGACATTCGTTCGAATGACTTCATTCATACGAACGAATGCCGAATGAACTAACAGTTCGTTCATATGAGTAAAAATAAGGAGATATAATGACAATTTTACCCGAAAATCTGAAATCGGATATGTAGAGGCAGAAAATCCAAGTGCATGTAATTCGCGCCAATTTTTATCTCATTCGAACTTGATTTCACTAATAGATTGAAGTTCTCATTTCTACTGTTAATATTTTAGTATTTAAAAACCATGGCTCTTAAAATTCAACCATCTGATTTTTAAAGTGTAACATCATCTAAAAATACTTTTCAAACCCTTGACCTCCACACATGTGAGCCCCACCAGGCCACCTAAGAGTTGTCTACATGCATCATGTCACCTAAGTGAACCAGCTTAGGAGTCTGCATATGGGTAGGCCCTGTGAGAAAGATAAAAATAAGTGTCTATGTATTTGGCATCTCTTATTAGCAGGGCCACCAGGACACAAAAAGTAAAAAAATTTAAACGGTACTTGTTGGTATTTAGGATATTATTATAAATAATATTTAATTAAAATTTTAATTATATATAATAAATAGATTTTTTTGAAGTTTATATGAGTATGCGTCTATGCTGTAACTAAAAAAGGGTTACCGTAATACGCTATATGTGTATGCAATATCTAACGAGCGTTTTGCAGTAATACACTATGTGATAAGTAAAAAATTGGGCTTTCCTAACCATAGGCCTCAAGTGTTTGCCTTTTTAACTTGTGGGTTAAACCAGCCGTGATTACTCATACGTGAATTGGATATCTACGTAAATGGACTATTAACTAAGCTACCCTCAATGCTAGATTTAACATAATAAAATTGCATTCTTATATACTCTTTATTTTTAGAATTTTTTTTTCAAATCATAACTAGATTCTTTTAATCAAAATAATTTTTCTATGAACATTACATTGTAGTGATAACCTTTCTAACGCACCCACTCTCACGTTTATATATCTCTCTCATGTGGAGCTCGCACCCACCGTAAGAACCCTTCATGGATCAAACTATCTTAAGATATTTATATTAAAAATTCTTTAAAAATTCTTGTCCCATTTCAGAATTTTTTATTTTTTAAAGATCGTTTTATAAAATATTATTTTTCACATATTGGTATTTTATTACTTGCACAAGTCAAAGCGATAATACCCTGACCCGATTTAAGCGTAATAAGTTTAATAAATCCTTCTTAGACTGGTAAATCTCGAAGATTACGGTTAGGGCTTTGTGAAAAGCCCAAGTGTGGCCCAATCTGAGTTTGAAAACTCAGTGATCCAGCTCGTCCAGTTGGAGGGGCAAAATAGTAATTTACCACTTATTGATATTATTTTATTATTTGTGTCATTAAGTGATTTTTATTGGATGATATTATTTTCCTTAATCAAGGATTCCTATTTCTGATTTCAGAATTATTTTATTTTCAGAAAATGATATTTAAAACCGCCTGTCAAGACCTCGAAAGGGAGAAATAAATATTTTTAAATAGTTTTGGAAATGAGAAATTTTTTGAAACAAGTTTATTATGTTAGACCATTTTAGTACGGTCTAGTTTATTCTTTCAAACCAGGATTTTAATTTATTTTATTTAACACAAGTTAAATTAAGTAAATAGTGTAAAATTATGAATTTTATTTAAATCTATGATTTTTAATGAATTTTAAATCTCCAAATTTTTATGGTGATTAGAGTTTTTAAAACCCAACTTATCTGTCAAGTTGGATTAAAATTTTTAAGCCTTTTAAACCATATTTTAAGTTAAAAACTGATTTTTTATAAAAAAATGGGTGTATTTGCAAAACCAGAAGTTGGCAGAGACTTATTTGCAACCAACAGTAACTTCTGCCGATTTCTCCCTCAGTCTCCATCTCTCTGTAGCTTGAAAAACCAGTCGTTCCCTCTCCCTCAATCTTTCTGTTTTCCAAAATTTTCTTGACCGTAAGCTAAGAGGAAGATTTTTCAAAAGTTTGGATTTTCAACCCAAGAACTGAAGTGAAGGTAACCATTGTGTTCCTTTTCAAATTTTAACTGGTTTAAAATCAAGTGGAAGCAAATTTGACTGAGTTTTGAGTGAGTAAAATGGATTTCAAGTCTAAGGAAAAACATGGTTTTTCTTGTGTCAGTTTGGTTTTGGTGTTAAAATTCGATGGCTTAATCAGTGTTAAAGGTTCAAACTATTTCCTATGGAAAGATGACTCACTAAGGAGTCCATTTGACTGGTTGGATGTGAAAACCGAATCCAGAAAACCCACTATTTATGGATTCGTATTTCACTCTCTATTCGGCATCACTGTCTGCTGTTGCAGACAGAGGAGGAAGACGACTCTCGGACGGTTCGAGAGTTGTGCTTCGGACGATCTGAGGGTAACCCCCTTCGAATGGTCTGAAAGTGACCCTTCGGATGTTCCGAACTTCGGTTCAATGTTCTGAAGTGGCCAGAGGCTAACTGTTCTCCCGCCTCTACTCCGGACGTTCCAAGTCTGTTCAGAAGGTCCGAACCCTCTCGGACGATCCAAGCTTCCCTCGGAATGATTCGAGACACACTGAGACCCATCGAGATCTGTTTTCTGTTTTTCAGTTCGAAAGGACCTTCGGACGATCCGAGACCTGACCTTCGGACGATCTGAAGACAGACCCAAGTTCCGAAGTCTGTGGACTAATTTAGACAGTGGTTCAGATGATCCGAAGCCATAGTACCTGGTTCCGAGACATGTTCCGACGAACCCAGTTTTTGAATGAAAAATCTTGATTGATGATGCATGTTTAGATCCTAAGTTTTAAATGTGATGTTTGTACCCATTTGATAATTAAAAATTATACTAACCATTTTTCTCTTATTACTATAGTGTATTACTATTATATTCACTTTCAGGTCGACTCTATTTGTCGGGCACTGAGTGACTTCACTTCCACGCCGACGCTATATCTGTCGGGCACTGAGTGACCTCGAGGCATTGCTCAACATGTCAATCTGGTCATATCTAGAAGACAATACGAGAAGTGACCTAAGTATCTAGACCTAACTCAATACGTCAATCTGGTCATGCCTAGGAGACAATATGAGATTTGGTCTGAGCACCTTATTAATATATATTGTGGATTATTGTAACCTAAAATGGTTAGAAACCAAGTAAGAGACTCAGTTCCATTTACATTGGAGATTTTTGGGAAAACAGTATGGCTTTGAAATACTACTTGTATGTATTTATTTGAATGCTGTATATGTTGACCTATTATTGATTGTACACTTGTTTGCATGTTGAATAGAAACTGTGATACAACATAATTTCGGTGAGGGGACTTAACTTTGCAGTAGGTGTAATCAGGTTTAATGAGATGAATCTCGAGCAATGAGTGGTTTCAAGTTTGATGAATCCACCCATGTGCCCGGACATGATGCACTGTTTTAAGAAGTGCTTATGATAATTGCGAATGTTTATGATGTTGTTCATATGAGATATGTAATACTGCTTCCACGTGCCCTTGACTATTGAACCAATATCGGCCATGTGTGTGAGATGGTTTACGTCTACTGGATCAGGGGTGTCGACAGTAGCTGACTTGAGGAGTGTCAGTATCGATCATATGAGAGCCGAAGATGTACTTGTAAGGATGTATTTTGACCGTGTCGCTACTTAATACAATGGTCTCAGAGTAGTATGTAGGTGTTACGATGGATGACAGCAGTAATGGATTGATGTTGAGATTATTTTGACAAGAATGAGATATCATATTGCAAATGTTGATTATTTAACTAACCTGATGTTTCATTAGACTGCATTGTTATATTTCCTTCACTGGGCTAGTTAGTTCACACCACTCACATTTCAGGAGATGTGCCCGAGGAGGAGAACCCTCCGTATGAAGCTTAGGATGGATAAGCTGCTACGTTGCCTTGGGATTCCCACTGAGGGGAATTCCGCTATCTTTGTCTTTTGGTTCCTTGAACCATTTGTTTATTTAAAGTACCTTGTGTGGTACTTAGTTTGCGTTGATATCATGTATTAAACTGCTATGTGTTCCGTAGCTACTCTGATTGTATTGTAATAATAATTCGTTGATGGGATTATGTGTTTGTGTTTCTTTTATGTAGACTTATGGTTTGTGTTTGAGTCCATATGTTGAGATCATGTGTGACCTTTGAGCCTAACCGTTGATCCGGTCCAGTTAGAATTCTCGAATTTAGTTTAAAAAAAAAAAATCAGTGACGTTCCGGGCCCACTTATTGAGTCGGGGCGTGACAAAAGATTATAAAAGAATATTGTTTTTTTATCAAATTGGAATACGATTTGGAGATGAAAATAAACGAATCAAATAAGTAATTTGGGACAACTCTAAAATACATTTAGGATAACTATTTTGAGACGGAAGGAATATTTTTTTTACCTAACCTATATTTCAACCCACTTTTGACTCGTACATAATCCAACCTATCTTTCCACATCCTTGTTGAGCCAATTTAAAGTCTAGATTGAAATATCATTGAATATATATTTGTCCATATTTTTCAAATTACAAAACTGTTATTGTGAAATTATTTAATGAGATGCTATATATTATCAGCATCACCAAATGCAAATGCCACAATTTTATTCATTTAGAAAATTTGAGTTCTATTTTTTCATTTGATATCAGGAGAAAGTATAAAGTTTGTCATTTATTATTTATCATGCCTTTTTTATCATTTTTTTTCATATATTAGTAGTTTACTTTGTGTCTTATTGCCTCGTATTTCCAGTCTCTTGACTCTGCACTCTTGACTCAATACTTGCCCACATGTTCAAATAACTTCAACTAGTTTTTCTCATTTTATTATTGAGTGGTACTATTTTTGAACTCTCTCTCATTTAGTCATTTCTAATTTCATTTTTTTACTTAATATGGAACCAAGGTGTCCAGCTTAGGCACTTTACTAATGTTTGGGGAATGTACAAGCTTTCCTACTCAGACCAATCAGGTAACTCTATTACGAGTTACTCTTTGAAGTGGAATAAAAATCAAACTCAATTCCCTTGAATTTCACTCTGATATATACTTATAAAGATTATATCACAAACACCAGTCTAAAATGTCTCCATCAAAGAGAAAGAAATCTAAACATTGGAGTCAACAAAACTTCACCTGAAACAGCGCATTTTTTGGGCCGAAACAGAGTCCCCAGTTTGTTGCCTCCATTCTTACTGCTGACATGATCTGCAAACTATTAGTAGGGAAGTCCGATGCCTCCCACTTCCGGCCTTTCTCTATTAAACAGACCTTTATGCCGGCCACAGACATCCGATATGCAGCAACAGAGCCTCCATAACCGGAACCAACCACAATTGCATCATACCCATCACAAATCCCATCCTCATCTCCCCTCTTCTCCGTTCCCATGGAGCTAACAACAGCAAACTTCACAAAGTTTCAGAAAATTTAGAAAACAAGGAAGAGTAAATAGGGTTCTTCGTGCAAAACCATGAGCTTAGACAGGATGTTCAAATAAATAGAGCAACATTTAACTTTAGTTTATATATTTTGTTGCTGTAATGAAAGAGAGATCTGGATCCATAGTCTAGTTGGGTTCCTTTGTATTTCAGTGTATATACCAAAGTTGTTTTTAACTTGTATGATCAATGCAAAGAATTCGAAGGCATTTGCTTGAGGCATCACACTTGTTTATCTCTGATGATCAAACCAATGCAAAGAATTCGAAGGCATTTGCTGGTTTGGAGGCACTGTTGGTGACAAAAGGTGTCGCACCAATGCATGTTTTTCTATATTTTGTTGTTAGAAACATCCAATGTTTATAAGTCCTGTCGTGCCTGGATCACACAAGTACTGGAACCGGGCAGATATGGTTGATGGTACAAAATATTCTCTAGAGTTATGTTAAAGAGCTTTATTAGCATGTCGGACATGATCTTTTTGAGCTCATTGGCAGTCTTTCCTTCTAAATCAATTTTTAGAGATGAGTTCTACCGTATTTTATCATAATATCACAGCAAAGTATCATAGGGACGGGTTGGGTTCGTATTGTTATGAAAATGAAATGCAAACCACAAGATCAAGCCACACAAGAGACAAACAAATTTACGTGGTTCACTTGAAGACTGCGTCCTCAGAACAATTACTCAATTCACTACGAAGAAGATGAAGAACATGGTACAATGAATCTCTCCATATTCTCTCCTCTCATCTCACAGAGAAAAATCTTACATCAGTTAACCCTAAAGAGTAAAACATACCCTTATATATACTGGGCTTACAAGAGGACTTGGGCCTATTGGGCCCAACTTAATATTGGCCTTTTGAGCCAAATCCAATACGTATCTCCAACCCTGCATAGGGAGGGAGAGTTGAGTGTGAAATACCCTACATGAGTGGAGGGTGCTTATGTAAAGGGCGGCATGGGATAGAGAAAACCGCACCCATACCGCCCATAGAATAGTGTTGGCCGTGGTATATAAGATGGAACACTCCTCCTTCTAACACAAGGCCTTTGGAGTGTGTGTATGGATGAAACTTAGGTCGTGTTTTGGATTCAATAACGGGTATTTTATAGAAAAGAACAGAGGTTGAAATGTATTTTGGATTTAATAACGGATAAAAAAGTATAGTTATACGTTGCGAATTGGTCGCAATGTATCTTCTGCAGCGCATTGATGTGTTGTGGTTGGGTGACGAACGGGTCCAGACAAAGATGTATCGATGTGTTGATATGTATCCATACAACATAATTTTTACATTCAAAATTCAATAGAAATAACCAAAAAATCACAAAAAAATTGAATTTAAAAAGTGGGAAAAGATAATACTACAAATTGGCGTTGCCAATAAAATATAATAAGTGATAGTCGTTGGGCAAGGCGGCAGAAAGGCCTGGTGAGGGTTGGATGTGAATCTGAAAGGACAATGATGTTTTTGGATGGTAATAAAAAGGGTGGAAAGGGCAAAAGGAAGATACAATTGACTTGGGAAAGAAACCAGAAAAGGGAAAGTCAATTTCTTTAGAGTTTCAAAGAAAAAAGGAAATTTTCTTTGAAATCGCAATGGCATAATACGTTGTAGAAACCACAAGCAATTTCATTTTCATGGATGGAGATAATAATTATGCAAAAACAGGACCAATGGTGGAATCACCAAGGCATTTGCTCCGTCCAAGGGTGAAGTGGACAGGACCATCGTGCCGCCAGGCTTTTCATTGACTTAGAGTTGGTCATGATTACGAATGGGTGAATCATGAAAGAAGATTCTACAGGGAGTTAGAACAAAGGGATCTAGTTGAGTGTAGGTGCTTTCAAATGGATACTTTCGATGTTAAAATTATATATTGTCTGAACAGCCAATAATGGAATAGATATTACATTCCAGTTTGGTTTTTATGGTTAAAAACTCGTTTTAAGAAGTGAAAGTCTTATATTTGATTCACATTTAATTTTAAAGAGCCACTCTCTATAGTTTTATCGGTTGTGTTTGGAAATGAGGTAAATTTTATAGGAATTTCTCTTATGCAAGGGTTTCCTTTGATCATATTTTCCCTAAATATGATTTTTCTTATCTTGTTTAGTAATTATGGTGAAAAAGGTACAAGAGGAGAAAAAACTTACTTTAAAAGAGAGGTAAAGTGATTACTTCTTGCAATGAAAGGGTTTTTGGATTTGTGCTCAAGAGTCAAAATTTGAGATTTTCTTGTCCCTTCTCTTTGTTATCAAATAGGGACAAACGAGGCTTACCCTTGTTTTCACCCATCTACCCTCTCATCCAAAAGTAGCCGGTGTGTAATCGGGTGAGACACCTAAACACCTTTGATCGTTAAAAAAACAATGGAATAGATATTAGACATACAACATTGTACACTCTTTTTTTTTTTAGTTTTAAAACTTTGATATTATTTTTTACATTTGGCTCGAATTGTAAACAAGTGAGAAGAAATAAAGGTATTACATTCTGAAAATAGAATTTCTATCAAGTCTACCTGCAAATTTAAAGAAATTGTTGTCTGTAAAATAACACGGAATCATTGCACCATATCATTTAATCTATTTTTCTTTTCAATTTTAATTTATATTATCTAATATTTATTATAATTTTCATATACCCCATCATCATACATCATACATACCAAGGCACATTTTAAATCATGAACTTGATATGGTTGTGTTTTTGGCACATCATACATACATCCCAATATGGTTCGAGGAGACCTAGCTATGGATTAAAGGCTAATCCACCTTACATTGCATGCATTCACAACTCAACCAATTGCTACAATGAGGAAACTCATGCTGATTTTAATTGCTTCTAATTGATTTATTGCTCTAGAATATTTTAAGACATATTTATAACTTATGTTATAAATATCGACAATAATTTTAAATATATTACATTTTTATTAGCAAAATATTATTACGGCGTTAACAATGCGTACTTATTGTAGTTGGCATTTTTCATAGTAAATTTCCGATAAAATCACGTTAAAAATGCAATAAATGATAATATCAAGATAATATCCAAGTAAATTCCCCATTAAGAAATCTTTGTAATAATTTTAATGAAATTTCTACAGTGATTTAAAATATTCGTCAATATATTGTTGGTTTTGAATTGATTGTTAGTTGGTCATTAATGATATCAATATAATAATTTTATTATTATTTTTATTTTTAAATAATTATATTTTCCATGTGATGGCTTGCACCTGTTGTGAAGTGTTTCACACTGTCATCGTGGCCTGCAGTCACAATGGTGCGTGGAGACAGTTTAAAGAACCATGGGATGGGAGAGAGAGACCCATTTATGGGCGTGAATATGAGGAGAGAAATTAGACAGGGAGGGTGAGTTTAAAGCCCCACATCGCATAGGCATTACCTAAGGTGGTTTATAAGCTAATGTCTTCTCCCCTCTAGTACAAAGCCTTTTGGTTACATGTGTGACACATGTGCACCATTGTAAAGACGTGCGGGCCCGACGTTTAGGCCCAAAGAGGACATTATTGTGTTAGGCGGAACAAATCGTGACAAAATGATATCAAAACATAGTTCAATTTTCAGACCAGGAGTGGGAATATGAAAGTATCAGAATCGAGGGTGTCACTGGCTTAAGGGGTGGGATTGTGATGGCCCGCACCTGTTCTGAAGCATGGAAGTTTGTGCTCTGTCATCGTGGCACACAGTCACAAAGGTGCGTGGAGAGAGTTTGAGGACTCATGGATGAGAGAGAAACCCATTTGTGGGCATGAATATGAGTTGAGAAATTCGCTAGGGAGGGAGAGTTTAAAGTCCCACATCACCTAGGCATTGCCTCCTGAGATGGTTTAGGTCTTTTGGGCGCATGTGTGAAATATGTGCACCATTACAAAGTCGTGAAGGCCTAATGTAGATGCACAAAGTGGAAAATATTGTATTAGGCGGGAAAGTTCATTTTATTTCACGAGATTTTTCATTAAATTTTCAATAAAAATCTGAAAATTTAAAAATATTCCAATATTATCCGTCACCGATAATATCTTGAAAACAATATTTGTGAAAATGTTTATAATGACATGCGGAAGACATTTTAGAAACCTAATCGAGGTAATCACAGAAAGTCGTATCAAATCAAATACTAATCAAGAAGTGTACGCGCTGTTTCACATGGATACTTAGACTTGTAGGTTTACATAACTCCTACAAAATAGAAGTAGGATCGAATCTGTCTCTTGATCGTTCATTGTGTTTGATAAATCAGTACATAAAAATAGACAATGTAAAATTTCACCATCAAATGATCATCTCATTTATGAAATCTTTGACTTTAAAGTATTAATAAATATAACTCATCAATTTATAAAATTTGAAAATTAAGAAATAGAATGACTAAATAAAGTTAAAACTTCATATAACCTCTATTTATTTGACGTTGTCCAATTAAATAAAATTTTAAATTCATTTAAAAAGGTTTCAATATTAATAGTTTAAACGGTAATCTCCTGCCTTAGGAAGCGAGAGATATCAAGTTCGAACTCCATGACCTCACCTGATGTGTCCTAAGGACAATGAGTATTACCTATAGGATTTTAGACTAAATTTCTCATAATTTTCCACACGTTAATTCAAAATAAATAAATAATCAATTGATGGAGGTTAACCTTTTCTTTTGACAATAGAAAAACATCTCTAACGTCCTACTTGATTTCAACGCCAATCCATTCCAACAATTTGTAAGAAAATTTTGAACCAATGTGTTTTTGTCTGTCATTACCTTGCACATTAGGATACTCACACTTTACGTTAGGGGTTCAAATATAGGCCAATACGAATCGTATCAACCGATATGATACGATTTTGAAACCGCATTATAATGGCCGATATCACAATATCAGGAGATATCGGTTGTTTTTTTTTTTAAGAAAGCGGAGAAAAAAAATATCGGCCAATTCCAAATTTTAAATCCCTACTGCAATGTGTAGCCAACATGGCCCACACAAGGCAGAGTTGTCAGCTAAATGTGTTACCAATACTCATTCATTATGATGATATTATCAATCTAATCATGAAGAAACATGAGCTTAAGAAATCGATTGAAAAATCGATCGATTGATCCTACTTCCGAGCGTAACAAATCGCGTAACAAATCGATCGATTCATCGTCCGATCGATTTGTTAATGTATCTGCAGTAATTATATTATTTAAATAATAAAATTTCCTTTAAAATTTTAAAGTTATTTTTTAAACACTGTGTATTTTCAAAATTTCTTAAATTGAATATTTGGACTAATTACGATAACCTGATAAAAATACTTTAAGACTTCAAGGTCTTTTGACACTCCTAAATATTTAAAACACAGTATTTTATAAATAAAGGTATCCCTATGGTGTGCCGAAAACACATTTAAGAGTGTCAAAAGATCTTTAAGTCTTAAAGTATTTTTATCAGGTTATCGTAATTAGTTCGGATATTCCATTTGAGAAATTTTGAAAATACACAGTACTAATAACGTTAAAGTCTTAAAATAACTTTAACGTTATTTTTTAAACACTGTGTATTTTCAAAATTTCTCAAATTGAATATCCGGACTAATTACGATAACCTGATAAAAATACTTTAAAACTTCAAGGTTTTTTTACACTCCTAAATGTGTTTTCGGCACACCCTAGGGATACTCTTATTTGTAAAATACTGTGTTTTAAATATTTAGGAGTGTCAAAAGACCTTAAAGTCTTAAAGTATTTTTATCAGGTTATCGTAATTAGTCCGGATATTCAATTTGAGAAATTTTGAAAATACACAGTGTTTAAAAAATAATGTTAAAGTTTTAAAGGAAAGATAAAAGTACTGTGTATTTTCAAAATTTCTTAAATTAAATATCCGGACTAATAACAATAACCTGATAAAAATAATTTAAGACTTAAAGGTCTTTTGACAATCCCAAATGTGTTTTCGGCACACCTTAGGGATACCCTTATTTGTAAAATACTGTGTTTTAAATATTTAGGAGTGTCAAAAGACCTTGAAGTCTTAAAGTATTTTTATCAGGTTATTGTAATTAGTCCGGATATTTAATTTAAGAAATTTTGAAAATACACAGTGCTTAAAAAATAACTTTAAAATTTTAAGTTTTTTTTTTAGTTACTGTTGCATAAATCAACAGAGAATCAATTGATTGATAGCCGATTGAATCGATCGATTGATCGATCGATTTAAATTAACAGAATCAGTCGCAGTTTTACGATCGATTTCTTTCGCTCGTGGGATCGATCGATCGAAGCATTTAGTCGATTCTGCACGGAGGGCAATATGGTAATTTCCACTTAAAATCTAAAAATCGGTGTCTGCTGACAGAATATTGCGGTGTCTATATGTCCAGCCTTCTCAAATATAAGATAGAAAATGTACTAAAATCTGATAACTCATAAATCATAGAATGATATGCCATGGGTGTCATGCATCAATGATATGCCCACTCACTTCCATACATCAGAACATAACAAATTACTTCGACCAATGATTCTCAATAATTGGCCCTTATGTCCACAGCATTTGAGGCGACAACCACCAGGGTGCTATTACCCATCAACAAATTAACCGAGAGTATCGGTGGAGTGTGGTCTCCTCCTTCTGCGCAGGGTTTCGGGACCTACCCAAGAGCTCTTTGGCTCAATTATGCCGCACAATTTATACCAAGGGACGGGGCCAAGGTCTAACATTTTAACTTATTGTATACGAGACCAAGCAAGTCTGGACAGTTCTTCTTGGCTCTCTCAGATCAACCCTCCCATGCAACCATGCATGAGGTAATGTGTACAATTATGATACCAAAACCATGCATCAAATAGTTTCTTTCATCAAACATCATTTCTATATAAGATAATGAGTATAAAAATCAGGATATAAATCAAAATTTATCAAAACCATTCACATTATTGTGCTTCAATAAACTAGGAACCCCTACCTAATTTAGAATGATCAACTAAAGGGGAACTCACGCACTTTGCTCAAACGGCGTCGGGATTACCCTCGGTTTCGTTTGTCCATGTACATGTTTCAAATCATATTTTCATGTCATCAAAATGTAGAATTCTTCTAATTCCAATTACTCAGGCCGACATATCGACAATATCGATACATCGCAATCTGGACACAACCAACATATCGATGACCTCTATATGTCGACTGGCTTTGTCTGTTCAGGCTTGTGTTTTCCAGTTGTTCTCAGTCCACATGTATCGACCCAGTCGATATATCTAGGGGTTCATTGGTCCGAAGTATCGAGCAATCTCGACGTGTTCTTCTAAGTTTGATCTGTCATTGTTCATGTTTGTTCTCTGTTTTCAACCCATATGTATCGATCTAGTCGATACATATACTGGTGCATATATCCCAGGTGTCGACTTTGTCGACATGTCCTCTGGGTTTTGGTCTATTAATATTAATTCTCATACTCCATTGATACATCGTCCTTGAACCAATTCATTGTTTTTAATTTCATTTCCAGTATACTCAGGCTGATATGTTGACCTTAGTCGATACATCATACTCGAATTAATTTCATTCCTATTTTAGCATACTCAGGCAGATGCATCGATCTGATCGATACATCGTCCCGGCGTAAGTTCACCATCTTCTTATTTCAACGATGATTCTACCATACTCAGCCCGATACATCGACTCTGTCAATGGGTTGTGCTAAGACTAGTTTATCATTCATTCATCTCGACTTCCATTTCTATCATACCCAGATCAAGACATCAACATAAGTGTTGTGCTGTCCTAGGTCTGGTTCGATACACCTAAATTTCTCTTTACTGGACATTGTTCTAGATGACATATTGATAGGGTCTATATGTCGACTAGGTTGGGTCTGAAGATTAATTCATCGGTCATTGGTCCTTTTTCATTATTGTCATACCCAGGCCGATAGATCGATACAAGCGATGTGTCGTCCTGGGTTTCAGTTTCATACTGATCGTTTTATGTGTGCCGGATTCTCGCTCCAGACAACACATCGATGAAGTCGATATGTCGACTGGGTCGAGCCAGAAGCCATGGATCCATATTCCATGGCTTCTCTTTACCCATGTGTTTATCATTCTTGGGTCTATTGTTTCATTGAAAGAAAACATATATTCACCTATCTCAAGTGATTCGTAGGTATACCCTGAAATGAGTGAAACTTGATCTCCCTTGTCTCCTTGTTCTCCACCCTCTTTGCTTGCTCGATTTCTCATTCCCCTTGCTAGGTCTCTCCTTCCTTCCTCATAACATAAGGAGTCCGTGAGGAGGTGAAAATGTTTCCTAGTCGAGTTGAAGGTTAGGATGTGAGTGAGAGGGTGCACTCGAATGACTAAAGGGGGTACTCAGGCATTCTGTTTCTTCTCTCTATTTTTCTCTCCTTTCCTTCTCTTTCTTTTCTTCCCTTTCTCTTCGTTATCCTTTTTTTTTATCTTCCTATTTTGATTTCCTTAAACCTTTAATTGAGTGCTTGGAAAACATAAAAGACATTGTGAATACCCATGCATAGGAAAATGAAGCGTTTGGGCGGTGGTAGACAGAGCGTCTGCTGAAGACTTCCTGTCTACTCGACACATCTACTTTGTCGATGTGTCGACCCATTTGATGATCTTTTCCACCGATACATTGACCATGTCGATGTATCCTTTGGACAACTTATACCTCGGTTTAGATCTTAGCTCTCCCCAACACATCGATCCAGTCAATGCATCGTCTGGGATCATTGAGCTTTGCCTACACATCGACCAAGTTGATGTATCGTCCGAGGAAAACTTTAGTTTCCCTTTATTTATTTTAAATAGACATTTACATTAATTTGGACCAAAATCATATATTTCATTTTTATAATAAATAAATTATACAATCAGAGGATTCAAAATTCCGGGTCCTTACAAGACCCAAGTCCAGGCCCAAATCAATAACCCCTAGACTCAGGTCTGACCCTAGAACCCAAAGCCCCCAGCCCATCTTATTAACCTAAAGCACCAAGCCAACCCATCAACCCTTTATCCTTAGCCCAACCCAATAACCCAAAGCATCTCCCAAATCCTGTTTCACATTATCTTGCTTCAGTCCCTTGTCCAAACTGTGCTTCGCAGAACCCAGCTTTCTCTCCTCTCCCCCCCCCCCCCCCCCCCCCCCCCCCCCCCCCTCTCCCCTTCACCCAGAAGCTGAATCTATTAACCCAGTCACCCTTGGTAAGTACTCCCTCTTCTGGTGCGATCATTTTTGCACTCAATGACTTCAGATATCCTTCTCCTGCATCCGCCATCCATCTTGTTTGCTTCCTAGGTCTTGCAGGTTTTGGTTTTTCCCTTGCTGCCTTGCTCGTCCCTCCCTTCTGCAAGCAACCTTGGCCTGCCCGCGGCCATCTCCAGAGGCGCCCCTTCCTATGCCTCTCGCGTCCCAAGCTGTCAATATTTCACTCATCGCCTATGATCCCTTCGCAACAGACTCCCTTTTCCTTCCTGAGGAGGACCAACATTTTTCATTGGAACCTGCTTCTGCTTCGACCCTGGGTGATGGTTTTTCGCTAACAGTCAGAGCTTTGATGCTGTCTGAGACTTCTGTTTTGAAGGGTCATCTTCAGGATTCTGAGGAGATTTGGCTAATGCTTCAAGTCTTACGGGAGAGACTTGAAACTCATTCCTCGTTTTTTCAAATTGATGGTACTGGGTCCAATTTATAAAGCAAAGCTATGAAGCATAATTAAATATCATCGGCAAAATACTATACTTATGCCCTTATATTATGTTGGGCTTTGTTAAAAATTAAATGATAGAGCTGAAATGCTCTATATAATATTACAATTTAATAAACAAGACGAATATATTAAAAAAGAATATTATTTACATTTTGTAGGAGAAAAGTACATTTGGAAAGACCCAACCCGGTATTTCTAGGTCTTAGGGAGATCTAGGGAACTCCGAGTCCATTTTTGGGATTTTGATAGCAGTGGAGAGTGTGTCAGCTCAATGGTGAGTCATGATTAGCTAAATTTCGAGCTCGGGAGATCGGATGGCATTTTCTTGATTTTGAATAAGTTAGTAATTTTCATGATAAATAGTCTGAAAATTCACAGAACCTTAGAACGATGTGTTTAGACTCCTAAATTTTGCATACACATCCCCCTCAGTTAGCTAAGCACATTAGAAATAGAGACCCGCACTGGTCCATAGTGGAAGTTTTTCGTTTAGTTTTCCGAGTATTTTTTGGATTTATTGAAATAGAAAATGATTTATCGAGCTTAGTTTTCAGCGAGATTTCATCCGTGGGTGTGAATTTTATCCCTAGATTAAATAAACATAAGTCAGACCTGTTTCTCAGTATAAAGCCAAGTTTTCTAATCTGGCCCGCGTATCGACCCATGACCCACTTACTATAAATAACCTTGAAGCCTTAATTTATGCAGGATTTCCGCAACCATTGCCCTAATTTATAAACCACCAGCCACCCCTAGCCCCCTTTCCTCTTCCTTGCAGTCGGCCAACCCCGGGAACCTGTTTTTCCATCAATTTCTCCATGGTCTTCACGTTTGTACTATTCTTTCTCGCTGATTTTGTGGATGTCTTTGCTTTCCAAGACAAACGCTTTATATTTGGGTAACTCCTCCACTAATCTTTTTTTTCTTGCTTCCTTCATTTGATTTCATTGATTAGATTTGCAATTAATCTTATGTTCAGTGTTTAATTGTATTTTGGTATTGATTTTTGTAATGACCCGACCTGCACACAGGGCTTAGGGTTCAATTCAGTAAGAAATTGTCCGTTGTGGGCCTCGCATACGCAAGAGCCCGCACGGGTTTGGATTGGGCCTAGCTCACCAGGGATAGGCCCAAAACGCGTCCTACTTGTTGAAGGAGGGCATCCACTTATAAATTCCTCAATTTCCACCCTCATTTCTGATGTGGGACTCCAACACCCACTCTAGGCCACCCGACACATCGACTATAGTCGATGTGTTGGCTGGTGCTCTGCCCATCTGGGCTAGGTATCACAATCACCCCCCTAAGGCCTCGAGCCAGCTCCAGCTCGACCCAACCCAGCTCACACTACAGAGGAAGGGGAAAGGCCCACATGGTCCGAGTGTAGAACCTCGACTTTGATAATAAATTTGTAATGACCCAACTTGCACACAAGGCTTAGGGCTCAACTCAGTAATAAATTGTCCGTTGTGGGCCTCGCACACACACCACACACCACCCCCCCCCCCCCCCGCCCCGCCCCGCGCACACACGCACGAGCCCACACAGGTTTGGATTGAGCCTGACTCACTAGGGATAGGCCCAAAACGTGTCCTACTTGTTGAAGGAGGGCAACCACTTATAAATCCCTCAATTTCTACCCTCACTTCCGATGTGGGACTCACACCCACTCTTGACCGCCCAAATACATCAACCGTTGGTTGGCAAACTGCCCATGTGGGTGGGATATCACAATTTTGTAACTAAAACAGACCCTAGAATGGATATTAGAATATTGTTTTCTAAAAAAAATGAGGTTTTCCCGTCATTTTCCAAAGTTTCCTTCAGTTTTCAGTTGCAGCTCTCCATCCCTACGAAAGAGACGAGTCTCGGAACTTCCGAGACTTATCTTGGAAGGAATCACCTCATTCCTAGGTAAGGGGAGCTCGGACTGCTGACCTTGTTCCGAAACTTGGTTTCAGAACTAGACTTTGGAACCAACTCCGGAACGTGACCTTCGTTCTGAGGGCTGACCCTAGACTAACCTTTAGACCCTTGATTTGGAACCTATTTCAGAACCAAGTTCGGAACCAGACTTCGGAACCAGCTTTGGAATGTCCTTTGTTCCGAGCCCAAACTTCCGAAATTTCCAAAGTTAGGGAAGATTCAACCTTGGTCCGGAACCTTCCGATGCTTCAAAACTTCTGAGACCCGCCTTCGGAACTTCCGAGCTTTACTCTGGATCTTTCGAAGGGTGATCGTGGACTTAGTGATTTTTTGAACTTTCTCAGATGGGTTTGATGTTTGCTTGGTTTCCACAGTCTTGTTGGTTCACGGAGACACGCGTGGACTTAGGCTTTATCCCCCACGACATTTCACGCCTTCTTCCATCTAGGTGAGTGGACTAGTTACACAAGCTTTAGCATACACATTATTGCATATAACTAATATCTGTTTGTCGAGACATGGAGAACACTGGACAAGTCCCTTCTATGTTATGAGCCACTCGGCAAGAGAACTATTATGATAATCATGTGGCAATGGACCCATCTAGGTGCACTCAAGTCATATGCCTATGATGATATGTTAGTTATGGATGATAACATGTTGGAATGCAATATGTATGCATGTGGTAAATAATAGGAAATGCTTATCCACTATGTTATGGTGAATATGTGCTATATGGTATTGATAACAAGCATAGAGATAGTTTAATATGCATGTAGCTGGTACAATTGGGTTGCCAATGGAGCATAGACACTAGACTACATCAGGTTTTAGAGACCTCCTTAGTTTGTCGGATACCTAGGGTTGGGAGGATGTGAGGGACCGTGCCTGGACATGGGGGTTTGGATTGTGGATCTCTAGGTATTAGAGTATGGTTGAATATACTCCCTAGAACGAGTTGGATCTTCGAGTCTACCTAGGAGTGTCTAGACATGCCTATGGGTGAGGTAGGGTCTGGCGCGGGGTGGCACACCTCGGAATATGGGTAGAGACAGGTTTGTGGGATAGTCATGAGAACCTTTTGGAAGCCACTTAGGTTGAGTGTTGGTTCACTTTTAAGTCGGCTAGGAGGTTAGGGCAGATAAGGTACCCTGAGTGCGTGGTGGAAAAAAACATCCTTAGTAGTCAGATGGGTTTGGTGTTTGTTCGCCCACGTATTAACTGAGGGATGAGACTGTTGTTGATGATTCTTGAAGGTCGATGGGTTGAGTGTCTGTTCGCCCATGTGTTGGCCGAGGGACTTATTATCGTCGAGGGACCCAATGGCTAAGTAGGTTGAGTGTTTGTTCGCCCACGGATTGGCTGAGGCGTGGAGTCGTTATGGATAGGCGGTTTAGTGTTTGTTCA
The DNA here is from genome assembly GCA_022113865.1 of Chimonanthus praecox. Taxonomy (NCBI): domain Eukaryota; kingdom Viridiplantae; phylum Streptophyta; class Magnoliopsida; order Laurales; family Calycanthaceae; genus Chimonanthus; species Chimonanthus praecox. The sequence continues at coordinate 14,368,216 of CM039087.1, read as the reverse complement.
CTCACATATCGGTCGAGGGACGAAGTGATATAGGATGACTTCTTGAAGGCCGATGGATTGAGTGTTTGGTCGCCCATGTGTCGGTCAGCAGGTGATACCTGTCTGTGTGGTGTATGGACACTTGTTTAGATGACCCTAGAGGTAGGGTGGTTAGAGGAAGTGTCGAGTACATATCGAGTTTGGTCTGTGTACTAGATAGGGTGTATCATCGTGGGATCATGCATGTAGATACTCATGGTAGGTTGTGATTGTAATTCAATATGCATTGTATGTTTTATGTCATGTAATGTATATGTTTCTCTCACTGGGCATGTAGAACTCACCCCTTGCTTTTCAGGTGTCTCGATGGAGGTGGGACCCAATGGGTCTGAAGATCAGGCTTAGGAGGTAGTGGTTGCTGATAGATTAGTCTTGCTTTCATGCTTTTCCTTTTTGAGAGAACATTTGTATATAATTTCAGTTATTACTTGTTTCGATGGATGACTGTAATAATTTGAGATTTACATTACTTTATTTGCTTTATGCTATAGTGGTACTTTATGTTGGTTGGATGATATAGATTTCCTGTGGCATGTTAAAAAAAAGTACCCGTTATAGCAGTTGTGCCATTTTGTGGGTTTATATCGGTGGTAACACGCCCATAGTGGGATGTGGTGTTACAACATTATTATTTTTGCTTCAAATTATTTTAAATGCCTATGTTTACTTTAAAAGTATTTTATTTTAAAATAAAAGACAAGTAGGACCAGTGAATATGATCATTATCATTATCATCTAAGCTACAACATCTATGTTATAGCAATGCTCCTTAACCATTTGTGTTATAATGTTCTTGGAACATGTATAGCTTTAATAAATGAGATGTATATCGTTTATGAGGTATATATTTTCATGACAAAGATTAGTGATATGGTTAATGGTTTGCTTTTTTTTTTTTTTTGTCATTTGAAAAAGTCTAACCTTTAAGTGAGAGTTGATCCATGTTAATCAAGGGGTTCAATATATGAACTATTGGCCAAATTTTTTTTTTGATAAATGAGGTGTCAAGGGTTTTTTAGAGCACTAGACTAGTCCTTGGAACATGTACAAGTCTCATCCTTTAAAGAGGGATGGGATTCGCAGGGATAAGATTTGCACTTAGGATTCTCACTTCCTAAAACGTGTATGGTATAGACATTTGTACATTATTAGGTGGAGAAATGTATACAATGTCCATTTGTATTAAAAGCTCTTGGGACTTTTTATGAAACTTGAGATCTCTTCTTAATATATAAGCCCATGTAATAGGTATGATGAGGCGTAGACATTAATGACTCAAAAAGTGACATAAAACAGACTAAATTTGAGGTGAAAAGTTGATTAACAAATACCTTAGTTGTAGTTATAATACCATATTTATATAATATTATTTATAACGATTGTTATGATTAACATCTTTCATATTTCAGCCATATCTTTTTTTTCTTTTCATTATGTACAACATTTTACATATGTTTGTAAGATACGAATATGGAAAAAGTTGTATTATCTTTACCAAAAATTACAAATTAATAATTACTAAAAAAATTCACTTGTTATCATTAGCAGATGGTTAGTATCCAATAGAATTATTTCAATAGATGTCTAATATATAAACAATGCGTTGCACTTTGATGGTGATCATTAGATTTTCATTAAAAAAATATTGTTGTTTATTTTGAAGAAAAGTTATTAATGCTAACTATTCTAAAATTCTATAAATAATAGTTTACTCTTTAAAATATGTTTTAATTTTAATAAAGAAATTCATTTATTAAATTAGGCATGCTCTTTCTATAACTATCTAGTACTATATATATGCTTTTAAATAATAAAAGTTAGAAATAAAAGTTCAACAAATTAGCTATATCAAGTGATTTAGTGTTAGAAAATTAAGATTGCCTTGAGGCATTGAAATTGAGTGCCATTGCATCTTTTTTCCTTTGAAAGCCATTGGGACTCAATAGTAATGTTATCAGAATCTGACCGTCTAACGAACCGTCTTCGAGGCATTTTATGTTCAAATGGATTCAGCTGTGGTCAAAGCCGGTCAAATCCGGTCAAATAGTAATATAATATAAATATTACATATAACATTAAGTAAGACACATTTTACCAATAACATTAATATAAATATTAAAAATAACATTCAAACTCTGAGTAATATACCAAAACAGTGAAAGATATGTGATAGAAATAGTAATAAACATTTATATTTCAAACATACACTTTTTTAAAATATTTTGAAGGGGAATTTTAAAAAAATTCAAATTTTGTGGGCTCACGGTTTCTGGGTAAAAACCGCAAAAAACCGCAGTTCTGACCGGTTTTCTGCAGTTTTGACCTAGATACGGTTTTCGACCAAGTCCGAACCGCTGCCACAGCCGATTCGGTCCGATTCTGATAACATTGCTTAAGAGATTATGGAAGGACTTTAAACGAATTTATGCTTGTATGAAAAAGTATTTTTGGCTATTGAATGATTGAAATCTGAAGATGGAATTCAAGACACATTTACTTTTTAGAGGATGTTCCTTACTAGTAGTGAAACTCAAGTCGTTCGAGTTGGGTTTCAATAAATCCTATTCAATCCATGTCAAAAATTATTGAACTCTATTTGACCCGAGTTACTCAATCTGACTCAAGGGCGCAAATTTTGGCCGATACATCTCTTATCGGCTGTACAGGCAAGATCACGCCGATTTGATTGAGATCTTACCATCTCGACCGAGATTTGGCCCAAAAAATAGAGAGAGAAAGAGTACTATCGACTGAGATGTCGAGATCTCGGTCCCACCGAATTTTGGACCACTGATCTGATCTGACCTGACCTGAATTTCTGACTCGGACTCAAACTGAGTGTTATTTCATAACTTGGTGCACTCAGGTCAGGTCGAGTTGCTTTTAAATTTCTCTGCCAATCTGACCTAAATTTCATGCGGGTTTATTTTTTCTCAACCCAATCCGACCCAAAATATATAAAAACATAATCCAAATTCATTGATTTCTTGAGTCAAAGCACCTGGGTCAAATTAAAACCTGACCCAAGTTTCAACCTTATGTACTAGTCCTCCTAGCAATATTCTTACAACTCCTTTACATATTCCTATTATAGTGGAGCTTCTGTGTCAATTTCTTATTCTCAAGATGTTGTTCCTCTCTCATCATTTGATACCCTAGCTATATGTTAGAGATTGTGATATTATTTTATTGTTCAAATATTCCATTAGGGTTTGGAAACTAGAATATTTTCTTGAACCGTCATCACTAATGTACATATATTTTAAGTTATCCACAGTACTATTGATGTGCACCAGTTGGTACAGAACATTGGTACATATCTCATTTTCAGGATATTAACATGGAAAAATTTCACATAAAATATAAATATTTTAAAAATAATAAAAATATAAATGAAAATCTTAATAAAATAAAAATCTTAATACCATTTATGAACAACTAACAATCAATTCAAAACAAACAATATATTAGAATACAGTTCAATAAATATCTCACAACAAATATTTTATATCATTGTATAAATTTCATTAAGATTATTGCAAACAGTTCTTAATTGAGAATTTACTGAGAATTTATTGAAATATTATCATTTATCCTCTTGTAACGCGATTTTATGAGAAATTTACTACTAAAAATGTATGCGCTATTAATGCAGTAATTTTAAAATTATTACTGATATTTATGATATTGCATGCTATCAATGCAAATAAATTCTATTAAAATAATTTATGACAAATGATATAAATATACCAAGCATAACTTCATTTTTTATAAGGAAAAATTATGAGAATTTGGAGATTTATTATTATACAACAAAATAACACTTGTTACCTTTCTAAGTATATGTAATCTCTTTTAAATATGAAAAGGGCAAAAAATTATTAATAAAAGAAAAAAGTTCATATTAGCCTTTTAGATACATTATATAATATTATAAATTGGCTTTCTAAAACTATAATTGACCATTTATTAACAATAACTATTCGTTCTATCAATTTATACCAATTGAATGAAAAATATAATTGATCTAAAAATTTCTCTATAGATTAATTTAACTTAAAAAATTTAATTTGATACTACCAAATTATTACAATTCATGCGAATAAATTTGATTAAAATATTATATATAAAACAAATACATATGTGTTAAGTGGAACTTAAACATTTTATAAAAGAATTAAGTAGAACAGAGAGTTAATCTATAAAATCTCTATATTTAAAACCATTAAAAAACCATGCATCCTTTTGTTATTTCGTAAAGTTAAAAATTCAAAAAACTATAAAATTTAGAAGAATGTAAGATTGAAGACTGTTCAAGTAAGACTCGCTATCCTCCCTCCACCATGAGCTTTAATATTTAGAATTTTAGAAGTTGTTTGCATTTTCTTCTTCTCCTTTGAAGAATTTATTTTTTGAAGAGCATCTCTTCTTCCATCAAAATCACCGGCCAACTTTATGGTGTCTTCGATGATAAGAGTCTGCCACTATGCCTTGTTCAACGGTTCTAGTAAGTGTTCTGCAACCCAGAATCCTTTGATTTTTTACTATGTGACCAAGAAATTAATCTCAATAATTAGTAAAGTGAACTTCACTACATGGTTACATAATTTAACTGGGTAGAATAAGGTCAAAACCAAGTTCTTGGCAAAAAAAAATCTATAGTTTAGAAGCTAGAGGTTCAGGGAATCTATAAGACTTCCACACCGATCTTTTGACTTAGGATAAAGGGGACTTTTTTACTACGAATAAACTCAAGATTCTCACCTCTCGTGAGTACGATGGTATTGGGTAAAACTCTGATTCATGTGGTCTAGAAAGCTACCGGTTTGGTAACGAAAGGGTAAAGATAAAAAGTCTAGATTTTATCCAAAGGGTATTCATATGGGTAACTCTTGGTCAAGGCTAACCCCTGCAAATTTACCATTCATCCAAACACGGCTTAGGACTCGAATCTAAGAGCTCTGGTTTCTGGACAAAATGACTGTCAGTTGAGCTACCCAATGCGAGATAAAGGGGACTTATTGTCCATATTAAGTTAATCTGTAACTTTGACAAGAACAAAAATGATTTCATGGTTGACAAAAATGAAGTTAAAGTAAAACCCGGTGACGTGAAAATCCGGAGTGATGATCTAATCAGGGGGTTTTTTTCACAGAGAGGTTTTGACATAGTAGAGTTTGTTTGTGGCCTAGATGACCACTCTCAAGAGTTGGTTCATCAGACTAGTGGGTGACTAGATTTTAAGAAATGGGTAGATTCCCTAAAAGATTTCAAGGGCCAGGCAGATTTATGGTTAGAGGTGGTATTGGTCATTAGGCGTCCAAGATCCTAGTCAACTAGGCTATGGAAGCTATTGACAGAAAAAAAAAAAAAAAGTTCACTGGTTGCTTAAATGATCAAGTCAAATGAAACAATGAATCAGGGAGAAATCTTGCTTGGTGGTAGCTGCACTTTTCGATGGTAGAATTGGTTGATTTATAAAACTAGTAAACAAATAGTTGGTTCATAAACATATATATCGTTGATAGTGCTTGTATACCATGCGATGTGTTTGCCAGTTTCATTTCATTTATATGCTAAAAATAATGTTATCCATATCAAATTTAGACCTAAGTTTCCTACAATTTGAAGAAAAGTGGCACATTTTTTCCAATTAATTGAACTGGAGGTACTGTTATCATTCAGAAATTTGCCCTTCACTTCCTCTAGGTTAATGTGAGTTTGGTGTCTCCCTTGCAATTGAGACATTTTGCCTTCACAACTTATACATGAAAATGAACCTTCCACACAGCCATATTGACATTTTTGGAATAAGGATTTAGAAGTAAATAATTTGCTGACATCATGGGATTGAAGAATCTCAAAATTAAAATTAATAGTTTAATGATATTTTTCTCGTTTCATTTCCTGACACTAAAGAATTTTACATCAACAACATTTGTATGATCATAATATAGATTAATCTCTGCTATCTACAAAGTTCAGAAAATATAACCACCAAAACACCCAAAAAATGAACACCAGGATAACAGTACAACAGATGCAAGTCGAAATTCCTCCATTGTCATCATTTGAGTCAGCCCATGACAGGGACTCCTTACTGTACTTGGTTTCTTTATTATTCTTAGCCACATTCCTTCCTTGTTCAGCTAATTTCATATGAGATATCATGTGAGGGAAGACTCTCTTATAGGACTCCTCTCCAATCAAAAGATCTGAATGCCCATAACCTTCAACAACCACCCTCCTGTGATGAAAATCAGGTTGGTGCAATCTCATGTACTGGTTAGCTAGGAATGATGTTTGTGGAGTCACCAAAAGGTTCCTTCCACCAGATATGTAGAGTGTTGGAAGTGCCATTCTCTCAGGGTGGACAAGATAAATATCCTTGCCATTGGCATCAACTATGTGACCTGCGAGGCATATCTTCCGGAGATGGGGAAAACCTGACATGGGCAATCTTGGTAGGCATTGCCTGAGCCATTGGTGCATAGTGGGGCTGATGTTGTCGTGCCAAAATCCGTTGCCAAATATGCCTGAAAACACTTCACATTCGTCGCACGTGCACCTCTCATAGCGAGGTATGAGTCGGGCTATAGACTTCAGAAGCCGGTGTTGGGGACTCTCCTTAAAAATTTCATAGAGTGGCATGATTTTGTTCTTGCCAAGTATTTTCATTGCAATCTGCAAGTAGGACGCGTTACATGAATATAGTCATTATTTTTAACATGATATATAATTATATATATATATATATATATATATAGAGAGAGAGAGAGAGAGAGAGAGAGAGAGAGAGAGAGAGAGATGTGGGCAGCATTACAGGAATGATAGGAAGCCTCATCTTAACCATTGAATAAGTTGTGAGCTTGAAGAACATTGAAGAGTTGGTACAAGACAGAGATGCCAAATGGGTTGCAGAGATATGTCCTCCCCAAGAGAGAAATATGAATCGATAAGCCTCCAACGCAATGTGCAATCACGTGCACTTTAACAGATGTCCCATGCAGGTCTCGGATCTTTCCAAGTGCTGCAACAAAGAAACCAACTATGATCTCTATTCTTTCTTCAATTTCATTCTTAATGCTAATGGGAAGAAATGAAGGTTAACTTTTATAGGGTCTTAGAACTTGGGTTAAGCATAGTACTATATATGGATACCTCTGAAATTTCAATTACAGTGTATTATAGGTTCCATCTTAATGTGTTATCTTGAATTCCCCATTAGTGTGCTAGCAGGATTCATGGTTCACACATTTTTTATTATCATGTGAAGAACACCAGCCTGGATGGTTTATCCCAATAATCATCCAAGTAGAAAGATCTCAACTCTTTTATCACCAACCTAGTTGCCTAGACAATCAGAGAATGAAATAAGAATCAATGCCAATTAGGCATTAAAAAGGGTTAGTTGTGAATGGTGATCCCCCGATCTACTGGATTTATTGTACATCCAGCTCCAAAGCACTGGAGTCGCCATAAAAGGAGTCTCAAGAAATTGTTCACTCACTGCATGGTAGAATCCTTTCAACTTCTCTAGACTGCATTTCACAATGGTCTCCCACAAACTTCATGAGCCTGCCTATGTAAGGCTCACGTATGGTGATGGTGATGGGTCCACAAAAATTTGTATCACTTTTTTAACCCCTAGATTATTATGTCTTGAAAACAATGATTTCATCTATCTAATCAAGATAATTTTTTATGGACCACAAGTTCAAAACTAGACCTTTTCACTTGATCCATCACCGTCAAAATCGGTGGGTCTTACATAGGTGGACTCACGAAGGGTGCAAGGATCATTGTCTTGTATATATATATTTCTTTGTTTTTTCTTTTTTCCACAAATCAATGTCATTAACTATGGAATAGACTTCCAATATAATGCCCATCCTATAAAGCAGCACAGGACAGGTTGGTTACCATCTAACCGGCAACAATAATCATAGTGATTTTGGATGCACCTAAACACTTACCTGCTGGGATGTCAAATTTTCCAATGTCTTCAATTGTAAAGTCATTTGAAGGATGAAGAGGATGTAATCTTGGTTGAAGTAGCCATGTTTCATATCCTTCTGAGACTAAGGTTCTAACCAAATCGTTAGGCTCAGTTGGCAGCCAATAACTCTCAGTAGAATGCCCATTAATCAAGAGCACTGGATGCTTTTGTCTTTCTCCATCTGGCTTCCATTGCTTGCAAGTGATTAAAAATCCATCACCTGTTCAATCAACAGGAGAATACCCATGATTAATAGCCAATCTTCACTAAATTTTCTACTCCACTACTCAGAATTCTCAACTGGATGTCAATCCACTCTTACATTTGGTGAGACTTTCTTAGACTCAATAATATGACGTGATCACAACTTTAGTGTCAATGAGGGCCACAAAACTATCATGAAGTTGCTCAAGATCGACACTGGTTATCAAAAGATGTTCAAAATTAATGAAATGAATATGTTTTTTTTGTTCTCTCCTCTCTTTCTGTGCGTTAACATGGAAGGGCTATGACTATAATAGAGGATTTTTTTTTCCTTTTCTAGAGTTTGTAGGTACTCATATTTAATGTGAGGATCATCAATATTATGAACTAGATCACAAGATAATGGACCCAATTTTTCCGTGCACTAGGACACCATTCTTCCTAATGCATCATTAAAATAAAGCATACAAAAGGAACACTCAGTCGAATCTTGTAACTTGTAAAGACTGATTCTTGATGAAGCACCAGTTTCAGTCCATCTTGTTTAGAAATTGAACTACTCAGGTATCTAGTTGATAGAGTTTCGAACCAAGAAGATTTTGAAGTATGAGAAGAACATATAGGGGCTGTATCTTTTCCAATACCTGTTGTTATCTCTTGGAGAATACTTGGAGGATAAGATTGCAGATTCATATCCAAGGGACTGATGTCCAAATGGCTCGATCGTGGAGTCTGTAAAATGTATGTTCTCAGAAAACTTCGTAGAAGAAGACAAATAAACTTTCCTCTTTGGTTTCCTTTCATGGTTACCAAGCTTCTCAGTAGCTCAAAAATGGATAGATGAAGTTCACCAGTAAGATTCAAAGACTCTTCTGTACAATTTTCATTGTTTTGGACCTCAGAATCATCACTCTGTTGTACTGTTCTAAAAGAGACATGCAAGGTCCTAGACTCACTCCAAGCATAGGATGCTAAAAGATATGGATTCATGATTTTTTTGCCTTCAAGAACATATCTGTATCAAAACCCAACGTTCACAATTACATATATCTGAAACATGAATCAAGTTGAGGATGTGAAAGCACATTCATTTTCAACAAAAAAGGGAAAGTGCTTGATTAGTTTGGTATAAAAGATTGTTAAGCAATCAGCTAGAGTAGTTTTGATATTTTGGAAGACCAGAACTTTAGTAGTTCAATGATGCATTTGCAATTCCAAACCCGGATCCTCTACTGCAGTAGCACTAGACAATTCATGGTTCCACCCATGACAACAGGTCAAGTGTATGAAGAAGGGTTTTTTTATCATTATAAAATTTTTAGCGACTTTTGCACCCCATTTTCATACACATGGCTTTCCGTGATTGGTGCCACCACAAGTTGTCTAGTGCTACTGCACTATAGGATCTGGGCCAAGTCTGAGTCAGATGGCATATTGTTTTTCTGCCTGTCCAACCCCAAATTATTGTCATCAACAATCCCCAATCAATTTGGGATTGAAAATCAGAACTTAATGTTTTGGAAGGATAATCATCTCTTCCACAAGAATACCAAGTGACTCAAATATAGGTACACCCAAGTTCGAAAACAAACTAACAGCATATTGTTTGCCAATAGTATTGCTATAAATTTGGTACCTTCTACCGGAGGCAGATGCTAGGAGTAGATGGTAGTGCATGTATTGCGTATATGGAGTTCGGAGATCTACACTGCACATATCAACCTTTCCATCAATAATGTAGAGTTTATCCATCTGAACAGATCGAAATAGGACGTACCCACCAACATTTCCTCGTAAAAGTGGATGGCATTTTCCAACAGTTGCATTTCCTTCATTGCAGCCTTTCCAATCTCCTGAATTCATATTCAGCAACAGATATGCTGAACATGGCATGCCCCCCACATAACCTCTCATTGTCTCTTTTATAACAACCTCCTCGGAAGATCTCTGCCACTTACCTGATTTTCCTTGGATGATCATTTTTGGCTTTGAAGCAATAACTTTATAATCGATTTTTAACTCTTTTTGATCAACAGAAACTTGTACTTCTGTGGCAGGAACTTGAATTGGCCAGCTCAAGCTCATATACTTCAAGACATCTTGCACTAGATGCCTACTTACATGCTCTGCTGCAGTAGTAATTGTGAGACATGGATTCACACCAATTGAACAAGGGATCAAGGAAGCATCACAAACATATAATCCAGGATGAACTGTATGTGATCCATATTTTGGATAGAAAACCTGACCACTGGGATTACAAACTCCATTTGAAGGATCAGAAGCTGCATTGCATCCTCCTAGTAGATGAACAGTTGTACTTCTATATCTCGAAATAAACAAGATCCCCCCTAGTCTTTTTGAAAGCTTTTGAAGTGCTTGAACTTTTCGTGGGAGTAACGGATCATGTGGGGTAGTAATGCTGATCTTGTCTGTGGAGCTGTCCAGCATAATTTTCCCATTGCCATCGTCATATCCCATTAAGTTGAGAACCATCCCTTGGCTAGCCTTGAGACCCATAATGTGCTTCAATTTATCAATCACGCCATGTAAGAACCAATAACAAGTTGGCCATCCATATGTTGTGATCCCCTTAAATAGCAAATATGGATATGATGTTGGGAGCACCGCACTCTGCATATGAATCGCCAAATATAGTGTTTATATTTTTGCGTAGAAGCATCATGTTTAAGTTGCATTTGACAAAACAGATGTAAATTCAAGCCAGATGAGAATGGGTACTGATTCTCTGCCTTGTCTTTCCAAATAATTATCAACGAAAATCATCACCACTGATTGCAACAAAAGAGATGAAAAATCATACCCTTCTTATTGTTAACAATGTAAAACAGTTTAGTTGGCCATGTTTTTACACTAAATAATCACAATCATCTGATCGATGGTTTTTTCTAGCAGACATGAACTTTTGGCTATAGTGCTATACTACCCATCTGCAACACCACTTGAAAGCTTATTCAGATGTCTATGATGGGTCTCACGTCTCTCACCGAAGATTGAAACAGAAAGCTGAGAGGTGATCCAGCTCTATGAGAAGCGTGATCAAAAGAATCTTAATCTCCAGGTGTTGCTCAAGGGTTTTACCTGGATTGTGAACCCCAATGAAGAAGTAAAAGACGAAGAAATTGCTGGCCCTGGTCTTTCTAGAAATGAGATCTTTGCGAAATCTTTTTTGTTAAGTCCATAAGCATTCAAAGGTGCTTGGCTTCCAGCAAGGTAAGCCACATTATTCCCATTGGAGCTAAGTCCAAAACCAAGCCTCTCTGAGAGCTGTAATCCCCTTCTTTCAGACTGGAAAAGTATCTGAGTTGTACCCAAAACTCCAGCTAGACACAATCAAGACAATTTTCAGAGTAGTATTGAAAATTTCTTAAAAACACTGTAAGATGTGCCTGATCACTGTTAAAGAGTTGTTGGATTGAGATTTGAGAGCATACCTGAAAGAACTACAAAATCAGCACAAATATATTCAAGATTATCAAGGTAAACACGCCAACGTTGTCGATGTTTTCTGCCAACTCCATAGTGTTCTTCATGATCATCATCTACTTCTTTCACTATATACCGAACTTCACATTCTGTAATCACTGTACAACCAGCCTGTGCCAGAAAAAGTTTCATCATCAAAAAGATTAATCCAAACAGGTACACGCATGCATGTGGAAGACATAACTGAAAGTGAAGCCTATGAACATGATTGTTGGCTGCGCTTTGATGATGAATCAGCATCAGATAGGAAGGGCCATTCATTTTTCTGATTCTGTTTCCTTGCCAGATGATTGTACTCTCCTACCATATATCTAGAATTGAGACCCTGAAACCAAATTGAACTTTTGAACATAATTTGGTCACTCATCTATTCAGCAGGTTCTTCAATACCCATATCAGGATCGTAATTCGAAGTCGAAAAAACAACATTCTAGTACATCGATGGCTGCCCGACCTATACAACTGTCCACCTTATTAAAAATGGATCTCCCCACCCCCACCCTTCCTTTTTTGTATTTTGGTAGAAAGTAGAAAAACATGCCTGAATTGCTGAGGCCAGATAATTCTTGTCTGTGGAGTTCTTAGCATTATAAGGACATCCAGACATGCAATTTCCACAGGCTAAGCACTTATCCAGCCGTTGAGGTACTGATGAATTTGGTTCTTCTTCATGTCCGAAATTCACATTTAGCTTGATTGGAATCTCGTTAAGATCTTCTATTTCTTCAGATACCTCCCTCATTACTCTGGCATTGGCAAACTCGACCGGAACACTTTGTGGCCTTAGCATTGCCAAAGCAGATGCTTCACAGGCTTCCCAGTCATTTTGCCATTCTTTAGGCCATTTTGAGCTCCTCCTCACTCGGACCGGAGTTGACAACATTACTCCGGCATTTGCTAGAGAGCCACCACCAAGCCCACATACCACTGCTGCCAGTGTGTCACCTTGTTCATGTATCTGCATAGCATTTTTGTGGAAGGTATAGAATTTCAATTCCTTGTCAATTTCCACAACATGAAACAGATGATCTGCTAGCTGATCATTGAGATTACATTCATGGTTTATCAAATATAAAGGACACTGTCATATTTAACGACTTTATTAGAATGAAAAATATTAGAAAACTATGACTTGATAGCATTTTTTAGATAGAATTTACTTTTAAAAGTTAGCCGTTGAGATAAGGGTGCCTTCAGCCTGATCCCACCTGGAAAAAGCCCAAAAAGCGTCTAACCGTCTTGTTCTTGAAACTGGGCTCCAAACTGAGCAAAGTTTGAGTCAATCTGGGCCTACCTCTTTGATTGATTTGTAGCCCGTTTATAAGAAAAACTTGAAATCGTAACTTGATTATACAAAGTGACACAATATCATAAAACTGATCATGCGTCCGGGATGTGGATTTGGACACAAAATTGCCCTTCAGAGCATATCCAAAAATGTAACGTGGGCTCAAAATGGGCATTGATTCTTAACTTAAATCGTGCCCGGATTTCGGTTTGGCCATATCAACCTTCACCCGGGCTTGGACCATAGCTGGGACTGATCTGGGCGAATACCTGGCCTGGATTTCCCAAATTGAGCCTCTAATTATGGCTGGCCTTGCACAGGAAATGTTCAGAATGAGAAAATCCTGACCCTTTATCACGTGAGTTGAAAATGGTCCACATAAGAAAGAACAAAATTAGACAATTTCTAACTAATTGCTTGAATTTTTTTATGAATATTACTAAAAAATAAAAATAAAAAGATTTTTTTTATGAATGATGTATATTGACAGAATCGATCAAAGCTCCCATGACGTAATCAAATATTTTTCTACAAAAATATCCTGCTTCTATAAATTAGATAATACAAAATAAATTTGATGGGAAACATTTCAATATTAATGTTAAATTTATAAAAATAAGTTTTGAAATGATAATTCATATTGGACTGGAAGGGATGTTCACTTCCACCTCAAGCAAGCAGACAAAGATAATGACTTTTGTCATTGTATAATAAAATAGACAAAGTTATAGTCAAATCTTAAAATCACAAGACTAGAACTTAAACTTGTTGAAGTGCTAAGGGTTGTCAAAATCAATGTGTCTTTGTTTTTATTTATTAATAACATGGTATACTCATTTAAAATTTGACGTGAAACTAAACCACAGATACACTTGTAAATAGCTACATTAAAAATTAGTTATTATGTATATGTACGAGCAGATGTATTAAAAACTGTCAATGTGTATCATATCGGCCGTATAGGTTGCATAGCGGCCGATACAATGGATAATTCGCCCTTATCGTTGCAGGTAGTATCAACCGATATTATAGTATCAGCTGATACACTTTTTAAAATGACAAAAAAAAACGTTTCAGCCATTTTTCGGGTTAATCTTGCATTGAGTATGATTTTAAGAAGGTTTTGAAGCAAGTTCTTCAACTGGGAAAGATAATTGTCAATTCTAAACATTTTTCCTAGAAAATTTGATTATTTTGAATTATAATGAAATGATATACAAATGATTATGGAATTAAAGGAAGAGCCCTTAATGTAATTGATATAGTTATTAGGGTGCTTGTGTGGTTTTTCTAATATTCCAACATTTTTTTATGAAATTCAAAATTTTTTACTATAAGAAATTATGAATTGTAATAAAAGATACATATCACTATAGAATACTAGAGAACATAAATTTCATATTAGACATTTTCTCATATATATATAAATTTTTTTTTTGTTTGTTTTTTTTTTAGGTCTGGAGGTGTCCAGGCATCGCACCCGACTGGTCATTCAGGGTGTATGAAAACCCCTCTATTCGCACAAACCGGGTAAATCGATGGGACCTTACTCTGTACATATTCTCATGGGAAGTGATCATTTATTGAGGGCTCCCATGGTTTGAACCCAAGACCTCCCTCTAGACATCTTGCTCCCAAACCAAACAGTTTCTCATATTGGTCTCCTATTTTATAAAAAATTTAGATATTTTTCAAATTTTTAGGACATAATTTATTCCTATCAAAATTTTGACTTTCAAGAGTCTAATACTCTATAAAAAACGATAACTTTTAACAGATATATACTCACACTGAGTTCTCCTATATTATTTTTTTTCCAATTTTCTTTTTTTAGAAAGGAGAGAGACGCCATGTAAGTGATATATATTGGCCTACCAAATTTTATACCTCTCTTTAGGAGTCAAACTAAAAAATTACCTTGGTGTGTGTATAAATTGGTTCCTATGGGCACTCTACCCTGCCCGTGAATTTATCTCCACCCAATTTCTAGATGCGACTTACAGACACCTGAATTTTCTAGCTCTACACATCCGATTTCAGATTTTCGGGTGAAATTACCATTATACCCCCCCGTTTTTACTCATCCGGAGAGTCTACCGATGCTACAGTAATGCATGGTGCATTATTTAAATAATAAAATCTCTTTTAAAACTTTAAAGTTGTTTTTTAAGCACTGTGTATTTCCAAAATTTCTCAAATTGAATATCCGGACTAATTACGATAACCTGATAAAAATACTTTAAGACTTCAAGGTCTTTTGACTAGGGGTCGAGATATCGGCCAATACGAAACGTATCAGCCGATATCATACGGGTTTTAAGCACCGTATAATGTCGGCCGATACGTATTGTATCGGCCGTACAACCTTCATATCGGCCGATATGGCTGATATATCGCTGATATATATCGGTCCGATATCGGCCGATCTGATTAATATCGGTATTTTTTTTTTTAAAAAAAAAAAATCAAAACGGTGATGGGCTCGGGTCAAAGTATCGACTGATATCGACCGATATCGACCCAATATCGGCCCAGATATCAGCCGATATTCAAAATATTGGCCGATATCAGCCGATATTTACATTTTCAATTTTTTTTAAAAAATAGTTTCTTTTTTGGTTTTTTTTTTATATTTTTAATTCAGAAAAAATAAAATAATAAAATAATACCGATATTTAAAAAAAAAAAGAGGAGAGAGAATCATATCGGCCGAATTATCGACCGGGCCGTTTTTTGCACCTCTGCTTTTGACACTCCCAAATGCTTAAAACAGAGTGTTTTACAAATAAAGGTATCCCTGGGCTGTGCCGAAAATACATTTGCGAGTGTCAAAAGACCTTAAAGTCTTAAAGTATTTTTATCAAGTTATTGTAACTAGTCCAAAAATTCAATTTGAGAAATTTTGAAAATACACAGTGCTTAAAAAATAACGGTATATGTTGCAAATGCTACAGTAATACATGGTGCATTAGTTAAAAGTAATAATAAAATCTCCTTTAAAACTTTAAAATTATATTTTAAGCACTATTTATTTTCCAAATTTCTCAAGTTGAATATCTGGACTAATTACGATAACCTGATAAAAATACTTTAAGACTTTAAGGTCTTTTGACACTCCCAAATGTGTTTTCGGCACATCCGAGTGATACCCTTATTTGTAAAACACTGTGTTTTAAGCATTTGAGAGTATCAAAATACCTTAAAGTCTTAAAGTATTTTTATCAGATTATCGTAATTAGTCCTGATATTCAATTTGAGAAATTTTAAAAATATATAGTGCTTAAAAAATAACTTTAAAGTTTTAAAGGAGATTTTATTATTTAAATAATATACTATGCATCACTATAGCATCGGCAGCCCCTTCAAACGACTGTAATAAGTCAATGCGGTTCATTCGAACAAATGTTCTGCTAACGAATGAACTAAATTTACACTTTGATATTTGTTCGGATGACTTCATTCATCCAAATAAATGCCTAATGAGTTGACAGTTCGTTCGGATGAGTAAAAACGAAGGAGTATAATGGTAATTTCACCCGAAAAATCTGAAATCGAATATGTAGAGGCAGAAATCCAGGTGTATATAAGTGACACCAATTTTTATCCCATTCTAACTTGATTTCACTAATAGATTGAAGTTCTCATTTCTACTGTTAATATTTTAGTATTTAAAAATCATGGCTCTTAAAATTCAACCATCTGAATTTTAAAGTGAAACTTCATCTAAAAAAACTTTTCAAACCCTTGACCTCCACACATGTGAGCCCCACCAGGCCACCTAAGAGTTGTCTGCATGCATCATGTCACCTAAGTGAACCAGCTTAGGAGTCTGCATATAGGTAGGCACTGTAAGATAGATAAAAATAAGTGTCTATGTATTTCGCATCTATTATTCGCAGGGCCACCAGGACACAGAAAGTAAAAAAAATTAATCGGTATTTCTTGTTATTTAAGATATTATTATAAATAATATTTAATTAAAATTTTAATTATAAATAATAAAAAGATTTTTTTGAAGTTTATATGACTATGCATTTATGCAGTAACTAAAAAAGAGTTACGGTAATACACTGTATATCTATACAGTATCTAAAAAGCGTTTTCCAATAATACACTGATAAGTAAAAAATTGGACTTTCCGAACCGTAAACCACAGGTGGTTGCCTTTTTAGTCTATGGGTTAAACCGGCGCTGATTACTCATGTGTGAATTGGATATCTATGTAAATGGACTATTAACTAAGCTACCCTCAATGTTAGATTTAACATAATAAAATTGCATTCTTATATACTCTTTATTTTTAGATTTTTTTCTTTTTCAAATCATAACTAGATTCTTTTAATCAAAATAATTTTTCTATGAACACTACATTGTAGTGATAACCTTTCTAACACACCCACTCTCACGTTTATATATCTCTCTCATGTGGAGCTCGCACCCACCATAAGAACCCTTCATGGATGTGCAAACTATCTTAAGATATTTATATTAAAAATACTTGTCCCATTTTAGAATATTTTATTTTTTAAAGATCGTTTTATAAAATATTATTTTTCATATACTGATATTTTATTATTTAGATAAGTCAAAACTTATAAAAGAATGTCGTTTTTTTATCAAATTGGAATACGATTTGGAGACGAAAATAAACGAATCAAATAAGTAATTTGGGACAACTATAAAATACATTTAGGAGAACTATTTTGAGATGGAATGAGTATTTTTTTACCTACCCTATATTTCAACCCTCTTTTGACCCGTACATAATCCAAACTATCTTTCCACTCTCACGTTTATAAAAACTGTTATTGTGAAATTATTTAATGAGATGCTATATATTATCGGCATCACCAAATGCAAATGCCACAATTTTATTCATTTAGAAAATGAGTTCTATTTTTTCATTTGATTTCAGAAGAAAGTATAAAGTTTGTCATCTATTATTTATCATGTCTTTTTTATCATTTTTTTTTTTCATATTTTAGTAGTTTACTTTGTGTCTTACTGCCTCCTATTTCCAACCTCTTGACTCTGCACTCTTGACTCAATACTTGCCCACATGTTCAAATAACTTCAACTAGTTTTTCTCATTTTATTACTGAGTGGTACTATTTTTGAACTCTCTCTCATTTTGTCATTTCTAATTTCATTTTTTTACTTAATATGTAACGAAGGTGTCTGGCCTAGAGCACTTTACTAATGTTTGAGGAATGTAGAAGCTTTCCTACTCAGACCGATCAGATAACCCTATCACGAGTGGCTCTTTGAAGTGGAATAAAAGTCAAACTCAGAATTCAATTCCCTTAAATTTCACTTTGATAAAGATTATATCACAAACACCAGTCTAAGATGTCTCCATCAAAGAGAAAGAAATCTAAACATTGGAGTCAACAAAACTTCACCTGAAACAGCGCATTTTTTGGGCCGAAACAGAGTCCCCAGTTTGTTGCCTCCATTCTCACTGCTGACATGATCTGCAAACTATTTGTAGGGAAGTCCGATGCCTCCCACTTCCGGCCTTTCTCTATTAAACAGACCTTTACGCCGGCCACCGACATCCGATATGCAGCAACAGAGCCTCCATAACCGGAACCAACCACAATTGCATCATACCCATCACAAATCCCATCCTCATCTCCCCTCTTCTCCGTTCCCATGGAGCTAACAACAGCAAACTTCACAAAGTTTCAGAAAATTTAGAAAACAAGGAAGAGTAAATAGGGTTCTTCTTCGTGCAAAACCATGAGCTTAGACAGGATGTTTCAAATAAATAGAGCAACTTTTAACTTTAGTTTATATATTCTGTTGCTGTAATGAAAGAGAGATCTGGATCGATAGTCTAGTTGGGTTCCTTTGTATTTCAGTGTATATACCTAAGTTGTTTTTACTGGGTGTTGTCTCTGATTCTGATGTGATAGGTTGCTACCTTGTTTATCTCTGATGATCAAACCAATGCAAAGAATTCGAAGGCATTTGCTGGTTTGGAGGCACTGTTGGTGACAAAAGGTGTCGCACCAATGCATATTTTTCTATATTTTGTTGTTAGAAACATCCAATGTTTAAGTCCTGTCGTGCCTGGATCACACAAGTACTGGAACCGGGCAGATATGGTTGATGGAAGGTACAAAAATATTCTCTAGAGTTATGTTAAAGAGCTTTACTAGCATGTCGGACATGATCCTTCTAAATCAATTTTTAGAGATGAGTTCTAACGTATTTTATCATAATATCACAGCAAAATATCATAAGGACGGGTCAGGTTCGTATTGTTATGAAAATGAAATGCAAACCACAAGATCAAGCCACACAAGAGAGAAACGATTTCACGTGGTTCACTCGAAGGCTACGTAAGAAATTACTCAATTCACTATAAGCAATTACTTAATTCACTATGATGAAGATGAAGAACAGGGTGCTAAAATGAATCTCTTCATATTCTCTGCTCTCATCTCACAGAGAAAAATCTTACATCAGCTAATCCTAAAGAATAAAACATACCCTTACATATACTGGACTTACAAGAGGACTTGGGTCTATTGGGCCCAACTTAATATTGGCCTTTTGAGCTAAACCCAACACGTATCTCCAACCCTGCATAGGGAGGGAGAGTTGAGTGTGAAATACCCTACACGAGTGGAGGGTGCTTATGTAAAGGGCGGCATGGGATAGAGAAAACCGCACCCATACCGCCCATAGAGTAGTGTTGGCCGTGGTATATAAGATAGAACACTCCTCCTTCTAACACAAGGCCTTTGGAGGGTGTGTAGGGATGAAACTTGGGTTGCGTTTTGGATTCAATAACGGGTATTTTATAGAAAAGAACAGAGGTTGAAATGTGTTTTAGATTCAATAATGGATAAAAAGTATAGTTGATACGTTGCAAATTGGTCGCAATGTATCTTCTGCAGCACATTGATGAGTTGTGGTTAGGTGACAAACGGGTCCAGACAAAGATGTATCGATCTGCTAATATATATCGACACAACGTAATTTTTACATTCAAAATTCAATAGAAATAACCAAAAAATCACAAAAAAATTGAATTTAAAAAGTGGGAAAAGATAGTACTAGAAATTGGCGTTGCCAATAAAATCTAATGAGTGATAGCAGTTGGGCAAGGAAGCAGAAAGGCCTGGTGAGGGTTGGATGGGAATCTGAAAGGACAATGATGTTTTTGGATGGTAATAAAAAGGGTGGAAAGGACAAAAGGAAGATACAATTGACTTGGGTAAGAAACCAGAAAAGGGGAAGTCAATTTCTTTAGAGTTTCAAAGAAAAAAAGGAAATTTTCTTTGAAATCGCAATGGCATAATAGGTTGTAGAAACCAAAAGCAATTTCATTTTCATGGATGGAGATAATAATTATGCAAAAACAGGACCAATGCTGGAATCACCAAAGCATTTGCTCGACAGGATCATCGTGCCGCCAGGCTTTACATTGACTTTAGAGTTGGTCATGGTTACGAATGGGTGAATCATGAAAGAAGATTCTACAGGGAGTTAGAACAAAGAGATCTAGTTGATTGTAGGTGCTTTCAAATGGATACTTTCGATGTTAAAATTATATATTGTCTGACCAGCCAATAATGGAATAGGTATTAAATTTCAGTTTGGTGTCAAAGTGAAAGCCTTATATTTGATTCACATTCAATTTCACTTCTCATAGTTTTATCGTTTGTGTTTGGATATGAGCTAAATTTTGTAGGAATTTCTCTTATGCAAGGGTTTCTTTGATCATATTTTTTCTAAATATGATTTTTCTTATCTTGTTTAGTAATTATGGTGAAAAAGGTACAAGAGGAGAAATAACTTACCTTAAAGGAGGGGTTCCCGTTTACACACCTGGTTTTCTGCCTCTACATACTCGTTTCCTGGTGCAGGTGGCTAATTATCATTTTGCTCCCGCGTTTCCATTCGTTCGAACGAATTTCCAGTTTATTTCGGCATTCGTTCGAACGAATGGACGCATACCCCATCCAATTTTGATTCGTTTGAACGAATCCCCCTTTAAAATCAATTTGTTCGAATAAATGAATCAGGTGAACAGTAATGCGCATTACTGTTCACCCGTGTTACTGTCCACCCATGAATTGATTGAATGAATGAGTGATTCACTCGAATGAATCAATTTTTTTTTTAATTTTAAATTATTTTTTAAGCACTGTGTATTTTTAAAATTTCTCAAATTAAATATCCGGACTAATTACGATAATCTGATAAAAATACCTTAAGACTTCATGGTCTTTTGACACTCTTCAATATTTAAAACACAGTATTTTACAAATAAGGGTATCCCTAGGGTGTGTCAAAAACACATTTAAGAGTGTCAAAAGACCTTAAAGTCTTAAAGCATTTTTATCAGGTTATCGTAATTAGTCCGGATATTCAATTTGAGAAATTTTAGAAATACACAGTGTTTAAAAAATAACTTTAAAGTTTTAAAGGAGATTTTATTATTTAATACACTATGCACATTATTTTTTAAGCACCGTCCATTTTCAAAATTTCTCAAATTAAATATCCGGACTAATTACGATAATCCGATAAATATACTTTAAGACTTCAATGTCTTTTGACACTCCTAAATGTGTTTTCGCACCTATGGATATCCTTATTTGTAAAATATGTTTTAAATATTTAGGAGTGTCAAAAGACCTTAAAGTCTTAAAGTATTTTTATCAGATTATCGTAATTAGTCCGGATACTTAATTTGAGAAATTTTAAAAATACACAGTGCTTAAAAAATAATTAAAAAATTAAAAAAAAATTGATTCATTCAATCAATTCATGGGTGAACAGTACGCGCGTTACTGTTCACCCGATTAATTAATTCGAACGAATTGATTTTAAAGGGAAATTCGTTCGAACGAATCAAAATTGGATGGGGTATGCGTCCATTCGTTCGAACGAATGCCTAAATGAACTGAAGATTCATTCGAACGAATGGAAATGCGGGGGTAAAATGGTAATTAACCACCAGCACTCGGAAATAGGTGTGTAGAGGCAGAAAAACTGAGTGTGTAAACGGAGACCCTAAAGGAGAGGTAAAGTGATTACTTCTTGCCATGAAAGGATTTTTGCATTTGTGTTCAAGAGTCAAAATTTGAGATTTTCTCACCCCTTCTCTGTGTTATCAAATAGGGACAAACAAGCGTTACCCTTGTTTTCACCAATCTACCCCCTCATCCAAAAACGTAGCCTAATTGGGAGAGACACCTAAACACCTTTGATCATTAAAAAAACAATGGAATAGATATTAGACATACAACATTGTACACTCTTTTTTTTTTTTCTTTTTAGTTTTAAAACTTTGATATTATTTTTTACATTTGGACGAATTGTAAAAAAGTGCGAAGAAATAAAGGTATTAGATTCTGAAAATAGAATTTCTATCAAGTCTACCTGCAAATTTAAAGAAATTGTTGTTTGTAAAATAACACGGAATCATTGCACCATATCATTTAATCTATTTTTCTTTTCAATTTTAATTTATATTATCTAATATTTATTATAATTTTCATATACCTCATCATCATACATCATACATACGAAGGCACATTTTAAATCATGAACTTGATATCGTTGTGTTTTTGGCACATCATACATACATCACAATATGGTTCGAGGAGACCTAGCTATGGATTGAAGGCTAATCCACCTGACATTGCATGCATTCACAACTCCACCAATTGCTACAATGAGGAACTCATGGTGATTTTAATTGCTTCTAATTGATTTATTGCTCTAGAATATTTTAACACATATATTTATAACTTATGTTATAAATATCGACAATAATTTTAAATATATTACATTTTTATTAGCAAAATATTATTATGGCGTTAACAATGCATACTTATTATAGTTGTCATTTTTCACGGTAAATTTTTAATAAAATCACGTTAAAAATGCAATAAATGATAAGATCAAGATGATACCCAAGTAAATTCCCAATTAAGAAATCTTTGTAATAATTTTAATGAAATTTCTACAGTGATTTAAAATAATTATTTTTTAATAATTATATTTTCCATGTGATGGCCTGCGCATGTTGTGAAGCATTTCACACTCTCATCGTGGCCTGCAGTCACAATGGTGCATGGAGAAAGTTTAAAGAACCATGGGATGGGAGAGAGAGACCCATCTGTGGGCGTGAATATGAGGAGAGAAATTCGATAGGGAGGGCTAGTTTAAAGCCCCACATCGCATGGGCATTGCCTCCTAAGGTGGTTTATAAGTTAATGCATCTTCCCCTTTAGTACAAAGCCTTTTGGGTACATGTGTGACACATGTACACCATTGCAAAGACGTGCGGGCCCGACGTTTAGGCCTAAAGAGGACATTATTGTGCTAAGCGGGATAGATTGTGACAAAATGGTATCAAAACATAGTTCAATTTTCAAACTAGGAGTGGGACTATGAAAGTATCAGAATCGAGGATGACACTGGCCTAAGGGGGTGGGATTGTGATGGCCCGCACCTGTTATGAAGCGTGGAAGTTTGTTCTCTGTCATCATGGCACACAGTCATAAAGGTGCGTGGAGAGAGTTTGAGGACTCATGGATGAGAGAGAAACCCATTTGTGGGCATAATACTTTATCTAAAGTATAAATAAATACATAAAATGATAGAAGAAAGAGAGCTACGTAAACATCGAACTTTTATTTGAACTTGGAAATACAGTTCATAAACTGAAAATTACATACTTACAGAAGATAGCTTACCTTCAGGCTACTCCCGAAAGGCGCTTAGCTATAAGCCATACTCATATGATTCTTAGCTTTGGTTATATCACTCCAAGCTTCGATATCCAAATACAAAGCCAAAGGGGTCCTTATATAGATATGGATCCCAAATGAAAATAAACTAGATTATATAAATGGAAGCTGTTGGGAAGCTTCCTCTGGGCTGATTTTTCTTCAACCAAGACTTCAGGTCCATGATGATGTCATGGCCTGCATCATCAAAATGATGACATCATTGCTTGCATCATCATTTTTTATTTTTCTTGGTCGAATGAATCACTCCATGATGATGTCATGGTCTGCATCATCAAAATGATGGCATCATTGCTTGCATCATCATTTTTTATTTTTCTTCTTCGAATGAATCACTGATTCATTAAAATTTTAAAATTATTTTTTAAGCTTTCAAGGTTTTTTGACACTCCTAAATATTTAAAACACAGTATTTTACAAATAAGGGTATCCCTAGGGTGTGCCGAAAACACATTTAGGAGTGTCAAAAGACCTTCAAGTTTTAAAGTATATTTATCAGGTTATCGTAATTAGTTCAGATATTCAATTTGAGAAATTTTAAAAATACACTGTGCTTAAAAAATAATGCGTATAGTGTATTAGATAATAAAATCTCCTTTAAAACTTTAAAGTTATTTTCTAAGCACCGTGTATTTTCAAATTTTCTCAAATTGAATATCCGGACTAATTACGATAACCTGATAAAAATACTTTAAGACTTCAATGTCTTTTGACACTCCTAAATGTGTTTTCGGCACACCCTATGGATACCCTTATTTGTAAAATACTCTGTTTTAAATATTTAGGAGTGTCAAAAGACCTTTAAGTCTTAAAGTATTTTTATCAGATTATCGTTATTAGTCCGGATATTTAATTTGAGAAATTTGAAAAATACTCAGTGCTTAAAAAATAATTTTAAAATTTTAATGAATCAGTGATTCATTCAATCAATTTGTTCACCCGATTCATTCATTCGAACGAATTGATTTTAAACGAGAATTCGTTCGAACGAATCAAAATTGGATGGAGTATACGTCCATTCGTTTGAACGAATGTCGAAATGAACTAGGAATTCGTTGGAACGAATAAAAATAAAGGGGTAAAATGGTAATTAGCCACCCGTACCTGGAAATGGGTGTGTAGAGGCAGAAAAATCGGCTGTGTAAACGGAGACCCATAGGCAAAATGAAGTATACAAATAAAGAAGGTCAAATCGAAAAAAAAGAAAATTGACAAAAATAGTATGAATACAAAGTGGTATCCGATGAATATGAAAACATTCGATTAATCAAGAGAAAATCTCATATGAGGAACCATCTACAATTGAGAGAAGAGCCTGTGTAAATTTGTATTTATAGACAAAATAAAATATACAGATAAAAAAGGTCAAATCGTTAAAAAAAAAAACACCCACAAAAATAGTATAAATACAAAGGTATCCGATGAGTATTGAAACATTTGATTATTCAGAAGAAAATCTCGTACGAGGAACCATCCCATGGTCATACTACTGCACAATGTTTGGTGCACCTATGCCAATAAGGCACTTCTCCACACCCACGAACAAGTAGCCTACAAAAGACAATGTAATCAAAATCCCAAGCTCGAAATGGCGCGAACTAGAACTCACCAGTGAGTTCAGAGGTTACCCAAGAAGCATTCGAACGGTTGATTCGAAGGAGTTGCTTCGTTAGAAGGAGTTGCTACGCCTTCTAACGTTTGAACGAACTAAATATGGTGCGAATGGTGTGGAGGAATAATTTTTTTTTTAAAAAATAAAAGGTAAAAGAGTAATGTTATCTGAATTTTTGAAAATGTATGTGTAGAGAAAGAAAATCTGAGTGTCTGTATAGCTGGCATTTATTTATTGGCCCATATATAGTTATACAAATCTTACTTCTAATGTAGACTTGTGCTTGATTTTTTATTTTATAATATAGATTTTTAATGTTATTTTTCTCATTAGCATTATATGTTTAATTATTTTATTTTTTTCATTTATTGATACCGCACAGGTTAAACATCAGTAGAGGTTATTTATTTAATGATAAAATTTGTATATAACATCAGCTGAGAGCACGAGATGCCACTCATTCATTAAGTGATTTAGAGTGTTCTATGAAATTTAGCTCTAAAGGAATTGGTACATTGGTACACCTCTACCAATTTTTTTAATATTTTCTCATTTATTTTATCTTTAAAGTTTAAAGAAGTAGTTGAAAAGAAGAATTCAGATAAATATAATTTTAATAATTAATGATAAAGATGATAATACCTTCAGCAGAGGCCAAAATTAGTGCTGAGTCTCCTTCTAAAATCCCATTTTGCTTAAGGGTTATAGTAAACTTCCAATTAAGTCCGTCTCTAATCTATTGAAGAGCTCCTTTTTAAAAAAAAATCTGGAAATTCAAATATCGAATTAATATTCTGAACGATATTGGCCGAGAAATCGCTCGGGCCCATACTGATATTTAATTTTTTTTAATCACCAATATTTATTATTGACCAATATTACTATATGGATAGTGTAGGACTGATACATACATGATATCGATTTGTACAATGTATATCTATATATTCCCGTTTAGGGTGGCCATCTTAATATGGAAATACTTTTTTAGTAGACATGGATTTTTTAGATTTCCCACTTTGCTTCCATCCGCAGAAATCGACTCACTTTTTCAGTGAATCGATTTATGTGTAAAATGATAGAGTCGGTGCACCGATTTGTACTCTCAAGAAATCGGTGCAACAATTTCCAAGTGATCCAGTCGGTGCACCTAGCAGGTGTACCGATAAATGAATTGATTTCTGCAAATAAATGAAGGACAAAATAGAAAGTTTACTAAAATTCATATCTCTTAAAAAATAATGCGCATGTTACCCTGCAACCCATTAAAGTTCTACTCATAATAAAAGAGAAAAAAATAAAGAACTAAATTAAGGGAGCACTTACAGACACCCGATTTTTCTGCCTCTACACACCCATTTTTTAAATTTCGGGTGAAATTATGATTTTGCCCCCGCAAATGCCCAGTTCATTTTGGCCTCATTCATTCAAATGACCCATTCATTCGAATGATTTAAATAATAAGATTTATTTTAAAACTTTACACTTATTTTTTAAGCACTGTGTATTTCCAAAATTTCTCAAATTTAATATCTAGACTAATTAAAATAACCTAATAAAAATACATTAAGACTTCAAAGTCTTTTGACACTCCTAAATATTTAAAACACAGTATTTTACAAATAAGGGTATTCCTAGGGTGTGTCAAAAACACATTTGGAAGTGTCAAAAGACCTTAAAGTCTTAAGGTATTTTTATCGAGTTATTTTAATTAGTCTAACTGTTCAATTTGAGAAATTTTGAAAATACACAGTGCTTAAAAAATAACGGTCTATGTTTTAAAATATAGACAGCTATTTTTAAGCACGGTGTATTTTCAAAATTTCTCAAATTGAATATTTAAACTAATTAAAATAACCTGATAAAAATACCTTAAGACTTAAAGGTCTTTTGATACTGCTAAATATTTAAAATACAGTATTTTACAAATAAGGGTATCCTTAGGGTGTATTAAAAATACATTTAGAAGTGTCAAAAGACCTTAAAGTCTTAAGGTATTTTTATCAGGTTATTTTAATTAGTCTAAATATTCAATTTGAGAAATTTTGAAAATACACAGTGCTTAAAAATAGCTGTCTATATTTTAAAACATAGACCGTTATTTTTTAAGCACTGTGTATTTTCAAAATTTCTCAAATTGAATATTTAGACTAATTAAAATAACCCGATAAAAATACCTTAAGACTTAAAGGTCTTTTGACACTTCCAAATATGTTTTTGATACACCCTAGGAATACCCTTATTTATAAAATACTGTGTTTTAAATATTTAGGAGTGTCAAAAGACTTTGAAGTCTTAAGGTATTTTTATCAGGTTATTTTAATTAGTCTAGATATTAAATTTGAGAAATTTTAGAAATACACAGTGCTTAAAAAATAAGTGTAAAGTTTTAAAATAAATCTTATTATTTAAATATTCGAATGAAGGGGAATAAGTGTAAAGTTTTAAAATAAATCTTATTATTTAAATATTCGAATGAATAACCCATGGTTCGTTCATTCGAATGAATGGGGCTGAGCACTATTCCATATTTCTACTCAGCTCAATAATTTGAATGAATTAAAATTATATTTGGACATTCATTCTAATAATTGAAAATGCGGTAAAATCATAATTTTAATTGAAATTTAAAAAATGGACGCGTTAGAGACTGAAAAATCCGGTGTGTGTAACTGGTAATCGAATTTGTGATGTTCTTCCGCCCTATTTCTTCAATTCCACAGAGGCTCTTAAGTTCTGACAGCTTTTTTCTTCTTCTTCTCAACAAAACCCCTCTAAAAACCTCCTCTGTGCCCTAACCATTCCAATTCAAACCATGTTCTCCAACCCTAAAACCCTAAAAAAGCTCTTCTCCTCTCCATATCCATTCAACAACACCAACAAATCCCACTACGTCAATGTGAAGATGAAACGGAAGAAAGACCCTTGCTACGATTCCATCGACTCTATCAACAAAACCCAACTACTCAAATCCATCGTCTCCTTGAAAAACATTATCATCAAAACCCCTCACCAATTTATTCCCATCTCCTCCATTTCCAAGCTCAAATTGCAGCTCGAAATCCCCACAAAAGTCTCCACTTTCCTCCGAAAATACCCTTCTTTTTTTGATGAATTCAAAGACCCAGATCAAAACAACCTCT
Source organism: Chimonanthus praecox (assembly GCA_022113865.1). Taxonomy (NCBI): domain Eukaryota; kingdom Viridiplantae; phylum Streptophyta; class Magnoliopsida; order Laurales; family Calycanthaceae; genus Chimonanthus; species Chimonanthus praecox. Next base: position 14,339,649 of record CM039087.1, on the reverse strand, counting down.
CCTGCTTCAGGCTCACCCCAGAAGCCACCCATCTCGACTCCGAAGAGCGCTCCATTTACCAAAACCAACGGTTGGATATCCTCGACCGTCTCCGGCGCCTGATCCTCATGTCGAAGGAAAAGGCGCTGCCCCTGGAAATAATTCGAGGCATGCAGTGGTATCTAGGCCTCCCAGACGATTTCCTGCAAGACCCAACCGGCGATTCAAACCATTTGTTTGAATTTGTCAATTTGGGAGGTGGAGTGAAGGGGCTAACAGCGAGCACCGATCCTGCAATCATATCGGTGATGCAGAAGAACTCAATGAGGAAGAACAACGTGTCGTCGGAGATTGGATTCTCTCTCTTCCCATCAAAAGGATTGAGATTGAAGACGAAGATTCAGGACTGGATGGATTCATTCCAGAAGCTTCCATACATCTCACCTTACGAAGATTCCTCCCATTTGAGGAGGGATAGCGATGTGTTTGAGAAGAGGGTGGTGGGGGTTTTACACGAGCTGCTGTGTCTCTTAGTTGACAATGCTGCAGAGAGGAGGAAGTTGCTTTGCCTGAGAAAGCATCTGGATCTACCACAGAAGTTTGGGGAGGCATTTGAGCGCCACCCATATATATTCTATCTATCATTGAAGAGCAACACTTGTACTGTTATTCTTAAAGAAGCTTATGCAAGTGAGGATTCTGGTATTGAAGAGCATCCACTGAGGAAGGTGAGGTGCAAGTACATTGAACTGATGAACAATTCCAAGGTGATTTTGATGGATCGCCGGTTGAGGGGATCTGAATCTCTGCTGGGTTTAGATGGATCTGATGTGGACGCAGAAGCGGATACCTAACAAGAAGTGGAGGTCTTGTTCGATTCATACTCAGTCTGAGTGAGCCAATCTCCATTGCTTTTGTCCGAATTAGGAGATTTTTATATATCTGAAGAATAAGTCGAATGTGACACCTGCACACCTTTGGGCATTAAAAAAGACAATTGGGCTCAGTTACAAAATTTGGCCGAAATCTGAAATCATTTGAAATTTTAGGCCTAAACTCTGGACCAAAACATGCATTTTTCAGAAAGATGGATTTGATATTTTCAAATTTGGACTGAAATTTCTCAGTCTAAGTAGAGATTGTAAAATTCCTCTCCCAAAATTTGCAACTGAGAACTACACGTTGCAATTTGAGCCATGCACAGTTTAACTCACAGTCTCACTTTTAAAGCATGAGTTTACGTAAAGTTATGAACTAAAAGAGTGAATTACTATTGAAATTTATTTTGATAATTTACCTCTTTTTCTTTTTACTTAAATTTTCATCATTTTTTTTATAATCAAGGTGTCTGGAGATCTCATCTGCATTTGAACATGAGACATTTTAACCTACTAGTCCTTAGGACATGTGCAAATCTTCCAATTTCACACAACTGAGTAAGCAATTACGAGAAGTGATCCAGAAGAGTGTTGAATGTGAAGTGAACTCAAATCTCTGAGACGTGGTTTTTGCCGTCAAGCCAACTCTCACTTGGGTTTCATCAGATTTTCTTTTTCATCTTACATTAAGTATAATGTTCTGTGTTCTCCTCTTAAAGATTTCTTTAAGTAGTTCTTCCTCTTCTATTTCTTCTTTTCCATCATCAATCAGTTTGCACAGAAATTAGCATTAATTAAAAGAAAATCAATAAAGTCCCCTTGCCATATGCATATTTCTCTATTCTTTTCACAATAAATATGAACAACTTTTTAAGAAACTGCAACATAGAGAGCAAAATACCAAGTAAAACAAAAATATTACATAAAAAGCAAAATAAGAAAGTAAAGGAGATGACAAATTCATGTAAAATGGAATACAAATTACAAAACAAAATACAATTGATTTTATAACGTGTTTGATTATTCTAGAATGCTCTGCTTAAAAGTATTGAACACATCAATGGGTTTGCACAGTGTGTGGACTTCGATGCAGTGGAAATACGTTTATGGAAGAAAAGTAGATTGGAAGCATGCACTTGAATACGGTGAAAATGGGATGGAGATCCAGGAGATTTTTTCAAGGGTTCGGGCTTCTAAAGTACTTGATTAATTCTTGAAATATGTGCAAATCTCTTTAACCATATATTTTGTTAATCTACAGAGAGTGGCTCCTTCGGGTAAAGTAGGAACCAAACTCAAAAAGTTTCACTTCCTAAAAAAGATTCTTAACCATCATTGTTGGATCTTTTCATACAAGTCTCAAAAGATAGAAGTCATGAAGGCTCAACCTATTAAACTACATGAATAATTCTCTAAAGTGACAACTAATGACTTTTTTTATTAAAATGGATAAATGGGTTGTATTTGCCAAACATGTTTATTCACCAAAGCTCAACACCAAGCATGGGTGATGCTATTTCTATAGAGAAACCTCATACATTACTACTCTCTCTCTTCATGGGGTTCCAGTTCTAAAATCACCTTCAACAAATGCAATACCATCATTTACATAACCACTAATCAAAATGCTACAGCAATCTGTGGGGAATTGATTTGGGCACGGGTGCTTCAACTAAGAGCGGGTACGATGAGAAATTGAAAATTTTCTTTTTCTCATGTTCCATCTTAATAAAAGTATCGATGTCCAAATCAATTTCTCGTGACTATATCACCAGACGAGCAAACAGCTGTCTGTCACCTGATAAGAATGTAGACGCGCATTTGACCTGTCAAACATTCGTAAGGCAAGAGATCCAACCGGTACAATTAACTATGCTGGGATGTTTTACAGGAAATTAACATTCTAATTAGGACTTTTATGAGTAGTTTGAACCTACATCTGGTAGAGCTTTGTTGTTTAAGCCTAGGCTCATGCCTCAATTTTCTCGATGGCCTGTTTATGGACCATCTGACCAACTCTCCACATTCAATTAGTATCTTCAATTTATGGTCCAGGACATATTCAACGCTTACAGAAGTTAAAATGAACTTCAAATACTTCTTTATGAGTTCCTAAAGTGGGAAAATCTCATGTTAAAAGAAAAAGGGTACATTTGGGCATGGGCCATAAACTTTGGTCCCAACTAAGAAACAGCCTGGATCATGTAAAGGTCGATCTCTAACAAGTAGCAGCAGCATTCTACATCCCCGTCACAAGGAACAAACGACATTTGCATGATGCGGTTGTAATTGTCATGATTTACCAAAATTGTGAATTCCATACTCCGCTATAAACACAAATTACAGAATTCTATCATCTTATTCCAACAGTAAATTACAGACCTATGTTTGGGGTACTGAGTAAAACTAACATGTAAAACGATTTCATACTCATGAATTATGGGATGAACAAGCTTCAAGCTTAGGAAGAAGGCTACGCCAAGCATCAGCAATGTCATTCGCGAGCTTGGCCTGCCCTTTGGCAAATTCATGGAATGCAAGGCCTATATCAGATGTTTTTTGTTCTTGGAACCGCACAATCTCCTCATTCATCAGTCTAACAATTGTCTCAAACCTTCTGGTAGCCTCCTCACTTTCTACCTTCAACTGCATCACCCCACAGCAGAGTTCAAAATACGATACCATGATCCATGTATTTTTATACAACTTGCAATTTAATTGTGCATACCTCCTTGTATTCAATTTCTGCTTCTCCCACCCTATCGGACCGTATTAGCATCAGTTTGTCACTGTGAACCAATAAAAGTTGAGATTCCAGACAAGAAAAAAAAAATTATGAATTTTGAAACATGGTTTCAGCCCTTCAGGCACTTCTAAGAAAAACATCATGAAATCTGAAACATTATGAATACCAAAGCATAGTAAGTTCAATTTATGGAGGAAACTTTTGCAACAAACATCTTAAACATCAATAAAGAAAGATGGAACATATACTAGAACAGAAAATAAGAACATGACCTGATTAAAATAGGAAATAACCTAAAATGTCATGCTGTGATAAGTTCAAATACTTGGACTCAACTATTAAATCAAATGGATGATTAGATATAAACATAGTACGATGGAATAGGGGTGTCAAGTGTAAGCAAGAAAACGGATTGGTGTACGATAAAAGGGTTCCAAGTCAAAAGGGAAGATTTTATAAAATTGTTAAGAGAGCCAAGAATGCTTAATGGTGCAGTGTCTTGACCAATGAAGAAAAGTCAATCAAGCAAGTAATGGTTATGGAGATGAACATGTTTAGATGGATGTGCAGTAGTGTAACATTAAAAAATGAAAATAAAAATTAGCACATTAAGGTAACTTGGAAAATAGCCCTGATATAAAAGAAAATGAGGGATGTAGTTCAAGGTAGAATAGACTTCCGTCTTGGCTACAGAATCAGCCATTTCATTTGGCCTCCATCAATACATGGCAAAAAGAGCCATGATTTCCATGGATATGGCTTTGATTGAATTTAGAATGCTGAAATACCTACATGGCTCCAAACATCCCTTTTCAACAAGAAGATAGCACTCCATAAATCACCTTTACGAACACCAGCCTATACAACATATTCATTTAAATTTGGAGCATCATCTATGGTCAACTTCTGTTCTACTAGAATTAAAAAGGCCATCGGCCCTGAGAATGGGCAAAATGTCTGCACATGCCTCGTCTTTGGTAACACCCCTAACCCAGATGAACCAGAACTACCATGTACCACATTGCTTAAATGGATGATTTTATGAAACAGTTATCGGACCTACAATGCTCTTTGGAGCAAAATTTTGGATAATGATGAAAGACAAATAGACAAAGGGTGACAAAGATGTGTATGTTACAATTGAATAAGTGGGTTGACTCTAAATAATAGAGTTACAAACGACCGCATTAGGGACAATTTAAAAATAGCCCAAATAGATGACAATTTGAGAAAAACTCATTTGAGGTGGCTTGGACACGTTAGTAGAATCCTAGAGATAGCGTCAGTACATAGAGTTCAAAGGTTACAAGTTGTAGGTTCAAGAAGTAGTAGACCAATAAAAACGTGGATGGAGAGGATAAGGAAAGACACGATAGATAAGTAATTGAATGGTTTATGATAGGGTCATACGGAGAAGCAGAACTCAAAAAATATACTCTAAATAGATGGAATTCGGCTTTGCTAATGATGATCATGATGACTTTATTAAAGCCCTCAAATTGTAATTAGAGCCTTAAGGTGTCTATTTCTTTTTATCCTTTCTGTTTTCTTTTTTCCTTTTTGAGAGAAATAATGTGGGGCACAATTCAGTAAACCTGAGTGTAATTGAAAAAAATCTACACCTCTTTTTTGGACTAATGGTAGGTATCAATGTTATTTACATAACATGAATGCTATAAACCTTTTTCAACGTAACTTTTTAAGTATTTTGTCCTTTTGTTGTTATGTGGAATGGGGTGTTAACTACCCAGGTTTATTGTAGTTTTTGCCATATATATATAAAAGAATTTTCACCTAAGGAACATCCCTCATGAGGGACAGGGCCGGCCCTGGCTTAAGGCCAAATAGGCGGCCGCCTAGGGGCCCCCCAATTTGACCAATGGCCTAAGGCCCCCACCATGCACTTTCCCTAGGGCCCCTGAAATTTTAGGGCAGGTGCTGATGAAGGACGAGATTTTCTTTTGCAAAATGGGGCCCCCCTAGGCCCCACTAACACCCTACCCATGTCCACAATGCGTCGGGTTGTTCGATAGGATCGTACGACAACATGGAAGAGCAAAGTAGGCTTTTCAGCTGGTGCCCAAGTTCAACAGCTTTTGTATCTTATAGGACGGGCTTGTTGGTTGTCTTTTTCCTCCCACCTTCACACCCATCTACCTCCCATGAATTGGTATCAAAACTATTTGAGAACTTCATGAGATCTTTGGTTTGTGAGGCCCACACTAGACCTAACGGATCCAATTCTCCCCACACACACTTACCCCCGTGAAATGCATCCATACTCAATTTGATACCAATTTGACTTATAATGTCAATTAATCTAACCAAATGAATTTTCATCATTAGATAAATATGAAATTTGGAGGGACTTAAAAGATATGGCTTCTCTTATCGAATCAAAATGAAAATTTCTACACATTATATACAAGCCAAGCCCTTTCAACCCACCCATCCAAGTCGACATAGGTAGTGCCCTTTGGCCGCTCTTACGGAAGTATTATGAGAACTAATTCTTAGGGGATCCTTGTTACATATAAATACCTAAGGTGGTCACTACATTTAACTTTCATACAGGTGATGGGCTTGTGGGCTCACCTTAGCCCCAATGGCACTCCTCCCACCACCACCTACCTCATGGGGCTACCGGTCATGAATTGGATCCATACGCAATTTGACCCGTATCAAGTAAGATGGACCCTTGATCTAATCCCATTAAGTTTACATTGTTGAATAAAACTGAACCGGGACCTTAAAAAACATGGCTTTACTTATCCAATCAACCTGATTTTTTTTTATAGACACCCTATTTAAGCAACAACCTTCTCAACCAACCATCCACATGGGCCCATGTGAGCCTCAAATGCAGGTATCACAAACAAGGCACTTTTGCAGATCCAAGTTTATATTTATGTGCATATTTGTGTGTGCGCTTGCGCACACTTCCCATATAGATTATGGATGCCCAAGAACATAAAATTATGACATTTAATAAGTTGTTTAAGCCATCTATAAACAGAAGGTCCACCCTCTGCCCCCACATTGGCCAAGCTGTCTGCTTCTTTATTAACTTCTCAAGCCTCCCCCACTGGCTTAGGTGATGCAATCCTGGAATCAACTACCATTTCAACTTAATTTTGACTTCAATATATTTAGCTCCAAATAATTCACTTCTTCAGGTGCTTGTTTGTTCCTAAACCACTTCTCCATTTCTTGTCATTCACCACACTTCTAGGAAATTCTTCTCCGGTTTGATCCATGTACTAGGGGACAAAATGAGGTGATAGAAATCTCCAATTGAGGGGCATTGCTGCATTAGATATTTTACTTCAAATTATCAATGCAATGTCTGAAATAGTCCATTAAAATATATATATATATATATATACTTTTTCATCAACATGGCTGTGTACATGCATAACAATCACCCTTATCCTGATAGAGAATTAAATGATAATAAAAATAATGAAAAAGAGGAAATTCTAAAGACATTCATACAGGTTAATCTCCTTCAGCCTGGTTGTTTCTGCCAATTCACACTGCTGCCTAAAAGCATTGGCTCTGTCTGCCATTGTGGCCTGTTTTAGTAACAACAACAAGACAGGTATGTGTTACATGCAATCCAAATGATTTCCCTTTTTTTTTTTTAAATTGTAACTTCATTAAAGAGCACAAGAAGTGCACAAAGGTAAAAGCAAGAAAAAAGGAAAAAAGAAAACAGGAAAAGAAAGACACAAAACCGATGGCAACAACGCTAAATCAAATGAAACTATTACGATCCAAATGAAAATATTAAACCATGAACAACATTTTCTCAAATGCTTTTGAAAGAAACTTCAACAATTGAACAGAATATGGCATGGATGCATCTTAGCTACAGTTTTTAGACAACATTTAACATGCATTTGGATGTACTCACAAGGCCCGAACAAAGAAGTTCTAGCATTATAGTAGAATAGATCAGTGTTTGTGTTGAAGGGGTGGCACAGAAATCAGAAACTGCATGAGATGGAACCACTTTTGAGCCTTTCCCACTTCAAAGCATTAGTAATGCCAACCTCTAACATTGAGTGGGTGGAATACACACACACACACACACACACACACACACACATATATATATATATATGGAAATTCTAGGGTACATGTGGGTGTATGTATTATGTAAATCCACATGCGACCAACATGAGAAGCTCTTGTTTGACAATAACATTTATTGTTGATTTTTCACACCTAAAAATGTATCAAATAACATGATCTGTATGATCCAGGTCTCCACAAGCTTTGATTGGTCCTTCAGGTGAAATTGAAAGAAAATCTAAAGAGATTGATGAAAAATCATAGTATTATGGACCTCATACAGTCTGACCATGTTTATCTAGACTTTATACAGACCAATAATGTTGAACTGGACTTTGTGCAGTCCAGTCAAATGAAGATCTAATAAGATTCATGAAATATCATGACAATCTGGACCTTATACAGTTTGATTGATCAAAAGGTCATAGATTGTGAAAGACGCCTTGGTATGCAATTGATGACATATCCAAAGTTTGGGCATGATACGAAGGAAAAGGATCAGTGATCACAACTCTAGGACCATTTGAAAGATCCTTGGATTACCTTCATATGCAACACATATATCAAGAATCCAACATATTGATCAAAAGAAACAGAGTGCAGCATACCTACAATGGTGATATTAGTTTAACTAATCTGCCATCTTTAAAGTCCCAAGTTAACTTCCCAACACAACTCATGGACCTTAACCCCAAGTTTGAACAGAGAGGATACATTTAAATACAATTAATCATCACTTCAAAAGAACTTTTTCTGTTTCAAGAAAAAATACAATTAATTGTTTAAATACACTCGTGTCCACTTCATGATCATGTGGGCCCACCTATTGATCTAAAAGTACCACAAATTTGGTACCATCAAATAGGTCATTGAGTCAGCTCTCCAACACAAAGGGGAAGTCGAACTGGAGTCCATATAGAAAAGCTACAGGATCAGAAAAGAGGGTGAAAAATATGTAAAAACACATCCCATACAAGGTTGGCCCTATGGCTATGAGGCCAGCCACCCCATGGGGCTGGCTACACCATTTCACATACCTTTCTAGCCTTCTCTTCACCCTACCCCTCTTTGAGACACTTTAGAAGAATATTTTCCCATCATTTGGAGAGGAATTTAGAAGGAAAAAAGAGAAAAATATTAAGGAGAGCTTAGAGTTTGATTGTCATTTTCCAATTGAAATCCTTGACAGAGCTTAGAAAAGATCCTTCTTCCTTCTTCACAAAAAGATACAATTATCACAAACAGATAAAAAGACATGGAGGTCCTTTTTCCTCAATAATGGAAGGTACTCCTGATAAAGACAAATGAGACCTTTGCGAACTTGAAAAATCCTTGAAAGGGCTTAGAAAAGATCATCCTTTCTATATCAAATATTTCTTCTTCTTCTTTCTCTATCAAATATTTTGGGTCACTCCTTGAAGGGCACTTAAGAGAGAGGGTCATGCTGTGGCTTTAGCTCACCACCCTAAAGGCAATCCACAAAGGGTCATTTTGCTATTTGGGGTTTCCACTTCAGCGCATCCAACAAGAAACTGATTGGACATTCTAAGAATTTCCATTGTAATTCTTCGGATGTATCAGTTGAAGATCATGTCAGCCAATGCTTGGAAACTTGAAGAAAATTTTGATTTTCCTTCTTGAGTAGACAAAAGACCTTCAAGATCTCCACCCAAGGAAGGTTTGAAGATTTTCCATCATCCTTTCAATCTTCTTAGTGGACAAAGGACCGTTAGGTTCCACAAGGGGAGAGTGTGTATTGAAAATCCTCATACTCAAAAATACATTTTTCATAGCAAATATCAAGTTTATATCAATAAAATGTGAAAAAAAGGTGGCAGATAATTCTTCTATGAGAAGCCATTAACCTGATAGCTGGAACATCTTGTATCCATCGTTTAAAATGTAAATAGAAAAATATTTTTTTGGTAGATTGTAAAGTTTCTATTTTCTAAGACTTGAAATTTGTCTTAACTGATGTTACCACCAAATAAGAGAGAAAGATGTACATCTGGAGTCAGTTATTAATTTGGGCAAGAAAGAGGAGTTTGATCTCAAGAGGTACATGGTTTGATGATGAAAGGGGACTGTCTAGATGATTTAGTTAGGCGCTCAATTAATTTAAAGGTGTCAAGAACTACAAGGAAAAAATCAAGAGATTTAGAAAAGGGGCAGCATCTACAGAAGATGTATTTAATCTGGTCAAATTGCTACAACGAGATCATGCAGAGGTTGTCATTCAGTGGCTTACTAAAGAGTTTGGGTAGATCTTCTATTTCGCCGGAATTCACTGATTACTCCGTACGAGTTTACGATGGAAAAACTCTTGTTCGTTGTAAGATCACTGAAGAAAAGGTTGGTCATAAATTTGGAGAGTTTGCTTCTACACTGGAAACAAAGACCTTCGAGAACAAATATTGGACTGTCTAAAAAGAAAAAGAAAAAAAGGAGGAAAGTGTAGTTAGCTCTTGATTGTAGGATTATTCGAGGTTTGAATTTGTTAGGATTTTTTTTAAGTAACTATCCAATATGGAGGGGATTGTATAATCTTGTCCTTTTTTTGTATTTTTCTTTAATGTTAATTTCAATAAAATTCCGTAACCATTCAAACAAGAGAGATATATGTATATACATCTACATGTACTTATAAATTTCTCATACATGGACATGCAAAGTGATTTTTTTATTTTCAGGCCATGCCAAATGCATTCAGGAATAAATAAGTAAATAACCATCTATTATGCTAAAATATTCAAACCCAAGCCCAGACAACTTTCATTGGAAATACCAAAATTACAGGTTATTCACAGGAAATATAAGAACTAAAGTCACCTTTATAGACTGCACAGCACGTACATAATCCTTTAGAGGTTCTTCAAAATTCATTAGCAGCTCATGGGCCTACAACAATAAAACCCAATCAATCATACTAAAGAATGTCTCCATGAAAGTCGAAATATGGTACATATAAGGTGCATCTAAGAGGTTGAAAAATGAAAATATGGAAGACCTCCTTCTCTAGCTTAATCGATAGCAGCTCTGATTTTGCTCCAAGATCAGAAAATGCCTTCCCAAGAGAATTCCCCTCACAAGCACCAAGGAGCTTGACTGCCTTTCCAAAGTCTGAGAGTGACTGACCCAATTCTGAGAAAACAGTCGAACAAAAGCGCCAAATTATAATATAATAACGTTTGGCTAAAGCATGTTAACTTTCACATAAAAAAGAAGAAGAATACTTTGCTAAAGTATGAGAGAACGAGAGAGAATACTGATATGGATGCATTTTTATGTAATGCAAAACAGAAACCATTTGATTATCATGGTACAATGGTTAGTCATCCATTATACCACATTTGATACAGCAAGTCAAAAACAACATTTGGTGGGATAATTCGTTTCTGTTTTCTCTTCATCAAACCATTATCAAAGCCGATTATTAATATTGATTTCGGTATGATATCACTATAGGTATGATATCACTATTTGGCATTGAAGTTCTAAGTATCCCATCTGATGTGGTTTTTGTTTTCTGGCTCCATTCAACAAAATTATTTGCACATCCAAATAGAAAACCCAAAGTAACAAAATATTAATGGATGGATGAGACACAAATCAATCAGAAGATCAATTTTTTATCTTGTTAACTACCTCTGTGCCTCTTTACAAGTCGAAACGCTTGCTTCTGTGCCTCTGCTAAGTGGTCTTCAAGCTCAAATATATAGTGTTTTAGTTTCTCATACTCAGGAGTGGATTCTTCCACTGGTTTTTCCTTTCCAAGAACAACATCACTCACCTTTGATTGTACATCCTGTTGAGCATGAAAATAATACCAAGATCATTCTTTTTGTCATACACACATTGAATTTGCAGTAGGAAATGCTTCAGAAAACAATAAACCAAGGAAACACACTTAGGCACAGTTCTGAGCTTGAAGAAACTTTACCAAACTCAGGACACACAATCAAAAGCTCAAAACAGCTACAAATTAATAAGGACCCAGTAACAATTCATATGACTCCGACTACAATAATCAAATTAGCTCACAACTCAGTATGAGTTGGATAAAAACTAATGACTAATTTATACCTTTACTTACACAGTACCTTTGAGAAAAAGAGAATGAACATTTTATTCAACAAAGAAGAAAACTATACAAAGGAAGATTCCACAGAGATAAAGACGAAAACACAATAGCCAAGAAAAAGGAACATAGGTTTATAAAGGAAAAATAATATACATCATTACATTCTAAGATAACCTTGACCAATTCCCATTTAAGTGGTCCACTGAAAATCCTATGAATAAATCACTAGCCAAAGTCCAATGGACAATGTTCAACCGGATCCAACTGTGGAGGAAGCTTTATCTTCAACAATACACTGATTCCACTCCAACAACACAAACCATGAAATGGCCAAAGGCAGCAGTTTCCACAAAGCTTGGCCTCTCTTTACTTTCACAATACTTCATAGCTAGCTTTCCGAGACTTGGTCAAGTCTTCGAATTTACTTTCATCCTTGACCTTTTGAGTGGAGCTTTTGCAATAGAATTGCAAGCTGCTAGAATCCTTTGGAAGAGCATATGCTTAAAGAGGGATTGCACAGAAAGCAGGAACTTTCTAGGTGAGGTGATACTTTCTGTGCTTTTCCACCTTGGACCATTGTCAGCAAAGATTGCCAATTCTGATTTATCGCAAGAGAAAGTTATGCAACCACATGCTAAACGATATTTGGAATGGAACATATAAGATAACCACCCATTCTTCCAAAGTATTCAAACCGACTGCAATCTAGGACTGGTGCAACTTAAAAACTGACTAAAAGAGTAAGAAACCAATTTATGGAAAAGTCTAAAAGCAAGAAATCCATGCTGGTAATAGGACCCACATGCACATGAGAGAGAGAGAGAGAGATGTAAAATGTGTAATGATTAAGACAAGTACATTAAAAAAAATCAACCATTTCTATTAAGTGAATTGAGCTTGCAAAAAGTTATTAAGGGATCTTTCTAGAATGTTCTGTAGAAGATGAAAGCTTATATAAAAACATTCAGAGAAGTTCTCATAAAAAATAGTGAGCATGTTACAAACGTTAAAATGAGAGGTGCCAATGTTGTTTGCGTATGTGCGAACAGACAGGTGAAAGTCATGAGATAGGCTTCACTCATAATTAAAGATATGAAACACAAGTACCTTGAAAATTTGCATTAAATCAGCTGGCTTCTTCTTGAAAATACCAATCTCTTGTGATCTAGCTCTCTCCATGGTCTGCAAGAGAAGTATAATAGCAGCAATATCGATAAACATGCCTATGACAAAGTAACAGAGGCATCATCATTAAATTTGAAGAGTGCAGAAATAACAGTATCACTCAGGGTGATACATTATAACTAAGAGAGATGTCACTATTCAGATTCCCAACAAATCATCAATTCACCAATCACACTAGCTGACGTCTCCTTTTCATCATGATCAACAGTAGTAATCTTGCCTGCAATTAGTTGTTAAAGTTCACATGGAACCATTCATGCACTCACTGAAGAAGGAAAAGCAGAAAATAGGAAAGCTTAAATTGATAAAAGACCATGCAGAAGGCTGTAGAAACAATCTTTACCAAGTCAACCAAAAGGTATATTTTCTATGCATTAACTAAGACCAGAATCCTTTATTCCCACAAACGAAGAAAACAAAAATCAATATTTACAAGTACACACATCATGATTCGGCAATGATCTTGCAGCTTAATGTCTATCTAATATTCCCTTAACTGGGCTTGGAACTGAAATTACAGTATACAAAGAATAGGGAGAATAGTTAGGTTAAAAAAGAATACAACTAAGCCAGTGTGATGGGTTCATATCAGATGCTACAATTAAAAGAAAATGGAGGGCTTAAGCACAGACCAGCCTGTCAAGTGTTGTTCAATATTGAGTGCAACTTGGATTCAAGGAATATTATACAAAAACTAAATTTTAATATATTATGTAACACTATTAATTATACAAATTGTTTTCTATTATTAGAAAACTGTATTTTTATATTGTAATCAATAGAATATATAGAATACAGAATAGTAATACAATACAGAATACAGACCCCAAAGAATACTGAAACAGTAGACAGTATTACGAATTGTTTTCAATTTTGTAAAACTATTAATTGTACAAATTGTATTTGATTATTAGAAAACTGTATTTTTATATTGTAATCAATACAATATACAGAATATATAATACAGACCCAAAGAATACTGAAACAGTATACAGTATTATGAAACACTGAATACTGAAACCAATAACAGCGACTGTTGATGGAAGAAAATATCTTACAGGTCCTCACCCGAGGACCTACAAACTTAATTTCATTATTTCATTAGAAACTATAGCCATTTGTGAATGCAAATAACGAAAAGAGGAGAGGAACTTTCCAGAGAAAATCGTAAGAAGAAGAAGCGGAGGACGACAACAATGAAGAAGAGAAGGAGAAGAAGAAGGAGAAGAAGAAGAAGGAAAAGAGAAGATGTTTTTCCAAAGAAGGAAAAAAATGGAAACAAAGAAGAAAAAAAAAAAGGCATACATGGACTTTGTTCAAAGAATTGAAGGCGAAAAAGGTAAGCTTTTATAAAAGCATGCAAAAAAAAAATTGTTAGTGGCCCGGCTTGCTGAGTCCTTATGTTGTCAATTCCATGACTCGGGAAGAAACACTTGCTAAGAAACTTGAAGACTCAAGATGATCAAGAGTGAAGATCATGCTCCACTGGATTGAAGCTCATCGTATATGGCAATCACAACAGGTTTGTGGCCATAGATGACTTTAGGTGGTACCCACACCCTAGAAGGACTATCTCTAAGCTTAGTTGAACAAATGGTAAATCCATAAAGAAGCCTAAGAGAGGAAGCTGGACAGTGAACTTGGAACTATGAAAAGCTCGACCAGTCGTTCTCACCGATCCCTCGGTGAAGATAGGATCGACCCATCGTTGTTGAAAGACTGGTTGGCCAGATTGACAAAGATTCTGGAACATAGAACTGTCATTCTGGGTATGCCTCCGATCGAGAGTCTCGTATGCACCGACCCCTCAGTGAAATGTTGAAACGACCCCTCGTGGTCAACGATTCGTCGATGATAACTTATAAGTTCTGGAACTTAGAACTTATATGGACTCTCGAGAAAACAAACATCTCGGTATTTCAAGACCGATCGAGAGTACCAAGACCAACCCCTCAGTAAAGGGCGACAGGTTGGTCTAGGTAAGACTAGTTTCTAGACTTGAAACTCTGTCAGCATGGTGTTGCCACAGACCAAGCCTCTCGTATGGACAATTTGAAAAACTGTGAAAAATACTTTATAAATATGAGGGTTTTGTGATCGTTTTATCATCTTCCTTAAACTGAGAAGAGTTATACACTCTAACGAACAATCAACACTCTTGTGCTGAAAATCATAAACAACCAATCTATTGATTGAATTTGAAAGTGAGAAAGAGAGGAGAAAAGAACAGACATAAACTAGGAAAGCTTTGGTAAAACCAGTTTCCTTGTCACTCTGGAATTGTGATTGCTATACAACGGCTATAAGGAGGAACGTCAGCACACATTAGGTGGGATCTTCAAGAAGCACAGATCAACGAGAAAGAGCTTCAAAGGCAAGTGCTTCTTGGTTTTAATTTTGATTCTAAAACCTTTGTCCCGAAAGTGGAATAAAAAGGATTGCCTTCGGAACCACTATAAAAAACTCTAGACCATCGTCTCTTACACAGTGGTGGGTGGAATTCCCAGTCAATTGAGTGAGGTGGAATTCCTACTCTAATTGTGAGGGTGTAAGTGATGCGGTGCCATCCTGTTGTTTTTCTTACTTGTTATTTTTGTTTTAATTTGTTTTAAGTAAGGGTATTTTAAGTAAGGGTATTTTGGTAAATTTTGTTTATTTTATTTTAAGCAATGTAAATCCTTATTTAAGCTTGTAGCCCTTTGGGGCAAACTTACCGATGATGAAATAAATTCTTTGGAGATTTTGCAAATCCTGATCTCGGCGAGAAGCCCTCCTTCCTTCCCTGGTACGATCTTGTCTTCTCTCTTCCTCTCTTCTCTTCTTCTTCTCCTCTCTCTTTTGTTTTCTTTTAAGCCTCTGGAACCCCAAACCCACCCTACCATCTCCATCCCTCTTCCTAAAACCTTTCTACTGCTGTTATGCCACAAAACTCTCTCCCTTGTTGTCGTCCAGCCCCTAAAACCACCCTTTCACTTTCGCCAGCCCTTCCTTTCCCCTTATACTGTGTCGCCCAGCCCCAAATACTGTATTGCAGCCTTTATTCCCTCTTTCTACAGCCTCTACAACTACCGTAATCCCTTTGGAAGCCCAGATCTGCCATCAAAAGACTCATACAGTCCCTCCTACCTGTCTTTCTCTTGTTCTTACTGCTGTCCCACAAAACTAGGCATTTTCTTAACCTCATTGACCTCTCACACTGCTGTTAAAATCAGATTTAATCTTTATTTGATGTTGGTTTTATGTGTGTGTGTGATTTGATAATCCTTTTAGTTTTGAGAGCCTTCTACTTTGAGCTATGACATGGTTTGGATTGTGATTTTATTACTTACATTGAATCCTCTGAATTTTATTGATTATTTGTGGTAGATTTTATTATTCTAATTGTTATTATTAATTTTAATTTTAATTTCAGCCTCATATTAGTTTTTTATTACAACATAATCGCATTTAGGCATTTAGGGTCACCTTTAAGGTCACCCTTTTATCTTGTCCTGCGTCAGTAAGTCCCCACTTAGTGAATTTGGGGATAGCTAAAGGTAAACGAGTCCTAACAGTGGATGTAGGTTGGCGAACCGAACCACTATATATCTTGTATCCTTGTGCTTGTGGTATTAGAGCTATTTCCTTTGTTGATTGTTTAATCACATTTGCTAACACACATTCACTTGATTGTTGTATCCGTTGCACTAATCAATCTAGTAATATTTTAAAAGGACCAACTATTTTAGATTGACCTATTCAATACGCGCAACGTGCCCCCCGCCCCCCCCCCCCCTCTCTCTCTCTCTCTCTCTCTCTCTCTCTCTCTCTCTCTCTCTCTCTCTCTCCTCTTCTAGGGTCAATTGTGTTCTAGCTCCTAAAGAGAACTTTCAAAACATCTTTCCAATTTCATGCACTTATGTTTTCCATATTTGAACATCTCAGACGATTTTGTGATTCGTGTGGTTGCCTTGCACGATTTGTGAGTTAATTCCTTCAACGATTTGAATCGCTAGACTACCGATTCAAGTCGACTCGCACGATTTTGATGACATTGATGTCAATTCTAGAGTTAAAAAATCTCAGTTAAGGGTGGCTTTTTTTCTTTTAGTTTAGTGTGGATTAGTATAAAATAAACATAACTAGCATTCCTACTCGCTTGACATGTTGATGCAGAGCATTAGATTTGATTCATTGGATTTAGGATTTAATTTTAGTATTTGCTTTAGGGATCTTATTTTTATTTGAGGATAATTTAGTCATTTTATGTAATTAGGGTTTTCTAATTAAGTGAGGGTATTTTAGTATTTTTTGTATTGGTCATTATAAATACTCATTGTAACCATGGTTTGAGAATTAATGAAGAATTATTGAAGCAAAAGAAACTCCTCTGCTCCATGCAAATTGGACATCCCCTTGGTGAGAAATCAAGGTTGCCGTGGTGGAATCCACAAAGGCAAGAAGCCTTTTTCTATTTTCCAGGTATTTTCTATTAATCTTCTCTCTCTTTTCTTTTCTTCTTCTCTTTCTCTTAGCCATACCCTAGCCGAACCCCATCCTCTTGTTGTTGTCCTTTCATTCTACATATCCAAAACCACTACTGCCCCCATCTAGACTTGAACCTTGCTGCCATCTGTTGTCCCAGATTTGTCCCGGATCTGTTCCAAATCTGTCCCAGCCCATCCCGACCCATCCCAGATCATCCAAAACTCATCCCAGATTCGTCCAAAACACGTCCTAAATCCGTCCATTTCACTTCCTGCTACCACTACCCTTCCTTAATTTGGTTTGGTAAATTTATATAATTATTTACATTAGATTGCAAGGACTTGCATGATTATTTGTATCAAATTTATGTTATTCAATTGCCATTATTAATTGACTGATTAATTTCAGCCCATTTTAGATTTAGGGTGCATTATTTTCATTCCCTTTTAATATTTTCATAACCACATGAGGCATTTAAAGTTACCCTATCCTTTGTCCTGCATAACATGCGATCTTGATGAGATATTCCTTCCTTTTGTTGTTCATTCTCTCTCTCTCTCTCTCTCTCTCTATATATATATATATATATATATATATATATATATGAATTTCCCTCTCTTTTAAGTGATAAGCTAACTTGAACCACAACCTTTTTTGTTGCAACAATAGATATAATGGACAAATTCCTAACTAATATTCATAATTTCCTTTCCATGACTAAAAGTGAAGTCTTATATTGGTACAAAGAATAATTTTTCCCTCTCTTTTAAATGATAAGCTAACTTGAACCACAACCTTTATGGTTGCAACAATACATATAATGGACAAATTCCTAACTAAAATTCATAATTTCCTTCCCACGACTAAAAGTTAAGTCTTATATTGGTACAAAGAATAGTGGTGACATAAAATTGTCAACATTGTTAAAGAGATATTACTCATGCAAGGAAAACTCCCATCGAAATGTCCATTTTGTATTGCTTCAGCAAAGACAATATGGAGACTCTCACTAGTTCAAGGGCGAGGATAGTCAGATGGATACGAATCCTTGAGGTATTGGCCCTACTACCAAGTAGCTCACAAAATCAATGGCCTTCATCACCACAAACTGTCCACCCCACATTCACAAACCAAAGACTATACAAAAACTTGCAAGGATCAAAGAAAAATGTAAAGAATTCCGATAACATATGATGATCAAATAATACTTATGTTAAAAAGTAGAAACAGAAACAATTTAGCCTAATTACAGCAGCCTGTGCGTAATAAACACATACATCCTCATCTTCTTGCAGAAAGATCTTCAAATCTTCACTTTGCTGGAGGTCAGGATGTGAAGCAATTCGATTGACAAAGATGTCCAATGCTTGACGCCTCATCTCAATGAACTCTGCACTGAAGCGGAACTTCTCTGGAAACCAAAGTGATTAGAATCAATCAGGATGACTAGAGATGGAGAAGCTTCTCATGGAAGTTCAAACAGTACTTCTGGAAATTAAGTATATTAATCCCCATAAATAGATAGTTAGATAGACAGAGATAGATAGATAGAGAGAGAGAGAGAGAGAGAGAGAGAGAGGCACTCAATATTACAAGCTATTTTACATAAGCACCAAACACAAGCAAGAACATGTGAAACTCTATCAATTGAGTTGATGGCACAGTGGTTGATCTAATAGATTCATGAATGCATTTCTAAAGTACTCTTCAAATCTTGCTGGGATATTGTGGGTCCAGGTTTTGTGGGGGTGTTTGGGGGGTTTATGAGCGGGGTTAAAGGGCTGAAGAATGCTTTTATTACCCTAGTGCCAAAAACAATGGTCTTGCGGAGTTATCTCACTTCAGGCCAATCAGTCTAATAGGTTGTGTATATAAACCTATTACCAAGGTTTTAACAGGCAAATTGAAGGAAGTGTTGAAAGTATAGGAGAATCTCAAGAGGCTTTTGTAGAGGACACACCAATCCGGGATGGTGTGTTGGTAGCCAATGAGCTGATTCACACGAGGAAAAAAAATAAGAGATTGGCTATATTGTTCAAGACTATTTTTTTTAAAAAAAAAAAGTAACTTCATTAAATCAAAGAAAAAAAAAGGAGACAAAACCTCAGCTAGAGGGAGCAGACATAAACTGCCTGCAACCCAGCAAAAGAACAAGAAGACAAGAAACCCAACAATTACATCAAATAATTAACAATCTCTTAAGATAATGAAACCCCCTGAAGAGCCAACTCATCCACCTCAGAATTTACTGAGCGAGGAGCCCAAGAGATGGAATGTCCATGTGCTAACATAGTATGAAGGATCCAATCTATTTTATCCAAATATATCCAAAGACAAATAGAACTCGCAGCCCAACTGACAACAATCTTAGAGTCACCTTCAAGAATACTTTCCACCGCTCCTAACTCTTCCAAAACCGCCACACCTCTCCACAAAGCATGTAACTCCGCATCTAGCATAGAACCATTCTGAAGAGGGCCAGCAAAAGACAACACAGTACTACCGATATCATTACAAATCACTCAACCATAGCTAGATAAACCCGCCTCTCTCAAGCAACTTCCATCAAAATTAAACTTTAAACGACCCGTCTCAAGAGGAGACCACGTCACGGTTGTAACCGGATCAGAATGAGGAAGGGACTAGCCACCGAGTTCCAAGCTCTACATATATCTGAGATCGTGACTACCCTGAACTTACCCGAACTCATCCACCAAGTCACTCTGCACTTAATAACATCAATAAGATACATAACAAAGGTCTCTCTTCCATTGAATATCCTAGAGTCCCTTTCTAGCCAGACTGGCCACACAATGCACAAAACAATGTCCCCCCAAAGAGACTTTATGAAAGAACAACAAGTAAAAACACTTCTTCATAAACAAATCTAACCAGGACTTTGGCAAACAAAAGGACAACCCTAATTGCTGAAAAAAGTGACACCAGATCTGGTACACAAAACGGCAATGAATCAGAAGATGATTAATTGATTCTCCATCTGCCAAACACAGGGGGCAAGCATTTACAGTCATCATTCGATGCACCAGTAAGTTATCTATTGTCAGAATCTTTTCCAAACCTGCCAACCACGCAAATACCTTCACCTTGAAGGGGCAACACCCTTCCAAATTTTCAACTTCACACTCGGCATATCCCTCATATTTATCAACTTAGTGCAAAAGGATTTACCTGAGAATAGCCCATGAGGATCTGGTTCCCAAATAGGCCTATCATCACCAATCCCCATGAGTTACATCCAATCCTCCAATTCCTGTCTAAATTGTGGAAACCAAACAACTTTGCCATGACAAATCTCCAAACACACCCTTATACTAGCCTCTTTGTCGGAGGCTAATGAAAAAGGAACATGAAAGGTGGAAGCCAAAGGAGCATTACCCACCCATCTATCCTTCCAAAAGAGAACATTCTCTCCAAAATAGGCATGGTACCTGATATAGGTGTTAAAAATCAAAGAGATAGATCCAACCCCCTTCCAAAAGCCAGATACTCTTTTGTTATCCATAGAGACTCGCCAACCTAAATTGCTTAATTTGTACATTGTTCAAGACGGTTACGAAAAAATCTTATGATTTTGTTAAATGGGGATTAATAGGTTTCTTGTTTGAGAAGATGGGTTTTGGGGAATAAGTGGAGGAAGTGGATGAAATCTTGTGCGAAAGGATCGACACACATTATTCTTGTGAACAACTCTCCAATTGATCCATTTGAAGCTAATAGAGGTCTACGGCAGGGTGATCCTTTATCCCCTTTCATATTCACTCTTGTTGGTAAAGGTTTGATTAGGTTGGTTGATAGAGCCACGGAGCTAGGTATTGTAAAGGGTTTTGATGTTAGGGGGGAAAGGAGTCATTTCATAACTCACTTACAATTAGCAGACGATGCATTATTTTTTGGGGAGGCATCAAGAGATGAATTGTTGGGTTGTAAGGATATACTTGGATGTTTTAAACTGGTGTCGGGACTTAGAATTAATATGAGTGAAAGCACATTTAATGGGATTGGGACCGATGAGGAGTTCATTTGTGGTTTAGTTAGGGAGCTTGGGTGTGGGGTCGGGAAGCTTCCTTTCACTTATCTAGATTTACTCGTGAGAGCTAACCCAGATCACTTAGTCTTTGGTCCCCAGTGACAGAAAATGTGGAAAAACAACTGGAGGGATGGAGGAGGAACTACTTGTCTTTAGGCGACAGACTCACCCTTACTAAATCGGTTCTAGCCAACATCTCCATTTATTACATGTCATTATTCAAAACACCGAAAGGTGTAGTTAAGAAGCTAGAAAGGATACGGAGGGACTTCTTATGGGGAGACAAGGAAGAGAAGAAGAAAGTTCATTTAATAAATTGGTTGTTAGTGTCTAAACTTGAGAAGAGGTCTGGGTATAGTTCCTTTAGAAATTAGGAACCAAGCTGTATTGTGTAAATGGAGTTGGAGATTTGACAAGGAAAGAACAGCCCTGTGGAGGCGATGGTTTGGAGGATGAGAGGGTGGAATTTGAAAAATAAGGTTGAAAGGGATGGCTTAGCAGTGGAGACATGTTTCAGAAAAACCAAAGAATCTCGGTGGACAACTGCATGGAACACAATTTTGGGATAATCTATGGGTGACTGATAGAACTTTGAAGTCAGTGTTTCCTAGACTCGATAGGATTGCAATTTGCGAGTAAAAGGTTAGCTAGAGTTTGTGATGCTATACTGTAGAGGATGGGGTAGTGAGTTGGTCAATCAACATCAAAAAGAAATCTAAGAGTTTTAAAACAAAATAGTCTTGAGGAGATGTTGGTCTTAATCAGAGATTTGCCTATTTTTGTGGATGAAGAAAATATGTTTGGACTGGTGAGTCGTTAGGTTGTTTTTCTGTTCATTCGAGTGAGAGCTTAGCATTCAATGGGATCTCTCCAAAGTCTACTTCTAGCTCTTTTGCTTTGTTAGGTGTAGCCCCCCCACCCCAAACCCCCAGGCATACAAGTGTTTGTGTGGTGTACAGAATTTTGACTAGGAGTGAGCTTTCTCGCAGGGGTTCATTTAAGGTTGACAATGATCTCTAATGTATTCTTTGTGGTTAAAAGGAGGAAAGCCTAGATCCTTTGTTTTGTGAATGTCAAATGGCTTCGTTTCTGTGGTTCACGTTCATTGAGATGATGGGTGTTTCTTGGGTTCTAAATAGTAAAGCATAGAGATGAGAAATGGAAAGTAGCTTGGAATTCTATTCCAGCTGCTATTATATGGTCTTTATGGAAAGAGAGGACTTTGAGAATAGATCATGTGAAGCCCAAGAAGTGTTTGAGTTGGCCAGATGGAGATTGAGCGCGTGGTCATTAGCAAGCAATGAGTTTAAGAATTTTTAAGTGATAGATTTCTACAGATCCTAGGAAGATTGTTTGGAGAAGGTCAATAAGGAAAAGAGTACCTAAGTGGTCTACTAGCCTCCATGGTCCAATACTTTCAAATCAATGTGGATGGTGCAGTAGAGGCAAACCGGCTCCAACAGGAATAGGTGGTGTTCTTCGTAATGGGGAAGGGATCTCTACTTTAGTTTTTTTTTTGAACCAGTGGGATTAAGAGATTCTAATGAGACGGAGTTGTTGAGGATTAGAAAGGCTTTAGTCCTATGGGAGAGACCTGGGAAACTAATTATTGAGGGAGACTCCTTAAACCCAATAAAACGGGCTAGTGGAAAAAAGAAACCACCTTGGCAACTGATGCAGGCCTCAGGCCTGATAAATCCGACATGAGCCCAATCGAGGATGAACCTGCCCAATTAGATGAAATTGACAAGTTTGCTTTCCAGATTTATGCTCGGATTGATGGAGAGTGGGGACCTCAAACACAATCTAATGGACCCACTTGCACCAAAATTGAAGCCCATTTCAACAGTTATGGGTCTGGGCCCATTTGGAGACGAGTTGGGCCTCAAAAGTCCATAAGTTAAACCCAAATCCTCTTAATTTGACCCCAAAAGACTCATCAGCATCCACATCACCACCATGTGGGCCCCACCAAGTATGCCAACGTATTAGAATTCAGTGAGAAACTGTGGACCATTTTAGAAATCTAGAATGGAAGATGCTTCCTTCCACAATCAAGGCCGATTTTATGGGATGATGGATGATGGATGATGGACTGAACTTAAGGGATTCCCACCAAGTATGCCAACTTATTAGAATTCAGTGAGAAACTGTGTGGATCATTTTAGAAATCTAGAATGGAAGGTGCTTCCTTCCACATTCAAGGCTGATTTTATGGGATGATGGACTAAACTTAAGGGTAAATCTACAGCATACAGCAAGAAGAAACCAGCCAGGAACGTGCATGGGTTAAGTGTTGATGTGGGACTGATTTTCGAGATGGTTTTGGTAGGAATTTGAACAAGAAATCCAAGTCAGTTGGGACGATCTTATCTGCTACAAATCTGAGTGATTCCAGAAGCAGAATCAGCGCTGCAAAATGGCAACAAACCCCGATTTGTTTGGCAAAAAATCAAGAAAGAAAACAGCAGCCGTAGAAGAAGAGAAATAAAAAAGCAACAGCAAGAGAGAAGAACGACACTGAAGATGCAAAATGTTGCTGTAACAAAAAGAAAGTAAGGGAAGTTAGGAAGAAAAGATAAAGAAGAGAATAAGAAGGAAGAAGATAAGGAAAGAATATAAATAGAAAAGATCCAGCAAGGAATTAAAAGAAAGAACATAGAAGGAAGGAGGGGGCTTACCCGGCGCTGCACACAGAACAGAACGAGAGAGGGAAGGAACTGAATACACAGAGAAAGGAAGGCAGGCAGAGAGAGAGAGAGAGAATAAGTTGACTGTCCAGATTGATTAGTATTTTATTTATTCTTATTTTGTTTTATTTCCTTAAAATTCAAATAAGGCCAATAAATCCATTACCCAATGTTGGGTAGCTCAACTGGTTACTTCCCGCCTCATGAAGCGAGAGGTAGCCAGTTCGAGTCTAGCGGCATAAGCTGGGGGCGTCTTGTGTGGGTGTGGGGCGTTCCCCCGAAGGGTTTGTGGGGGCCCTTGCCTCGTTGTTCCCCTAAGTTATCAAAAAAAAAAGGCCTATAAATCCATTATGTGGCCAAGCTTTGTAATTATTCATAATTTGTTTATTGAGAAATTATCAAAAGCTTAGAGCTTTGTCCCCATGTTTGGTGAGTTTAAAATTCATTTTGAATTTAATTTTGCTAATTGTGTTGAGTTGATTTTAATTAGAATAATTGGATTGATTAAATTGCATTTTAAATTTCAATTTCAATTATTGCATGCTTCCATTATCTAATTAAAAATGGATTCCACAATCCAAATTAATTCATAAGAAGGTTCTTCGAATTTAATCCGAATTCGAGGAGGATTAGTGTTCACGCGTGTTTAAATTTTATTGCATTTAATTCGATTAATTATATCAATTAATTAAGTATGTTATAATTTAACATTCGAACTCCCAATTCCTCGTTCAAGTTAACTTTCTAGAACGCCTAATTTCTTCAGTGAATTTGACTCAATCAATTTATCCCGTCGAAATTAGTCTCGAGAGAGGGTTCCTGATTCAGCTTAAAACCCCGGATCAAAATTTTATCCCATCAAAAATATAAAAAAACCCAAAAAATATTTACATAAAAAAACTGATATCATTGGTGAGGGAAATCCGGCAATTATGCTCTTCTATGGATATTTCTTTTGGTCATGTAAGGCAATCAGCAAATAGAGTGGCAGACCTTCTAACTAAACTTGGGATGGACAGAACTCCGGATTTATTGGCTTCATTTTCATGTACAGCTGGGTGTTCTTGAGCTGTTTGTACGCTGTCTTTCTTGGGGAAATTTGTATTCTTAGAGTTGTCATTGGGTGTTCTCTTCTCAGAGTTGTTTTGCTTGTATTTTTGGTATAAGGCTTGTATACCCTTAAACTGTTTTTTATATGAATGAATTTTTCCTTTAATGACTGCTAAAAAAAAATTACTCTTCAAAATGTTCAAACAGTTCCCCAACCCCCCTCCCCCAACAATACATCCATAGAGTTAATGTCAAGAATTATATGAATCTATTCATATCCAAAAAGGCCTTATTTCTATTTTTGAATCGTAAAAACAGATGAGACCAGCTTAGCATTGATGCAATCAGCTGTTCAGCTGAAGTCATAGTCACAAAATGCAGGAAACAAAAAAGGTATTAGAATAAAAAACCTGAGAAAATATAATTTCTAAATAAAACATTTATGTGACCAACTTTTTTTTTAGTACGTTTATGTGACCAACTTTTCATGGCATTCTTAGAAAATAATAATATTACAATAATGTTCTCAAACAGGAATGAAAATATAGAAATATTTTTTTTTTAAATCACCAAAGCTGATCTTTCATGATGTTGTAACATCAGCATGATGTTTTCGTTAGAATGGGTAAAAAGGAAAGATAGTTTCCCTTTCATATCTTTTCAAATATTTCGAACTTTACATAAACTGGTTTCAAATTCAATCATCACAAGGGCTCTCAACCAGGAGCTGAGAGAAATGCATGCATGTTAACCAGATCAATAGAAAAATATGCAAATAAAAATGGTTTTAAAATTTTACCAACAGCACTCTTTTCTGGAAGAGGAGGAATAAAAATTCCCTTGTACTTCTCAGCAAGCCGATCACGCAGCCAAACAAAATCACTGTATCGGCGAATGACAATCTTCTCTGGCCCTTGATACTCGGGTAAATTTGTCTGCCAAAAACCAGTGAAAAGTGTACAAGCTATGAAAATGGAATAAATGTCAAGTGGCTGAATCAGATCACTCCAAATCCAAGCATTCCATTCAGACCAATGTTGTTAAAATCGAAACATATTGTAAAATCATTATATTGTCTTGAATCACAAATCTTAGAATCGTAAGATTCATAAATATGTCACCCCAGAAATGTAATAGTAATGAAATAACATGAAAGATATCTATGAAGTAATGACATGAGCATTTCTCCATATTTTCTTTCAATATTAAGTTCATATTACATAACTATTTCATTAGAGCTCAAATTTCAAAGTTCCAACTTCCAAAAGTATAATACTAGTATACACTCTAGTTAATGTTTAAAAGTCAACAATAACCTAAAAAGTCTATAAAAAATCCAAAGGTTCTAGATGCCCAACAACACCAACCATAAAAAGCATCAAAATCAAAAGTTCCATGCTTTCACACTTCAAATAGCCCTGTAATTCTATTATTCAAAGTCTTCGTAATATTTTTAGGCAGTTATCAATCACTCCTCTTGTTGTATCGTACAAATCATAGGATACTTGTCCTGTATTGTAAGATTTTCACACCAATGGCTCAGACATTTTCATGACAAAATACAAGGAGAAGGCATGATGAAGGAAATGGGAGTTTCCATTGAAAATCACAATCTGCAAACCAAACACATTATGGCCTCAGTATATGAAATTATTCAACAAACAAAATATCACATAATATAATGAATCATTAAGAATATCTGAGTTTACTATAGCCATGTATACACCGTAAGTTATATTAGCCACTGTAATCTTTTAGCTGTGCATTGCTATCTATGTTCTGTCTTGATTGTGAATTTACTTCATTCTCATTACTGATTTCAAGGATAACTCCTTTATAAAAGAGAACCATGTATACAGTAAGTTACTTTAGCCACTATATTCTTTCAGTTGTGTATTGCTATCTATGTCCTGTCATGATTATGAATTCACTTCATTCTCATCACTGACTGGGTCTCGGTTGACATGTGGAGGCAAGCTACATCATTTTTGTCTTCGTCTCTGTTTTCTTGCTTTATTGTTTGCCATCCTCCTGAGCTGGGGCTTCTCAAGTTTCGATGGAAGTTGTGTGCAGGATCATGGGAAAGCCGGGTTTGGTGGTGTAATTAGGGATCATGGTAGAGTCTCTTGGATCTCCGTTGCTGGTCCTCTCTCCCTTTGCTCAGCCTTTGATGCAGAGTTGCATAATCTCTGGAGAGGGGTTATGGAGACGGAGGAATTAGGAGCTTCTGGGGGCATTTTGGAAGGTGATTCCAAGGTCATATTCGGTTGGTCTTCGGGTATTAGTTATCCTTGGAAAGTTTTGGATAAAGTGGAAAGGATCCAGCACGCCATTTCTGCTAATGGTTTCTCGGTGTCATAGGTTCCTAGAGAGGCTGATTCAGTAGCGGATAATTTGGCTAGGCAGGGGGTGAATTTGTAAATGAATTTGTTTAATTTTTTATTTATTTTTTTGGAAGGGGAGTGGCAGCTTTGGGCTAGCCTGTTGTACCAGTTATTCTTTCTGTAATGCTTTTCTTTTTTATTGAATAAAATTGTTACCTTTTAAAAAAAAAACAGAGACGCAGCCAAAAGATATCCTGTTTGCCTGAAAGCAGAAAAAGAAAACACCAAATGTGCCCTGAATTTTGACTTAAATACTGATGCAGGATCCATTATATCTCCTTTTTCTTTGAGGTCCGGAGGTGTCTGGTGTCGCACCCGACTAGTCTCCCAGGGGGTGTGAAAACCCCTCAATCCACACCACGCTGGGTAAGTCTGCAAAGAGTGGCCCTTCATTGGAGTCACCAATGAATGAACTCAAGATCTCAATCCTGAAGTCTTACATCTCAACCACAGGCCAACCCCTTGGCGTTAATTATTATCTCCTATTCCTTCCTTTGGTTTTAAACAACTAATTTTTTCTAGTTTATAAAAAGCAGGCAATTTTGAAATTTAGTATGATCTGATTTAATTGGAATCTAGCGTAGAATTTGGCTCAATGTCAGTCTCAATTTAGACTCGCAGCAGTGGAAATAGAGCCCTGGAATTGCAAACCTTTAACATATTCACAGTAAACCATTGGAACTTCAGAATGTCAATTTTTCTAATATAAAAATTTCGATATATACAATCCTTCAATGTCATAAATGCCATAAATACATCACCATAATTTTGCACAATTTTTTTGCTCCCGATACTATCTTATGAAATTACCAAAACATCTTCAGAAATAACAAAAGCATAAGATAAATGTAATATATCACAACATGTTCACAATAAAATGTTTATGCCTTTTAATTTCACTCAATGTTTAGCTTTCTAAATAAATTCTAACACATTTCTATTTTTAGATTATGTTATTAACTGCAACATTTTCACAGTAATGTTCTGGTAAGAATCTAGTAATTTAAAAAATATCCCGGGGTATCATCTCCCAGCAATAGTATCCTGAATACAAAATTTGTGAAAATGGGTACCATTGGTCTTTGCAAATATACGCTGTAACAATTACATCTAGTAAAAATCTCCATTTGTGATGAAAATCTACCAATTTAAAATATCCCAATATTATCTCCAAGCGGTAGCATCCCAATAACGATATTGATAATGAATGCCATCAATCTTTGCAAAGAGCCAAAGAAAATTGAAGAAAATTATATTAAAAAGATCACATGATTAGGAACTGAAACCCCAATTCTTGTTTCTATGAACAGAATAAAAACGAAAAACAAAAGGGAAAAATTTAAGATCATAGAAGGGTAAATTACTGAAGTACCCTTGTGATGACTCGGTATGAGATGTAGGCTTGTACGCCATTGCCCAATTTGACAGGGTCAGTCACAGAGACGGATAGAAAGGGCTGCGTTGAAGGAGATCTTGGGCTTTGAGTAGACCCTGAAAGGGTTCTCTGCTGCTGCTACAACAACAACAACAACAAAAAAAAAACAATTTCTTTTTAGTCCAACTATCTTGACATGAAAATCGGAATAAAAGAAAACGGAGGTTCCTTTCACAATCACCGTCGTAATCATGGCCTTTGTCTTTCCCCTTTCTTCTCCGTCGATGAAGAGATACAAAGAAGATGGATCGGAGAGGAGAGGATTCTTATGCGATTGAAATGAAGCCGGACGAAGCACAGAAGGAGTCAGGACTCACTACACCACGAGCTACAGAGTTTCTCGAGTCGCATGTTTGGATGGACGAGTAGCATAGTTAAGATGAGTTTTGAACAGCATCAAGTCCTTAACAGATAAAAGATAAAATTTAGCCATTTACGATATATATTCGTGTGCATTTTTTAAATGAAAAATAAGTTTTACATAGCAATTGTGTTATTTTTCTTACATTTTTATGACAGATAATTTCTAAAATTTAGTTATTTTTCAAGAGAATTCTAATAAGTAAACTCTAGAAGCCATGACTTGTACTCAAACTTAAGATCAACTCATGAACTAAATATAGTCCAACTTAGGGGTTGGTTTTAGGTAATAATAAAAAATTTATTTAACTCAATTTGACCCAAATTTTTAACCACTCATCCAACTTAACCCAATTTGAATCACATTTTATTCAATCGAATCTAACCCAAACTTCTATAAAAAATAAAAAAATAATAAATGAGAGTTAAGTTTCTTTGATAGATAATTAAAGACAAGAGGGCTTTTCTTGTGAATCCACTGGACTATGAAAAATTGAAGCAAGAGACTAAGATTTTAGACTTTGGGTCCAGAATCCCCCTATCCAAACCAACCCAACCCATTTTTTTTTGGAAATTTGAAGTTTTTTAAGAGATACATGACCTAAATTTAGTTTTTTTTAAGTCACGTCAGGCAATTTTATCGGTCGACT
Source organism: Chimonanthus praecox (assembly GCA_022113865.1). Classification (NCBI taxonomy): domain Eukaryota; kingdom Viridiplantae; phylum Streptophyta; class Magnoliopsida; order Laurales; family Calycanthaceae; genus Chimonanthus; species Chimonanthus praecox. Next base: position 14,309,619 of record CM039087.1, on the reverse strand, counting down.
TAAAAGTTGTCACCCTTAGCCAAACTCACTCCTAACCTAAGAATCAACTCAACCAAGATGCGTGATTTGATCTATGACCCAATTAACCAATTGATTTCATCGATCACTCGACCAATCCAACTTATAATCTAAGGTTAGTCTAACGTCATAGCCTAACCTAACCCAAGCAATATATTTATGATCTATTACTTTAGTTATGACCAAGCTCAACTCATTTCTCACATTTGAAGATCTCTAAACCCATAAACCAGCTTAATATGATATAATTTATGAATTTCTAGATTAGATCGAGATAGGTTAAAATCAAACCTAATCAAAACACACTTCTATTACATAATATTACCATTTTAAACAAGTATAGGTTGTCCCTCAGCTTTTATAGACAGCCCTAATTTATAGGCCTTCAATAATGAGAGGGAGAGTGCAATTGTTGAAAATAATGAAGTAACAATAAGAGACAAAGATTTAAGTGGAAATCTTTAAAGGGAAAAATCAAGGAGAAGAAGAGATATTTTTCTTATTATTTCAATGAAAATTACAGCAACATTGTCTATATAATTACAAGCTAGTAAAGAGTCTCAAGCCAATTAATGATAAGTTGCAAAGCTTTAAAAAAAATCTCTGAAAAGAGGGATGATGATTCTTAATTCTTACAAGTGAAGACGCTGTCTTCCTTCTAATGATTTTATAGGAAAAAACCTTTTATGAGCTTGTGAAGGTTGATATCCCTTTTTTCAGTTCCTTAGATAGGTTGTTTCTTCTTTAAACCTAGGATGCATCACTAGTTCCATGTAACTTGTGAATTGCTTGATAATGTTTGCTTTCAATGGTTGTGCCTTCGATGTGAGCCTTCATGAAAATCCACTTTCAAGATTATATTTCATTCTTTCGTAGTGGGTTTACTTAGGATGCATTACCATGTTTACATCTTAGAATGATCTTCAAGCTTGCTCGACAATCTTTTAGATGGGAAATGAAACCCTTCAATCTCATTCATGTTCTTTGAAGTGAGCTTCTCTTCTGCTGCAAAGTTGTTTGAACCGAAAATCTATTGGTAATATAGAGGTTCTCATAGTTCATATTGACAACTCAAGACTCTTGCTTCTTAAATCGAGTTTTTGGCCAACATATCAACCTCTTTTTATTGGATTTTGAATTATATCAAGATAAGATTTCCTTAACAAGATATGACATGATTTCCTTATCAAGATATGATTTCGACTAACCTGGCCACCACTGTGACCAGGGCCGGCCCTGAGATTTCAGGGGCCCTAGGCGAGATTTTTTAAGATGGGGCCTTTATATACTCGTAAAAAATAAAATTATATAATTTTTTTTTACAATGCGTGAAACTAAATAAAATATTATAACAAAGTATTATTTAAAATTTATTCTTATTTTGAGAAGCAAAATTACTAATTAAATTACAATATTTAAGTTTTTTTAATATTTATTTTTCAATAGATAAGATAGCTAATTTATTCAATATTTCTTGTGACATTTTAGACTGAAGATAAGATTTTATCAATTTTAATTTTGAAAAACTTATTTCTGCATAGGTAACTGTAATTTGTATAATTAATATTATTTTATAAGCAATTCATGCATTTGGAAAACAACAATTCATTCTTTTGGTAATGCATCTTTTATCATATGGAGTGTGACATTAATGCAAATTCTCATTTGAAACGAATATATTATTATTATTTTCATTTTTCATTTTTTTGTATTTTTTTAAAAATTAAAAATTATCTTAATTATAATGATTTATAATTGTATATTAGTTCTAATAAAATCTACATTGATCAAATGAATAAAGTTATGTTTTTTCATCTCTTCAAATTTTAAAAGCTTTAAATTATTTTTAATTCAAAATTATCAACTCAATATAGATTTTTCTTTCTCTTTATTTAGATGATAGATATATTTTAAAAGAGTCTTTATTAATTAAAATTATTTTATTATTATTATTATTATTAAACTCAATAAAATGAGAATTATAATAATTATTATTATGATTGTTAGTATCATTATTTTAATTTTTTAACAAATCTAAGCTTTGTCATTATTATTATTAAATAATTTGATAAAAAAAAATTACAAAATTATTATTATTATAACACAGCCGGGATTTGATCCCAATCCTTTTTCTATAGAGGGAGAATTTTAACCAACCAGACAAGAATGTATATCTGCTTTAAATAGACATTATTAAATATTTAACATATAGTAAAGGAACTTATGGACTTGGGGGCCCTTTTTTATTTGGGGGCCCTAGGCGACCGCCTATTTCGCCTATACCCAGGGCCGGGCCTGACTGTGACATGGGCTCACCCCATGGATTTCAAATTTGAACCTCTAACTTCCTACTAGAGTAGTTGTCCTTCTTTTCAAGTCTCTTCAAACTTAAATGCACAAAAGTTTCATCTATGTGAAAGTAATGGAACACCATGGTGAGATTATATCATGGTGGGACTTTGAGAGGTCTATCATTCCCCCTTTGAATTTTATCAAACTCGACAATTTTATTGTATATACTAACATCTAAATGGGCCTTCGACGAATCCATCAAGATTGGTCTCCAATGACAATTTTATTGCATATACATGACATTTAAATGGGTCTTAGATAGGTTTATTGAGATGTTTAGGATCCTAGCTCATATTCAATTACAAAATGGGTCCAAGATAGGTCTATTGGAGCTTACTAGTTAGGGTACAGATATTGGTTTTTAACTGCCGTTTGATATCGGTCGATACGTATTGTATCGACCGTACGAACGTCTTCTCAGTCGATATGGCCGATATATCAGCGATATATATCGGTCCGATATCAGCCAAGATGATTAATATCGTATCGGCCGATATTTATTGATATTGGGTGATATCCAATACATATCACCGATATGTAATATCGCCAATATCGTTCGATATCGATAGTTTCAATTAAAAAAATAAAAAATAAAAGAGAGAAATTTCACAGCTAATATATCGACCGACACCGATATTTCAAACCTTGATCTAAAGGTACTCATCACGCTTTTCATTACTTGGAAACTCAACATACCCTATGCTTCCACTTAGAAGGACATCCCATTGCTCTTAACCACCTAGGAATTTGATTTTTTTGCCAAAATAAAATAATAATAATGACAAAATAGACAATTTGCCATGAAAATGAATATTTCAATTACCCACGACCATTGGATTTAAAAATAGATAAATAATTAGATGGGAATTCATGGTTTACTATTGAGAAGCTTTAGTACCGCTGGCTACTTAGAGGCACTAGACCTTGGGGTGCAATCTAAGCAGGTAGGTTATAATGAAAGCTGAATTTTAACCCGTCCATATTTAATTTGGGGGTTACTATTTTTCAATTCAACTTATATTTTGGCCTCTACAAACCTACCTATAACCCAACTCATTTTTGAAACTCGAAGACATTGTTAACTTTGGTCAATCAATTTGGGTCTTGTTAAAGATCAACTCATATAATTAATTAGATAATTTGGTATATATATATATATATATTGTATTGATATGCTTTAAGTGAAAGCATCCATAACAGTGTCTTTACTACTAAAACATATTCATTGTAGAGAGTTAATTCTAAAAAAGTCATCAAATGATGATATAAAAATAAGGAATATATATATATATATATATATATATATATATATATATAATTGAGGTGGTTTGGATTATACATAGTATAACCCTAGCCCAACCCAAATTAAAAATTGATCAAGCTTTTTCAAGTCTGATGAATTCATATTTTAAATGCTGAGTATTTTGGGTCATGTCAACCGAGTTCAAGTTGACTCTAATCGGAGTTGCACTCTTAACTAGATCCCTAATGGCTACTTAAAAGTCACATGAATTAAAATGCGGGATTTTTATTAATAAAGATTTTAAATTCTCTTACAAAAATCTCTCTTAGAGATGACTTCCATCATTCCAATCTTATCTAAGGGATCAAAGGAGTCTATAAATATCCTAAGCATACAAAGGAAGGGGAATCTTCTCTATGACCTTTAGAATTTTTTTGTGAGTCCAATCACATCCACTCTAAATCTCATCTCTTAGTGTACCAACACTCTGTCCCAGTTCTAGGAGATGAGCAAGTACTCTCTGCAACATTAAGGTGCAGAAGATTTCATCGTTTTTTCTTTGTTGTTTCTACTAAATTTCTTTTGCAATAAATATAAGATGTGTCGCTTTTGTCAGAGTTTTCTTTTACTTAAATATGTTATACCATCAAAGATTAAATATTCTTTTTTTAGCAGTAATAAGCATAAATATATTAAGAAAAAGCAGAATAAAATAGGGATAAAATTGATGGATCTAAAAGACTAAGACCTAAAAAAAACTAACTTGAAGAAAGGAGAAAAAAATAAAAAAGAGACCCACAAAAAACAAATACTCTAGAAGACACCACAAAGAGGCAAATAAGCCAGCAACTCCAAATGCACCCCTACAATCTGACTGAAATGGGCAACAACCTCTCCTCTACGATGCCATCTATACCCTAGGAAGATGGACAACAACCTCTCCTCTAGAACGCCATCTATATGTAAGACTAAACATGATCCACATTAAATTTGGAGCTCCATATAGAGGATATTAAATTAGAGAAATTGTGTTTAAATAAGGAAGGTCTATTTTAAGAGAGTTCTAAAGGGAGTTAGTTTCTTATTTTGATGAGAAGTAGGAATGGAAAGTTCTAATTGTCTTAGGGGTCCTCCCCTCTGCCTATAAAATGGTCTCTCTCCATAATTATCTATCAACTTAAGCCAACCCTAGTGTCTAAAAATACTATTCACGAAATTGGGAGAGGGCATTAAAGAGGAAAGAGGCAGAAACTTTAAGGTAAGTGTTTTCTCATGTTTTTGGACTTCAAGAAGTGTTGACATATCAAATGGAAGTTCAGATCTCACTCTTCTTCATCAATGGATCTAGGTATGTTTAATAATTATTACGTTAATGATTTCCGCATTAAGATTGATCTGTGTTTCAAGCATTAATCGATTCAGATCATTTGGTTATGTTGTTCGGGTATGTCGAACATTAAGTTTAATGATTAATGAATGTACGATTGATTCTCAATCAATAAACTCTGATATTATAATGAAGTATTATATGTAACATCAAAAGCCTGGTTCATAGGATCAATTATTGCTTGAAATAAAGAATAATTAAAAAAATAAAATTTTTGGATCTCAAGAAAGAGGACGACCTTTTATAAATCTAAAGTTTATAGATTTTAAAATTATAAAGTTTAAAATTGTATAGATTATGGATTTTAAAATTATGAAGTTTAAAATTTTATGGATTTTAAGATTATGATTAATAGATCTTATGGACTTAAAATCCAGGGATTCTTCCTCTTATGTTTTTGTAAAACCAATAATGAGTAAAACTATTATTCTTGACCTAATACCATATTATGATACGATTTGGTTAGCCACCAAAGTGGCCCAATCAGAATGTATTTGGACATCAGGTCATATAATTGTGGTCCAATACTCTTCCCAAGTGTCGGATAATAATGATTTTGCTAATCGCGATCCCTAATCAAAGAGATATTAGGTTGGCCCAAAAGTGCACCATTCCGAGTGGTTAACGGATTGAGATGATTGACGGGTACTTGTAGTTAGTATTTGTCTGGACACAGAAAGGTGGCGACGGTATTTGATCTGTAATACCCTGACCCGAAGGTGGGCCCAGAACGCTACTAAATTTATTTATTTTTTTAAAATATCACACATGCTCTTTACATGTGGACTCAAATATGTACCATATGTCTACCCTTTTACAAACATGTATCATACAATTAAATATAAAAAAGATAATATCATTTATAACAGAGTTACTAGCAGTAACGTACTGGTTCATACATGATTACAAAAACGGGTACCATATAAGGTACTCTACAAAACATGGTTCTAAGAAGCAACATGCAAAATAAATGAAAATCCCATCCATGGGACTCTAAGGAACTGCAATAACTTATCTATCCTTAAGTTTGAAATGGAGATTCCTCTTCCTCGAGTACATCTCCTGAAATGTGAGTGGTGTGAGCTAACCATCCCAGTGAAAAAAAAATAACAATGCAGTGTAATAATTATCAGGTTAGCCAAAATCAACATTTTCATCATAATATATTTGTCATGCTAAAAGAAATTGTTCCGGTTCTTGATCAACCCCAATTGATGATTAACAACCTTTACAAGGGACAACTTTGGGCTCTTCTCGTTCTGTCTCATCATCATTTTATCCTGAATCATCTTTTTGAACCTCCTCCTCTTCACCTTTTGCCTATCAAATCATTCTCATTTTACTGCTGATATCCAACGCAACACCTACACACTACACTGACTATAAGCATTAAGTCCCGACACGGTCAAAATGCAGAATCTTTCAAGTACATCTCCGACACACCTTGGCCGATACTGACACACCTGGGCCAGCAACTAACACACCTAGGCTAGTAGACATAAACTGACACACCTGGGCCGGTAATCGACACACCTGGGCCGATAATAGTTCAGTAGTTAAGGGTACGTGGAAGCAGTATAATTCATAAGCATTTCATCATCATGATCACAATATATGATAAACATCATAAATATCAATAAGTACTTTTCATAATAGTGCATCATGTCTAGGCATATAAGTGGGTTCATTCTTGAAACCACTCATTGCACTAGATCTTCTTAACCTGATATACTCCTACTGCAATGTTAAGTCTCCTCACCGTATGTGTGGGGTATACAGATATCTGTCAAAACACGAAAACAAGAATATAACGAATTATACAATCATTAATCAACATAATACACATAATCATAGTATTGCAAATTCTTTTATTTATTTTCCGGAAAAACTTTAAGGGTAATGGATATAAGTCTCCTAAAATGGGTTAGTATTCATTTTTAGATTATAATAATAATTAATAATATAATAGAATGCTCAGGCCACTACTCGTATAGCGAGTTAGGCCTAGAGATACAAATATAGGGTGCTCAAGCTACTACTTGTATAGCAAGTTAGGCCTACAGATATAAATATAGAGTGCTCATGCCACTACTCATATAGTGAGTTAGGCCTAGATATACACTCAGTGCCCGATCCCTTTGTTTTACCTAGCGGCAAAATTAATTGCTCAGCTACTGATAGCTATCGGGTTGAGTCAGCCACAGATAGAGAGTATCGACCTGGAAGTGAATACATATGTGTATATATATATATATATATATAGTATAATAGAATAAACAAAGGTTAGTATCATTTTTAATTGAGAATAGGGGTTTTTAAACAATGATTAACATAATAAAAAATACAAATCTCAGATTATTAATTTTAGACAAGTTTCAAAAATTATACCTATAAATGTATTTAATTTAAGTAATTTAAGTCTCTAATTTATTAACAAGATTAAATTAAAATTTGTTAAATTACTAACTTTAGATAAAACTAAGATATAGAAAAACCAACTTAACTACATCTTTAAACAATTATAAATTTATTTCAAGTTAAATAAACAAATTAAAATAAATCAATTTATAATTATAATTCACAATTAATTAAATAGGAAAACTCATCTTAAGTTTAAAACAAATAATTTTAAAATAATAAAAATAACATTTTATATTCTATTATTAATTCTAAGGCTAGAAAACATAAAAAAAATATACTTTCAATTGAAAACTTTGGTAGACTTTTCAAAAGAAAGCTTGCTGTAGAGAAGCGCTAAGGAGGTGTTGGCAGAACTTTGACTTTTCAAAAGAAAACTTGCTGTAGATAAGCACTAAGGAGGTGTTTGGTAGGAAAAGAAAGAAGGAGAAATCAGGATCGGTTATTTGCAATTGACTGTGGGCTATTACCTTAGGTGCTATTTATAGGAGGTTTGTTAAGCCATGCAGTATAAGAATCTTCCACATGGGCTAGTCTAGTACTCATAGACTAATGAATCATTCATAGGTTATATGAATCCTCTTTACAAGTTGATGATTTACCTAGAAGTGGCTTATATATATATATATATATAATATATATATTTAACTTTCTGTCGGTTATCATGTGACTGTAGCTAAAATTTACTATTCATAATAATATTATTTTATTATAGTTATAATCTTTATTTTATTTTCTTATTAATTTTAACTAATAAAAATTATTTAATTTGATCTATATGATCCAAAATGTTGAGTTTTAAAATGTTTAAATACCATATAATTTTGGAAAGTTATAATCCATTAAACTTAATTGATTTAAATAAAAATCACTTTTTAACACTATTCCCTTAAACTAAGTTATACTTATTTAAAGGGTTTAAAATCTTCATTTTTAGCTCTAGAGAAATAAAATGATAGATTTAAACATAAATTAAACACTAGTTATTTTTTTAGAATTTTCTAACTTCTAGAATTATTTAAAATAATCATTTTCTAGTTTTCGGATAATTTTTTAATAACATTTTAATGAAATAAAGACATTTATAAATTTTAAAATCTATATTTTTAATAAAGAAATCAATATTACTCAAATAATAATCAACAACAATTATTCAAACAATAATTATATTGTTAATGGTAAATTATCATTTTGCCCTTTTTAACTTAAAATGGTTGGATCAATGAGCTATCGAGCTCTAATTGGCTAAAACTAGATTTTTCACAAATCCCTCACTATAATCTATATGATTAACAGGTTAAATCATATTATTTAAGCCTATTTTAGGTCAGGGTATTACATAATCACTTGTATTTTGTTGGTCAGTTCTATCGGTGTCTGGGAATCACCATAATGAAATAGTATGCCATAAGATTACCAAAAGGTAGATCTGGTAATATTATTTACTAATGTTGATTGTTTGTATGTTTCAATTAAGTTTAACTCATAGTGTAATGTAAGTAAGCATGAAATTATATAATTTTTGCAGCATCTCTCCCTATTTGTAACACCCCGATTTTTCAAAGATATCAATATTTACAAAAATGCCATTGGAATGGTAAATTAAAAGGTTATGATCATAGATGAGAAAATTGTGGGGCACATGGTTCAATTAAGATCCAATGTACATATATTAAGGTTCAAATTAAAATAAATGGGTAATGTACATCTAATTGGGTCAAGATGGTTTGTCACGCCCCGACCCGACCGGTGGGCCCGGAACACGACTGATTTTTTTTTTTTTGAAAGATAAGTAAACTAAATTACAAGCGTTCTTATTAGGCCGGATCAACAGTTAGGCCCAGCGGTTACACATTAGCCCGTTAAGTGGACTCAAACATGTACCATATGCTTGCCCCATAAAAATAGACATAAAAACATCATAACATACTCAAATCAAATCTAACATTGATTAATACAAAGCATAAGAAAGTTAATCATTGATTCATCATTCAAAACATTGTCTAAAAAGGCAACATAGCCTATTACATCAAATGGACATTAAGTACCACATCCGGTACAAAAAAAGACAATGGTTCCAAGAACCAACAGAGAAAGATCAGGGCATTCCTCTCCGGGGGAATCCCAAAACACTGCTTTAGCTTAATCGCCCTAAGCCTGAAAGAGAGGGTCCTCCTCCTCGAGTTCATCGCCTGAAAGGTGAGTGGTGTGAGCTAACTAGCCCAGTGAAGGATAATTAACAATGCAAATTAAGTAAATATAAAACAGGTTAGCAACAGTTCAATATCACATGTTTGATAGAAAAATAAGCATAATCTCAAGTAATATATCAACATCATTAAACCATCAATCACTGCCATTTTCCATCGTAACGTCTGCCGGCTACACTGAGACCAGTATTAAGTCCCGACACGGTCAAAATACATCCTTCCAAGTACATCTCCGGCTCTTAAACGTAGCCGATACTGACACTCTCAAGTCAGCAACTGACGACAGCATGGTCGGCCCATGGTCCAATAGACATAAACCATCTCTCATATGGCTGATATTGGTTCAATAGCCCATGTACGTGGAAGCAGTCTTACATACACATACGATCAACATCGTAACACCATAATCATCACAGCACTCTTACCATAGTGCACCATGTATAGGCACATGAGTGGGTTCATCAAAATCGAAACCACTCATTGCTCAATATAACACCTGTTTACAAAATCTGCAGAGTTAAGTTCCTTCACCGTGATCGTGTGGTTTCGCGGTCTCTGTCAAACAACATACAAGTGCACAATCAATATACATATCAGATACGTACATATACGTAGTATTTGGAAATCACACGTTTTCCCACAAAATATCCAGGGTTCATGGAAATGAATCTCCTACTTGGTTTATAGCCCTTTTTAAATCATCCACAAGATAATAATATAATAATAAAAGGGGCTCAGTCCAAACTCATATTGTCTTCTGGGCATTGACCAGATTGACTTATTGAGTGAGGTCTAGATCCTCGGGTAACTTCTCGGTTGTCTTCTGGATAGAACCAGAGCTGACATTTTGATTAGGCCTCGAGGTCACCCAGTGCCCGACTATAGTGCCGGCCTGAAAGTGAATCACTCAGTTCCCGACTAATGTCGGACTGAAAGCGAATAAAATAATATTTACACTATAAATAATAAGAGAAAGGGGTTAGTACAGTTTTATTTAACAAGGGGGGTATAAATCATCACATCACATAATCTAAAAGAATAAATTTTTTTTTTTGAATAAAATAATAATATTTAATTATTTAATTATTTATTCTTTTTTTTTGTTCGATGGGAACCAACATTTAAAACCATAAGCAACTATAATCTCAAATAATTTTTTTTTTTGAATAAAATAATAATATTTAATTATTTTTTTATTTTTTTATTTTTTTTTCTTCGATGGGAAGCAACATTTAAAAATATGAGCAACCATAATATTAAATAAAATAATTTTTTTTTTTAATAAAATAATAATTTTTTTTTTCTTCTTCTTCTTCCCCGTTCACTGTCTGCAACAGACAGTGAACGACCGTTGAACAGTAAAATCGAAAATAGGAAATGGGCTATTTTCTGGACTCAGTTTTTACATCTGACCGGTCCGATGGATTCCTCCCGGAGTCCTCTTTCCACAGGAAGAGGTTTGGAGCTTTGAAACTCAGTGAGCCATCTGATCTTAACACCGGAAGCTCACTGATACGAGGAACCCTAAAAATTTTTCTAAATTTTTGAAATCGTTTTTCTCACTGAAATCAGAGCCAAATTCAAAAATTTTTTATTCCAAATCGGTCGAAATTGAAAGGGGAATGCAGTGGTTACCTTTAATTGAGTTTCTAGGCTGAAATCAAGATTTTTTTCTGAAAATCTCCTCTAAGTTACAGGTTGAGAAAAAAAAAAAAGCAGAGGGTCGGCCAGCTGGAAAAAGAGAGCTTAAAGAGCAGAGAAGGAGTGGGAGTGAGAACCGAAACTGAGCCAGTTTATATAGGATTTTCGGCCGGAAAATCCGGCGCATGCTCGATGGGACGGGACGTCGGAAAATCGCCGGAAAATCGGGCAGCAGGGCATGCCGCACGCGGCTGATGGTGCTACAGTAACAGCAGGTTCTCTGCTGTTTGCAAATTAGCCCTTCAAGTTTTTCTAAATTGCAGAAAGGCCACATTTTGATAAAAACTGGATTTTTAACTAAAAAAATAATTTTAAAAGCTCAAAAATTTAATCCAACCTTACAGATAGGTTGGGTTTTAAAAATCTTAATCACCATAAAAATTTTGGATTTTAACTCTTACTAAAAACCATTTATTTAAATAAAAACCATAAATTTACACTATTTACTTAAATAAAGAATTGTTAAAATAAACAATTTAGAAACATCATTTTGAGATGAAATGAAATATCTAGACCATTCTTAAAATGTTCTACCATAAAATACAAATTTCAAATTTTATTTCATTTTCAAAACCCTTTAAAATAATTAATACTCCCTTTCGGGGTTTTGACGGGCGATATTTAAATATCATTTTCTGAAAATAGTTTTATTTTAAAATCAGAAATGTAAATCCTTCATTAAGGAAAACATTATTCACCAATAATATTCACAAAATCACACAATTTAAAAAAAAATATACACAACAAGTGGTAAATTACCAAAATGCCCCTCCAGCTCGACGATCTGAATCAATGAGTTTTCGGGCTCAGATCGGGCCAAACCTGGGCTTTCCTCGAAGCCCTAACCAAAATCTCTGAGATTAACCGGTTAAACAAGATTAACGAGCTAAAACTCGCCTAATCTGGGGCAGGGTATTACATGGTTATTTGGGTCAAAGGACCCAATTGAGACCCAATGGGTCAAGGTAGACTTATTTGACCATTGGGTGAGCTCAATTTTAATTGGGTTAGGTTGAATTGATTGGAAATTAAATGAAGGATAAATGGGTAGGCTTGATGCAAGTGTGTAAATCACATTCAAATGGGTAAACCACCCATAAATGGGTCATAACGTCAAATTGGATCAATGAGCTAAATTGGGACCCAATGGGTCTAGTTGACCATGTTGATCAGGTTGACCGACTAGACCATCAAGTGAATTAAAAGAGTTGAGTTAAATCATGTTGAGTTGGGGCTGAAGTAAGTTGGATTTGAATTAAACAATGAAGTTGACTCAAGTGCATTAAATGAGTGGTATTAAATGGGGTGAGTTGAGCTAATGAGTTGGATGAGTTCAATTGGAAACCAAAGAGACCTTGAATTCAAATGAGTCAAGAGGGGAGGTGAGGAGTTGCCTTGACCTCAAACACCACAAAGACAAGTCCCACACGTTGGTGGCTTGGGAGTAATGTTTCATGCATGAAATTCAATGAGATGGGATAAGATTTACCTTGGGAACTTGGAGGGTTTCTCCCTCATCATGGAAACCCAAAGCCCAACGTTGGGGAGATGAAAGGGTGGTCTAAGATTAGGCCAAGTGTTCTATAGTTAAGCCATGGGACTCCTTGGTTAGACCAACATTCATGAGGGTAAATGAATGGTTTAAGGGGGCTGTTATACGAAAGAGTTAAACCACACCATTTGGCCGAATTCCATCTCAAGAACTTTGAAATTTCCATCTCTTTTCCTCTCTCAAAACCTATCTCTTGGCCGAATCATCCTTTGGTGTTTTCACCATTGATCAATCACACAATCAGCTAAGGACTAAGGGAGGCTAAGGAAGATAGGAAGCAAGAAGGAGCCAAGGAAAGTTGGAAGAGTGTGGATTGGTAAGTACTTCATTAGGTTTTGTTAATTATCATGATCAAGGATCATGGTTTGGTCTTTGTATGGCCAAATCCTAAGTTATAAGTGTAAGAACTTTCAAAGATAAAAGTGGTGGATGAGGTTTGGCCATGGGTATGGACGAACCCCATCAAAGAAGGTGATCATGCTAACCTAATTGTATGAAGAAAAGTAAATAACCATGGAGGGTTTTTCCGATATTTTAAAAGGGTTTTAAATCATGGATTTGAATGTCATGATTTGGCCATGTTATGACCGAATCCATCAAGGGTTTAAACCTTGGATGGTGAGGTATAAAAAGGATAAAAAGAGGATCAAAGTGGCCGAACCCCATGAAATAATTTGGTTATGTTGATGGTTTTTGAAAGTTAAAAACCATGCAATATGATGGACATTTTTAGAGGTTTTAATTAGACATAAGATGTATGTTAAAGGGTTCAAATCATGGGTCATAGGGTTCGACCACTTTGGATGGCCAAACCCCATGAAAGTAATTTGATTATTGTATGGTTTTTGAGAGATAAAAACCATACAATGATGGAGGTTTTAGGTGTTTTAAAGGGGGCTAAGACTAATGTTTTGGGTCGGCTATGGGATGGCTGAACCCTATTGTTTTTATGGCTAAGTTACAATGAATAAACTATGTATAAGTATTGGGAGTTTTGAATCAAAAGAACCATAGGGTTCGGCCATGTGTATGGCCGAACCCCATGGGTCATTATATGGGTGTTTAGAGTTAAAAATATGCTTAGAAATTATAAATGGATTTTTAGTATGTAAGGAGATGGAAATAAAGAACCATAAGGTTCGGCCATATGTATGGCCGAACCCCATGGAGTGATTTTGATGGACTTAAGCATTTGTGGAACCATGAAGATGATGAAAGATTAAGGGATAGTTAATTACATGGATTGATGGGTAAGTAACCTTATGAATGAAGGATTGAAATAGATCAAGTTTGAGATAGTGAGGTTCGGCCATGTTGTATGGCCGAACCCCACTAAGGTGGATTGGTTATATGGACTTTGATTATTAAACAAAGATTAAGCATTAGTGGGTCTAGTGGCAAAACCGTAAATACAAGCCATAATGTAAAAATGGAAGGAAAGATTAAAGGACTTGAAAAGAGGGGTCCAAAACCAAAGTGGTAAGGTTCGGCTATATTGTATGGCCGAACCCTACCAAAGTGTGTTTGAAGCGTGAGGTGGTTTAATATGATTAAATAAAAAGAATGGACAAATTCAAAGTGGGTGAGGTTCGGCCATGGGGTATGGCCGAACCCCACAGATGGTTTATGGGATCTAGATTTAAAGAGAAATCAAAAGGTTATGTTATTAACTTGCCGTTATATAAACAAGGGATCAGGACTTCTTGAACGGTGCACGAGTCGTGAACGGGTGACGGTTAAGAAGAACGGACACTTAAGTGAACTTTCTGTAGGTTTTCCTACCTCTTTGCAACCACATTTTATATTTGGTTTTATCTTGTTTTATATGGGATATTTGTTAAAGTATTATGTTTTCAAGTTAAGTTAGAATGCTATGATTAATTTATAAATGGCATATACTCATTAACATCTCATGCATGGCATGGGGTGATGAATATGGAAACCGAAGCCCACACTCCGTCGAAATGCCCGTGATGCAACTGTGGGGCCTCCTTAGGCAATGAGAGTCCCGCTAGGAGGAATATCTTGATGATGAGAGCAATATCAAGAGTAAACGAAAGAACACGGTGGATTACCTTGACGATGAGAGTCTCGTCAAGTGATGGTTATGTATACTTGTGACGGGTGGGACTCATTAAATGTGCATATATACATAGCATTGTTTTATAAGATTTTGATTATCATGTATCATTATGTTATATGCATGTTTTTATACTAACCATGTGGTAACCCTAATCAGAAGACCTACTGGGCGCGTTGATCTAACACCCTATTTCTATCCTTAGTGGATGACGCAGGAAAGGGAAACGCAAAGGCTGAGGATCACGAGGAAACCTAAGCATAGAAGCTTGGGTGTTGGAATGGAGTTTATTTATTAACGTTTTGAATACAATATTATGGACATGTAATAATGTTGATAACTGCTATGGTTTGATTTAAGTGTGAATGAAAGTTTAGTTTAAAATAATCATGACTTGTACTTGCTATCTACACAGTGTAATTCCGCAATAAGTTTATTATTATTCCTCATGATTTACTGAGTACCATGTGTGGATTGGTTTTCATGGGTTAGTCCGTGCACACATGGGTGGCCAATTAAGGGTCGGACTTTGGAAGTCTGGACTTACCTCGCGTCGTAATGTCTCCCCGCTCTCTTCCACTTTACTTACTTATAAAAAAAAAAAAATTAGATTCTGATTTTCGAAATGGTGGAAAAGGGCGGGGCGTTACACTATTAGACTGCATTCACAAGCTTTTGTTGTTCCAATGTTGACTGGACTTAATTTCTCTGAATGAAAAAAACAAGTTGAGTTTCACCTTGGTGTGCTTGATCTTGACAATGCATTAATTTCTGATAAGTCTACTATTACAAGTACAAGTATGACTGTAACGACCCATTCCGCTACGAGTACGTTAAACTAATACAAAGTCCCAAAACCAATTTGATACTATTTTAGGGGTATATTTTTTTTTTTTCCAAAATAAAGGGAAGTACCATTCCCGCAACCCACATTCAAATCAATAACCGATAGTACCAATAAAGTATTAATCATAATTGGAAACAATAACATCATTCCATTGTTACATTTATCCAACTTAATGAAATGTACACATATCTCAAATACATTAGCAAGTCCCCAATTACAAAATAAAACCATGACAAGTACAAAGCTGCAACTCTACGCCCAATGTCCTTTTGAGGGTCCCGCCGACCCTTCCTCTATGAAGTACCTGTGAGGCAAAGGGTGAGCTCTACATGCCCAGTGAGGGTAAAACACACATCATATGTCACCAAGCATACACTGTATATGATCATATGAATACATCCATGTCTATGATGTCTACATACATGACTATACAAGCAAGTGTTCTGCCCTTAACACACGGGCCCACATCTGTGTGACCTCCAGTACATCCTATAACCAACTCAATACAACTCTATGGCAACTCCATCATGTGCCCATCCGTTGCAGTCCACCCACTCTCGGATACACAGACTAATCTCCAACCGGATCATGATCCATACTCCTCGACCAGACCTATGACTCTCTCATGGCAACCCGCACACATACCACGACCAATCCAAGAGTCAGACTCACTAGAGTCCCAAACCGACTACCATATGGGAGTAACCACCTCACCAGTCCTCAACGGACTGCCAACTAGACTCATCTATAGTCTCCTCAACCAAGTACTAGAGTCTCGATAGTCAAACCTATAACCTTGGACCCCATCTGTTGGTCTCTACACAACTGACGTATCCATCCCTCACAGAATTCTATAGGTCTTCTACCGAGTGAACCAACCGAACTCACTCGTTAGGCACCCATAAATCCCTGGTGAGTCAACACCTATAACACAAGTCTCAACAATGAACCCCAAAGTCATAACCGCGGGTAAACACACTACCACATCACACCACAGGCTGTCCCCACCATACATGTGTCCTAGTCTGGAATACCATATCTCATACTGTACCCACCTTACAGGTGTCATAGCCTGGAATGCCATACCTCAGATTGTACCCACCCTGCAGGTGTCATAGCCTGGACTACCATCTCACACCACACCGCATGTTGTCCCCACCCTACAGGTATACTAGCCTAGAATATCTCATTACATCACATCGCATGTTGTCCCCACCCTACAGGTGTCCTAGCCTAGAATATCTCATCACATCACATTGTAGGCTGTCCCCACCCTCTAGGTGTCCTAACCTGGAATATCTCATCACATCACATTGCAAGCTGTCCCCACCCTACAGGTGTCCTAGCCTGGAATATCTCATCACACCATCCCTCGACCAATAAGTGAGCGAGTACATCCTCAGCCTATTCTATCATCCGGGAATCACAAATTGTCACGCCCCGACCCGAAGGGTGGGCCCGGAATGCGACTGATTTTTTTTTTTGAAAGATAAACTAACACGAGCACTCTAACTGGGCCGGATCAACGGTTAAGCCCAAAGGTCACACATGATCCCAACATGTGGACTCAAACACATACCATAAGTCTACCCCACAAAAGAGACATAATTATAATATCAACATAATATCATGAACAATCAACTCCAACCATTCATTCATACATTCAAAACATAATCTCAAGCCACTACAGAGGCAAACGGTTTAATACATCACATTAAAATAAATTAAGTGCCACACCCGGTACTAAATAAAAGCAAATGGTTCCAAGAACCAACAACAAAAGATAAGGGCATTCCCCTCAGGGGGAATCTCGAAACACTGCTTCAGCTTATCCATCTTAAGCCTGATAAAGAGGGTCCTCCTCCTCGGGTTAATCGCCTGAAAGATGAGTAGGGTAAGCTAACTAGCCCAGTGAAGGAAATATAACAATACAGTTTAAGTAAAAACATAACAGGTTAGCAACAGTTCAATAATATCACATGCTTGATAGCAATAAGCATAATCTCAAGTAATACATCAACATCATCAAACACTGCCATCATCCACCATAACGCTTGCCGACTACTCTGAGACTAATATTTAGTCCCGACACGGTCAAAATACATCCTTACAAGTATATCTCCGGCTCTAACTTAGCCGATACTGACACCCTTAAGTTAGCAACTGACGACAGCATGGTCCGCCCATGGTCTAGTAGACATAAACCATCTCTCATATGGCCGATATTGGTTCAATAGCCCAGGTACGTGGAAGCAGTCTTACATACTCATACGATCAACATCGTAATATCACAATCATCATCAGCACTCTTACCATGGTGCATCATGTCTAGGCACATGAGTGGGTTCATCAAGTCTGAAACCACCCATTGCCCAAACCCATCTCATAATAAAACCTATTTACATAATCTGCAGAGTTAAGTTCCCTCACCGTGATGTGTGGTTTACGCGGTCTCTGTTCAAACAAACAGACAAGTGCACAATCAAAATATATAACAAATACCTACACATACGTATTATTTGAAAATCATACGTTTTCCCACAAAATATCCAGGGTTCATGGAATTGAGTCTCCTATTTGGTTTCTATCCTTTTTAAATCATCATAATCCACAATATAATAATATAGAAAGGGGCTCAGTCCAAAACTCATATTGACTTCTGGGCATTGACCAGATTGACTTATTGAGCTAGGTCTAGATCCTCGGGTCACTTCTCGGCTGTCTTCTGGATAGGACCAGACCTGACATTTTGAGTTAGACCTCAAAGTCACCCAGTGCCCGACTATAGTGTCGGCCTGAAAGTGAATCACTCAATGCCCGACGAATAAGGTCGGCCTGGAAGCGGATACAAATAGTATTTACACTATAAATAGTAAGAAAAAAGGGGTTAGTACACTTTTAATTAACAAAATGGGGTATTAATATCACATCACATAATCTAACAAAATTTTAATTTTTTTTTTGAATAAAATAATAATATTTATTTATTCAATCATTTATTTATTTTATTTTATTTTCAATGGGAACCAACATTAAAAATCACAAGCAACAATAATATCAAATAAATATATATATATATATATGTTTTTTTTTCCTCCCGTTCACTGTCTGCAACAGACAGTGAACGGCCGGAAACAGTGAAAAACGAACATGGAAAATGGGGGATTTTCTGGACTCGATTTTTATATCTGACCGGTCCGATGGATTCCTCCGGGATTCTTCTTTCCATAGGGAGAGGTTTGGAGCTTTGAAACTCAGTAAGCCATCCGATCTTAGCACCAAAAGCTCACTGATAAAAGGAACCCTAGAATTTTTCTTAAACTTTGAAATCATTTTTCTCATTGAAAACAGAGCCAAATTCAAATTTCTTGATTCAAAACTAATCGAAATTGAAAGGGGAATGCAGTGGTTACCTTGAATTGAATTCCTGGGCTGAAATCCGATCTTTTGAAATTTTTTTCGTAAAAGCTTACGGGTGAAAAAAAAAATGGAAAAACAGAGAGGAAATCGGCTGGAAATAGAGAGCTTAAGAGAGAAGAGAATGAGTGGGAGTGAGAACCGAAGACAAGGGTTCCTTTTATAGGAAAATGGCCGGAAAAATTGGGTCGGGCAGCCACTGCATGCTGCTGCATGCGGTGGTGGCTGACGCTGCTACAGTGCCGAAGAAGGTTTGCAAATCAGCCCTTTTTAATTTTCTAGTTTTTGCAATTTAGTCCTTTATTTTACAAAATCCGGTTTTAAAACTAAAAGTATGATTTAAAAACTAAAAATCTTAATCCAACCTTACAGATATGTTGAGTTTTAAAAATCTTAACTACCATAAAAATGTTGGAAATTATGTCTTATTAAAAACCATTTATTTAAATAAAAACCATAAATTTATACTATTCACTTAAATAAACAATTGTTAAAATAAACAATTTAGAAACATCATTTTGAGGCTAAATAAATTAACTAGACCATTCTTAAAATGATCTACCATAAGATACTAATTTCAAAATTTATTTCATTCTCAAAACCCTTTAAAATAATTAATACTCCCTTTCGGGGTTTTGACGGGCGGGATTTAAATACCATTTTCTGAAAATAAATTTATTTTAAAATCAGAAATACAAATCCTTTATTTAGGAGAACATTATCCACCAATAATATTCACATATCAACAATATTTATAAAAATATACACAACAAATGGTAAATTACCAAAATACCCCTCCAGCTGGGCGAGCTGGATCACTGAGTTTTCGAGCTCAGATTGGGCCAAACTTGGACTTTCCTCGAAGCCCTAACTAAAATCTTCTAGATTAACCGGTTAAACAAAATTATTAAGCTAAAACACGCCTAATCTGGGGCAGGGTATTACACAAATCATACCAGCGGGAGCTGTCCCTCACCACATCATCCCTCGACCAATGAGCGGGCGAGCACCTCCTCAGCCTACTCGGTCATCCGGAGGTCACAAGCCATACCAGCGGGAGCTGTCCCTCACCGCGTCATCCCTCGACCAATGAGCGGGCGAGCACCTCCTCAGCCTACTCGGTCATCCGGGGGTCACAAGCCATACTAGTGGGAGCTGTCCCTCACCGCATCATCCCTCGACCAATGAACGGGCGAGCACCTCCTCAGCCTACTCGGTCATTCGGGGATCACAAGCCATACCAGCGGGAGGTGTCCCTCACAGCATCATCCCTCGGTCAATGAGCGGGTGAGCACCTCCTTAGCCTACTCGGTCATCCGGGGATCACAAACCGTCATCCCTCCCTCTGATCTCCACGCGGGTGAACCACTCAATCCATTAGACCACTAAGGACGCCTCATCCACCACGCACTCCAGTAGCGTGTCTGTGATGACGTCTAAGTCAGCCTTAGGCGAGCTAACACTCAACCCCAGAACTTCCCGGAGGTTTCCATGACCACCTCACAACATGTCCCATTTAGGACTCTCGGGCACCTCGCCCTCCAAACCGGAGCACACCTCCCTTGTAGGCGTGTTTAAATATCACACCTGACACTCTAACCCATGCCAGGGAAAACTTCAACCTAAGTCCAACCACCGGGTAGCCCATAGTCCAACCACCCTTCCACGGCGCGGTCCCACACAACATATCCAACCTACTAACCGACAAGTTAGGGGGAGTCTCTAGATCCTGATGTTTCCTAGTACCCATGCCACCACCAGCATCCCACATACGTTAGTTATACATATGCACAATTACCTCTACGTCTACACATGCTATTAACATAGTTCATCACATAACAATCAGGTGTATACATCACTATTTATCACGGGCTGGCATGTTAACATCCAAACATGTTATAATGTATAACAGTTCAAACTAATTATCACATAATCATATAACATACTATCAACACGACATATCATACCATAATCAGGCATATATCACCACATATCACATATTCGCATGTTGGCATCTTAACATATTATAAATAAAAATAAACCCTAATCATGTCATCACACAACCAATCAATCGTGACATCAGATGGGGGCCTGCCACATAATGGTATCAACAGCTCACTTGCCGAGTGGCTCATAATACCGAGGACTCCCATTCGCCGCATTTCGTACTCGCACATTTGATAGAGAGGTAATATGCATAGATGCATGCTAAAAGCGGTTATAAGTTCCCTCACCTGTGTGCGTTTTGAAATCAACTTCGAGAAACCTGATCCACTGGGTTGAGAGGGGGGGGGTGCTGAATCTGATAAAAGGAAATACAAAGATTAACGAACGGGATAAAACGGGCTAAAACAAGTCTGGGCCACAAACGGGCCCAAAATGGGCCGAACATGGGCCACTAGGTTGGGTTCGGGATTGGTCCTAAAATTGAAAACTGGATCTAAAATGGGCCGGATCTGAAAATTGGGCTTTAAGATGGGTCGGGCCCAAAGCTGGGCCGAACTGGGCCTGGCCTGAAACGAACTGGGCCAGTTGGAACTAGGTCAAACTGGCTGAGTTGGATCTAGGCCTAGCTGGGCTGGACCAGATCTGGCGAACTGGGCCAGACCTGGCGAAATGGTCTAGAACTGAACCCAGCCGAGTCAACTCAGTGACCGATTGAGTTGGCTCAGCACCAGTTGAGAAACAATGAAAGATAGGGGAAAGAAGAGAAAGAGAAGAAAATAAGAGGAAAACCAGAGAGAGAAAGAGAAAGAACAAGATCGAGAAGAGATGAGAAGGAAATCGAGTACCTGAAATCGGCAAGCACGGCGGAAAAAAGGCTTGGAAATCCGACGGCTGAAGGCGGAGATCAAGGCCAAAGATCAGCTGCAAGGAACAATTTCGGTTGGAGAGGCTGGAGAAGGGGATTCGAGCCGGAAGGAGGAAAGAAAAGAGAGGAGGTCGCGAGAGAGAGAGAGAAGAGGGAGTGGCTGCGGAAAGAGGAATTAGGGTTAGGGTTTGATGGAAGAGGGAAAAAGATGAAAAGGGGGGAAAGAGAGGGTGCGGCGGCACTATAGCGAGCTGCTACAGTGCTGCGCGCAAAGGGGTGTAACGGTTTAGGGTTTTGGGGGAGGGGGTCTTTAAGATAGGATTTTTTTTCCCTTATATAAAATAAAATCTTAAATTTTTCAAAAATAAATAAATAATTTAAAACTCATTAAAAATCAAACGTCTAACATCGAGGAAGATAACGTGTGATTTTCAAACTTTTTACATGATAAAATATTCAATAATTCAAAATTACCAAAGTGCCCTTCAAGTGTCTGAACTCAAAATCGGGCAAACCAGGACCCAACACGGGGCCCACACTTTCCCCACTGCTACCAAGACCCCAAAACTCTGAAAGATCGGGTCAGGTCGTTACAACGACTTCTGAGAAAAAATCCTACAAAGCATGGATCAGGTCAAATAGACTCAGCCTTATGTTCATATGCATGACGGTGACAAATAATATCAAAACTTTGCTACCAAAAACTGAAAGTACTAAGGAATACCTCCAAAATATTGAAAATAAATTCAAAATAGAGGACAAGTCCTTGACAGGGACACTTATGGCCAGGCTGACCACCATTAAGTTTCATTGAAGCTGTGGCATGTATGAGCACATAACGGAGATGACAAATATTACTGCTCAGCTGAAGAATATAGGGATGAGTGTTGATGATACTTTTCTTGTCCAATTCATTCTGAATTCTCTGCCTCCTCAGTATGGGTTATTTCAAATAAATTACAATACTATGAAAGATAAATGACAAGTAAATGAACTGTCAAGTATGCTGATTCAAGAGGAGGACAGACTTAAGCAGATGGGACATCATTCACTCCATCTAACACATCAAGAACCTATTAAGAAAAGAGGATGGAAGCCCATGAAATTTAAGAAAGCCGGAAAGAAACCATTAGAGCCCAGTATGTCTTCATAGACTCAAAGTGAGGGCACAAGTAATGTGAGGTATCACTTTTGTAAGAAACAAGGGCACTTCCAGAAAGACTGCCATAAAAGGAGATCGTGGTTCGAAAAGAAGGGTAACCATTCCATTCTTGTATGTTTCGAAACTAATCTCACTGAAGTTTGCTCTAACACTTGGTGGCTTGATTCTGGAGCTACAACTCATGTTTCTAATACGATGCAGGGATATCTTACGACCCAGACCATCGATCCAAATAAAGCCTTCATTTACATGGGAAACTGACAAAAGGTGCCAGTTGAAGCCATTGGGACTTACCGTCTTTTCCTCGACACTGGCTATCACTTAAATTTATTTGATTATCTTTATGTTCCTTTTATTGCCAGAAACCTTATTTCAATTTCCAAACTTGATGTTAATGGTTATTATTGTAAATTTGGATATAATGCCTTCAGTTTGTTCAAAGGTCTCTCTTTTATTGGGTCTGGATTATTGATTGATAGCCTTTACTGTTTAAAGCTTGATGATTCCTTTGTTAATTCTGTCATAGCCCTGCATCATAATGTTGGTATTAAACGTGGGTTGATTAATAAAAATTCCTCTATTTTGTGGTATAAACGTTTGGGACACCCGCGAAAGAATTCAAAGATTGTTAAAAGGTGAGATTTTTTCGAATCTTGATTTTACTGATTTAGGTGTGTGTGTAGAATGCATTAAGGGAAAGCAGATCAAACACACTAACAAATGAGCCACAAGATCTAAACGGCTACTTGAGTTGATTCATACTAATATTTGTGGCCCATTTGATGTTGCATCTTTTGGTGGAGAAACCTATTTTATTACCTTTATTGATGATTTTTCGCGTTATGGTTATATTTATATGTTGCATGATAAATCTCAAATAGTTAATAGCGTAGAGATATTTATCACTGAAGTTAAAAGGTAACTAGATAGAAATGTGAAAGTCATAAGGTCAGATAGAGGTGGTGAATATTATGGTAGGTATGATGAAACTGGTCAACACTCGGGGCCTTTTGCTAGACTAGTTGAAAGTCGATGTATAATTGCACAATACACGATGTCCGGTACGCCTCAGTAGAATAGTGTTGCTGAAAGGCGTAATCTCACACTTATGGACATGGGTAGGAGTATGTTATGTAATTGTATTGTACCCATTATGTTGTGGATGTATGCATTAAGAACCGTAATGTACTTACTTAATCGGGTTCCTAATAAGTCAGTTTCTAAGACTCCTTTTGAACTGTGGATGGGAAGGGAAACTAGTTTGAGACACCTGCATTTATGTAGTTGTCCTGCAGAAGTAAGAATTTATAATCCACATGGAAGAAAACTTGATGAACGGACAATCAGTTGTTACTTCATAGGTTACCCTGAGAAGTCCAAAAGGTACATGTTCTATTGTCCGAACCATACTATGAGAATTGTGGAGACTGGTAATTCTAGATTTATTGAAAATGGTGAGGTTAGTGGGAGTGATATAATGATAAATGTCGGTGTGTAAGAAGTAAGGGTACAAGTCCCTATACCCTTAACTTCAGAAATTGTTGTCCCTAATGTTACTGAACAACCTGATGAACAACACCTGAATGATGAATCACTCCATGACGAAATCATTACCAATAATGAACCGATTGTGGAACAACCACAAGAAATAGCATTAAGAAAGTCTAAAAAACAAAGGAGACCTACTATTTCGGATGACTATGTGGCATATGTATAAAAATCGGATTATGATTTAGGGGCTATTAAAGATCAAGTCACTTATGAAGAAGCCATATAATGTGATGATTCTATTAAATGGTTAGACGCCATGAAAGATGAGCTAAAATCTATGGCCCAGAATGAAGTCTGAGATCTAGTAGAATTGCCTAAGGGATGCAAGAAAGTTGGATGTAAGTGGGTCTTTAAGACCAAACGAGACTCTAAGGGCAATATTGAACGATATAAAGTAACACTTGTGGTCAAAGGGTTTACTCAGAAAGATGACATTAATTATAAAGAGACCTTCTCTCTTATATCGAGAAAAGACTCTTTCAGAATCATTATGGCTTTGGTGGCTCATTATGATTTGGAGCTTCACCAAATTGATGTTAAAATTACATTTTTGAATGGTAGTTTAGATGAAGAAGTGTTTATGGAATAACCTAAAGGATTCCCCGTAGAGGGTAAGGAACATATAACATGCAAATTAAAGAAATCAATTTATGGCCTTAAACAAGCCTTCAGGCAATGATACCTTAAGTTCAATGATACCATTGCTTCCTTCAGTTTTAAGGAAAACACCGTTGATCGGTGTATATACATGAAGGTTAGTGTGAGTAAATTTATCCTTCTGATATTATATGTTGATGATATTTTGCTTGCCACTAATGATCTTGGTATGTTGTTTGAAACCAAGAAGTTTCTCTACAATAATTTTGAAATGAAAGATATGGGAGATGCAACATACGTGATTGGAATAGAGATATTCTGTGACAGAACACGTGGTGTGTTAGGGCTGTCTCAGAAAGGATATATAGAAAGAATATTAGAGAGATTCGGTATGCAACACTGTTCCTATCAAGATTCCCCTTATTCAGAAGGGAGATAAATTTAGCTTAAATCAATGTCCACATAATGAACTTGAAAAGAAACAAATGGAGGGAATTTCTTATGCATCAGCTGTAGGTAGCCTGATGTAGGCCAAGACCTGCACCAGATCTGACATTAGTTTTGTTGTTAGTATGCTGGGGAGATACCAAAGAAACCCTAGAATGGATCACTGGAAAGCAACAAAGAAAGTAATGAGGTATTTACTGGGTACTAAAGACTTTATGTTTACGTTTAAGAGGTCCGATAATCTCGAGATCATTGGCTACTCAGATTCGGATTTTGGTAGTTGCATTGATAGCAGAAAGTCAACGTTTGATTATTTGTTCCCTATGGCTGGCGGAACAATATTATGGAAAAGTACCAAACAATCTTCACTGCAACATCAACCATGCAAGCAGAATTTGTGGCATGCTATGATGCCACTATTAAAGGAATGTGCCTTGTAATACCCTGACCCAGATTAGGCGTGCTTAATAATCTCCCTTAGACCGGCTAATCTCCAAGATTTCGGTTACGGCTTAGTGAGAAGCCCAGGTGTGGCCCAATTCGAGGTCGAGAGCTCAGTGATACAGTTCATCCAGCTTTAGGGGCAAAACGGTAATTTACCACTTATTGTTATTATTTTATGAATTGTGTTATTATGTGATTATTATTGATTGATTTTATTCTCCTTAATCAAGGATTTGTATTTCTGATTTTAAAATAAATTTATTTTTAGAAAATAATATTTAAAACCACCCGCCAAAACCTCGAAAGGGAGTAATAAATATTTTTAATTAGTTTTGGAAACAAGATAATTTTCGAAACAAGTATTTTATGTTAGACCATTTTAAAAATGGTCTAGTTATTCTTTAAAACCCGAAAAATGAGGATTTCAAACTGTTTTATTTAACACAAGTTAAATTACGTAATTAGTGTTAAATTATTGTTTATATTTAAATCAATCATTTTTAGTGAGTTTTAAATCTCCAAATTTTTATGGTGATTAGAATTTTAAAATCCAATTTATCTGTAAGGTTGGATTAAAATTCTTGAGCTCTTAAAAACATGTTTTACTTAAAAATCAGATTTTATTAAAATAGGGGACTTATTTGCAAATTTGGAAGTATGGGAGGGCTGATCTGCAACCAACGATAACTTGCTGGTTACTATTGTAAACGTCAGCTGTAGCTGCATGCAGCCGCATGCAGTGGCCATCCGGCCACCTTTTCCGATTGAAATTCTATAAAAGGGCCCTCAGATCAGTTGTTCTCACTCCCAACAAATCTTCATCTTCTCTATCTCTCTCCATCTCTCTCAGTCAGTTGAAACCGAACCCATCCCTTACCTCTGTTTCTTCCCAGACTCAGTCACCCGTAAGCTAAGAAGGAAGTTCTTTCAAAAATCAGATTTTCAACCCAAGAACTTCAGTGAAGGTAACCACTGTGTTCCTCTTTCAATTCCAATCGGTTTAGAATCAAGAAAAACCAAATTTTGCCATGATTTGAGTAAGAAAAACCATTTCAAAGTTTAAGAAAATACACAATTTTTAGTGTACAAGTGAGCTTTCAGTGTTAAGATCTAATGGCCTACTGAGTTTTGAAACTCCAAACCTCTCCCTATGGAAAGAGGACTCCCAGAGGAGTCCATCGGACCGACTAGATGTCGAAACTGAATCCGGGAAACCCACAGTTTTCGGATTCGTATTTCATACAGTGTCTGTTGTCAAGATGACTCTCAGACAGTCCGAGAGTTGATCTTCGGACGGTCTGAGCCCTTCCGACGGTCCGAGAAGACCCCTCGGAAGTTCCGAGCTTCACCCGAAGCCCAGAAGCGCCCGAGGCTAGCTTGGTTCAGCCGGATGTTCCGAGCAGAGTTCGGAAGGACCGAACCCAACTCGGACGATCCGAACCTCACTTCGGATGTTTCGAGGTAGACAGACCCACCGAGACCCATTTTTCAGATTTTATCGGTTCGGAAGGACTTCAGATGATCCGAGACCCGATCTTAGGACGATCCAAAGTCAGACCTCAGTCCGAGGTCAGTGACTAATCTAGGTAGTGGTTTGGATGATCCAAACCCACAATACTTGCTTCCGAGGCATGTTCCGAGGGACCCAGTTTTTAAGTGTTAAATATTGGTTGTTTGTTTGATTGCATGTGAAGTTAGTACCCCATTGTTAATCTAAAAATGTACTAACCCTCTTCTCTTATTAGTATAGTGTATCTACTATTGTATTCACTTCCAGGCCGAATCTATTGGTCGGACACTGAGTGACTTCACTTCCAGGACGCTATATTTCTCGGGTACTGAGTGACCTCGAGGCCTTACTCAAAATGTCAGATCTGGTCCTATCCAAAAGACAACCGAGAAGTGACCTGAGAATCTAGACCTAACTCAATAAGTCAATTTGGTCAATGCCAGAAGACAATATGAGTTTTGGACTGAGTACCTTTTTATTTCTATATACCGTGGATCATTGTAACTTAAAATGGTTAGAAACCAAGTAGGAGATTCAATTCCATTTACCTTGGATATTTTTGAGAAAACAAGTATGATTTCGAAATACTACTTGTGTGTATGTAATTGATGCTATGTATATTGACGTAATAATGATTGTTCACTTGTTTGTTTGTTGAACAGAGACCGCGATACCACACATTTACGGTGAGGGAACTTAACTTTGCAGTAGTTGTAAACAGGTTATATGAGATGGATCTTAAGCAATGAGTGGTTTCAAGTTTGATGAACTCACCCATGTGCCTAGACATGATGCACTATTGTAAGAAGTGCTCATGGTGTTTAATGTTGATGATGTTGATCATATGAATTGTTAAATACTGCTTCCACGTAGCTTTTACTATTGAACCATCGCCGAGCTGAGGTGTCGGTTACATCTACTGGACCAAGTGGGTCGACATTGACTGGCAAGGTGTGTCAGTACCGGTTTTGAGGTGTATACCAGAGATGTACTTGCAAAGATGTATTTTGACTGTGTCGGGACTTAATACTATTTGTGTCAGTATAGTATCTAGGGGTTACGGTGGATGACAGCAGCAATGGAAAGATGATGATGAGATGATGGAAATGATTATTAGATATTACTTAATATTATGAATTTATTATCAAGCATGAGATGTTATATTGCAACTGTTGATTATATACTAACTTGTTGTTTACT
Organism: Chimonanthus praecox; assembly: GCA_022113865.1. NCBI lineage: Eukaryota > Viridiplantae > Streptophyta > Magnoliopsida > Laurales > Calycanthaceae > Chimonanthus > Chimonanthus praecox. The sequence goes on along the minus strand of CM039087.1, from coordinate 14,280,671 downwards.
TAAACTGCACTGTTATATTTCCTTCACTGGGCTAGTTAGCTCACCCCACTTACCTTTCAGGAGACGAACCCGAGGAGGAGAACCCTCTGTTTGAAGCTTAGAGTGGATAAGCTGCGGCGTTGCTTTAGGATTCCCACTGAGGGGAATACCCTTGTCTTTCTTTTCGGTTCTTGAAACCATTAGTTTTTGTAAAGTACCGTGTGTGGTACTTGATTTGTGTTAATATGATGTATTAAAGACTACCATGTATCTGTAGTTACTTTTATGATGTTTTAATGATAATTCAGTGTTGGAATTATGTGATCATGTTAGGTGTTGCTATTGTGCTTTTGCTGGGTAGAGTATATTTTTGAGTCCACATGATGAGATCATGTGTGATCTTTGAGCTTAACTGTTGATCCGGCCCAATTAGAATGCTTGACCGTTGTCTTGACTTTCAAAAAAAAAATCAATCGCGTTCCGGGCCCACCCTCGGGTCGGGGTGTGACATGGCTGCGGAACTTTGTCTCAGGATTTGAAATTGTCGACAGCATTGCTAAGCCGCTGAGAATTTACTGTGATAATTCTGCAACAGTATTTTTCTCTAAGAACGACAAGTATTCGAATGAATCGAAACACATGGAATTGAAGTACTTTGTCGTGAAAGAAGAAGTTCAGAAACAGACGGTGTCTATTGAGCACATTAGTACTTTACTTATGGTGGCAGATCCGTTGACGAAGGAATTACCTATAAAGACCTTTATGGAACAGGCCAATAGAATGGGTCTTGAACGTAATCTATTATGATGTAATTATGTATTTTGAACTGCATTATGAATAAATGTGCACTATTTGACATTTGAGTACTCATATATACGTTTCTGATTATTGTTCCTGCTTATTATTGTTATGTATATACATTATGTGTGTTTATTTTGACACTAACAGGAATAGTTATTTTGTTATGACACTTATGTGAACCATTATAAAAAATCTCTCATTTAAGGGCTATGATAGGTAGGTCACTTATATTGTTGTAATGGAAGGGATCATGTCGGGATAAGATGATGTGCAACCGCCATTGCCCGCACTTGTGGTTTGTTTAGTATTAGCATTATGATGTTGATCACATTATGTTGTTAAATACAGTTTACATGTACACCTTATAATATACCTGTTTTAAATCCCATGAAGTATAAATGTGGGCCAAGTGGGAGAATATAAGACTAAACATAACCCACATTAAATTTGGAGCTCCACATATAGGATATTAAATCAGGAAAACTGTGCTTAAATAAGGAAGGTCTATTTTAGGAGAGTTCTAAAGGGGATTAGTTTCCTATTTTGATGGGAAGTATGAATGAAAAGTTCTATTTGCCTTAGGGGTCCTCCCTCTGCCTATAAAAGGGTCTCTCTCCATAATTATCAATTAACTTAAGCCAACCCTAGTGTCTAAAAATACTATTCACGAATTTGGGAGAGGGCATTAAGGAGGAAAGAGGCAGAAACTCCAAGGTGGGTGTTTTATCATGTTTTTGGACTTCATGAAGTATTGACATATCAAATGGAAGATTAGATCTCACTCTTCTTCATCAATAGATCCAGGTATGTCTTATAATTATTATATTAATAATTTCCGCATTAAGATTGATCCGTGTTTCAAGCATTAATCGATTCAGATCTTATGGTTATGTTGTTCGGGTATATCGAACATTAAGTTTAATGATAAATGAATATACGATTGATTCTCAATCAATAAACTTTGATATTATGATGAGTATTACACCATACACCCTCCCCTCTTATTCAAGAGACAGAGATCCCAACAAAGAAGATACCAAAAATTCTTAACTAGGGCCTTCATTTGTAAAGTCTTTGGATTCTCAATATCTTTTGTTGTCTAAACTATTGACTACAATGAACAGGGCTTGAAACTCTTTTTCTTTTAAAAGGGGTGGGTAACAAAGCTCTATCCCTATTTTATGCCGCTTGAATATCAGATATTGCTTGAACATTATTATCAAACTGGATCTCCAACTTTTTACGTATCTCTAAAATTGATCTACAATCTTCTTGCGAGTAACCCTTAACCTTCAGAGAAATTAAACCATCATTCTCTGGTCTAAGAGACCGAATCTAAAAATGTAGAAATATTGTCATCTTCGGAGTGAAGTTATAAAATTTTGGAATCCTCATATATGGATTAAGACGATTCAACTAGATTTTCTATAGGAGTGCTCTCGATTCTTTCAAATAATTTGACAAATTGGAATTCAAGAATTTAAAGTCAAAACCTTTTTACAAACATGTTTTTTAATGTTGTCGTCAATAGACTGTCTATGAGCTAGGCCTCCAAGGTTTTTTTAACAATGGCACAATTCCCAAGTGACTCTAGGTGTGATGCCTGGTGCATAGTTTAATACCTTCAAGCATGACTTCCAACAGTATCAAATGGGACTAACTGACTTGAAGGCTGATTTAAGGTAGGAAATTTGAAGTTTATCGTAGTGGGACTTGATAGTTGATATGCCTATTCACCACTTTATTTTTTATTACTAGGCTTGGACAAACAAAAGGGCCCTCCATCACAAGTGTCATGTTGATAGGAGCTGCCACTTGAACCCTATCTAGCCAATGACTGATAAAAAGGGTGATCAGTTCTTCCACTCAGGCTTGTTCCATTCAGGTAACTCTTTCATACAATTGTGCAGAGGTCAATCCTCATATAGGATAATTGCGTCTTTATGCCGTCCAGTGAGATTGTGCAGGACAATCTCAAAAGATTTATGTTAATAAAGCATGTCAGATCGATGTAATAGATTGAGTATTAAGTCTATTAGCAAACAATTGACAGTTGTTAGAGGTAGATTTCTTCTTACGTTCACCTATGTTGGGTGAGAATTCAAAGAACAAGTTTTAGCGAGAAGAATAAAGAGTTTGGTTTGCTTTGAGAGAAATCGAGACCTCCAAGTTAGACAAGCTAACAGTAAACAAGGATATATTTTTCTTCCATTCATTCCATATGGCAACCGTACTTAAATAAGAGACTCAAAATGAAAACATAATCTGAACTACTCACTTTCTAAACAAACCACCCACTTCCTAAACGTTAGTATGTTGACGGACCCACTTACTTATAACTAATTTCTACATACTTACTACCTGGACTTAATCAAAATAAGACACATAACAAAATGTTTATGAGAGTAGGTCATTTCAACCCTTGAGCTCTCTACAAACCCAAGAATTGTTTCACCATTTTCTATTCTAGTCATAAAAAAAAAAAACCTAAATTGTAACCTTACAGGTAGGGTTTGTTGGCCTAGATGAGTATCGAGAATGGAAATAATGCAAATGAAATGCTAATCAAGCACACCAAAGACCTTACATGAATCTATAGACATAGAGACAGGGGTCAAAAAAACGCCTGAGATATCTTGTATCGGCCGTACTGGCGAGATCTCAGCTGATATGACTAGATCTCGCCGATATGGGCCGAGATTTGTAAAAAAAAAAAAAAGAGAGAGAGAGAAAAATATCATTTGATATCAACGAGATATCGGCCGAAAAATGGTGGATCCGAGATCTCGGCACCCTGCATGGAGAACAACAAATACAAAGAAGAACAAAGAAGAGATGAAAAAAAATTGCCATTTAGAGGCCCAAAAGTTTCACTAGGCCTAGATACAAACACACACCAAGATTGGAGCCCATTGTTTATAGACTCCAGAACTCAACTTCACAAAACCCATGTCTCAAAAGAAGATATATTTAGAGATCTCTCCATCCATATAATTTTCATAGCCATGCTCAATTAAAAGCCAAGAAACTTTGCAATGGGCCATTTGCTGAAGTTTTAGGGCCTGCACATGATTATAGATCAATGTTTGAGATAATTTTTTTCTTCTTTCTAAGTGTAATAATTCTTCCGTCTTATTTTAATTGTCTGATTTAAAATATTTATATTTTTTAAGGAACTCTCTATATAAGGCTAGCACCACATGTGATTTCATCTATTTTCAACACATTTTATGCTACTCCAATACAAATGAGATAAATATTTTAGAACAATTTCAAAATCTATATAAGACAACTAATTTGGAATAGAGAGAGTATTTCGCATAAAACTCAATAGGAAACTATAAAAACTTTCATTGCCCTTCCAATGATGTTTTTGGCCCAGCTACTGGAACAATTAAACCTTCCCAGGTCAACATGGTAAATGGGCTTTACCATTTTGACTCAAAAAGCTAAATAGTGCATCTTTTGACCTTAGGGAAGACAATTTTTCATTTTTTCTTCTCCGATCAAAACAGGAAGTCGTATACTTTTTCTTTACAATCAAGATGTCTAGGCCACTTAGAGACTTATTTTGGAATATACGCAAGCATTCCTTCTTACTCACACATTGAATAACTCTATAGAAAATGATTTTTAAGGTGAAATAAAAATTGAACTCACGACTCTTATTTTTTAAAGTACATTTTTTAAGATTGCTCTAACCATTTTTTATTAATTGTATACTATTTTATTAAGGGTGACATAATCACTAACCTTTGACCATCCTATAGGGAGGACGGGGATGATAGGCCCTATTGATTGCCTCTGATAGCAAGAAATGGAGGTCCCACGACCATTAAATCAATGCATGCACCGTTTAGGAAATTACCCGCCAAAAAATCAATAAAAAATATCATTCAGACGCTAAAGATTAAAGGAAAAGGTGACACTTTCATTAAATGTGAATACAACTAATCTAAATCAAAATACAAAATGTGGGAGAAATTGCCTTAAATCTTAAAAGCTTACAGAGGGTTTCTCTGTAGATTTGGTCAATAGGCTAAATGTGGTAAACGTGTAATACTAGCCACCAAGTAGAGGTGAAACTTGGACTGGGTTTTAACTCGATTCACATTATTTGATCTTGGAAATCAAAGGCTGAGTTATGTATTTGTAAATTTAGGGTTAGATCAGATTGAAAAAAAACCAAATAGAATTCAAATAAGCTACGCTAAGAAATTTAAAATCAACTCGATTCATTCGAATTAACATGATTTTTTGCAGGATGAATAACACTACAGCTAGTGAAGAATGCAGGTATAGAAACTCAGTCTCAGTTGTATTGTTGTTGATATGTTCTTACTTCTTTTTTTTAATGAATTCTTGAATTTAAAAATGATGTTATTTTATTATAATTCATATAAGTGTCAAAAACACTTTTTATAGATCGAATAAAGTTGAAAAATATAGATATTGAAGTGAAATTAATGCTGATGTTTTCTTCAAATTTGAATTAAAAATGGGTACAACTGCATGTCAAAATTAAATTGAGTCAAGCCAACAATTTGATTTGAGTATGTAAACAACTTGAATCAAATTGAATCGAACTCAATAATTTTTTATTTAAATTGAGTTGAATTATTACAATCTGACTCAACCCACTCAAATTTGAAGTCTACCACCAAGAGAAAAAGTTAAGCTTATCAACGTGTTGTCGGGTTAGCTCTGTAGAGCCCCATTTGTGATTCTGTTTAATGCCCATGTGATTAGGCATGCTTTAAGTGTGCCGATTGAAGCATTGGCGTCACAATCACATTCACCTACTCTCCTCAAGTGGGGACTTTTGGAAGGTCATGCATTGATGCGATTCCAATTCAAAAAAATTAAGTTTGTATTTTTTTGTATTTATAATGTATGTGAATTTTTCTTTTTATTGCTAAAGTACATTTATAATAAATAAATTTGTCGTAAAAAAGCTTCTCGTATTAATTACTTGTGCACAAGCCTTTTAAACCATTTGACTAATCTTACATCCAAACTTTATGAGAGAGTAGCATTTTGAGGTAAATTTGAAATCGAACTAAATATCGTTTAATCTCATTAAATTACAATCATTTATACAATCAAGTCCCCTTCTCTAAATACGCCTAAATGAACACTTTTATAAAAGTCGATTCACATTGAAGTATTAATCTTAAAAGTATAGTTAAAAGATTACTTACAATTTGACGACGGTTGTGGCTTCAGTTAACTAATTTTTTAATTTCTTTAAAATTCGAAATCACAGTCTCCAATGACGAACACTTTAGTAGTGTGGAGACTGGAGAGTACTTATAAGTCCACATGGCAAATTTTCATTTTTGTTTTAACTCTAACATCCACTATTTACTCAAAAATAATAGTTTAGTCGGACGAGAAAACATCAAAATGATATGAACACCCGTCGTCGTCATCATCGTGTCGAAATCAAAATCTCATTTATTTGAAGTCAATTTTTCAAATTCTACTTCTTCATTTAATTCTATAATAAACATACAATCAATTACTCCACTATTTGTTATTTTTTTATTCATTTTCTTATATTTTCAATGATCTACCTCTCATTTACCTTTTAACTTTTAGCTTCTCAAACTCTGCATAGTTAGATTGCCAGGGCTCGCTTGCTATGGCAAAGTAGGCTGCCACCTAAGGTCTTCACAAATGTTACTAATAACTTTGCTCACAATCTCAGGACCCCTGAAATCTCAAGACTAGCACTGCCTAGAGCCCTTGAAATTTCAAGACATCTGAGGACCGACACTGGAGATTGCCTCTGATCTCATAAAGAACATCATTATTTTATAATAAAAGATACCAGTGTATAACTTTTTTTATACAAATGATGTTCTTTTTACAATTTAAATGATGAGAAGAGAAAAAGAAAATTAGTATTTCTTACTGCAATTTATGCAATGAAGAGGTGTAAATATGAACCCACCGTGAACGCCCACAAAGTAAAAGAGTTGCCAATAGATTCAATGAAACAAAACCATGGTTGGAGCCAACTTAGATGTCTATGGATTGGCTAGCCGTCATATAAACAATAAGGAATGAAGAAGATAAGTGCAGCAAGTAACAGAGAAAAGGACGTTTACGCTTAACAGAGTGCAATGTCTGCAACTTTTCTTCATATCCTCGTGCTTTAAATAACACAACAAAGCTCTTTAAATCGATTCATTGAATCTGAATACTTCCATTTGTTGGTTGTCGTTTTGAAATGTTGACTCTCTCAATAGATGCCCCTTTGTCCACTTCCTTCTGCTGCTTCGCCTTCATTTCATTCTCCATTTCAAACAAATGGGGAAGGGATGGGAATATAATATTAAATTACTATTTTCAAAAAAAAAATACAGTAATTCATTTTGTCTTTAATGCGTTGATTTCTAAATGAGAAACTTGAGAATTAATTTGAGTTTCTAATATTGAGCCAACAAAGCATGGGTTCAACTGTTGAAGCTTTGCTTAGATGCTTGTTGAACCAAATGTGAATTGAGCATGAACTTGACATGTAAATATTTAATTGATCATGCGAGCTTGCAAATTGCTTAAAAGGAAAAAAAATCGTGGGATGCAATAATCCCATTTTTAAGTTTGTAGGGAAGATCTCTGTGGTATCTGTTGTTGGTATAATTTTAAGTAAAAGATCAGAGACAGGCTTAATATGAAGAATCTAAGAGTTTACCAATTGTAGGTACTAAGATGATGAGTAGGCTGTCGAAAACTTGAAAATAATAGATACAAAAGGATGCGATAGGTCGGGTTTGATAGAATTTAATCAGAGTTCAACCATGGTCAATTCAGTTAAACCGGTCACATTAGCATGACACCCTATAATAATATTAATTAAGTAATAGATTAATTAATTAACAATAAATTAGTTAAAAAATAATAATAAGCTAATAAATATCAAATATCAATCACAAAACACATAAAACATAAAAAAATTAATAATCCCATTTCATAAAAATATCTTGTTCACACTTCACACTAATTATAATTATAAATAATAGAATAGTCCAACAATCTAATATAATAAGTTTGAAATCTTTTAGAGATACTGAAGGTCAACTGTACAACCCTTTTGAAGCATTAGTCATTAAGGGTTTTTGAGAGTTTGAACTCTAATAAAATCGAGGTTCAACCAGTTTCAACCGCTTAAAATGGTGGAGTTTTAAAACATTGGTGACTGAATTTATGATTTATAATAATGTCAAATAGAGAGTGACACAATTCAAAAAGTTGATCCCAAATAAATAAATTTTGAATTTTGATAATGATGATAATCATTTTAACGGATAGTGCATCATTTACTATATTGTCCTAAGCTTACACATAAAAAAAATATGAATACTTATGTATATATTCATTTTCTTATAATAGAGGGAAGATAAAGTATTCTTATTAAATGTCTACGTAATTTTTCTTATTGGGTAATGAGTGTGACTGATCGAAATAGAATTATAGTATATATAAAATATTCATTTATACAAAATAATTGAATAAAAAACATATACTAATCTAGTCAATTAGGACCTAACTTGACTTTGGTTTAAGATTAACAGTGCCAAGTAAAAGCAGATTGTAAGCAACTGAAAATTTGATTAGAAGTGGATATGACTTGAAGACATTACATGATTTTAATATTTTTTAAGTATTGTATGAGCAATATAACTCTCTCCCCACAAACTTGGTGAATTCTTCTTTTATTCAAGCATGCTAACACTCGTTGAAACAGTCCATCGTCAAACAAATAAGATTTTCCATTAAATTGGTCACTTTTTCGACTAAGGTGATTACATCATACCATACACAACATTGAACACAAGGTTGAGAGAATAGATCACACAGGTTTAAATACAAACTCAACTTATATTGATAGCCGAAAAGTTGTATAAGACTTGAACACTATGCAAATAACACACTCTCACAACATGCTTCACAACTTGGAAAGTGCAACTCTTTCCCCAGCTCCTCTCATTAGTTTAACTCCTTGCAAACTTATGAGGTTTGAGGGTTCAAACGAGCCCTCCATCTCTTTATATATACTTAAGGCATTGCCCCATGGTTCACTACGATCGTGCCACTTGTCACAAATCTACACACCATGAAACTTCTAAACATTTTTCTAGAATACTCTAAGAATTTCTTACTATTTCACTCATCTAGACTCCTTAGACATTCCACATACTATTATATTCTTTTACATTTTCCATAGACTTCAACGGTTCTCTGTAGAATTGTACAAGACTCCGTACACTCTAGACGCTTCTAAAAAATTCTAAATATTTCTACAATATTCTAACCTTTTGTGACCTTCTTGAGTCTTCCAAGACATTCGAAGTCCATCTTCAAGCTTCTAAGGATCTTGTTAGCAAAAAGCTCCACATTTCCAGTAGACTTTTAGGTCTTGGGATTTATAAGCACATGTGTACCCTCTCTTTTCAAGCAGAATTTTAAAGATGAGTTATACTCATATGTTTTAAAATGGTATCAAAGTAGAAGGTACCAATGGGATGGGTCAAATTCATATTTTCGGCCATGCGTGGAGGGGGAAAGCCAACTGTCTCCAACCCTAGCGCTGAGGGAAGTGTTAGTAAATAATCTCATATTGCCAGTTGATCTTTGGATCTTGAAGTTTATAAGCACATGCATACCCTCTCATTTCAAGCTGATCTTTAATGATGAGTTCTATTCATATGTTTTAACATACCTTTATAACGAGAAAACCTCTAATCTTTAAACTATACATTGTGTACAATTTTGGCACCAATCTTAGCCTTCATAGTCGATCGTTGTGTCACGAAGTCTATAATGATCTAATCCTGAATTTGAAAATCATTTATGGAAAATGAACTCTTGGACATGTGAGAATGGGACTCATGTATGTGGGAATGTATTGGGAAAATTGAGAGCAGAAGTCATTGGTTATCATCTGATTTAAATGTTTTAAAATTAGTAGATATTTTATTATTAATTTTAATGTAGTTGAATTTAATAATTAAATATTTTATGTTAAGATTTTATTTTAGTATATTCTATAATATTTTATTTGATTAGGAATAAAATATCTATATAAAAATTGACAAATTTATTACTTTAATATGACTTTGTTAGAAATTCAAAACAAAAGTCCGTCGCCTCCGACTTGGCTTTTCCTTCTACGTACCGACACAGTCGTAACGCCGTCAGGACAGAGAGATAAATCCTCTGGCTACTCTAGCTCACGAGATTTTTGTCACCTCTTTGTTTTACACTTTTGAATTCTTCATCTCTAATCTGAACCGTTGAATCAAATATTTTTTTCATCATATAATTTACTACAAATATTTATTTACAAATCTTAATGTATTATCATATTTTAATTTTTCTTAAATAAAAATACGGAAAACATGAATTTAATAGGACGGCTATTTCATCGATTAATTTCAAAGGGTTGATTGCAAGTTTTGGCACTACAGGTTTTAGTGCACACCCATCGATCGCGATCACCACTTGTCCATTCCTCAAACTCTCCACTACAAAAAGACAAATCGAGGTGGGTCCTACCATTTTTCCACTTTAATTTCTAGCCAACCAATGGTGTGGGTCCTACACCTGAATCATTGCATATCCGCTCCGTACTTTGGGGATCCCAAAGTTGCCAAAGCGTTTTGATTCTGCCTAAATTGAGTTCAAAGTTCAAACCATACTTTTTTACTCGAGCTCAAGTCTATTTGCATTATTGAAAGTCTAATCTTGTTTACAGTGAGTTGATTTTTTTTTTCAATCTAAACCCTAGACTTGACCATTTGAATTAGTGAAAAGGCTAAATTCAACATATGGAACCATTTAGATGACTATATAAAAGGATGGTTAAGCTTTAAAACCATTCAAAGTACACTTTTTATATAAAATATGATGTAGGATTAGGGTTGAATTTTGTAGATTCACCAGTAGACTGCAGATTTAAAGTGCAATATGATTTAAATCTATGATGTCTGAAAACTCATGTAGTCAATTATAGTTCGTGAAAGGATTTTGCTTGATTAGGGGTCTGTCAAAAAGATCCAAAATCTAAAACAAAAGTGTCTGGGAGTTCAATTATGCCTTATGGCATCTAGATTAATGTCTCATTTAATTCAATGGATTGAATGGTGTGGAGGAGAATAATTAAAAAAGATATGAAATTCAAAATTGATAATTTTTAATCTATAATCTATAAAACATAATTGAATTATAATCACCAAAACTTACTTGCAAGGGTTTGATCATAGTCCAAGGATCACAGGCTTTTGCCTAGGGCCGAAGCTCGGTGTGTACTGCACCTCAACTCCATGAGTTTTTGTTTTCCAAAAATTATCAAAAGTATATTGAAATTCAAAAACTATAAGGTATTTATAGAGAAAAAGTAACCAAAAGACTAAATTATCCCTGTCATAGCCGACCACACTATGTATGGAAATATGGGATATTTTCCTATCTAAAATCTAGAAAATAAAGGAGAGAATATTTCTTAGAATTGACTTGCCTCGTAGGGGTCACCTCTTGGATTTTATTCTAAATACATCAAATAAATAAAGCAAGGAAATAAACAATCCCTAAACTATAGGATTCACACATGTGGAAGGATCATTTGGAATCAATTGAAATCTACACACTGGAGATGTTCTCTGCATGGGAAATTGCGCCAACACCTCCCGCCTTTCTTGAGATCTTCTTTGTGGATTGGTGCCATCTCTTCCCCTCTAACTCTTTACTATTCTTTCCTTCTTTGTTCCTTTCATCCTCCACCAGTCACTTGGCATTGTAGGAGAGAGTTTGGAGATTGGGCTTGGATTAGTAGACTTGGAGATGGATCAGTTATGAATAAGGTATGGGCTTGGACTTACAAGTTGATCTAAATCATTCTAACTTATTGGGGTCATTGAGTTTGGGCTAACAAATTGGCTCGATTTATCAGACGAAGTCCAATGGCGCTTGCCTTGATCAAATGGGATAATGGCAGCTATTCCAATTCTCCATGTGATCAAAGTCTACTAGAAATCCATTGAATGTGAATCATCGGGTTCATGCCCTCATCAAAATATAAATATATATAGGTGATTAAATAGTTAAAAAAAAAAAACGAGACTAGCTTAATGTGTTTTCCCTAATGTTTAAGCTTGGTCATTTAGTTAGAATGGGCACCACCAACTTAGATTTATGCCCGGAAACAAGCCCACTCAAAATACTTATGTCTCAACTAATAAAAGTTATGCGTATGCTAACATTTATAAATGGGTAATGATTTTTGCACCTTCATTTTATCCTATGATGTGTTCTATTAAAAAGGAATTTTTAAATTTGCCCCTACTTCTTTCTCTCCTCTTTTTTTCTTTCCTAAAAGTAAGGACAAATTTGAAAAATTCTTTTAAAGAGATACACCATGAAAAAAAATTGAGGATACAAAAATCACTACCCTTATAAATTTAACATTTTGTCTATAAATTCAAAAATGTAGAATGATGGAGAGACTTGATAATGTGTAGGGTGAAAAAGTTTGAGACTTTGACGGTTCACGTTAGAGGATGGGACACATATATAATAAAAAAATTGATAGTTGAATAGAATTTTAAAAAATTATTAAACAATTTGAAATGGGTACCATCAAATCATCTTAACATTCATTTTTTAGGCGCTCTATATAGACACTCGGTTTTTCTGCCTCTACACATCCGATTTCAAAAAATCGAGTGAAATTATTATTCTATCCCTTTGTATATATTCATCCGAATGAACTGTCGGTTCATTTTCAGTTCGTTCGGATGAATAGACTCATTCAAATGAACAGATCAGTGTAATTTTTGTTCGTTCGGACGAATATACTTATCCGAACGAACTGATCAGTGTAATTTCAGTTCATTCGGACTTATGTTCATTCGTTCGAATGATCACTTAGGATCATTTGAACGAATGTGTCTTCTCATTCACTTCCTCAAGCTTGTTATCTTCAGACTTGGCCCATGTTTTGGCTGCACTCCCATATTCAGCTGCTTTGCTTTGAGATCTGCCAACAAACATGGCACTACTTTCCTTTTCAAAATAGAATCCGAAATAACACACCAAGAACTTGTACTACAGGAGTTGTCAAAATTACTTTGAGGAATTGATGACTGATACTTGGTATCTCCAGTACTAGCTCTCCATTGTGTGTCTGATGCATCACATTTACTCCAGCATTCTTTGACATTTATCATGTCACATTATTTATTGACTGATACTTGGTATCTCTAGAACTAGCTCTCTATTGTGTGTCTTGTGCACCACATTTACTCCAACATTCTTTGACACTGACTGATACTTGGTATCTCCAGAACTAGCTATTCATTTTGTGTATTGTGCACCACATTTACTCCAGCATTCTTTGACACTAACTGATATTTGGTATCTCCAGAACTAGCTCTCCATTGTGTGTCTTGTGCACCACATTTACTCCAGCATTCTTTGACATTGACTGATACTTGGTATCTCCAGAACTAGATCTCCATTGTATGTCTTATGCACCATATTTACTCCGGCATTCTTTAACATTAACCATGTTACATTATTTACTCATCAAAGGAACATACTATTTTTAGGGTATATCCAAACTGATCATTCGAACGAATGAACTTATATATGTTGATTCCTCCGAACGAACTGAAATGAATTGACAGTTCGTTCAGATGATAAAACACGGAGGGGTAGAATGGTAATTTCACTTGATTTTTTGAAATCGGGTGTGTAGACGTAGAAAAATCTGGTGTCTATATGGGGGCACTATTTTTAATATCACAACGAAATAATTGACTAACGATGTAACAAAAGCTTGGCATTGAAATCACAAATCTAGGGCTAATATGGTATATGTCAATGTAATACAACCCGTTAGTGATTCATATCACGTCAATTTTTTTAAATATTAAAATATTCTTAAATTCAGAAAAAAAATGAAAAAAATCGGAATCTTTGAATTTTAGATTTAATGGTTTCATAGTATACTGGTTCATCCAAATTGAATATATTCAATATGTCTGAAGTATGATAAAAATTGTGAAAATGACTAAAAAAGAAAAGCCTACATGAACAAATATGTGATATATGTATTTGACTACATTTGAATATCAAATTAAAGAATTAAAAAAATAAAAAATAAATTACACCTCCATTATAATCCAAAAACCCAAATGTTTTCATTCTTAAAAATAAAATATATTTAAATATCTTAATATAAGCCTGTCATACGCCGCACCAGAGGGGCGCCTGGCTTGAAGCATGGAGCGTCCCACAGAGAAAAAATCGCCAGTTGGGCACTGGACTCTCTCCAAAATCCCACATCGCCATTGGCCTTGGGATATTCCTGTTATATAAGATGTGTGCTTCCTCCATCTACCATAAGGTCTTTTGGAAGCAAAGTTGAGTTGACTCGTAAAAGCAAAGTCGTGCAGACCCTTATGTGAGGGTCTAAAGTGGATAAAATTGTGCTAGCCGGACAAGACGTACAAATGATATGAGAGACATGTTCAACTTTCTGCTTGGAGGTGTGGGCTTGTTGTTATATGATAGAGTCGGATCCTGCTCTAGCTTTAAAAGAGGTTGATTGTGATAACCCGCTCCATAGGGAGGCCTAGACTGAAGCATGGAACATCCTATCGAGATAAAGTCGCAAGTTGGGCGTTGGGCGCTCTACAAAGTCCCACATCAACATTGGCCTTAGGATTTCCCTCTATATAAGATGTGTGCTCCTCTTTATATCACAAAATCTTTTGAGAGAAAAGTTGAGTTCGCTTACCAAAACAAAGTAACGTGAGCTTATGTATAAGGGCTCAAAATGAACAATATCATGTTAACAATACAGTTGTTAGAAGTTTTTAAATTTATATAAAAGTCACTTATTTTATCTTTTTTTTTTTCTTTTATATAGAAAAATTTTAAAAAAGATATTTCTAAATGTAAATGAAGAATTATTGAGTTTACACAGTGTGTATATTTTTTATTAATAATTATTCTTTAGTATTCATCGATGCAACGTCAGCGGTCTCCGTCAGTTATTTAAGTCCTTCCGACACTCGTCTTCTCCTCTCCAAAACTCTTCTTCCTCCACTCCCTCGTTTTCTCTTGTTTTTCTTTTACCATGGAAAAATATCGCCGATACGCTGCCAAAACATTCCGACACGTCTTGTATCGGTGACACGACCCATCTGGCATGGAACCCTCCTTAGGATCCCCATACAGCCACCGGAAGTCCCGCTCCTCCGACCGCTTTCTCGACCTGTTTTCCGGTCCTGCTTCTGTGGGCCCGCCGTTGAACTCGACGAGCACGACGTCTTCTGGACGGACCGCGGGGATTTCCCTGATCCTGCGCCCCGCCGCGTCCCTGATCCTCCGATGAATGGACACAACGCAGGCAGTGGCGTTGCAGGATTCCGGCGCCCTGAAAATTTCGGCATCCTTGCGGCTCTCCCTGAAACCCTAGCAAATCACCACCGTCCGTTTATCCACCGGTCGGTTTCCTTTTCTCCTTCACCAACTCCCTCGTCTTCCCGGATGATTCCTGCAATCCCCAAACCCCAATCCCCAGCGCCTGCTGTGAATTTTAACCAATCTGCCCCTGTCAATGTCCCAGTGATCCCGAGGTCAGTTGGTATGAGTAGGAGGAAGAGTTTCGCCGCTTTTGAAGCAACCGGTGATGGCGGGGATGAGGACGACGGCGAGATGCTTCCACCACACGAGATCGTCGCGAGGAGTTCGGCAAGGTCTCCAATGACGACGTTCTCAGTTCTGGAAGGTAAGGGCAGGACGCTCAAGGGGAGGGATCTGCGCCGGGTTCGGAACGCCGTGTTCCAGAAAACAGGTTTTCTTGATTAGATTGGGTAAACCTGTAATCCTGGATCCCACCTTTCTTTCTTCTTCATTTCCATGATTCTGTTTTGGAACTAAAGGGTTCTCTGGTTTGGATTTTGGATTCTTGCAATTGGGAGGGCCACGTTTTGAACAGAATAAATAGATATGGATATTATGCACAGCATACTTCTTGTTTTCAAATTAGAAATCCTTCTTTTCATTTGCCAAACTGTAGTTTGTTTGAAGATCTCTGGTTTTGCTTCTTTGAACATTGGTCTAGACCTGTTCAATTTGTGGTATGATCGTACAAAAAAAATGATTAGGTGCTTTTTGTGAAACCGAAATCCCTATTCCTTGAAGGGCAATTTTTGCCAGCTAATGAGCACGTTGTTCGTCTGCACTCTAGTAAAAAGTTGCAGAATCACCATCAACGAGTTTAACCCAATTTTGAAATGATGAAAATATCATTCTTAACCCACGCAGGTAGCTCAGTTGGCTTATGGTGTTGGGGATTAGATCAAAGTTCTCAGGGGCTTAGTCTGATACACGGGCTTTGTGTATTCGGAGGAATTAGTCTCTCTTTTGAATAGAAGTGCACAAACAATAATGGAAAAACAAACCAGATTTTACGTGGTTCCTTTTCGCTATTTTCAAAGGTTCAAACCAGTTTCACTATACTAAGGCAAGAAAACGAAGAGGAGACAGTCGACCCTTAGTTACAATTTCACTCATTTCGCCTCTCGACCCATGACCGAACTAGTACATATATGATAAGGAGGCTCCACAAAACCTAACAGCCTCACCTCCAATATGAGTTGGGGGTAGCCATGACAATGAGAGAGTGCATTGTTTTGAATTTATTTGAGAGTCTGTAAAGCCTGAGAAAACCAGTGCACAGACCATTTGGATTTCATTTATTTTAGGGATTTTAGATTGTTAGTACACTATTGGATGCGTTTCTTTGGATTATCTTGTTTGTAATAAGGAATGTAAAGAGTTCAGATCACGTGGAAGATTGACAGTAGACAAGATGGGGAATCGAACTCGTACACTAACCTGGGACATGCTGATAAAAATCAACAAATGTTGATTGTGAGCCATTTAGTCTCTTCTTTTTTTTTTTCCAAATTTTCATTGCTTATGAGTTGATTTTTACCTTATTAGAACATCCATAACTCTCTCCTTATGTAGTGTTTGATTTTATGAATCATTCCTTTCACTCATGTATAATCTTTCACAGAATCTGGACTATATTTGATCAAGTTTGTCCTGTTGATGCCAGAACTTGTATCAGTTTCTGCATTTTTGTAGAATGAGTATTTACCCTTTGGAGTTGAGCATAAATCGACATAGACCACCACCACCTGCGCTTCCAGAGGCAAGTGCTTGGCCATCAGGCCAGCCCATTTGTCAGACTCTGAATTACAGTTGGAGTAATTGGTTATCTGATTTGCTGTGTTTGTAAAAGGTTAGAATTGGTTTTATCTTGAGGATGCGGTAGTCCTTTTTTTTTACATGAGTTTTTCATGTGAGAACACCAGGGCTGCGTTTGGATGAGGGATAAATTTTTGCATCCTAAATTAGGGGTTACCCTGGGTATTATGAATACCTCTTGTTTAGAAAGGGTTTTTAAAAGTAAGAGGGGAGGGAGAGGGGCAAAATGTTGATTTTTTAATTCCTACCCCTTAGTTATCAAAAAAGGGTAATGAGCCCCGTTACCCCAATCTCCAAACGCATAAAAAAAGGTTTTCCCTGTAAAAAAGCCTCTTGGTAAATATTACAAAAAAGCCCCCTTCACTGTGGTGACTAAAAGACAAAACATCTTAAGAACCCATTCTGTTTGTTGCAAATAGTATGCATCATGTGAAGTCCTTATCTCACCCATATCCACCTTTCACATCCATTACATCTTTACATTGGTCTTATCTCAAATTTAATCATGACCAAAGTTGCACCTCACCATTGGACTAAAAATAAATTCCTTTGTTGTTGTTGATTTTTCCCCTTAAAATCTAGAGTGGTGATCATAAAATCCGTTTGACTTTTTGGATGCTATTAATAGATGAAAAGCACTTATTAATCCTAAACTTTTAAGTAGTGGTAACTTCTAAATTGGCCACAAAATTTGTCAGAAAAAATCTTGTTGCAAATAGTTAATACCATTAGGCATCGATGGATGAGGTTTGGGTGGAAAATCTTGTTGTTTCCACTTGCAATGCTGTTCACTGATGCAAGCTGGTGGTGAATGAATTGATGATCTCTTCGGTATCTATATTCTAATTTTGTTTGACAACCAGTAGATTCTAATATAAGGGATTTGAGTAATCTCATGGAAAGTGACTTGGGAGGGGTTGGACGAGAATCAAACTCAAGACTTCACCTCATGAGCCAAATGCCTTGACCCTGAAACCAACCCTTCCAAATTAGTTCCTCAAGAATTTTCAAAGTCTGGTTTCAGTTTCATTTTAATCTTATTCATTCCTCTTTGTTGATTTGATTAAAAGCCACCTTACATTTTCCTTCTTTAGTTTTGCTTTCTTCCACAGTTGGACTGCTGAAGTTACCTTTGACACCATTCAGAAAAAGAAGAAAAAATACATCTGTCATGGGAAGTAATCAGCTCCAATGGAAGTGAAGAAGCATCCGTGATATTCTTAATGTTATTCACTTCTGTTAAAGAAGTGTGAGGTTAATTTTTTTTATGACCAAGGTGTTCAGGTATTCTCAGGATATGTGTAATCCTCTCTATCTACAGATGGTGTTTCACTCTAAAGAGAGTGGCCTTTTGAGATGGAGTGAAAATTAAATTTATGACTCTCATTTCATGAGGTGAATTCTTGGTCATCATTCTAACCGCCTTGTGAACTTGCGACTGATATGAAATGAGGAGTTCTAGGGATACATTTCAAGGTGGAAGATGGATATACCTTCATCTACTTAGTATATTCACTATCGGTATTAAATTGCTAAAAAGGACCAACAGTAGGATGTAATTGTCTTAAAATAGATGATGGATTAATTCGTAAGCTCATTTCTCCTAAGTAAACTCACAGAAAGTTGCTTCACATTTCACAATGATGACCGTAATTAAGCATGGGGGCTTAAAATAAATGCTAGAAGAAGACCACCCCATAGGGACCGTGACTGAATTCACTTGCAATATCGAATGATTAATCAATAAATAAAATTACATAAAGCTGTCATATGATGTCTCTAGTTCATAGGTAGACGAAACTGAAAGAACTTGGAGTGATGGGCAGGAGTTTTGACTTCGATTTTCACTCTACTTCAAAGGTTACTCCTTGTAGAGTTACTCGATGTATGGTGAAGGAAGTTTGTATATGCCTGAAGATTAGTTGGGTACTCTAAAAAGATTGAACACTTTGATCATAAAAAAAGAGTAGCGATTCTCCCAAAGGAAGTTTGTGTAATCAGACACGGGTTTTAGTATATTATCAATTTTACCCTTTATATGAACAGTAAAATTGGTTCACCAATCCTTTATATAAATAATAAAATCGGCTAGCCAAAATTTGTATGAACAGTAAATCAATTCACTGAAATTCTCATAAATAATAAAATCGGCTAGTTAAAATTCATATGAATAGTAAATTGGTTCAAAAAAATTTATTTTTCATATGAAGGATAAAATTAATAATATATTAAAATTTATGTCAAATTATATAAAATACTAGTGTGAAGATAGATGTCAATCTCATAATTGATAAAAGTTAGTTCATCTAGTGTTTTGGATGGACTGAAATATTCTTTTCCAAAATCAATCATTGGCCAGCTGTGATGAACTTGGAGTGATTTTAATCCCATGTCATGAGCATTGATGATCTGGGAAGAAACAAAAAGGAGGAGTTGCTGCAGAAAAAGGTCCAATGATGGGCTCTATAAAGTGTTTTCACTAGATCTGTGGGATCGAGTCACCAATTAAAAGGACAGAGTGATTGTCCTTATCTTTTGATTGGTTTCATTCACCATCATCAACAATAACATTTTTTTATTTTTTTTTCATCACGTAATTATTCGTCTTGACTCGAGTTCTCGTCGCGTCTTCTATCTCACTTTCCTGTAAAATTATAAACCCCTAAAGGGCCTATGTGTCGTTTTTTAGATATCTTTCTCTCTTTTCAAAGATTTCATTTTTTGGAGGGAAGAATAGTAAGAAAATATATTAAAAGATAAAAAGGTTTTTCTCTCTCACTAAGAAAATTCTTGTTTATTTTTAATAATCAATTATTTTTTTTAGAAACAACCATTTTGTCGATTTTTCAAAATCCAACTTGAAATTAGATTTCATAACTCTTATTGAGTAATACGAATAGATGAATTGTTTTCCTCCTGTGAAAATACAAAGGACCTTTTAGAGCTCTCCAGTGTATATTGGCCTAACCACCATGAGAACTACATAAAGTCTCAGCTTTTAGAGAGAGAGAGAGAATCGCTCCTTTAGAATTACAGATCACATGGGTCTATTTGTATTGCAAGATAGACTGGGAGAGAGGATAAAAGCCGGTAGCCACGGAACAAAGAAAGAAAAGAGGAAAAAAGAGAAAAATAATTTGAATTTGTTATTCCATATTCATCGAGAGTAGTCCCTCTCATATCCTTATATCACTATATATATATATATATAAGAAAAACATTATAGATAGAAACCTAATTGGAATTGAATCTGTGACAACTAAGCAACTAGAAATAAAACTAGATAAGAATTCGAAACGATCTTGCTAACTAAAAATAAATAAATAAATAAAGAAAATATAAGCTGGGTCTTCCAACGCTGTGTCCTTCATCAATTTGAGTGTGGTATTGTTGGAAGATTGATTTTGATAAACATTTGCCTCCGTTCTCAACTTTGAATGTCAGGAGCATGAGCCATTTCTAATAAACCTGCAAGAGTTTCCACCTTCCCTGCTTTTTACCCTTATTAAATAACCTGCACTCGACCATTTTATAACAAGAATAATGAATCAGATTAGCTCATCATTTCTTGTTGTTCACCCATATACAGACCATCACTTCTGATGTTGCACTTTGATCGGGATTATATCCTTGTATACTATGATTGAAACTGAGAGGCATCAGTATCTTTTATATTCTAGATATATTGTACATTTTCACGATTTAGATGATAATAAATGGACAAAAAATATGTCTAAGTATCCCTTATTATTCAAAATACCGGTGCCCCTATCAATTCCAGTCAATTCTAATCCTTAGGAGTAACATTTTTCTCATATTGGATTTTTTTAAAATGGTAGACATTGCATATTTATTTGGTGAAATTTGGACACTTGAAATTGTACTGCACTTTCCATGATGATTAATGAAGATGTTATTTAGACAAATCTTTGATGGTTAATAGAATTGCCAATTACATTTTGGCACATGATGACATCAGTGAAAATTTTCCAATTGCCATTCTATAATTATGATGAGTAGGTCAAAGGTTTCAGATTCGAGTCCTATAATCACCTGATGCACGTGGCTTATGGGAGGCTGCGTGCATCTAGAATTTTACCTCAAGGAGAGGTGGGGGTCTTCGGTTTTTTCGTTATAAAAACATGATTGGAAAATATGCTTAATGACATAGTGTATGGGTCCAATTGACCCATTTAGGGACTCAAATCCAAAGAATTAGGGTTCTACACAAATTTGGCTGCTCACACATGCATGGAGTAGTCCCAAAACTTCACAATACCAAACAACCAAGAGACGAATGAAGCCAAAACAAGCAATGGCCTGTTTGGAGCCAAGATCGGCCAAGCTAGATTCAATTCTATTTTTTTTTGTAATTTTTATCTAATGGTTGTGATGTAATCTCTTGTATGTAGGTGGCACTTGTCATTCATCCATAGATGACACTCTTATAATTATTTTTTTACAAAATTAGTATCATTACATGGGCTTGGGCGTGTACTAGAGCATCCAAGCTAGAGTTTTTTCCAATTGCATTGTGCATATTCAAGTTCTCCTTTGTGAGTGTTCTAATTCTAATTTGCTTCTAGTTTAATTTTCTTACATTAAATTTCATATGTTGTAGTCGAATTTATCTTTTTTGGATGAATTCTTGCTTCTTTGACACTGTTCAGAAAAAAGGAAAAAAAATACATATCAGACTGTCATGAGAATCTGACTAATTTTCAAAGTATGTACAAGCTTCTCTATTTACACACTATGTGAGTCTATGGGGAGTGGTCCTTTGAGACGGAGTGAAAATCAAACTCATGACTCTCACTTCTTGAGGTGGGTTCTTAGTCATCACTCTAACCACTTGTAAACATTCAACTGGTATGAAATGAGGAGATCTACAGATACATTTCAAGGTGGAAGGCGGGTATACCTTCATCTACTTAATATATTCACTATAGGTATTACCTCTGATGAGTAAGAGGAATGATGTCATGTGTTCATGATTGGATATGATGTATATAGACCACCTGGCAATAGTCGGGTCAGTATGGTCTACTCATTTATAAATGGGCTCAGTTGAGTCAACCCATTTATAACAGGTTCGGGTTGTGTCTATCCATTTATAAATGGTTTCATGTCAGATCTTCTTATTTATTAAATGAGTTAGGTCAGGTTAAATCATTTAAAAAATAGGTCAAATAGAATTGAGTTGGATAATAGGGTAGGGTCAGATTTTTTGCAGTGTTGTGGCTCACAAGAAATGACATTTAGAGGTAAAATCATGTAGTTTCCTTTTATATGGGCCCTTTTAGGTTTTGAAGGTCGAGTGCATGCCCTGATTTTCAAAAGTTTGGCCCATTTCTGTTCCTGTTACTGAACTGAGCTGAAATTTTGAAAATTTGTCCGTTTGAAATTTCTTTCACTAGATATTGAATACATCTAATTTGTTTTCCGCCAATCCATTATTAGGGGAAGCCTCAGCGAGCCTGCCTTCAAGGCTGATTATGGGCTTTGTGCCGGGCTTTTCTCTCTTCAGCCCAATAAGAAGCCCTCTTATATGATCCAAGCGTGCGTCCATAGAATGTTGGGCATAAAGCATGAACCTGGCTGTTTAGGAAACTCATATGTGGCTAAGTAGAGCATGGTCTCTAAATGTAGAGTTCAATTCAAATTTCAGTGTCGTATTTCTATTGTCATTTAAAATTAATAAACCTTTGTAAGCCACCATTCTTCATTAATAAAAAACCACGATCACAATAACCATGTGATCTATTCAAGCTATATATAATTATTATTATTATTTTATTTAAAAGATATCGTATGTCATTTCATATGACATACATTAGTTATCATATATACTGATGAGGGCATCAGACTCAATGCTTCACATTCGGTAGATTCTTCAGTGGGTTTTGATCATGTGAAAGAAATTGCATTGGCTTTTATGACCCAATTTAATCATGACAACCACCGTTGAACTCAAGGCTAATTATTCAGATCATTTTTATAGTCTGAGCCCAATGACCCAACAGACCCGAATGACCAAGTGAGGTCTTCAGACTCTCCTTCTCCCTCCCTGCCACATGGACAATCCACATTCACAGTTCCAAACAGGGACTGTTGTGTGTGCAATCCAAAGGGATAAGATTGCAGTGTTGGCGCAAATCCCAATACAATCACACGGAGTTAGGGCACAACTAAAACTAAATCACATGATGATTTTAATTGATCAAATCTTACCATGATTCAATCACTTTATTCCTTGATAATCAATGTATAAGATAATGGCCAAAATCAAAGGTTTTAAAATGGATTTCGATGCAATGGAAGGGTATGAAATGGATAGTAACAAATTGGGACCATTAATGTAACATGGTGTGGGCTATTTGTAGGGAGCACTTACACACACCCGGAAAATCTGCCTCTACACACCCGAATTCGGATTTTCAAGTGAAATTACCATTCTGCCCCCGCGTTTCCATTCATTCGAATGAATTCCCAGTTCATTTTGGCATTCATTCGAATGAATGGATTCATTCGAATGAATCCCCAGTTCATTTTCGATTCATTCGAATGAATGCCCAGTTCATTTTGGATTCATTCGAATGAATGGGCTGAACAGTAACACGGGATACTGTTCAGCCCGATCATTCGAATGCCCAGCCATTCGAATCCGCTGAATGGATTCATTCGAATGAATTGCCAGTTCATCTTGGCATTCATTCGAATGAATACATTCATTCGAATGGCCAGCCATTCGAATCCGCTGAATGGATTCATTCGAATGAATGGCCAGTTCATCTTGGCATTCATTCGAATGACTGTATATTCATTCGAATAATCGGGGTGAACAGTATCCCGTGTTACTGTTCAGCCCGATCATTCGAATCATTCGCACACGATTCCGCTGAATACATTCATTCGAATGAATTACAAGTCATTCGAATGAATGGGCTGAACAGTAACACGGGATACTGTTCAGCCCGATCATTCGATTCATTCGCATACACATAATTCATTCGAATGAATGCCTTCAAATGTGCATTCATTCGAATGAATTATCTGATTCATTCGAATGAATGTATCAGAGGCTGCCTCAGAATGACAGTCCCTCTCGTTGGGCTGATTCATTCGAATGAATCAGCCCATTCATTCGAATGAATCATCTGTTTGAAGGCATTCATTCGAATGAATGGGATGATTCATTCGAATGAATGCCTGGGAGACTGCCTGAGAATGACAGTCCAGGCATTCATTCGAATGAATCAGAACATTCATTCAAATGAATGCTTGAAAATGTGCATTCATTCGAATGAATGGCATGATTCATTCGAATGAATGCGAACTTAATATATAAGAACCGTCGATTCATTCGATCGACACCGAACCCTAACCCCTTCCCTCGTTCGCCATCAGCCCATTTCGAAACCCTAGATCGAAGCTCTCCCTCCCCCTTTCACTCTCCTACTCCGGCACCAACTCCGGCTGTGTCTCTATCTCTCCCTTTCCTCAATCTAAGCTCGGCCTTCCCTCATTCCGAAGTTCCTTTCCCGAGCCCTTCCCCCATTCATTCGAATCACACCCCCATTCATTCGAATCACACCCCATTCATTCGAATCACACACCCCTTTCATTCGAATCACCCCATTCCAACCCCAAACCCCACCCCATTCTCCCTATTTCTTCCTTTATTTTGAAAAACCCACCCTTTAACCCATGGCATCGTCGTCGAAGAGGAAAGCAACCTCAACAAGGGGAGGGAAAAAACAAAAGAAGGATACCGCATTCGACCCCACCTATTTCGTATCTTCGGAAGCGGCGACCATGTACAGAGAGGATTTCTCGACACGGTCATTCATATTTGGTAAAATCGTGGACCTCTCATATTTCACTCAATTTGGTTTTAAAGTCGAATCTTTATTTGAAAAAATAGGTTGGGGGTCATTTTTGGCATTAAAAAGTGATATATATCCTACGATCGTTAAAGAATTTTATGCCAATGTGGAAAGATTTGACGATGAGACGGTTAAAACATATGTCCGAGGGCAAGAAATTGTCATTACACGGGATAGGTTAGACGTCCTATACAATTTGCCCAAAGATGCGATTAGAAAGTATGGCAGTCGTACATGGCCCACTGATGTT
This sequence comes from Chimonanthus praecox, assembly GCA_022113865.1. Lineage (NCBI taxonomy): Eukaryota > Viridiplantae > Streptophyta > Magnoliopsida > Laurales > Calycanthaceae > Chimonanthus > Chimonanthus praecox. The sequence goes on along the minus strand of CM039087.1, from coordinate 14,255,462 downwards.
GAGGGCTTTGATGTTTTGGTAGCCCTTAACGAAATCTGTGGGAGGACAGATGTTACTGAGAAGAAGGCCCCCCCTCTGACGAATTTGACATTAGAGGCACGAATCATCCACCACATAGTTGTCAACTGTGTTTGCCCTAGAAAAGGGCATACTACTGTGACATGGTTCGATGTCTTCTTGATTTGGTGCATCATGAATGGGAAAAAAATCTCCCTCTCCCATATCATCATTAGTCACATGCGCGCCTGCCGGAAGACCAGAAGATGCAGTCTTCCGTACGGTCTATTTCTATGTTCATTTTTTGAAGAACGCGGAATCCCTCTTCTCCCCGATGATAAAGTTTCTTTAGACCGATTTGATTATTTCAATGATTCAACTTTGAAGAATATGGGATTCCAACTCGACACAGTGAGTAAGAAATGGGTACCCAAAGTTGTCAAGGCACTTCAACTTCAGGCACCACCACCACCTGAGCCATCTGAGGCATCTGAGGCACGCGAGCCACGCGAGGCAGGGACTCCTCCTCAAGAAGGATCAACTGGAATCAACACGCAACAGATCCTTGATAGCATTTCTTCTTTGGAGGAGAAGATGGATCAGAGATATGATCAGGTTTCTGCAAGGTTGGATGTGATGCAGAATCAGATTATAGATACTTTGAGGCTGACAGTGCTTATAGCACAAGAAAGGGGGATAACAGCAGCATTATCAGCAGAAGCAGATGGGAGTTTACGAGCAAGAGTATCTAAAGAATATATAGGAGCCGCTTTTGTTCCTATTCGTCCATTTGGAACAGCAGCTTCAGCTTTAGGGGCAACATCTGGCAGCCCTAGTCGACCATCTCGATCAGCAGCTTCATTTTCAGCAGCAGCATCTGACACTCCTTCTCGTCCATCTCGATCAGCTGCTCCAGCTGCAGGAGCAGGATCTGGCACCCATGCTCCTACATCTGGAGCAGGTGCTTCAGCTTCAGGAGCAGGATCTAGCACCCCTGGTCATCCATTTGGAGCAGTTTCAGGCCCCCCGGTCCGGCCGAGTGCATTAGTAGCTTTTGGCCACTCTGCTCGTCAGACTGGATTAGCAGCAGCTTCTGGACCCCGTATTGGTCCGACTGGAGTTGCAGCTGCTACTGGCTCCCGTTCTGTTCTGAGTCGAGCACCAGCAGTTTCTCGCCCCCGTCCTCGTCAGACTGCAGTTATTCCATATGTACCTCCAGTTCATCCACCTCCTGTTGCACCTCATGCTGCACCACCTGCTGCACCACCTGCTGCACCTCTTGATGCACCTGTTGCACCACCTGCTGCACCTCCTGCTGCACCACCTCCTGCTGCACCACATGCTGCACCTCTTGATGCACCTGCTGCTGTACCACCTGTTGCACCACCTGCTGCACCTCTTGATGCACCTGCTGCACCTGCTGCTGCACCACCTGCTGCACCTCCTGCTGCACTTCCTACTACACCTCCTGTTGCACCTCCTGATGCACCTCCTGCTGCTTCACCTGCCTCACCTTCTACCTCTGATCCGGATATTATTTGTCTTTGATGTACTTTTTTTTTTTCTATTATTGACATGTAAAACAGATGTAAATTTCATATTTTGAATGAACATGTTATTTTGAATGATTATACAGTCATGTGTTTTACTCTATAATGTCTGATTTTCTTTCCTTTTGAAGAGGCTGTTGTAACTAGCTTAGCGGCCAATGTAGTTGTTGATCAGCATTCGATTTTGTTTACCAGTTGTAAGATCAGATGTCCTTGCATTAGACATATTATCATATTTTATTAGATTAAATAATTAACCGAGCTTAAGTCATCTTATGCCAAGGCCTAAGATCAATTTCGGGGTAAAAAAGAAAAAAAGGGGGCTCTAAGTTGAAACTAGACCACTCACAGGTCTTGCATTTTAAGAGTGACCCAACCAAAACACAAGTATAGACTTGGCCCAAGGGCCCTTCCTTATCCAATGTATATGTTTTATACCACAAATCATATTAAAAACTACAATATAATAAAACTCAACTATAACCCTTAAAATAAATCTCAACTTTTAATTAAATCATTTAAAATCCTAACCATCTAGCCTTGAACTCAACTTTTAATGAATGGGATGATTCATTCGAATGAATGGGCGGATTCATTGGAATGAATGAATCAGAGACTGCCTGAGAATGGCAGTCCAGGAATTCATTCGAATGAATCATCCCATTCATTCGAATGAATGCCTTGAAAATGTGCATTCATTTCGAATGAATCATCCCATTCATTCGAATGAATGCTTGAGAATGTGCAGTCCAGACCATTCATTCGAATGAATGGCATGATTCATTCGAATGAATGCACATTTTCAAGCATTCATTCGAATGAATGGTCTGATTCATTCGAATGAATGCATCAGAGACTGCCTGAGTATGGCAGTCCAGGCCATTCATTCGAATGAATCAGCCCATTCATTCGAATGAATCAGCTGTTTGAAGGCATTCATTCGAATGAATGGGCTGATTCATTCGAATGAATGCCTGGGAGACTGCCTGAGAATGACAGTCCAGGCATTCATTCGAATGAATGTTCTGATTCATTCGAATGAATGCCTGGACTGTCATTCTCAGGCAGTCTCCCAGGCATTCATTCGAATGAATCATCCCATTCATTCGAATGAATGCCTTCAAACAGATGATTCATTCGAATGAATGGGCTGATTCATTCGAATGAATCAGCCCAACGAGAGGGACTGTCATTCTGAGGCAGCCTCTGATACATTCATTCGAATGAATCAGATAATTCATTCGAATGAATGCACGTTTGAAGGCATTCATTCGAATGAATTATATGTGTATGCGAATGAATCGAATGATCGGGCTGAACAGTATCCCGTGTTACTGTTCAGCCCATTCATTCGAATGACTTGTAATTCATTCGAATGAATGTATTCAGCGGAATCGTGTGCGAATGATTCGAATGATCGGGCTGAACAGTAACACGGGATACTGTTCACCCCGATTATTCGAATGAATATACAGTCATTCATGTCATTCGAATGAATGCCAAGATGAACTGGCCATTCATTCGAATGAATCCATTCAGCGGATTCGAATGGCTGGCCATTCGAATGAATGCCAAGATGAACTGGCCATTCATTCGAATGAATCCATTCAGCGGATTCGAATGGCTGGGCATTCGAATGATCGGGCTGAACAGTATCCCGTGTTACTGTTCAGCCCATTCATTCGAATGAATCCAAAATGAACTGGGCATTCATTCGAATGAATGGATTCATTCGAATGAATCGAAAATGAACTGGGGATTCATTCGAATGAATGCCAAAATGAACTGGGCATTCATTCGAATGAATGGAAACGCGGGGGCAGAATGGTAATTTCACCCGAAAATCCGAATTCGGGTGTGTAGAGGCAGATTTTCCGGGTGTGTGTAAGTGCTCCCCTATTTGTAGGTGAGGAAATAAAAAATAGCATGTTGCCATTAGGTATCATATATTACCTTTGTCCATAAGAGTAGTAGGATTTGTGATGGTTGGAAGCTCTTGAATCTATTGACACGTGTAAGGGAGGAAGTTGAGATGTGCATACACTTGTCTTTTTTATGATTGGATAGTACAAAGAATATTCCTATCTTTTTTTTTGTTAGAAAATATCTTATAACAAACTTTTATCAAAAAACCTCTTTCAAAATCCGTTTATACACACATATTCTTATAAGAATTGTATATTAACTATTAGATTCTTCGAGGAAAATCATCCTCCTCGAGGTCCCTTGAGAAAGAGAGTCATTCATCGAGGGTGGACTTCTTTCTCGATTTAAATTTCCTTGAAGACTTCTCTTCAGCGTCTATACTTAACTATTTCTTCACTTCTTTTTTGGCTTTATACATAAAGTCCCCTCGCAAGGAATAACTAAAGAGCTCGAGGAACAAGCTTCGGAAGTTGTTCCTCATGAACAAAAATATCATTAGACAATTCATTAAATACGAGAATGACAGATGTAATGTAATCAACGACAACTAACATTGCATATCAGGTGATAGCATCAACTGGCTCACACAATTTTTTCACAGTATGTTGACACATTGCAGAGTAAAAAAAATCATTCCATCCATTTTTCCTTATTTAAAAACAAGTACAATGCTCCTTTCTTTCTTTCTTTTACTTGTTTTTTGCAATCAAGCCTTTGTTTTTGGATAATTATTTAGACATGGGTATTTTCTTTCTGCAGACACGGGTTTTCAGTTTTTTGAAGGAAATTACAGCGTTGCCTTCTTTGTCAGTGTGGTCCGGGCGTGAGATAAAAACATTTTTCCGTCGTTCGTACTATAAAATATTCGGACCATAGTTCATGCGTAAATCATATCGCCTGAACTAAAGAATAAATATATATAAGACCATCCGGACCATACACTAGCATGATCCAGACGATCTGAACTAAAGCTACGACTGTAAAATTTCATTCCTCTCAGTTAAAATCGTCCGAACTATTATTCATATGTAAATTCTATTGTCTGCACCATCCTATAAATGTATATAAGATCGTCCGAACCATCCATTAGCATGGTCCGGACGATCTTAACTGAAGCTACGACTGTAATTTTTAGGCCTCTCAGTTAAGATCGTCCGGACCATTATGCATGTGTAAATTCTATCGTCCGAACTAAAGAATAAATATATATATATAAGATCCTCCAAACCATCCACTAGAATGGTCCGGACGATCTAAACTCCAGCTAACGACTGTAAAATTCCAATCCTCTCAGTTAAGATCGTTCGAGCCATTATTAAGAATCGTCCGGACGATCTAAACTGAGAAAGTGAGTTTAAGTTTGAATCTGTACCATTTTTCTCCAAATTACGTTTTTGTTCCATCTTCTCCTCTTGAAACCCTTTGAACTGAAACCCCATTTCCAAACCCTTCTCACTCAAACTTCTTTCCAAACCCTTCCAACTCAAAATCCCCTTTCCAAACCATTCTCCCTTAAACCCCCCTTTCCAAACCCTTCTCCTTCAAACCCCCTTTCCAAAATGTACCACACTACTATCAAGCTACTCCCTCAATATCCTATCTTAGTTCACTAGTAACTCTCTCTGAAGCTACTCCCTCAATATCCTATCTTGGTTCACTGGTAACTCTCTCTGAAACTACTTGATGAACACCATAAAACTACAATTTCACCCTTTAATATTAGATTAATTAGTCTTTATTTTGTAAATATTAGATATGTTTAAATGTTGTTTTTAGTTTTACAGTTTATTTTGAAAAATACAATAAAAGAAAATAAAAATGATGAAAAAGTGGCTAAGTCAGAAATACAGTCGACATCACCTTCAGAATGGTCAGGTTAAGTTTGATTAAACCAGTTGGGTTTCAGAACCTGCAACCTTCTACACTCATGTAATTAATATTTAAATTTTATTATCCAATTTCGAGTCAAAACAAAGTCTCATTTAAACAACTCTTCTCATTGGCTCTCGATTGGGGAGCTGGCACCTCAAGGAAAGCTTGAGAGAAACTATTTCCATTTCTTCTTCTTTTTCCATTTCTTTTCTATTTTTCCTTTCTCTGGTTGCAGGACTCATGGAAAAAAAAAAGAATACAGCAACAGAGAAAGAAGATCTACTAGCTGAGGAGAAAAGCAACCCAAGACCCAACACGGCTTGAGGTGGTGCTGCTGCTGAGCGTGAGGCTGGCCGGAGGTTGCAAAGGAGGCATCTGACATACTCTTGGCTGATAGAAGAAGATAGAAAAGAAAACAGAGAAAAGCAGCTGCAGCCAAACAGAGAAGAACCGAGATGCATCTGTTTTCAGTAGTGCAGCAAGGCAAAAGGGTGAGATCCAGAGTTCCACCCAGACAGCAAGAAGTCCGAGCAAAAGGAAATTACAGCATGCTTATGATGTATTAATATGGAGCAAGATGAAAGAGGTTGAAGACGGCAAGCAGAGGTGTGGGTAGTTGCAGAGTCTACAAGAGCACTCAAAGCAAGAAATTGCAATCATTATTCACAAAAACCATCATTTCCATGCATACCCATTGAGAATTAAAATAGAGAAACCAGCAGAAACAGAGGCTCTTGCAAATGTAGCTCCATCGTGTTGAGCACAGACATTTCAATGCAAACAAGATGCAATTTTTTCCAGCAGTTGGATTGGACACCATAATCCATCTCGGCGACAAAGCAGGAGGGTAGAGATAAGGAAGAGTTGTCGTGTAGCAGTTGGGAAGAAATATAAGGAGAAGGATAAGGAGTCTGAGAAGAAGAAATAAGGATAAAAAGAAGTGGTTTTGCCGAGAGAGATTATCGGAAGAGATCAGAGAAGAGGGCCGGGTGACAGGTTTTTGAAACTCAGTAAAGAGCTGTTCAAGCAGAGAAAGATAAGAAGCAGCTGCCGTGTAGTAGTTGGGAATCAGAAGAGATAGAAGAATAGAAGAAGATAGAGATGAGGATAAGAAAGGACAACCCTTTCCTTTCAAGCAGAGAAGGAAGATAAGATAAGAAAGTGTTAGCCGATTACAACAGAAGAAATGGATAAAAGACAAGGCTTACACGGCTGAATTTGAATTTGAATTTAAATGGGTCTTTTATCCCGGCTGAATTTGAAGGGTCTCTTATCTCATCCCTTCTCTTCTATAAATTCATGTGTTTGAGACCATTGAAGATTGAACCGGACAAGGCATTGAAGGCTGAAGTTGGACGACTAAAGACAGAGAGAAAAAAATAATTAATTTCTTATAAGTTATTTTATTTTATTTTTATATAATGTCCAAAAGATTGTATTTCATTATATTCCAATTTTTAAATGAAATTCATGACAGTTTATTTAGATTTATAGTGTTCCCAATTATTAAATATTTAATAGTGATGGTTTGTTATTTTATTTTAATTCTTTTTATGAACATTATGAAAAGAACTCCTGTTAGGATCAGTGGAACTTGACCATTTTTCCAGTTTAAGGTTTTTATCAAGAACAATTTGTTTTAGATTTGGGAAATACAAGTTTAAACCCCGCTCAAGCCTAAGGCTTGAATTAAAAATTCTGATTTAATGGACGATATAAATATTCTAATTAGAATTTTAATAGGTAATAAACTTGAATTATATTTTATAATTCTAAAATATTTCATAGTATAGGCCATGATTTTATTTTTAAATAGAATAACATGCCGCCTTCGATACTTATTTCGATTCCATTGTAAAATATGTAAATAATTTATTAGTATTATTGATTTATTTTATTCTTTCTTAAAATCCTCAAAACGATTTAAATAGGCTAGAAATATTTTATTTGTTTCTTAAATTTACATTTTAAATTAAAATGAGGTCATTTAAATTTACTCCACTATTTTAATCAAAATTTATATTAACTACTAAAAGTAGATAATCAATTAATTATTGTGCTTAATTAAGATTATAACTATATGTTTTAGAAAATTATTTTATTAAATCACATTATTTTAATAGTGCCATTTTTTTATTTTGTACATAGAGTTTGTTGATTTCCCTTGGGTACGACCTCGCACTCATACAGTAAACTATTAATTGGTTCGTGCGCTTGCGAGTTAATTTAAAATCACAACACTACTTCCTCAATCTCATATCTCAAATCGAAGGTAACTCTCTCAAATCCAAGACTCCTCTCTATTTTTTTTTTGAAATAAGTAGTATGGATTATATTGAAGGAGGTGCATCAACATTTGTTGAAAATGATGAGTTTTATAATGAGAATGAGTTTGTAGAGGGATGTTATCCAAGTCGAGAGGATCTAGTCAAGTATGTTAAGGAGGTTTCTATTGCATAAGGATTTTTAGCTACCATCAAGAGGTCAAGTACTAAAGATAAAACCGTTTTTCTTGGTTGCGATAGAGGAGGTACATATAGCAGCACTGTTAATTTGAAAGATGATGAGAGAAAAAAGAAAGCATCCTCTCTCCTTGTAAATTGTCCATTTGAAGTGAGAGGAAAACAAATTGTTGATGGGTCATGAAAGTTAACTATTAAAAATTTGGACCACAATCATGATCTATCGAATGTATTATTAGGCCATTCACTGATATGATATTTTTCAGATGAGGAAAAAAACAAGGATTATTGCAATGAACAATAGCAATATACCACTCCGCCAGATTTTGACGATTCTTAGAAATGAAAATCCGGACATTGGAGTGACAAAAATTGATTTGTACAATTTTTTGTATTCTATTCGAAAAGAACAACTAAAATGTAGTACTTCAATTGAAGCTTTGATTGATGATCTTCAAGAAGGTGGTTTCCAGTACTGGCTTGACTATGATAATGACGGTCACTTGTCTCATCTTTTTTTTTTTCACATCCATTGTCAGTGGAATTTACTAAGACCTATCATAAAAAATTTCTGATGGGTTGCACATACAAAACCAATTGATATCATATGTCACTGCTTAATATCGTTGGTGTGACAAGTTTTAATACTAACTTCTTCTCATGCTTTGCTTTCATAAGAAATGAGAAATTAAAAGATTATGTATGGGCTCTACAGATGTTCAAGAGGGTTTTACGAGTTGATCACTAATTTCCAGTTTTAGTGACTGATAGAGATTTAGCGTTAAAAAATGTTATTCATTCAGAGTTCCCTAATGCAAAACATATATTGTGTATTTGGCACATCAACAAAAATATCCTTACTCAGTGTAAACCTCTCTTTCAGAAAGTCGAAGTATGAAATGCGTTTATATCCGAATGGAATGCATTGGTTGAGTCGCCAAGTGAAGAAGCATTTAATGGAGCATTTGAAGTCTTCAAATAAAATTTTAGAGATGATTCACGGGCAATAAATTATATAACAAGTACTTGGATTTCACATAGAAAACAATTCGTCAAGGCATGGATTGGTTGGTGCTTATATTTTCAAAATCGAGCTACTTCTAGGGTTGAAGGTGCCCATGCTGTTTTGAAAAATTATATAGATTCAAGCATTGGTGACCTCCACGTTGTTCGAAGAAAAATATGCAACACCGTTCAAAATCAGTTTGAAGAATTCAGGACTCAACTTGAGGATGAAAAACTTCGGATTGCTCATGTTGTTTTTATTCCTTTCTTCGATGAATTGAAAGACAATGTATCTCATTTTGCCTTGAATGAGTTGTACAGCAATATGCTATGATGGAATCAAATTCATTTTCTAGTTACTAAAGAATTTACAGCATCAATGGGTTTACCTTGTGCCCACAAAATGAGGTGGATAAAGAAGTTACAGCTGCATCATATCCATCCACAATAGAGGATCGATTTAATATCATTGAACGAATCGATCAACAATGAAATGAATCGGCCTGGGAATCAATTAGTTAATGTATTTGAGGGCATTAAGAAAAAATATGACAATTTATCTAAAGTACCAATAGATCCCATCTGTGCTTAGCCTGTGTACTTTCAGCCGACTGAATTATAAGATTCAGTCGGTTGAAACACCCCGATATCCCTTATGTGCTCGGTCTGTACATTTTCAAGTTATGATTCAGTCGGCTGAAACTGTAATACCCTGCTCCAAAAAGTCCCACACTACTATTGGCATTGGAAATTCCCTAGTATATAAGTAGTCGCCTTCCTCCTTCTAGCAAAAGGTCTTTTGGGAACAACAGTGAGTTGACTCGCCAAAGCAAAGCAGTGCGGGTCCGGGTGTAAGCCCAAAACGGATAATATTGTGCTAGGTAGACGGGTCGTTACAAATGGTATCAGAGAATGGTTCAACTCTCTACCTGAGGGTGTGGGCTTGGTTGTTGTATGTGCAAAGCTGGGGATGGCTCTGGCTTTAAGGGGGATAGATTGTAATACCCTACTCCAAAAAGTCTTACATTACTAATGGCATTGGAAATTCCCTGGTATATAAGTAGTAGCCTTCCTCCTTCTAGCAAAAGGTCTTTTGGGAGCAACAGTGGGTTGACTCGCCAAAGCAAAGTCGTGCGAGTCCGTGTGTAGGCCCAAAGCTGACAATATTGTGCTAGCGGGACAGGTCATTATAGAAAGACCCAGACATCCCTTGTGTGCTCGGCCAACACACTTTCAGTTGAATCCTGAGATTCAGTCGACTAACTTTTTGTCAGTTCTCTGTGTTTGCATATCTTGTACAGCCCTTCTCCATAAAATTCAGTCTTTATCATATCTAAACATGGATTTCATCTTTCATACTTTAATTAGTAAATTTACTCTACCCACTAGACAAGGTTTGGGTCTCTTCCATAATTCATTCAATTCTTAGTATCATATCATGGATTCGAATATCACCTTATTTTTGTTTCAACCCATTACCATTTCTTGGATGGATTTCCAACTACATGGCCTTAACATAATTTAGCCATCCATTCCAACCAATCATTGAACCCATGGGTTCGGCCATACCATGGCTAAACCTATGGTTTCCTTGGATTCATTCCTATGTTTGTTAAGCCTTAAACATACCTTCTTTCCGTCTCCTTCTTTTCTTTTTGATCTGTCTTTTCTTCCTTAATCCTCCTTCTTCTTTCTTTGATCTTCTAAGTCTCCAAGTATAGAGGTAGAGGTGGGAGAGAGAGGAGAGGAGAGGAGGGAAACTCTTGTGTGCAAGAAGAGGAGTCAGCCAAGGGGTCTGGAGTGCCCCTTGGTTTGTGTCTTTTTGTATAACAACTAGTCCCTTCATTCCCTCTCATAATAGCTTGGCCTTTAACCAATGAGTCCCTTGGCTTAACCAAGAAGACCATTGGTTTCATGCCTCTTGAGATAAAAACCTTTAATCTTCCCAACTCAAGCAACAACTTAATTCACTTTAACTCACTTGTGGTTGACCAAGTCAACTATGACATTGCCGGCCATGCATGTGGTGATTTGGTCACCACATGACACTTGAGTCCCATCTTGTCCATGTCACTTGATGATGTGTCATCCTTGCTTATTTGTCTCTCATGTGATGACATGTATGTCACATGGCAATACCACATCACGTACATGCCACCTCACTTGATGAGGTGAACTTAAATGCATTGAGTTTTAATTGGATAATTGACCCATTTACTTTAAACTTATCCAATTACTTTAAAATTAAGTTCATCTATGACCTATTGAGTCTTAATTAGTAATTGACTCATTTACTTTAAACTTACCCAATTACTTTCAAATCAAATTCACCCATGATTCATTATGTCTCAATTGGGTAATTGACTCATTTCCTTGCCTATTTAATATCTATTTCAACCATTTAATCTTAAATTTATTTAATTCGCAATTCAAATAGACCAATCTAATATATTTATAATCTAAAAAAAATATGAAGTGTTACATATGTATACACATGTCCCTCCAACCATACACATGTCCTTCTCATGATTGGATACTCTTCAATAATTTAGAAAATATCTCACAGCAATCTTCTCTTAACAAATCTCTAAATACATCAATACATGCAAACGTGTCCTTCCATAATTCCTAAATTCCACGTGGAAAATGACCCTCCTTGAGGGTCCTCAAAGAGACCGACTTCTGTCCCAAGTTAAACTTCCTCCAAGACTTTTCCTGGCACTAGTTTTCCAAGGTGTTTATACCTGTTTCTTTCACTTGTCTACTTCGTAGAAGTTGATAATAAAGAACGGTATTGGACATGTTACACTAAATATTTATTATAAAATATTAAAATGGAATATCATCTGACTTGGCCTATATTGCCTTAACTCAGCTGATACAGAACCACATTGGGGCCTTACACTGAATTTTTTTTTTTTTTTTTTTCACTCTAAGTTAGAAATTGTAGCATTTAGGAGGGAGTAGATGAGCATAAAATGTAACTCAATCAATTTTAATTGAACAATTAAAAATTGATTATTAAATATATATATATATATAACAAATTATAATATATAAATTAATTTACAAAAAAAATTCATAAAATATGAAAAGACAAAGTTAAAAAAATATGCTGAAAACTCCGAATGGTTAGTTTGATAGTCAATTACCACATTTTTTTTATAGGAGGCCTTGAGATCAAGCTCTCCTCAACAGAAAAAAGGTCACTCTCAATAGTTTTTACCCGACATGTAAAGATAGAAAATTTTACACATGTCTTAAGGATTAGTCAGGTGAGACACTTAAAAATTTTAGGTAAAACGCTTAAATACTTTAGTCTTAGCAAATCGCCGGTCAAACAATATCATTCTTGAAAAAAACAAACAAGAATTCCACCTTTTATATGTTAACATAAACACGTTGGAATCAGGTCTTTGTGCTCGCATACAAGCTAAATTCAAGACTAGACCCGATCACCGGACAATCATTTTGAATATAAAATAAAATAATAGTAAAAAGTAATTTTAAATAAATAAATATAAATCAATTTTATATGATGACCATGGAGTGCAAGGTGGGTACAGTTGTTTAGTGAATACCATTTGTTGTACGCGAAAAGACCAAGACTTATTTCAAGTCTACCTGCCATAAGTCAAGGTCTTCTCATTGATTCCTAGCCATTTTTTACCCTTTTTCTATGTAGACGCTTATTAGTCTCGTTTAGACGAGGGAAAGAGGAGTGAAAATGGGTTAACTCTCGTTTACCTTTATTTGATAATAAAGAAAAAGGCAAAAAAATTTCAAATTTTTTCTCACCGACATAAATATAAAAACTCACTCACCGAAAGAGTTAATCACTTACCTCTTGGTTACGATAATCATTTAACCTCTCTCTCAAAGTAAATTTTTTTCTCTTATATAATTTTTACTCTAATTACCAAATAAGATAAGAGAAACTCCAATTCAACATAAACCTTATATAAAGGTGACACACAGATATGCAGTATTCTTTTATACCTTTTGAGAGAGAGAAAGCTGAAAATTAACTTTTTTTTCCCTCTTCAAATGCATATTAAATAATAGCTTTATAGTGATTATTAAAACATCGACCTGCAAATAATAATCTGCAGATTAGAGGAGATCATTATAGTCCTAATCTTCCATCTTCTTCCTCACATCCACTTATTTTCAATCACTCCTATTTTGAGTGAAATGATTCTTTATCCAATTTGACTTAAACTGAGTCACACAACTCAGTGATTTTATGAATTTTTGAGAGTCAGATAAAATTCAAATGTTTAAAATCTTAAAAATTATACTTTTACTTATCCAATCAAATTAATTTTTATAGGTACTCGATTCAAGCAAATATCTCTTCAATCAACTCATTCACATGACCTTAGTTGGCATTTTGTCACTGTATTTGTATCCATCTAGAACTTTGAAGCCCTCGAGCACTTTTATAAGTACAAAATGACATTTCTGTCTTCTTAAATTAAATGCCCTTTTATTTTGACTGAAACCTAGGGTTCATGTCAACCTACATTTACCAATGTAACCCAATGTTTTTATAAAAAAATTAAATTTGGAAAACCCAACGTGAAATTCTCATGAGTGATACCCACTGTCCTTAGGGTACACCAGGTAAAGCCATAGAGGCTCGAATTTGACACATCTCTCTTCCTGAGGTAGAAGATTAATCAGTTGAACTACACCCATATAAAATTTCATTGCACTAAAATACCACTTTTGAAATCCCTTACTCTTAAAAAAAATTTATATAAAATTTTCAAAACAATTTAATTAGTTCTCAACGAAATTTTGCTAGTGAGAGGTGGGTCTAAGTAGACCTAACAACAGTTTGGGTTGATGCAAGTCGGATCTTATTTAGTTCAATTCTATCTCACACTCAATTACTTAAATGGGTTTAAGTAGACATGACTAGAAGACTTTTCTAACAAAATACATAGTAAAATAATTATTTAAATGAATGTAGATGTTATAGCATCAGTTGAGTCAGTTAAGTTTATCTATTTATAAGCATGTTCGGTCAGATATACTCGGTTGATCATTTCATTTATAGAAAGAGTCAGACCATTTATTAATATGAATCAATTTAGGTTAGATTTTACTAAGTCTAAATATAAATAATTAATTCAAATCTATCGATATATATGCACCAAAATATCACCCACATAATCAATAAAGTAATAAACTAATAAAGAGTCCAACACACAAGTTACACGTGCGACACGTTTCCGTACCCTTCATGGAAACTCTCTACTACAGCTACGCGTTCTCTTCTCCTTCGAAATTCCAAAATCCAAATCAGATAAACTGGCCAAACATTATTAATTTGCTACTTAACTAGGGTCCACTAAGATGCCATCGCCCAAATCATCTTGGTTCACAGAAAGATTACAGCTGATTTATGGAGCTTGACCAAGTCTTCTGGCAGCCTTCACACCCATTTTATTCCATAGAAATGATTAAATGAGTTGAAAAACACACTTAGAGGTGAAACTCGGGTCGGATTTTGACCCAACCCACATGACCCGATCAAAGAAATTATGAGAGTCGGGTCATGCAGGTCGGGTCGGGTTGAGAAGACAGAAACCAACATGGAATTTGGGTCGAGTTGAGTTGAGGAATTTTCAAGTTAACACGACCCGACCCGATCTGACTCGACCAACCAGGCTAAAATAAGGCTAAAATGGGTACAGAATGCGAGTCGGCTCAGAATTCGGGTTGAGTCGGTTATAATTCGGGTCAAGTCGGGTCGAAAATTTCAAGCTAACAGCTTAGGTCGAGTCAGGTTGAGTTTCTTAAAGTCCAACCCGACCTGACCCGAATTATAACCCGAATCTCATTGTGTTAGATCGGCAGTAAAAAAGAAATCGCTAGACTCTTTCAGTTTATGAGGTCATTAGTCACTTTTTCAGTAATTTTGTATTATGAATATATGAAATATTATTTTATAAAATAGTTGAGACAATAATTTTTTTATTTTAAATATATTGAGTACTGAGTTATAAAGATTTATTACATTTTGTATCAGACTGACGTTGGGACCGACTGCCGATGTTATTATAGAAAAATTATAACTTTATAAAATACTATATTATAGAGATTTTGTTATATATAAAATTATTGATTTTTTTAAATTAATGGATGAAAAACTTTAATCACTTTATTTTAACTTCATTTTGAAGCATTAAATGGATACTGGTTTTAACAAAAATCTAATAACTCAGACCTCGGACCAAGCTAAGTGACCACTTTTCATAAAATGCCGCCGAAAGTGAGCGGAAGTACCTGGTTCTCGTGTTTCAGACTTTGTCGGTCATACATGAAGCAGATGCATGTATGCAACTAAATGACATGTCTTCACACGAGATGTTGGGATCCTCCTTCCAATTTGGCTGCTCGTTGCCAATGAGGTGATCATCAACATCCATGGTGGATTTCGATTCTTCACCCCCTCAAAGAAGGACAGTCTTTTTTTTAATGTAAGTGTGGGAAATTGTGAAATACCCAACATGAAATACTCATGTCAACTACCTGAGTCTTTTAATGTACCTTGACATCTCATAAAGGGGCTCACCTTCATAATGATAGGTTTTTTTCATGATGAATACAGTTACACATTTCGGCCGAAATATGAAATTTAAGCTGGAATTTTTCATTTTAGACATGGGTTGAAATATGAATTTTAAAAATATCGGTCCTTTTTGGAAAAATTGCAGTAGCTGATACTTGTTAGATCTAACAAAAATTTGTGTCATATTTCAGAAATGTTGATCAAATTTTAGTTATATTTCAAAAAATTGAAGTACAATTTTTCCTTCTGTATAAATAAGAGAGTATAGATTTGAATTTTGTACGATGAGAATTGAGTTTTAAGACACCATTAGTAAAAGAGTTAGGATTGTTAGAAAATAATAATATGAAAATATTTTTGACGTAAAATTCACTCTCAAAAGCTAGTCATTGAAAGGAGGGTGTCTCAAGTATTCAATGGTATCATTGGTTTCTTAAATTAATCGATGAGAGACTTTTGTCACTTCATAATGATGTCTCAGAGTTTTTAGACACTATTAGTAAGAGGGTTACTGTGAGATAATAAAAAGTCTCATATCGATTAATTCAATAAACCACTAATTCATATAATACGTGAGGCACCCTCCTCTAAACAGTTAGCTTTTGAAAGTGATTTTATATCAAGAATGTTATCATTTCATGATTTAATAGGTTTCGCATGCTCGTGCTCATGAGGTGGGTCTGAAGTCTCCATTTGGAACCACAAAGATTTTCATTTATTGCTCACTTTTTAGATACTGGTACATATTATAATCATGTGTCTTATTTCCTACCCTGAAAAAAGACAATTAGAATTGCCATTACATGGCAAGTACATGTGTGGAAAATAATGCATGCCTACTAAAACTTCCTTGCATTAGTCTGCTTTGCAGCGTCAACCACTGAATTGATGATTATAAAGATATTTTCAGTAATTATTCATGAACGGTTAGGATCAGATTTAACGTCTACCTTAACCTCCACCTTTAAATTAATAGGATTCTTCAAGAACAGGCTCGGTAATTCAGCAGAATCCCGAAAAAATCTGGATCCAAAGAATCGAGTCGCCTAGGAAGATTATCGGACCAACTTCAACGCACGGCGCTCCTTGATCATCCACCCAGATCTACAGCAAACGGTGCTTTAAGGAGATGAACCAAAACTACCAATTCTCACAGTTTTAAAGAGATAAGGTCCACGATTTTCTTAGGTAAAATTGACACTATGCAAGATCACCAAAGAAAATAATAATTTCTAAAACTCTAGAATTGAATTCTTACAATTCAATTGGAGATCTAAGGTCAAAATTCGCCGGTGGGAGGCACCAATTTGACTACTCTTCCTTGAACTAAGAATTAAAACATAGAGGCAAATTAGAAGATCAAAGAAGACTCAAACTCACACTAGGGACAAATTCACCTAAGGCTTTGATTTCACTCCAAAACTTAATGTTTTACAATGAACTCGAGGGGTCTATTTATACACAAAGTTGCAACAAATATTTACAAGAGTGACATTCATCATACACCATTGATTGCACCCACTTAAAATTGGATTAAATCTAAAGTATTCATTCAAATTTCTAAAAAAGTTATGTGGCCGGCTTCTTATGTGGAATTCGCCCAACTTCATCTTCATAAATTGCAAAAAGTTTCATCCTTTTCTGTTTTCCAAAATTCCTCCATTCATGTGAGAAACAAAATTCATGTAAAAAGAAAAAAAAGGTTGAATTTGAGTAGCAAAAAGAGTCAACTGGGGCTTATTTAGGTGGATTTGGGGCATTGGACCCATATATCATGATTAGAGTGGCTTTTGAGGCTAGGAAGGTGGATCTTTGGCACCAAGAAATTTATCACAATCAATTATGACTAATTGAGCAATGACATAGCTAATGTCATATCCGATAGTTCAATTTTGTTCTCAAATTCATACATGATATCCTCATCAATTACTGTGTGTATACTGTATATATAAAGTTGCATTCACTGATTTTTGTATGTATATGTTGTAGAGGACTAGATGAATGCAAACAGATCATGCATTCTATTTAATTTTTTATCTTATGTGTTATGTACAATTAAAAAGTCACTTAAAGTTGGTGTAGTTCAACTGGTTGCCTTCCACCTCAGGAAACGGGAGGCTGCGGGTTCGAGCCCCCATGGCCTAACCTTAGTGTACCCTAGGGGTATTGGACTCACCCGTAGGGGTTTTACACGCGGTATCCCGCAGTTTTCCACACGTAAATATAAAAAAAAAAAAAATTACATAAACTATGATTTTTTATAGGAGAGCTATATAGACCTCCGGAAAATTTTAAAAAGTGAAAATTATCCTTTTACCCTTCCACTTAAAAAGTGGAATTTTCAAATGAGGCCGTTGCTCGACTGATTTCTACAAACAATGTATCAAAATTCATCTACTTTGAATTTTATGAACTCTATAACTGATTTTAAATGAAAAGGTATAGTTTTGACTTCAAAAATCGTACTCAAAGAATTAAATAACTTCTCTATTATATAACTCCCTTTTTTATATATAGCCAAAATTCTATTTAACCGTAGTTGACTAATACTTATGAGGTTTCATATACTGTATTTAATTAAAATTTATTAATTTATAAGTATGAAAACCAAGAATTCCTTGCAAATAAATCAAAATAGAGATTTTACTATGCAGTTTACATGATTCATGACTCGTGAATGTACGTACTTAACCCACAAGACCGAGTGCAATTGCTGGTAAACGTCAAGGAAAAGGCCACCAAATGACTGGACCACCCTCACACCACCGACCGAGACATTTTAATATACGGCCGATTTCTTCGAAAATCTCTGTTGAAGGTCCCTTCACATTTGCCTCGAACTTTCTCTGTAACTCCTTTTGTCCTCTCACTCGGCTTAACATCTCCTTTATATATTCAATTGGAATCCATTGGAGGGGAAGATGGAGAGAAAAAATATATCTGCAATATTTTGGAAATATTAGTTACAATTTCCAAAAAAAAAAAAAAAACCCAAAACTGAGGAGAATGATGAACAGTCTTGCACCAGGCTATCGTTTCTATCCAACTGAGGAAGAGTTGATTTCTTTTTATCTTCGAAAGAAGTTAGAGAGAAGAATTGATGATTTGTTGGATCTAGTTATTCCTGTTCACGACATATATAGCGTCGACCCTTGGCAACTCCGAAGTCTGCAATTCTTCCCTTTAATACTTATTTTCTCTTCTTTTCTTATTACATTGCATTGCTTCTTCAACAAATGCATTACATATCATAAAATGAATAAGAAATTATAGAAATTTAATTTATCTTTCTTTTTACAGATGGGTTCTTTTTTTTTTTACACATTGGTTTTTCTTCTTCTTCCTCCTCTTCCTCTTCCTCCTCCTCTTCCTCTTTTTCTTGAATACATATCAAAAAATGAAAAAGAAATTATAGAAGTTTAATTTAATTTAATTTAATTTATCTTTTTTTACACATGGCTTCTTCTTCTTCTTCTTCAAAATTAATGTAATTGAATTTATCTTTTCTTAACAAATGGGTTCTTCTTCTTCTTCAATACATATCATAAAATGAATAAGAAATTATAGAAATTTAATTTATCTTTCTTTTGACAGATGGGTTCTTTTTTTTTTTTACACATGGGTTTTTCTTCTTCTCCTTCCTCTTCCTCTTCCTCTACTTCTTCTTCTTTTTCTAGAATACATATCATAAAATGAAAAAGAAATTATAGAAATTTAATTTAATTTAATTTATCTTTTTTTTACACATGGGTTCTTCTTCTTCTTCTTCAAAATTAATGTAACTGAATTTATCTTTTTTTAACACATGGGTTCTTCTTTTCTTTTTTACATACATGGGTTCTTCTTCTTCTTCAATACATATCATAAAATGAATAAGAAATTATAGAAATTTAATTTATCTTTCTTTTTACAGATGGGTTCTTTTTTTTTTAACACATGGGTTTTTCTTCCTCTTCCTTTTCTTCTTCTTCTTTTTCTTGAAAACATATCATAAAATGAAAAAGAAATTATAGAAATTTAATTTAATTTAATTTATCTTTTTTTTACACATGGGTTCTTCTTCTTCTTCAAAATTAATGTAACTGAATTTATCTTTTTCTAACACATGGGTTCTTCTTTTCTTTTTTACACACATGGGTTCTTCTTCTTCTTCAATACATATCATAAAATGAATAAGAAATTATAGAAATTCTTTTTACAGATGGGTTCTTTTTTTTTTTTACACATGAGTTTTTCTTCCTCTTCCTCTTCCTCTTCTTCTTCTTCTTCTTCTTTTTCTTGAATACATATCATAAAATGAAAAAGAAATTATAGAAATTTAATTTAATTTAGTTTACACATGGGTTCTTCTTCTTCTTCTTCTTCTTCAAAATTAATGTAATTGAATCTTTTTCTAACACATGGGTTCTTCTTTTCTTTTTTACACACATGGGTTCTTCTTCTTCTTCAATACATATCATAAAATGAATAAGAAATTATAGAAATTCTTTTTACAGATGGGTTCTTTCTTTTTTTTTACACATGGGTTCTTCTTCTTCCTCTTCCTCTTCCTTTTCCTCTTCCTCCTCCTCTTCTTCTTCTTCTTGAATACATATCACGAAACGAAAAAGAAATTATAGAAAATTAGTGTAATTTAATTTATCTTTTTTTTAACACGTGGGTTCTTTTTTTTTTTTTTCACACATGGGTTCTTCTTCTTCTTCAATACATATTATAAAATGAATAAGAAATTATAGAAATTTAATTTATCTTTTTTCTTACACTCATGGGCTCTTTTTTTTTTTACACACATGGGTTCTTCTTCTTCTTATCCCTTTCTTGTCCTTGCTCCCTTCATGACATTCTTTTTTATGAAAGAACATTTCTGAAGAGCTTACATTTCACTCATTTTTTCAATATTTATTATTTTCTAGAAAATAAGTGTTGAACTTTTTATTTGTTTTTTATTTTTGACCTCGTTCAATTTTACTTGGATTTCTACCAAAAAAATAAGAGGAATATGGAATGCCAAAGCTAAAAAACCCTAATGGACTGAATTTGGATTATTTTATTTTTCATGTAGACATCTCAAGGGAGCTTTGCAACGGAGACATCGAGCAATGGTTCTTCTTTAGCCCTCGGCAAGAGAGGGAAGCCCATGGAGGGAGACCGAATCGGATAACGCCTGCCGGCTACTGGAAAGCGACAGGTTCTCCCGGCTATGTTTATTCATCCAATAATCGAGTCATTGGGTTGAAGAAAACCATGGTTTTCTATCAAGGAAGGGCTCCTACTGGAAGGAAAACAAAGTGGAAGGTGAATGAATATAGAGCCCTGGAAGATGCTACTCCATCAGGTGCAGCTCCGAGGGTACGTAGTTACCAAGATTTTATTAGGGTTTTTAGTCTTGCTGTGCCCAGTAAGCAATTTGCATCTTTCTTTCTCTTGTGCTTCTTGGCTAATTCAATGGGAATTGCTGTGCCCAGTGAGCAATTTACACACGATTCCAATCATCGGAATGATGAAATAATCTCATGATCCTATTGTTGAGGTATGAACGAGAGTCCCACATCGGTTGTGAGAGGAGAAATCTAGGGACTTATAAGGGACTAGGTCATTCCACCTATTATGTTAGTGTTCTGGGTAGAAACTCAGTCCTAACAGTAGTATGAGAGCTAGGTCCCCAAGCCACAGGATGTGGACTCAGGGATCCCCTAGCCGAATAGGATGGTTGCCGACTTTTTATCCGCCAGAGAGCCTCGTTAGAGAGGGGAGAGGGGATTGTTGGAGTACGAACAAAAGTCCCACATCAGTTGTTAGGGGGGAAATCTAAGGACTTATAAGGGATTGGGTTACTCTACCCATCATACTAGTCTTTTGGGCTAGAAGTCTAGTCCTAACACCTATCAACAGAATGGCTAGCAAACGAAAGTTAAATCAAACTTGAGTTTCTATGAATAAACTAATTTAACTTTAAGGGGTTGGTCGATCAAGAGGACCGCCTCATGAGGTGGGATCTTGAAATCGATTTACACTTAACCTCAACAAGCCACTCTCCACAGACTTGGATTGAGAGGTTTAAACATGCTTGTGGAATTAATTTCGACTCCAATATAAAGTGGGGATACTCACGTTATCAAAAAAAATCTCAAATTTATCCTCATCCAAATTATATGGATATACTATGCTTGCAGACAGATTTGTGTATCCATAGCATTAAAGACATCCATGTTATCTTAAAAAAAATTAACAAACTCGCCATATTCTATAAAAAAAGCGTGAGATGGTAGCTAAAAATAAACTCAGATTACAGATTGCAAATTGCAGGTTGTAACTAGCCAGACAATGACAATTTATTCATTTTATGTTGCAGTTGAGAAGCGAATTCAGCTTGTGTAGGGTGTATATGAAATCAGGATGCTTGAGATCATTCGATCGGCGTCCACCGGCGCTGACAACAAGCGATATGGTCGCCAGCGTTGAGAACAGGAGAATGACACCTGATATTGCAAGTAGCAGCAATTTAGGTACATCTCATGAAAATCTTGTCAATGAAGAAAGGACCAGTTCACTGGAGAGTTCTTCTTCTGTAGAGCATTTCAATCCATCTTCTATTGAAGAAACTAGCAATGAGGATTTAGATTCTCTTTTGGACTCATTGGATTGGGACTGAGGATTCAGATTCTCCAACTATCATTTGTGGCCCACTATTAGTGGATTGATCATACATTGGATGATCATCCATCATTCAAACTTTCATATGCTAGATACTAATAAAATTGAACTTGTTTTGATAACACATTTAGTTTTGTGTTTAAGGAGATGTCTTTTAATTTAAATGGAATTTTATCTTTATTTATGTGGATGGATACTGTATTTAGCTAAATTGTTTTGAATTTAAGTGTGAGTGTGGGAAATGGTAAGATACTGCTAATAGTACTTGCTAAGATATAATGAAAGTTTTTGGAAAACCTAGCAGTTGCATACTATATCAGGCACATTATTTATGTTATTAAGAAAGGAGAACATAGTACCATTTAACATATTAATACAAGAGTGTGAAATTGGGATGATTGGTTATCATGAATAACCAAGGTTAGGTTCGATTGTGGCTAATTTTTTAACTTTGATACTAAAGCTTTTTTTAACTCCCACTGAGGCATTAATCAAACAATTTTTTTTTGGATTAAAATGTGGGAAACTCAAACACAATGCTACTAAAACCCACACGGATTTAGTTGAATCCAATCAGCATTTTCTTAGCTGCGATTTTGTTCTTTCCGTTTGGACCCTTATTTGTGTTAAATTCCGGTTCCATTGCAGCAACCCTGACATTGTTTCCCAGGCCTTAACCCTCATCAATTCTGGTCTTCCCCCCTTCAGAAGCTTGTTGCCAACCTTTTGCTCCCTGCTCTTGTATGGCACTCCTGGAATGAAAGAAACATGTGCATCTTCCAATCTTCTTTCAGTGCTTCCAAAATCTTCTCGGGTATAATTTCTGATATTAGACGTAGGATCTTCTTCCTCCTCTCTAATCGTGATCTTTCTTCGGTTAGCAGTATTTTCTCTACTCTATGGGACCTCCCTCCTCCCATTCCAGCCCCCACCCCCCTTTCTTACGACCCACCTCCTTTCTCTTCATCTCTATCCTTTGGTTTATTCTCGAACCACTAGCGCCTCATCCTTGGATCCCAACTTCTCAGCAAAGATTCCCTCTCAGATCTCAGACCTACACGGTCTCCTTCTTTCTTGCTCAAAGCAGAACTTGACTGTTGACAGGATCCTCTTACCTGATCCTGAGTCTCTTTCGGCCCTTACTTACCCCTCCCCTTTTTGAGTCTCAAATCTTGGACTGACACTTTAACTACTCCCGTTTTGGGAGTTTTTACTGAATTATAGTTTTGCTTTTTGATCCTTCGGGATTAACCCACACGGATGATTCCCTGCCCCTAAGACATACCAAGGTTAGGCCATGGGGCTCGAACCCGCAACCTCCTGCTTCCTAAGGTGCGAGGCAACCAGTTGAGCTACACCCATGTGGGTAAAATTAATCAAACTATTTTTAATGACAAATTGAGTTCAAACTGCTTTGAATTGTTCACCGTGATGTTAGTGTAGTTCTATTATAAAATTTAATGATTAAAAATAAAAATAAAAACAAAAACTTATATTACAATTATAATAGAAAACACAAAAAAGACATTTTTAGTAAAAAAGAAAAATAAATAAAAATTACAATGACTTTTAAAACATAGACCTAAAAATTACAATGAATTTACATGTGGGAAACCACGGGATAACATGCGTAAAACCCCCACAATGAGCCCACTACCCCTAGGGCACACCAAGGTTAGATAATGGGAGCTCGAACTCGTAACCTCCCGCTTCCTGAAACGAGAGGCAACCAGTTGAGCTACACCCATGTAGGTAAGTCCATGAAAGTGGAAAAAGGATTCAATGTCATTTTGATCTTATTCATCAAATCTATCTAAATATTAAAATATTTAAAAAATATATATTTTTAGGGTATAAAGCCTTAAGTGGTTGAGTTTGAAAACATAATTTTTTAATTTAAAAGAAACCTTAAAATCTGTGTCCAAAATCAACCATTCATTTTTTACTTTCATTCTAGAAAAAATTAAATTTTATATTTAATAGATTTGATAAATAAAATTTAAGTAATATGGTTTGTAGACCCCCATTAAAGAGTCACATGTCATTAAATTGAAAAAAAAAAGCCCTGACTATGTCGAAGGTGAATTTGATTTCAGAGATCTTTATTTATTCATGAGTTCGATTTAAATTAATTTATTCATTAATGAGTCAAAATATTCGATTCATATTTTTTTCATTTAATTTAAATCACATTGTCAAGTGCTTTATAAACTTTGAGATTTAGGTCAATTCAAATCAAATAGATGAACTTATCTTTCGTAAGAATCTGAATAAGAATTCTTTTTTCAAACAAGTTGAGTCAAATCAATTCATTGAATAAACATTCGAAATGCTTGACCTAAATTATATTTTCAATAGATTTGTGTCTCTATCTAGTGCTTAGTAAACCTTCAAAATTAGGTCAGGTTCAAATCTAAGTAAAATGACCATTATGATTTATGAAGAAATTATACTTTCTCTATCCCAATTTAGTTGTCCTATATGGATTTTGAAATTGTCCCAAAATAGTTGTCTCATTTATATTGGAGTAGCATAAAGTGTGTTGAAAATGGATGAGATCATATGGAATGTTAATCTTATATAGAGAGTTCTTTAAAAAATACAAATGATTCAAATCAGACAACTAAAATTGGACGGAGGAAGTATAAATAATGTATTTTGAAAATAATGAGAAGCAAAAATTGTGTAACCATGTAATAAGATTGCTCAAGTAATCAAATAATAAAATTAGAAAGAAAAAGCTAACTATCAATAAATGAAATAAAAAAACAATTTATTTAACAATATTAGAAAACAAAACGAAATTACCAAAAAAATGAGAGGAACAATGGAAGATTGGTGGAAGATGACATGAGAGTGATTTTAAAACTCAAAAAATGATTCTCAATTGCCACATAGGTTGTTTTAAATGCAGTCATTACCTATCGCTTCATTTGTTTGAGTGGTTAGGTATTATCATCTTGTGTGCGAGGTCTTACCTTCAAATCTTTGGAGTGCCTAACCTAATCTATGGTGCTTGTGGTGGTGTCATTGATCAAAAATTTTACCTATAATCACCACAGTGGGGTTGACAGAAGAGAGGACATTTTTGTCCAACCTGACATAAAAAGTACTCTTATCTAAAATCGGTGCCAAGTTCGAGCCCCCGTGGCCTAACCAGGTGTACTCTAAGGATGGGTATCACGTGTGGGGGTTTTACGCTGGGTTTCTTGCTGTTTCTAACACGTAAATTTAAAAAAAAAAAATTCAAAATTTTAAGGCACTTTTACTAAAATTCATGATTTCCTAAGTATTTTAACCAAAAAAATTCCATTATGTCTTTTCTTTCTTTTCTTAAATGAGAAATGCTCATTCCAAGACATGCTATTTATTGTGGTGTCTACTTACTTATTAAATACTTTCAATGTATCACGAAAACAATCAACGATGAAACCTAACAAAGCTAATGTATTAAAAATAAGAAAAATGATACACTAAAAAGCTAATAAGTGGGGTTCACCTACAGTAAATTTGAAATTATCAATTAACACTCCACTTTATTTTTCCATGGACAAGTAGTAGTTCTTCCTCGTCATAATTTAAACCGTTTATCTCATCGATTTGGATTTAGCCTTTAGAATACAAATTTGACAAATTGTTTTAATGTGTTAAAAGGAAAATGTCCTAGTTGACTATCAATTACCAACTTCCATGCTTAGTGTACCCTAATTGTAATCTTTCCGAAATCATGGGATTCTTGATTAATTCTTTCTCTCTTTAGGGGACTTTATCATGTATATAATACACATTATTGATGGAATGAGATCACTGAATTTTCAAAATCTTTATCATGAGCTGAACATTTATCTGACACTCAGGAGACTTGAACTCAAAACCTTTAGACGGTAACCCTGTAACCATGAGCCCTCACTATTTGTCTATAGTAATTATATTACATTAAGTAAAAATGCAGTACATAAGACACTAGATACAAATGAGACCATTGACAAAGAAAAAAGACATTAAAATATATAAGCATGTGACTGGCATATAAAGATTAATGGCAAAAGAAAAACCTATTATGGGCAATTCAACGGATGATGACTGCATTAAAATATATTTCTCAGTGTCGTTGTCTATCAAGTTTCATAGCATGTTTATTAATTCTAATAAGAAAGCTCATCTTAATCCACCATGTCTTTTCTAAGAAATCTGCTTCGGTTGACTGGTCAGATGACTCGTTGAATCAATCTTCAAGTTCAATGCCATCCTTAAATTCTTATTTTAAAATTTTAGCTAAGGAATAACGTTTGTCATCTAAAAGTTAATTAAATAAAATTCTCTAGCGTGAACATAATTGTAAAACAGGCTTTAGCCTTCTAATAGTCATTGAGAGGGACTTAGAAATGTTTTCTTATGACCGAAGTGTCAATCACCTTTTAAAATATTTAACTAGTGATCTCTTGCAGTGAAATAGAATTCAAATCAGGACACCTACTTCTAAGGTGAATTCCTCACCAACATACCAACCCCTTAAGATTGAAGGATTTGAACGATTGTGATAAGTATAGAAAAATGATAATTTTATTATTGAATATTTGATTTGTTAGTTTTTAAATTTTATTTATTTTATATTATTATTGTAATATATTATATATTCTAAAATTATATTTATTAATATATTATATTAATTAATTTCTATTTTATTATTGTATTATTTTTGTGTTTAAGGTTGAATTATTATTTTTTAAACTCGAAGCCGACTTGAAATGCTTGATTTAGGAGAGCACCACGATTTGAATGGTGATTCTTGACATCAGAAGAGGATAAAAGGAAGGATGACAGCTGTAAGAAAACCCAGCCCGCAGTCAAAGGTTGCGTGTATCAGATAGAACAATGATTGTTGACGGTAGCAGAATGAAAAGGGTTCGGCCACAGTGGGAGCAGCATGGCCGAATGGTGATTCGATAAATGGCAAACGTTGAGCATGTTGCAGGTGTCAGAACAAGAGAGACCAGGGGCTCTGCCACATGTATCTGCACAGACGGCTTGCATTGAGTACAAAATAGCAAGAAATAACAGAGAAGGTAAGAAGGAAAATTGGGACAAACAAATCATGTGCCGCCTACCCCATGTGCGCCAAAGCCTCCTTTAATTTTGATTCATCTCTTTAATTAGCTAAGGTCATAACCACTGTCCACATGACCTTTCCTTATTTGTACCATGCGATCTCAGCCCTGTAGTTTTCTTTCCTCCATGAAATAAGCATCTTAGCCGAACACCTACCCCTTTCTATACAAATTCGATCCTAGCTCCATTCCTTGTCCCAAACTCTATAAATATCAGCCCTGGGAGCACTTACACACCTAAAAATCCTACCTCTACACATTCAAAATCAAATTTTCAAGTGAAATTATGATTTTATCTCCGCGTTTTCATTCATTCGAATGAATACCCAATTCATTTTGGCATTCATTCGAATGAATCCTCAAGTGTATTTTTAATTCATTCGAATGAATGGGCTGAACAGTAACACGGAATACTGCTCGGCTACATTCATTCGAATGAATAGTAATAAAATGACCTTCATTCCATCCATTCACTCGAATGAACCAATTGTTCATTCGAATGAATGTTCAGAACGATCCGTTCATTCGTTCATTCGAATGAACACAAATGAACGTTCTCATTCGAATGATTCATCACGAATGAACGTTATCATTCGAATGATTCATAACTTACAGTATATAGTATACAATACATTTATTTAAATTCTTTTAAAATTTTAAACTTATTTTTTAAGCACTGTGTATTTCCAAAAATTTTCAAATTGAATATCTAAACTAATTAAAATAACCTGATCAAAATACTTTAAGACTTTAAGGTCTTTTGACACTCCTAAATATTTAAAACACAGTATTTTATAACTAAGGGTATCCCTAGGCTGTGTCAAAAACACATTTAGGAGTGTCAAAAGACCTTTAAGTCTTAAAGTATTTTTATCAGATTATCGTAATTAGTCCGGATATTCAATTTGAGAAATTTTGAAAATACACAGTGCTTAAAAATAACTATCTATATTTTAAAACATAGACCATTATTTTTTAAGCACTGTGTATTTTTAAAATTTCTCAAATTAATATCCGGACTAATTACGATAATCTGATAAAAATACTTTAAGACTTTAAGGTCTTTTGATACTCCTAAATGTGTTTTTGACATAGCCTAGGAATACCCTTATTTGTAAAATACTGTGTTTTAAATATTTAGGAGTGTCAAAAGACCTTGAAGTCTTAAAGTATTTTGATCAGGTTATTTTAATTAGTTTAGATATTCAATTTGAAAATTTTTGGAAATACACAGTGCTTAAAAAATAAGTTTAAAATTTTAAAAGAATTTAAATAAATGTATTGTATACTATATATAGTAAGTCATGAATCATTCGAATGATAACGTTCATTCGTGATGAATCATTCGAATGAGAACGTTCATTCGTGTTCATTCGAATGAACGAATGAACGGATCGTTCTGAACATTCATTCGAATGAACGGTCGGTTCGGTCGGTTCATTCGAGTGAATGGATGGAATGAAGGCCATTTTATTACTATTCATTAGAATGAATCATCCATTCATTCGAATGAATGAGGCTGAGCAGTATTCCGTGTTACTGTTCAGCCATTCATTCGAATAAATTGAAAATACACTTGAGGATTCATTCGAATGAAATCATTCGAATGAATGCCAAAATGAACTGGGCATTCATTCGAATGAATAGAAACGCGGGGGTAAAATCATAAATTCACCCGAAAATCCGATTTCGGGTGTGTAGAGGAAGGATTTCCGGGTGTGTGTAAGTGCTCCCCAGCCCTTTTTCCATCATACAATTCGACCCAGAGAATTTTTGGAGAGCAAAATAGAAGAAGAGACAGTGCAAGCTTACGTTGATTTTATTTTTATTGTTATATTTCTTACATTGTATTTTTGTATTTTTTTTTATTTAAAAATTTTTATCGAATTGTAATTCAAATTTCATATTTTAAATAAAGTAAAGGTGTGCTGAAATATTAGATTATGATTTTTCAACTATTTAATTCATGTATTATGATGATTTAATTTAATTTTAATTCTTTTTATAAAACACATGTTGGATTTAATTGTAGATTTTTTTCAAATGAGAAGCACTGAAATATTTAGATTAAATAGACTTCATTCTTCGATTTAAAACTCTTGTTTTTCAAGAGTGCACTGAAACATTTAGATTTGTAGAGAAAGTTTAAATACTATTTAATCTAAGGTTTAATTTGAGAAAGTTTTAATTATTAAATTCATGGGTTTTATAATTGGAATTTTAATTGATGAAAAATTTGAACTCATGGTTAGTAATTTATGTGAGCTCCGTAGTTTAGGCCTTTGTTTTATTTTTAAAATATGAAAAATAATGCCTCCTTGATTCTTTAAGCCAGTTTCACTGTAAATATGTACAGAGGTAGTTTAGGTGTTATAAATTTTTCTTTTTTAAAAAAAATTCAAAAACTCATCAAATTGGAAAACTAGGTTGATAATTAAGTAATTGCATCTTAATTTATATTTTCTAAGTTAAATTAAGATTATTTACAGTTTTAGATTAAGCCCACCATCTCAATTTAGTTTATGTAAAAATTGATTTTCCATTTTTTTTTCTATTTTTTGACCTAAAATGTTGAAGAGCCCAAGATTCTTCTCCCTTTTTAACATGGAAAAATTGCATCAAGATTGGGTAAACTCTATTCGACTGATAATCTCTCAAAAACATTTGTCACAATGGGATTCTTTGTTAATTTGATCTGTTCTTTCATATAGGTTATGATAATGGTTAGAAGTTCAACAAGCAAGTCATGGCTGAGAAGATTCTAAGACAAGCAAAGTCCATGATGGAGCATGACTGTTGCCAACAAGGGTTAAAATATTGGTATCGGTCAATATATCGGCCGATATTTTTCTCTCTCCTCCTCTTTTTTTTAAATATCGGCCGATATTTTGATATCGGCCGATATGGTACGACCGATACGATAAGATATCAGCCGATATAGTACTCTTCGAAACCAATATATATATCGGCCGATACGACATGTATCGGCCGATATTTCGATCCCTGATTGCCAACATGTGCACAAATGTTTCTAATGTAACTTCTGTCTGGGGTCTTGATGTGATTGGTAAGATCAATCTAAGGTAGTGCAACTGATGGGCATCAATTCATCTTGGTTAACACTTCACACCTAGCAATAAGAACCAAAACGCATACATATATGTAGGCAAGGGTTCAAATATCGGTTTTTACAAACCGAATAATATCGGCTGATACGATAAGTATCGGTCGTACAGTAGGAATATCGGCCGATATGACCGATAAACGGTCGTAAATATCGGCCGATATTGGTAAATATCGGTTTATTACATTTATTTCTGGTTTTTTTTTTTTTAAAAAAAAAAACGATATCAACCGATACGGACGATATATCGATCCGTATATCGGATGCAATATCGCCCGATAAGATATTTATAGGTCTGGAAAGCCCGGTTTTTTTTTTTAAAAAAAAAACGTTATCAGTAGTGGGACCCACTGGATATCGGCGATATTTGGACCGTTTATCGGTCCAGAATATCGGCCGATAACCCTGTATATCGGTCTATATCGGTTACTGTAAATATGAATAAAAATTTATTATCGGTGATATTTTGAATGATTATCGGGCGATATATCACGGGCGATATATTGCCCAGGAATCCTGCATTACATCCCATCCAACAGGCTGTGGGATTCTTGCTGTTTCCCACGCCTGAATTTTTTATTAATATTTCTGAAACCCGTGATCTGAACCGACCGAACTCCTCCATTATATGAGTGTATATCTCTTTATTCAGTCACAAAATCATTTCGAAACTCACTCATCCAGCAGTGGTATTTTCTAACTCCAATCCCCATCTTACAAACGTTCATCCGGCTTGATTGGAAATCCTTGTGTATTATTGGCTTATCTTAGAAGATCATTCCGTTCAAAGTACTGGAAATAGATTGATCTTCATTTTCATGTAAGTTTTTATTCCATTTTTATTTTTCAGCCTTTTGATCTAAATATTTTATGGTTTTAATGTATAGTTTAATATTTAATGTATTTTTTGTAATATGTTGTTGTTTTAGAAATATGGATTATTTATGCTTTTGATAGTGATTTATTTATGCTTAAAGCCTTAAACATTTAGCATAGAAGTTATTATGAATGTATGATATTTTTTTCATGCAGATTAGTTTTTTTTTCATTTTCTTTTATTTTCTAAAATGAAAATATACTACAAAACATTATAAGAATTAAGAAATAGTAATTATTGGGAAAAGTTGCTGATTTTTTTTTATAAAACACCCCTCTGATTTTAGAAAGAAGGTTCTGTGAAAAAATATAAATTTCATGCAACGTAATTATTAATTTAAAATGTTTAAACAAAAACCTCGATTTCATGTGATACATTGCGAAAAAATATGTAAATGTACCGAAAACGTATGACTATTTTTTAAACCAACCCTCTCAGTGAGTAGTATTTGTGTACTGTAAAAAAATTCAGTTTGAAAGTAGATGAGGGTTTTTTTTTTAATTTTATCATTTAATCCCCCATTTTCATGTGATAAATTACGAAAAAATATGTAAATGTACCCAAAATGTATGAATATTTTTTAAACCAACCCTCTCAGTGAATAGTATTTGTGTACTGTAAAAAAATTCAGTTTGAAAGTAGATGAGGTTTCTTTTCAATTTTATCATTTAATCCCCCATTTTCATGTGATAAATTATGAAAAAATATGTAAATGTACCCAAAACGTATGAATATTTTTTAACCAACCCTCTCAGTGAGTAATATTTGTGTACTATAAAAAAATCAGTTTGAAAGCAGATGAGATTTTTTTTTTTAATTTTATCATTTAATCCCCCATTTTCATGTGATAAATTACGAAAAAATATGTAAATGTACCCAAAACGTATGAATATTTTTTAAACCAACCCTCTCAGTGATTAGTATTTTTTTACTGTAAAAAAATTCAGTTTGAAAGTAGATGAGGGTTTTTTTTTAATTTTATCATTTAATCCCCCATTTTCATGTGATAAATTACGAAAAAATATGTAAATGTACCCAAAACGTATGAATATTTTTTAAACCAACCCTCTCAGTGAGTAGTGTTTGTGTACTGTAAAAAAATCCAGTTTGAAAGTAGATGAGGTTCTTTTTTTAATTTTATCATTTAATCCCCCATTTTCATGTGATAAATTGCCCAAAAATGTGTAAATGTATCAAAAAAATCAGATTCTTTTTTTAAATGAAGCCTCTGAGTTTGTAGTGTGTTATTACTGTAAAAAAATTCAGGTTCACAGCAGATGATGCTTTTTTTTTAATTTTATCATTTAATCCCCCATTTTCATGTTATAAATTGCCCAAAAATGTGTAAATGTATAAAAAAAATCAGATTCTTTTTTTAAATGAAGCCTCTGAGTTTGTAGTGTTTTATTACTGTAAAAAGTTTCAGGTTCACAGCAGATGATGCTTTTTTTAAATTTTATCATTTAATCCCCCATTTTCATGTGATAAATTGCCCAAAAATGTGTAAATGTATCAAAAAAATCAGATTCATTTTTAAATGAAGCCTCTGAGTTTGTAGTGTGTTATTATTGTAAAAAAATTCAGGTTCACAGCAGATGATGCTTTTTTTTTAATTTTATCATTTAATCCCCCATTTTCATGTGATAAATTGCCCAAAAATGTGTAAATGTATCAAAAAAATCAGATTCTTTTTTTAAATGAAGACTTTGAGTTTGTAGTGTGTTATTACTGTAAAAAGTTTCAAGTTCACAGCAGATGATGCTTTCTTTTCATTTTATCATTTAATACCCACATTTTCATGTGATAAATTGACCAAAAAATGTGTAAATGTACCTATTTTTTTTTTGCTTTTCTTAAACAGCAATGGATAAGAACAATGAAGATCCAGATGGTCGTTCAGTGAACGACATAGTAACAACAAAGTCAAATGCAACTTCTGTGAAAAGATAGTATCTGGAGGAATAACCCGTTTAAAGGCACATATAGCCGGAAAGACGGGAGATGTAGCCGCTTGCAAGTGCGCACCATCACAAGCGCAAATTATTTGCAGGCAACTACTGAAAGTGAATGGCAAAAAAAAAGAAAATAAGGACTGAAGTAGAAGAGCATGCTATCGGTCACATAATGGCCGACTGTTTAGAAAGTGAAAGGGAGGGCCAATACGTGGAAAATGTCCCGTCGTCTGTAGAAGAGGATCCAAACGAGATTGAGGAGGACAGAGACCTGCGGCGTACAATGCGAATTAGTCGCCGCGAACATGAGATGAGAGGGCAGAGTGGTGCAGGTTAATTTCTTTAAATTAATTGTTTAATGTAACAAAATAATTTATTTCTAAATTACATTAAAATGCCAAAAACTGAATTTTAATACTCTACACATGCGGTGCGAGTGGATCAGGGACTGCAAGTGGATCATCCAGACAAAAATCTGGACTTATGGGCCGATGGAATTCATTAAAAATGCATTCAGAGGAGGAGAACGAGCAAGGACTGAACGCTACAGTGTAAATCCGGATACAGTTGGTGTTGGTGATCCAATGTGGGACAGACCAACTTCCTTAAAACAAGGAAAAATAAATCAAGTAGATAAAGAGACGGCAAAACAATTAGTTGGGACAGCATCACTAAGTTTTTCGCCGACAACCATCGGCCACCGACTGAAATCTTAAATCTATATTTTAAGTCTGTGTGCTTTGCATCCGCAACTGCTGGACCTAATATCAACTTTCCATCGCCGTATGAGATTTCTACCACGTTCATCCCCCATGAAATACAGCGTATCCGAGAATGGGTAAATAATTTTAAGTCTTCCTGTGAGGATAAGGGAGTAACCCTTATGTCGGATGGCTGGAAGAGTGACGATAACCGTAGTATCGTTAACTTCCTCATTTATAACCAATGTCGCACAGTGTATCATAAATCATACGACACATCAGGCCGAGTAAATGATGGTGACTTTCTTTGTAGCTTGATGGTGTCTGTCTGTGAAGAAATTGGACCTGAAAATGTTGTCCAAATTGTAACGGACAATGGACCGGGCTATAAGTCGGGAGGGAGGAAGGTCGGGAACACATACTCGTGGATCTTATGGACCCCCTGTGCGGCCCACTGCATAGACTTGATCCTCAAAGATTTTGCTAATGTGAGGGAATTTAGGAACCTAATTGACTGGTGTAAGGATGTCACCACATTTATATACAATCATATTAGAATCTTAGAGGTAATGAGGAAGTACACGAAATGTCGTGAACTACTGAGACCCACAGTAACACGTTTCGCCACAGTATTCCTTACGATGCAGAGCTTCTTAAGAAGCAAGACAAATTGATGAAGATGGCAAGTAGTAGGTCCTTTGCGAATGCGTTCGACATGAGGAACACTGAATATCAAAGATATTACCAGAACATTACACACTTGTTTGTATCTAAGTGTTTTGGGACAGTATCGTATCGGCCATCAACATTCTGCTCCCATAGTCACAACACTCCGATTTGTAGACGGAGATAAGAAGCCGACGCTCCCCTATCTATTTGAATGCATCATAAAGGCTAAAACTGAAGTTGCGAAAGTTAATCCTCCAGTTCAATTCATGGAAATCATCAACGACAGGATTAATCAATTTTTCATCTCCAACCCACAGTTCATTGCAGGTTAGTCTTTTATTCGCTAGTGTGTTTATATCTTATTATTGTGCACATCTTATTTTAGGCTAATCGCATTATATTTCACTTGGCAGCATATTATTTGAATTCCTTCTCAAAGAAACCTAATGAGTTAGGTTTAGAACTATCGACCGACTCAATTCGTAACTGCGTAAGACGGACGTTGGAGATTATGGGTGTCATACATCCTGGTGAACGGGCGGCATGTTTTAGAGATGTATTACTTTGTTCATTATGACACAAATATTTTCGATGATTTGAAAGTTCTTCTTTATCCGATAATACTAATTGTGTTTCTTTTTGTTTTGAAGTTACACAATTATGAGAACCGCTTGGAGTCATTTGCGGATGAAGCTGCCGATGTTAGGTTGAGAGAGACGGCGACGATGAGTGCTACACAGTAGTGGATATATTTTGGCAATAGCTCACCTATATTGAGGAAGTATGCCATCAAGCTGATGAGCCAGACTTGCAGTGCAATCAACTGCGAGCGTAACTGGTCGACATTTAAATATGTCCATAGTAAGCCTCAAAACAGATTATCATCTCAAAGATTAAATGATTTAGTGTACCTACACTACAATCAGCGGCTAAGGGCAATGAATTTGAGGAGGTACCCCGAGTTGACACGGGCAGATGCCGATGATTTTTTCGTCCGATCGACCTCGAGTCTCTATTTACCTATAATGATCCATTAAGTGAATGGATCGAAGAGGAAGAACAACCTGTACTTCATGATCTAGATATATCATTTTTAGATCAAAGTGTAGAGTTGAGAGAATTGCAAGATTCCTAGGAAGAGACGGAAAATGAAGGTCGCCGCCATTCAATCAGTGTGTCCCGCCCTCCAAATGTGGGTTAAAACATCAGACAAGTACAAAGATTGCATCACGTCGCCATTCTGTTAGTGAACGGCCCACTGGGACAGGTGAGGTATCTAGCTCTTTACAGAGGAGGAGATCAATAAGAGGAAAAGAACCTGTTGTTCCGAGCAGCCAACTTAGCAGACGTGATTATGGGTCGGCTAGATCTGATTCTGATTCATCTACCGATGACGGTAATGGGTCAGATGATGGGTTGGATTTTACTCATCCAAATATTGTTGTGGATGTTGAGCCTGCAAATCCACCGGGGTATTATCCCAACATGAGTGAAGTTCATTACTAACAGGATGATAGGCAACATACACCTCCTCATGGCGGAACAAATTGCCTGGTGAAGGATATGTATCTTTCGGATATACGCCCACAGGATATTATGGTCAACCGAGCTATGGGCACTTCGATACAAACTCATTATCCAGTAATATGCAGTCCATGTCAATTTCAGATCGTCAGTCGCAACCCTCATCTGATAGTTGGCAGTACCACAATCCATCGTCAACATCCGACTACACGTCTAATGATGAGCGACTTCCGGAAGAGACGTATGCAAGATTTTATTTCCACGTCCCGGGTTATCCATATGAAGAGCTCGATCCATAGTGATGTTACATTTGTTTAGAGAAAATTTGGACAAGCTTTGATGTATTTGGTGAAACTCAAGTGATTTAAAGTTTTCAACTTTGAAGTATTAGCACTAATCATTATTATTGGATTTAATATATTATTTTTAAACCCATTAAAATTTATACCTCTAAGATAGAGCGAACTCTTTATATGAAATTCAATTGCATTGAAATCTACTTAAAATGAATTCAAATTTTGATAGATAACTAATAGTCTACTTTGATCTCAATTTTTTTTAGTCTAAGCTAAGA
The DNA here is from genome assembly GCA_022113865.1 of Chimonanthus praecox. Lineage (NCBI taxonomy): Eukaryota > Viridiplantae > Streptophyta > Magnoliopsida > Laurales > Calycanthaceae > Chimonanthus > Chimonanthus praecox. The sequence continues at coordinate 14,218,884 of CM039087.1, read as the reverse complement.
AATCGAACTCCTTTAAAAAAAAAAAAAAACAATACCATATTATTCAAGGTCTTCACTTATAAATACTATTTTACCTTTTATTACCACTTCTTGAAAATTTTAAAAACATGATTTGAATTTTAAAATACTATTCAATGAATGTGAATTTTTTTTTTTTCATTTACATTTACATGTTCCTCTCCATTGATGGGACATTTTCCTGTTTTTATAAGTTAACATCAGCTATTGTTAATTTTAATATTAATCGTATTCGAAACTTAAATAAATAATTTGAATATATATACGACTGATATTTAATGAAAAATTTACATTTTCAAGAAGCCCCAAATTTTCTGACATTACCCAAAAAAATTCGGACAAAATTGCAAAAAAAAAAAAAAAAAGAAGAGAGAGAAACTTACCGGCCGATATATCGCCAGGGGCGATATTTCAACCCCTGTATGTAGGGTTGCAACTCGAGCAAGTCAAACCGGGTTTGGAGCATGTTCTAATTTATGCCCGAATTGCAATTTAAGGACCCAAGTCCAAGTTCAAACTCGAGCCTGAGTTAATTCAAACTATTAAAATCGAGTCCAACCTAAATTTGTATATGTAAGACCAATCGCGATTTTAAAATCAAGACATATACGTGGGCCTATCCAGGCTCGGATTTTTCAGGCCTACGGAAAATTTTGCATTATTTTTTAAGATAAAAATTATATATTAAATAGATGTGGCTAAAATTCGACATTTTGGGCCAAACTCGGTTTTATGTAGTAGGTTTAAACTCAACCCAAATTCTAATTCAGTCCTAATATAGAGTCCGACCCAAGCTTGGGTCAATCCAAACCCATTTTTTTTCATGTTTTTCATGTGGATTTGAGTTAGGGCTAGACCAAATTACACTTATACGATACATACATGCCCACAAATTTGGTTCTCAAAAAAATTTATGGGATATTTCACATATGATCGACATACATCTCATAAAGTTTTATTTCCACTTTTTATATGTTTACTAGTTATATCATATATCAAAAGGTTTTACTCAATAACTTTATTCATTTTGGTCAATTTTATCATCATGGAGGCTTTAACATTTTTCTAAAGTTACCACTTTAGTCCAACTAATCATGGATTTTCAAGTTATAATAAATTTTAAATCATAACTATATTGAATTTGTTGACGATTCTCTAACAAGCTCTATCATGCTTAAATGTTGACTAAAAATATCTATACTTGCCCTTTTGTCAAAGGATCCGATATTATATTTGTTTAAATTAACTTTCAATAATTTCTCTCTCCATTATATTTTGAATATAATATATTGTACGTTAATGTATCTTTTAAGCAAATAGATCCATGTATTAGCTCGAAATTGCATTATTTAACTGTTGTCTGATTATCACCATATATATATTTTATATGGTCAAATTTGAACCAACACCTTCTCCCGTTAATGGTCGAGTAGGAGTAAAAAATTCAGGTTACTGAGATATCGGTCTTGGTCGATATCTCTCTCCTATTTTTTTTTTTTTTTAATTTTTGGTGTATATCGGCCTTATGGATCGAAATTTATACCCGTGTGGTGGAGACCAACAAAAAGACCAGATTATCTCCCATTACACAAGCCCAAAATAGCCCACGCTAGATGTTGAATGTCAATATTTGTATTCTACCGACACTGGCAAACTTAAGAAAGTCATGCACAAGTTTTCTAATATTTTTTTATGGAAGGTATTTAATCTTTCAGCCGACTAATTATTTGGGTATGTACACCTTCATGCACACACATATCATGTCTAAGCGATGGAAAATAACTTTCATGGATATGAGCAGATTTGAACATGAATCAAATTCAAGATCTGCCAACCACCTCCGAGTTGAGTTGATTTCTAATATTGTTAATTGACCTAGTTTTTTTAATTTTCATTTTTTTCATCTTTAAGGAAAATTATAATAAAGTAAAATAAGACTAAAAACACTTTGTAAAATCAAATTGAATTGTTTTAAATATAACAAAGGTGTATATTTTACCTCTCCACATACTATCCGACACAAGCTTTTTTCTGTATCATACAATATATTATCATCAATAGAGTGAGGTTCATAATCCTTCACTATAAATTTAAAAATTATAGAATTCAATTATTTTGAATTAAAATCCCTGAAATTACATCTACATAAACTTTAAACTAACCCTAAATAAGGAACATGTGAGAAAAAAAACTCTAAACAAGAAACCTTAATCCACTGGACATGTGCAACATACACCCTAAATATATGAAAAAAATCATCAATTTTTTTTTTAAAATTTACAACAATGAAAATTAATATTCTCTTTTCATGGAAATCAACCATTCTCTTAGAAAAAAAAAAAACTATTTCGCATTATTTCAACAATCATTTAAAAAAAAGGCATTTTAATACAAATCAATAAAAATGAAAAATAATACAAAATTTAAAATGTACGAAATAAGGGCGATTGAACCACACTTGTAGCGAGATCCATGTATTGAAGACTCACAACTTAAATAGAGTATTTTTCATTTAAAATTATTTTAAAGTATTTTCAACTAAAATTTTTATTTTTAAGGATTTTTTTTTTTGAAAAAATTCCCTTCAAGCATTTAAACTTCACCACTTCTCGATGGTCGCTGCTCTCGGCCTCTCTTCTATCTCGCCTCTCAAAACCCTAAACCCTCTCCCTGCCTATCTCGCTCCTCTTCATTACGAACGAAATTTGTAACTGAGGACATGAGCCGCCTGACTTGAAGACTCATGCTTCAAGCATTTCCCTTGTACGAGGAGTGTCAGTGCTTGCTTTAGAGTTTCGGAGCCAATGGCAGCTGCTTCAGTCAGCCATGAACAGTCCCACAAATCGCACAGGTCCCGTCAGTCTGGTCCCTCTGCTAAGAAAAACAAAGCCAACAAGAAGAACAAGGATGTTTCTCAAGACAAGAAGAAAAACCCCAAGGTTGGTTGGTTGCTTGATTGGTTTTCCATCCCCATCCCTTTTATACTCTTATAACTCTCATCTCTATGTGAAATGAGCTTTATGACGATGAATTGTGATGATTTACGTTCATACGTCTACAAACAACTCATATGGATGTCATTCCTTAAATTCATTGAAGGTCCCTTTCCCGGGCTTAGTGAAACAGGGACTTTTGGTTTATGCCCCAAAATGGGATCAAGTGCTTCCTTGTTATATCTAACTGGCTGTTGCTTAATGTGTCTCCTTGGTTTGTGCATGCAAATTAGGAGCTGATGCTGTTGCGGTATCTTATTTTTTCCCCTAATACAAGGCTTGTTGTTCTTCACTGGTTTCTAATTGCAAGTGATTCTTGAGTACATAGTGTTTGTTTATGAATGGAGTTATGAGGGCATTCTGGAGCTAGGGTGGAGAGTGCCCTGTAACTTGTAATTCATCGTCCAACTCTTTAATATCTCAAGAGAGGTCCATTGCTTTAATGGACTTGTAATTCATGTTTTTTCTGCTATTGCTTTGTTTTATAGTTTCATAACTTTCAACAAATGTTCCAAGTTTTCAACTAGAATTACGTATTTGGCACATAATTCCTTTCTGTAAATTATATATTGACTGCGACTGTTGTGTTGCAAATTGTGACTCTGCACAGCCATGTATGTTCTTCATTAGGTCAATTCCAAAGAAAACATGCATATTAAAAATGTTTTATCACATATGAAGTGTTATTTTTCTTGTCACATTGTGCTTTCTTATTATTCTGAACTGTTATCATTATTTCCTTTGTTAGGCGTTTGCCTTTAGCTCAGCAGCAAAGGCCAAACGTTTGCAATCTCATGCTACAGAAAAGGAGCAACGAAGACTACATGTCCCAACAATTGATCGTTCAACTGGAGAGCCTGCTCCATATGTCATTTTAGTTCATGGGCCGCCAAAGGTATTAATAGCAGCATCTTCCTTTGATTGTCATTAAAAAAGAAGAAGGAAAAAAACCCTTTGTTTGCTTATGCATGTGCTTCTTTGCAGGTTGGGAAATCTCTGTTGATAAAAAGCCTGGTAAAGCATTATACCAAGCATAATATACCTGACGTTCGGGGCCCTATTACCATTGTATCAGGTTTACAGTTGGCTTTGACTCTTAAACAATCAAACCTCACATTTTAGTTGTTATTATCGGCATTGAAAGTCAGTTTATAGTTTTAAGACCTCTCCCCCAACTTTTTTGTGAGATGTCATAAATGAAGTTGCTTGTCTTTCTGCTCATGCTATTAGGTAAAAATAGACGACTGCAGTTTGTGGAGTGCCCAAATGATCTCAGCGGCATGGTTGATGCAGCAAAATTCGCTGATCTTGCATTGTTGCTTATTGATGGAAGTTATGGTTTTGAAATGGTACATCTTTAATTGATAAGTAGTCTGCAAACATATTGTTGTGTAGCGGAGAGACGCTTATGGAATTGATTGGATTCCAATGCACATTTTCTTTTTAATGGTTTTCTGTATCTACGTGAGTTACTGGTTTGTTGTTTATTGTTCTTTTGATTATTTATCGACTTAGATGACAAAATTTATGAAACTACGCATTAGAGGTAGTCCCACATTATTTGAACTATTTAGGGGCCTCTACAGTCCCAAATCTGGGGGTTTTCTAATTGAGCCAATGGGGACAAAAATCCCTAAATGTATTGTACATGGTTTTATCATCATTATTTTTTTTTAGAGTTATTAGTTTGTACAATTGAAAATAGGGTCTAGGAAAATTTTAGGGTCTATTAATTTCAAATCTCTTACTATTTTATTTGATTTAGGTTTCAGTTTATTATTTAAGACAATTTGGGAAAATAGTTTTAGTAAGTTCATTTAATTAGCCAGTCAAGTTTTATAAGGATCACACATTTCAAAAAATAAGAAGGTTGTATGGGGACCAACAAACCTGTTGTCATCAGCAATCAAGTTGTATTAGGGTTAGGAGAGATTCTTGTTTTTCCTTGACCGAATCCAGTTCCCATCGTTTGTTGCAAAGAGTGAAAGAGACTGATATATGCTTGAATAGAAGCCATGCAATAGAGATCCTTGAGTCTTTTTAAAAGGTCGAAATAGAGCTATTGGAATGTGTGATTTTTTTATCTATTCTTAACGTTTTTTTTTTTTAGATTTCTTTGTGGATTTTTGAACGCCGGGGGGGGGGGGGGGGGGTTTGGGGTTTGTTGTTGGTGGGGTTGGTTGGTTCTAGATAAGCTTTAAATTAGCTAGAACTTGCAATTCCGAGTGCAAGATCTGCACAATTCGATCTTGACTATAGATCTCAATGTTTGGAGGGAGATACAATCAATCAATTCCATCGACACGTTTCATGTTTGAGCCTTGACAAGTGAGAGGATGTAGAAAAAACTAAAATGTTAAAAATCATGGACAGAGACACTCCTAGGATGACGGAAATAATTTGAGATATGTTGAAATAGATGAGGTGGAATTTTTTTCTAAAAGTTATGCATATTTACTTCAATAGAAAACCTTGTGACATTAAAGAATACGAAGTTTTGTGGCCATTCTCATCAAATGGTCAGGAAGCATCTATTATTTCTAAGGAGGTTTGTTGATTGGTCTATACCACCAAGAAGTTAATGGTGATGGATTCTCAAGATCCAATGTTTCAGGAGAATTTCAAGACAAGATTTAGAACATGTGATCATGTTTTTTTTTTTTGAAATGGCAACTACGGTGAATTCATTAAAGAGCAAAAGTTTTGCACCAAAAAGAGAATATAAACAAGGGACCTCTAGCCTCTAGGTACATACCTAATGAAAAGGGAAGAGCCTCCAAATCAAACACTTGAAAATGCTAACAGGAGGAAGGGAAACAGGAGCAACGCAAAACTACAAAACAATAAGTTACATCAAATCAATACAATCCTTCTAGGCGTTGGAGATATCAGAGATGCAAAAGTCTTGAAACTCCTTTAGGGAAGACACCCACATTGCACATTTTGCTTTGACCTTGCAATTGACTTCGGAAGAGATCTCTTGTTTGTTTCTAAGTACTTTTATCGCGCTCCCACCCCAAGCTTTCGACTGTGCTGAAAAATGGCCAACTCCTTCAAAACTGAGAATCTCAAAGAGCCCTAAAATGTAGTCCAAGCATAGGAAAGGTTGGCAATAGAGGATAAAATTGACCACTAAACACCAAAAAGAGCCAAGGTAGAGATCCAAACTGACGAGAAGAATGGGCAGTGGAGGAGAAGGTGGTCAACGTTTTCTGAAACTTTGAGGCAGAAAGTGCAAACACTATCCGTGACTTTGCGTCTTTTGTGAATGTGGTCTTAGGTTAAGATTTTCCCAAGACTTGCAGTCTAGATGAAGCTTTAGAAGACTCGATAGATGTGTCAACCAAGGGGACTGAGTCGCACTGATTGCTCCACACAATCGCTAAAAAGGAAAGATTTAACTAAAAAACAGCTAGAAGAGTTTGTTCACCAAATCCTAGAGTCGTCTTATGAGGGAAACACTTTAGAGTCATTGAGAATGTGAAGCAGGGAAGAGAACTTCTCAATTTCCTAGTCTGAAAGATTTCTTTGAAATCGAATGCCCATATCACTTGGCACCAATAATTTCCAAACAATCTGCTACTAAGACCGTAACTAATAATGACAAGAGGGAAAGAGGGGGAAGCAATCCCCAGGGGTGGCACCAAGGATCCAACCATATTCTAACCCTTGAACCATGACCGAATCAATATCGGATGCTTTGGTGGCACCAAGGATCCAACCATATTCGAACCCTTGAACCATGACGAAATCAATATTGTGACCAAATCAATATTGGATGCTTTGTTTGAATTTATCTTCACAAGTACAGATAGCCCTCTACATGCTAGAAGCTCTTCTTGTAGAGGATGGAGATTCCATTCAGAATTTCCAATGTTGTACTTTGTAATTAGTAGTTCCAAGGACATCTTCTTCGGACCCAGGCTTTCAAAGGCAATTACGAGTAAAGCTTCATTAACAGTCTCAATGGGTCTCACAACTAAACCTTTAGCTTCAGTGGGAAGATAGACTTGATACCGACTAAGAAGATGATCTTTCTTATTTTTCGGGGTGTCACCTTAAAGAAAGTCTCTTTCAATCCTCTCGAAGGCATTTATGGTATTCTCTGGACACTTGAAAATGAAAATATAATAAACATGAAGCGGAAAGTATTGACTTGAGGAGAGTGATTTTACCACCAAAAGAAAGGTACTTTCCTCGTCAAGAAGCCAACCTCTTACTAAATTTGTTGATGGTAGGTTTCCAAAGACAACTACGAGGTGACCAATGTTGGGAGGATGGCCAAGATATGTCGAAGGCAAGGAAGCATAGTGGCACCTAAAAGGCTCTGCAAAGTGGCAAAGATCCTCTTGGTCAAGGTTGATTCCAAAGATTTCACTCTTTTTTTAGTTGATTCAGAGGAATGAGAACAAACCATCTCCACAAAGCCCCAAGATTTCTAATTGTGTCCTCAATTGCCTCGTAGAAGATAATGGTGTCATCGCAAATTGAAGTTGGTGGAACTGTGGAGAAAATTCTCAATGTTGAAACCATGAATGGGAGAGCACTTTGCCTACTTTGGGGACAAGAAGACTGAGGGCCTCGACAACCATGATAAAGAGACAAGGGGACAGCGGGTCACCTTGATGTAAACCTTTATTGCTCTTAAAAAAACCATGAGGGGACCCAGGATAGAGAAATGGGCAGATGAAACATATTATGCTATGCAAGAACACTTGTTGAAACCCATCTTGAGAAGCACAAATTGGAGAAATACCCAATCCTTTATACCTTTTTAGATCAATCTTGCCAATAATACCTTTCTGTCTGGATTTGTGCTGAGAATCAATGCACTCATGGGTCGTGATTACTGCATCAACAATAAGCTTGCCTCCAGCTGCTTGGAAAGGAGAAATGATCAAGGGAAGGACAATTTCAACCTGCTTGCAAGGACTTCGAATAAGATCTTATAAGGACTGCCCAATAAACTGATAAGGCGAAATTCTTTAAGGTGAGTAGCACCATCCTTCTTGGGAACAAGGACTATGAAAGTTGCACCCAACTCCTTTGAGAGTCTCCCACAAGAATGAATTTCTTCCACAAATGCAGACAAATCTTCCTTTATGACATCCCAAAATATATTGAAGAAAGAAATGGGGATGCCATTTGGGCCAGGTGATTTATCTTTATTTAGGTCTCACATTGCATTTCTAACTTCAAAAGAGCATGGTCCTTCTAGGGAAGAAGCGTCGAGGGAAGAGAGAGATCTGAAAGGAAGACCTTCAATAGGCAATCCTTATTAGGGATTAGCAGTATATAAGTCATGGTTGTTTTTTCTTATTCATTTTGGAAAATCAATGTTCATATCCCTATAGTTGTGTAGGTTGTGACAAATTATATATATCGGTTGGTAGAAGCCTTCAAATAAAATTGCTAATCAAGCCATCCATTACAAACATTATTCACATTGGCAATGAGTAATCTTGAGTATGCAAGAAGAAAGTGGAAGTGGATCAATGGAGAATCAAAGTTTACGCCGAGTTTTTTCTCATCAGGGGAGAATGATGCAAATGTTACAATGGGCTATGGATAGGACCCATGGTCCATGAATGATCAAGAATATCAACAATTGTACCCGTGGTCCATGAATGGTCAAGAATATCAACAATTGTCCCTACCACGTCAAGTTGCATGGTCCATATATACATTAGATGTCTTCAACGTGGAAATGAAGGAAATTTTACGTGTCCTATTTTTAGATTTTTTTATTACATGTATAGAATGAAAAAAAGGTTCATCATTGTGGTTCCAGACCACCCATAAAGCATAGAGACACAAAAAAAACTAGAATAGTATGTTTTACACTTTTTTTTTGAAAGGTAACTATATTATTCACAAGAAAGAAGAAACTTTACAAAATGAGAAACACAAAACTGGGCAAATGATGCCCGTGTGGCAATTTTCTTCCCTAGTTGTAAAAAGGCTAGAAGATGATCATATGAGGTTCCATTGGTGTCAATTTGATGGGCCCTAAGATGTAGACTTATGTATGTAAATTTTCTAGATAGTATTACACTATTAGATACACTAATCTATTGAAAGTTATGAGGATGGCAACTCTATTATGGGCCCATTTCCTTAGGTTGATAGTGTGGCCTATGTTTACATAATGTGTTTTTGAAAATTTTCAATCATTAGAATTTTGTAAATTCTATTGTCTAATTTTCATAGGAACCAAATAATTTTCTTGACATTGGCATTCCTTCCATTTTAGATTTCTCGTAATTATAGAATTCTAAATTCAAACAATTTTAGAATTCCAAAGAAGAATTCTTGAAACATTGATCCAAGCCATCCAGGCATTTAATTTCGTTATCTTTTAACAAAGTCATATTGTTTAGATCATATATATTTCAAGATTGTTATAGACAAGTATTTGTTTTATGGTTTTAGATCATCTACATGTGTGAAGTCACGTAGGGTTTTAAAAGAGTCTCCCATTTTTTTCCCCTCATAAATAGCCTTGTAGAGACACTTCTATGATAATGATGAATAAATGAAAAAAGAAATTCAAGTTTTTCCCATCTGCAGATCTGGTGTGACTTCCTCTGCCTCCTTGGTGTGAGATCAAAGAGTCTTGTGTGACTCAATGTACAAATCCTCCTCCTTTTATCTTTTTTTTTCTCTATTTTTCCCTCTTTCTACGACTTCTTTTTGACCTCTTTTCATCCAAATCCTAACCTTAACCAAACTAGGACCTAACCCCACCATCGGCCACCAAAACCTCGTCGGATCCACCAGCCCGTATGGACATCCGTACGTGTTTGGACGACCGTACAATATACCCATTTTGGCCACCTTTACCTCTTTTTGTGGCCCAACCTTTGGATCCCTATCTTACACTTGTAAATCTAACCCTAACCTATGGTATGGGCCTATCTGAGACCTTTTTTTGCTTGAAAATAAAAAAATATCAAACCCTAATTCCTTTGGCAAACCCTAGGTGACCCCATAGCCCTATTTCTTCCCTTATGTGACTGGTTTTTAAATCTAGAAGACCTAGGATAGGGTTTGGTATGATTTATATTGTCTTTTGAGGGATTTTGTCATTGAAGGCCAACAATACAACCTTGAGAGAAACCCTAAGAGGTTGGTCTAGTGGTTGAGACACAAGACTTCAGGGTTGAGGTCTTGGGTTCAATCTCTGGTAACTCTAATGAAGGGCTACTATCCGTGGGATATGTACAGAGTAAGGTCTCACCGCTCGAACTTGGCACGTGTGTGTACAGAGGTGTGCACATGCCCCAAAGGACTAGTCGGGTGAGACACCTGGACACCTTCTCAAAAAAAAAAAAAAATACAATCTTGAGAGCTTTATATGCAGGTGTCATTCCTCTTTTTGTTTCTCTTTAATTAATTGTGTATGTGAATTTGCTTAGGTTTTTTTTTTTATTCTTTGTTTAATATTAATTTATCTCTTCAACATCTTATATGAATCATGAATATAAGTTGTATGTCATTTTAGGAATCACCATACAGATTTTGTATTCTCATATAAACATCCATCTATCATTTAGATATAGGGTTTTCAATATTTTGACTCATTTTACGTCAGATTTGGTATCAGTGCTTGTCCTGTGTCAAATTTGGTATCAGAACTTGTTCTATGTAAGATTTTCTCAATGTTCCCAATGTATTTGTTTATTTTGTTATTTTATTCAAACATGACAAATTTATTATAAAATTTGTTGGTTTGAACTTCTAACTTTGAGCCGATGATCTCATGCGTCTTATCTATAATAGTTCCCCGATTTCATATTCTACTCTTAGGGAAGAAATGAAACAAGATGAAGAGCATGTTGTGCAAAATGTAGACAAGCTAGTGGAGTTCCGTGTTATAAAAGAGTCTTACATTGCTAAAAGGGGTGATTATATAAAATGGTTATATGACTATAGACCTGCAATGCTATATAGAGCAGAGTGTTGAGCAATGAAGAAAAGATAAATAGACAAAGTTAAGGTGACAGAGATGTGCATACTTTGTTGGATGAGTGGTTTAACTCTAAACGATAAGAGTTAAAAATGACTCAATTAGAGAAATTCTAAAAATAGCAACAACTGGGAACAAAATGTGGAAAACCCCTTTGAAGTGGTTTGGGCATGTAAGTAGAAGAATAGAGATGGTCCTTGCGCGTACAGTTGACATGTTAGAAAAAGCATGCGGTAGGAGATGAGGTACACCATTGAAGAAATGGAGGGAAGGGACAAAGAAAAACATGATAGATGGTGGAGTGATATAATTTATGGTTTTTGACAGGGACACATGGAGAAGTAGAACTCAAAAAGACAACCTCAAATTCATGGGATTTTGACATTTGTGATGATGATTTCATAGCCTACTGATGTAGCAGAATTAACCAAGAGTATGCTAAGACCCTGACAACATAACATTATTATTTGTCCTCCATTATTTGAATTTTTGAACTTTCCATATGATTGTTTCATCTGGTGAAATATTTCATGATATCAAATCATTAACTCTTAAACATATATTGTGGCGTCTTACGTGTGGAAACTACCCATTCTTTTGATAAGTTCTAATAATCAAGTGATTATTTGATTGCTACCTGTTTCATGTTTTTGTATGCAATTGTCATTGGCAAATTCATCCATGCTTTTGTAATCTGAAATGTCTTTTTTGCTTTTGCAGGAAACTTTTGAGTTTCTTAATATTTTGCAGCAACATGGATTCCCACCAGTTATGGGAGTGCTCACGCATCTGGATAAATTCAAGGATGTAAAGAAACTAAAAAAAACCAAGAAAAACCTCAAGCATCGATTCTGGACTGAAATATATGATGGCGCTAAGCTTTTCTATTTGTCTGGTCTTATACATGGAAAGTGAGTACCCTTTTTTATTTGTTTTAGACCCTCCTCATATACAACACTTTCCCATCATTATGTTACCATGAAGTGATTACTATTTGGCAACTTCTGATTTGATGGTTTCTTTTAAATTGTGATTTCATGTTATCTTTTCCATCTAATAGAGTTTTTTATGATAATACTAAATGAACAGGTATCCTAAACGGGAAATCCACAATCTTGCAAGGTTTATTTCAGTAAAGAAATTTCATCCATTATCTTGGCGGGCTGCACATCCTTATGTATTAGTTGATCGTTTTGAAGATGTTACACCTCCAGAAAGAGTGCATGAGAATAAGAAATGTGATAGAAACATAACCTTATATGGTTACCTTCGAGGATGCAATATTAAGAAAGGCAGCAAGGTTTGCATTTTTACATTTTGATGATATTAGTTCAATGAATTGTATGCGCTTGCATGAGAAGGTAACTTTTTGAGTGCTTCTAGCGTATAGTTAGTATTTGGTGGTGAAGCTCCAACCTAGTGCATTTTTTTTTTTGAAATGGTTCATATATTAATAGATAAAGAGGCACCAAAGGTGCAAGTACAATGAAGTAAAAACGAGAAAGCAATAAACACTAAGAACTGGAAAGGAAACAACACACTAAGGCTTCAGGCAAGATCAACACATTCTTTCCAGGCGCGCAAAATGTCGGACATAGAAATATTCTTTAATTGCTGCAAAGAAGCAGCCCAAGAAGCATACATAGCGAGCCGTCTCCCAACAGCCTTACTGGACTCACTTATATCTTTGAACACCCTATTATTTCTTCCCCACAGAAGGGGCTCCAAGCTAGTGCATTGGCTCTTTTACTTATTGATGCTTACTCTTTATTATGGAACTGACCACAATTTTGTGCTGATCTTGGAATAAACTTTTCCAGTATGGGTGCTATTGCACTAACCCATACTGTAGTAGCCCCATGCTCGATAGTCCTGTTATATGTGATTTTATTGAGAAACACAAGTTCAACAATGTTTTGTCTTTATACACCATCTCACATGTTGAGATTACTAGCATGAAATGTATTTGACCCTGTAGAAGTCCCTTTATGTAATGCACAATGAAAGGAAGAGACCTTGATGACATGACCAAATGTTAGGGGCTGGTGTCTTCAATGTTGCATCATTCTCTTGAACCAATTTTCAGCAAATTTTTATGCTAAAACCAATTGTGGAGACATTTTTATTCTAGGTGCAAAATCACTTCTCTATCGCCATTTCAAAGCAGCTGGGAGGGCATACCATGATTAGCTCAAAAAAATTCCTTGGACATGCTAAATCAAGATTAAAGAGAGCATGGAACTGTGCCTAAAAGCGAAATACTCTCCCTATGGAATATGTTTCTAGTTAATTACACATTTTCCTTCTACTTGTAAAGGATGTTTTTCTATCTAAACATTTCATAAGATTTTCTTTTCTTTCCTAGGATAGATTGTACTATACTGTGTGCATTCTTGAAATGTTTGATGTATTCATATTAGACATGCCTTCAAGGATTCTTCTAGTAACTTTTGGCATTTTTTTTCAAGATGACAAAATAATATTACCTTTTCAACTTTGAAACTTGATATTAAAATATTTATGTATTGTTCGTTAAGAGCAAAACTTGTACTTCTTTATTTGTGTTATTCTAAATCTTATTTTCATTTAAAAATAAATACATATATTTAAATTTATTCAAATCTTATGCTAATTTTCTAAAATTTATATTTTGGATTGGCCAAATTTGTCTCCTCATGCTTAGTTTATGATTTCAATAAGATTACTTGCACTCAAACAGCTTAAGTTTTGTAGTCTTTTCTTGCAAGACCAGCTTAAAAATCTCATAGAATTGTATTTGTTAGTTTAACCGTCGCTCCCTCTCTCCTTTTTAATTTTATGAAACATGTATTATTTTAGTCTCTTGGACATTTTTTTCCCATCTCCTTTAAAGACCCTCTTTTCTGTCTCGCAATTTGAAGTACATATAAGTGGAACTTCTCTTGTTAAGATAACCCAAGTGTGTTTGGCACATGGTAATCAAAGGCACGCCCTGTTGTATTTGTGGTGAGTTTGACATCTATTACTCAAAGGTATGTCTGGGCTTAGCAAAGGCCTTTTGCATCTTAATCATGCTAGGTAGGTGGAGGCACACCTAAGTGAAAATGCATGCACCTAAGTGTGCCTAGGTGCACCTTGTGCCTAATTGAAAGGAGTGCCTTTTCATTTTTCCTTTTCCATCTTCTGTTTTTTGTTCTTTTTCTTTTTTCATTTTCTTCATTTTTTTATCTTTCATTTCTTCCTCTCTTCTCTATTATTTTCTTCTTTTTCTTCATCTTTTTTTTTATGAAGACTTCTCCTTCTATGTTTTCTTCTTCTTTTGTGTTTATTTTCTTCTAATTTTCCTCTTCTCCTCCCCTGCATGATTGCACCTTATTCTTCTTCTCCTCCTCTTAAGTTAATTTGGGTAGCATTTTTGTGTGAAATCTATGCATATATAAAAAAGAAAAATCCTTAAGACTACATTCAACAAATTTAGGAGTGACTTTGTGACATGGATAAGTTGAGTTATTTAGTAGGCAGATGCTAGGGTTCTTTTTCTTTTTTTCTTTTGGGTATGTTGTTACTCAGTTTTGAGATGTTGAATCTTTTGAAGTAGTAATAGGAATATTATGATAGCATTTCACTTCTTGCCTTGTATATTTTCCTATTTGCTCTCTATTGGTGGTTCATTTTTGTTACTGTAATGATGACTTGTTTATGATTTTGACGTTTTACTACTTGATTCTATATATTTTAGTCATTTGTTATTGACTATTTTTATATTATGCACTTGTGATTTTAAATTCCACCTAATTCCATTTCTTCAGCCTTAAACCTGAGTCACCCTTAAACCCGATCCTGTCCGCACTGCATCAGTGTATATATTGCATTCTTTAGTTCTTCAACTAGTGCGAGAACCAGCCAAGCTTGCGCTTGTTGAAAGGTAATTGATTAATGTACCTGCTGGATCCAATTTATGTAATTTAGACATCATATTACACCCAAAGTTTAATCGGATTTTAAAATATGAGACTGAATCTAAATTTACACTGAGTCCCACTAATCCAAAAATCAATGTCCCATTCATGGACCACGTGAGCCATGTGCTGCCTATTTTATCATCTGCATCATGGTCATTATCTTTTCATGACTGGCGAGGGTATGAGGGACTTCCAATTTATAGTATAGGAAGCTGATACCATTTAGTGTGTCTTGTATGGTGATGAAATGAAGTCAGTCAAGTGATCTTTGAAGCTTATCATCGCTGTCATATTATCATTTTGTAGTTATTATTATTATTTGGTTCCAAGTAGCTACTGGATATTAAGTTGTTCGTCATTTATCACATTATAACTTTTGCATGAACTAATCTATAATTGGTGAACAGGTGCATATTGCTGGTGTAGGTGATTTTAGTTTAGCTGGTGTGGCATCCTTAGCTGATCCTTGCCCTTTACCGTCAGCTGCCAAAAAGAAGGGACTACGTGATAAGGAAAAACTTCTTTATGCACCCATGTCTGGTTTAGGGGACCTACTATATGACAAGGATGCCGTCTACATTAACATAAATGATCATTTCATTCAATTTTCTAAAGTTGATGATGAGAACAGTGCAGTAACTAGAAAAGGTTTGTGTCATATTTGCATGATTTATCTTTGTTTGACTTGTACTATATTTAACTATTGAATCTTGTAAATCCTTTTAGCGTAGTATTGGAACAATTGCTCTTTTTTATTTTATTCATTTCACCTTTTATCTTCTATTTTATGTGCAATTTGATTATGGTAGGAGCCCATGGTTGTTTTTTGTTGGTTATTCTTTCTAGGTTTTTGTCCTACTTTTTTTCTTGTAATATAGTACTCTTCCACCATTATCCTTATCCCTTTCTTTTCAGTAAATTTCTTCTCATCATTTCATTAAAATAAAAACACTACGTCAAATTGTTTGCAAGTATTGAGTCAATCAGTTTAGGTACAGCACAAGGATCCTACTTGTATTTGTGTCCATTGTTATCTTATTCTGCTTTATGCTTTAATTCGTTCCTTTTTACTTTGTGCTTTGTTGCCAGACAACGGTCATGATGTAGGTGAGGTCCTGGTAAAAACACTTCAGAATACAAAGTATTCAATAGATGAAAAACTGGAGCAAAGTTTCATTGATCTGTTTAGTAGGAGGCCTATTGCATTGGAAGATAAACGTGATCCAAAAGGTGTTCCTTCAAATGGAACTGAACAACATAATTCTGGAGTCTTCAGTCAAGAAAATGTGGTGCATATGGATATAGGAGCTTTAAAACCAGATCAAGGTAAAGATGAGATTGAGTATAATGGTGAAGGTAATGATATTGATGATTCTGCTGGTGAAAGCGATGAAGAGTGGGAAGAAGGGGCTGGAGATGGTAAGGATCCACATCCTTTGAAATTTGATGTGAAGGAAGAAATTGAATTCCACGCTGGAAGAGTAAGGAGGAAAGTTGTCTCTGCAAATGATACTGTGCACAATGATCCAGAGGTATTTCATTTTCTTCCCTCTCAAATGATATTAATTTAAAAACTATATACAGTAAACTCTCTATAATGTAGTACTCTATAAAGTTATAACCTGTCTAAAATAATATCGGCAGTTGGTCCCAACATCGGGCCTATATAAAATGTAATAAATCTCTCTAACTTAGTACTCAATACATTCAAAATAAAAAATGTACTGCCCTAACCATTTTGTAAAATAATATTCCATACATTCAGAATACAAAATTAATATAGAAGTGACTAAGGACCTTACAAACTACATCATCTGAACTCCAGAAAAGTAATCTGAGACAGACTTCTGGATAAGATTTCCATTCTTTGAGACGGTGCAAACACTCACTTCTCAATGAACGAGAAGTGTATAGGAATGAATGGAGTTATGTGCTCACAAACAAAAGCCGAAAGGACATTTTAATGATAGGTGAGAGTTTTTTAATGTGATTTTTAGAAAATAATATTATTAGACCCACTAGTTTAATAACCTCCATAATGTAATATATTTACTATGGTCCCAACCATATTACTTTATAGAGGTTTTACTGTATATATTTTTGGAAGGTAACCATATTAATCACAAAGGAAGAAGAAATACAAACAGGAGGCCAAAACAACTGGGCAAAGAGAGCCCGCCACCCAAAAAAAGTAAACCTTACAAGAAAAACCACCCCCAAGAAATTACATGAAATTATTTACAATTTCCGAGGACAAAGCCAATTTAAATATATATTTGTAGTATTAAAAAATCATTTGTGGCATTTTGGGACTAGTGTTGCAAATATTTCATGGCAAGCGACTTGTACTGTGTATTCTAGTCTCGTTAAAATTGTATGATGAATGATTTGTATCATATGATTTATATGAAATCACAAGAGGATTGATTCTTTCACTCATCACTTATAAAAGAGGATGGACTTGTATTGGTTTAAAAATTGTCCAATTCTCATGCATGGTAGAATTTGTGGCTATTCGGATTTCATTGGAGTATGGAACTTTGGGTTTTCATTGGTTTCCTGGCTTAGGTTGATGGGGGCCTTTGTCCTTTTTTCCAACATTAGTTGGAGTATACTACTGTAACACTTTGGAAATTGAAACTTTTGACATTTGGGCTGCGTTTTGGTGTGAGGGAACGAGTTGTTTCCCCCTCATTACCCCGTTTGGTAACAATATTCATGGAGTAAAGAATCTATTATTTACCCCTACACATGAGGAAACAAAAACCCCTCCATCTCAAGAGGTAATCATCTTACCTCTCCCTTTATTTTCCCCTCCATACCCCTCTCATCTCTCCTCTCTCATTCACAGGATATATTTGTTAGAAAATCATGACTTGAAAACATTTTTGAGGTAGAACTTACTCTAAAAAACTAGTTGAGAGAAAGGTGCTTAAAGTGTTATATGGAGTCATTAGTTTCTCAAATTAACCGATGTGAGACTTTTGTCACTTCCACACCCGGCCTCACGTGTAGCTTGACCCTATGACTGCATGTGGAAACTTCAGGCCCGCCCTTACGTGCACGCGGAACCCGCTCTTATACCATGTTAGAAAATCACGACTTGAAAATATTCTTGAGGTAGAACTCACTCTCAAAAGCTAGCCATTGAGAGAAGGGTGCCGCAAGTGTGATATGGAGTTATAGGTTTTGTACTTAAATGAACTTTAGGAAGTGGTTTTTTTCCTTATAGTTCTTTAAAAGACTCATTTATAAGATTCACCACCCTTTGGCCTATATTTCATTCTTTACATATATGACATGTTAGCTCTATATCCATAAACCAATCTCATATATACTAGTGAAATGTCTAACTCTACTATAACATGGTGTTAGGCTTCTCTTGTAGTTAAATGTCTCAATCTTTGTTCTTATTTTAAGATTATAACTTGATTCTCATGCATATATGGCTGCAGGATTCTGATGAAGATGATGTGGATAGTCAGTCATCCATGGATTCTGATTTTTCAGGGGGAAGTAATGAGCACCATAGTCAAGAAGGTATATTTTCTGCTGTTGTAAATTATTTGTTATGAGGTGGTGTACCTACATCATTATTATTAATGGAATCCTACATGAGAAATAACCATCCTAAATTTTCAACTATTGTGGGTACCAAACATGATGCAATTAAGTGTCTTAATGATTTTGTATTTGTATAAACAATCTAGACAAGCTGCAGATCATTCAATAAAAGTTGAAATGAAGGAATGTATACATTGGTTTTATTTTGAGAAATCGGGAAGCATGATCTTTGAAGTTGCATTTATCTGTATGCACTTCTGCTGCAAGGATACTTTTTTTTTTTAATGTCTCTATTCAACTTATGAATTTGGATTAAGTCTTTCATCATTTTTTCACTTTTAAGAAATATTGAAATGAGCAGAACAAATTTTGTGTATGCAAATAAAAACATGCCCCAAGAAGGTCCTTAGTCTATTCTATCCTCATTTTTTCTTTATTGCTCTTGTAGAAGATGTGATAGGAAATGCTTCAAAGTGGAAGGAGTCCTTGATTGCCCGAACAGTGTCAAGACAAAATGCCAATCTGATGCAACTTGTATATGGGCAACCTGCATTGAAATCAGCCTCCAAACCAGAAACAAATGCCACTAGTTACAGTGATGATAGTGAAGATGATGAGTTTTTCAAGCCAAAAGACAGTAGTAAAAAGGTATTACTTCTGCATAAGAATTTTCTTTTCATAGTACCAGTGTGGTAACTCTTTTGCCTGATGATAAATCTATGCTCGCGATTTCTGAGTGTGGACCGAGCTCATTTTCTTGTTAATTTTTTACTCTTATATTCTAATTGTACACGCAAAATTGTACATTGCAGAAACTGGGTGAAGGATATGATGCTGATAACGTGAATGCTGAAGACTGTTCCAAATTTGTAAATCATATAGAACTCAAGGACTGGTCTAATGAAGAGCTCATAGTAAGTATTCGTGACAGGTTTGTCACTGGAGATTGGTCAAAGGCTGCTCGCAGGGGTCAAGAAACGGATGATAATGGTGACGATGATGATTCAATTTATGGTGACTTTGAAGACTTAGAAACAGGAGATGAGTACAAGGGCAGTGGATTCAATGACACTGTTAGGGATGCAAAGCTCTCTGAAGGAGATGATCCATCTACTGAAGAGCGGAGACTTAAGAAGCTTGCTCTTCGTGCCAAATTTGATGCACAATATCCTTTCCCAATGATTTTACCACTCTACCTTTCAAAAAGAAGAAGAAGATTTTGCCACTTTTGTCATTCTGGCATGTTTCATGAGGACATTGATACATGATCATGGATTTTATTTGATGCCAGTTCGATTCTTGTTTGGAAATGATTGCCTCATTGGTTTGCAGTTGTGTGTGTGTGTGTGTGCAAGTGTTAGCAAATACTCAAGACTGTTTTTCAGCTTTCTTATGTTTTCCTTCACCTGTGGACCTGTGGCAATGTGAAAAAATTGCAAAATCTATGTTACTCATTGCCAGTACTATGAACATCCTTTGCGCACAAACAATGATGTTCCTTTCGTCACTGGCTACTATTGCCCAGGAACAACGATAGTTCATTTAAATTTGGAATTGAACAACACAATATTATGTTTACTTGATGAGTGGGTAGACTTTTCATTTAGAATTTTTTAAGGTTTGGGCCACTTGATGAGTGGATTGGTGCTACATGTATGCCTCCTATCCTAAGTAGTAGGCTTGGATGGGCTTACTCTAATTCCTTGACGCTTGAACTATGAGTTGCATCCTCATAAAGTTGGGAGTCTGTACAAGGTCTGAAAAGTGTTTATTTTTATGTTTATGAAAAGTTCCACTAACATGGTAAACTGAAAAAATCACAAGACAGTGAAGTGGCTTTCGAGCTTTGGAGCTCCCAAGAACAATAACTCTATAGGAATGATCCCAAACGAAATGTTTATCTTTATAGTACTAACTGCTACTGACATTCTCTTTGCTATAGATACTTTTTGATTGAAATATTATTTTACTTTTTAATATTTTCATTTCCTTTAGCTGGTTAGGCAAAATCATTATTGTGCATTGCTTCTTGTTACCTTGACTTGACCTACATATGATGGATCTGAGGTGCCAGATGAAGAAATTGATGAAAAGAAAGGAACGAAGTTCCAAAGGAGTCAAGCACATGAAGTTGGATTTGTTGACAAGGTAAATGTGTGTATTTTCCCACCGGTCTCATCTACTTTGAGTAGCAGAATGTAATTCCCAAGGTTTGTTTTGTAGTTGAAGGAGGAGATAGAACTTCGAAAACAGAGGAATATTGCAGAACTAAATGATCTGGATGAGGCCACTCGAATAGAGATTGAAGGTTTCAGAACAGGAAGCTACCTTAGATTGGAGGTTTGTGATGTCCCATATGAGATGGTTGAATATTTTGATCCTTGTCATCCCATACTGGTTGGTGGCATTGGTCTTGGAGAGGAAAATGTTGGATACATGCAGGTTGTTTTATTCTTCCCAGCTTAGTTTTGGTTAGCAATTGCTGCGATTGCTTTGGGCATGGATTCATTTACCATTTATTTGATCTCCAATAAAAAAACCAACTGTAAAACCAAAACTAGTGACTGGACATCTTAGGCATTTAAAAAATGGTATACAAATAGACACTAAAGGAAATGAGTAGCTATGAGAAACCTATTTGTTCATGTACGTGTGCCAACAACAATATTTTAGGAACATGGACATATTGACACACATGAGCATATACAGGTCTATGGTGCACAGATGACTGTACAGGTCTGAATCGGGGAAACTGGAATGTGACAACAATTTTCCTCAATTCAGGAAATAGTTCTGGATGGCGCCTGAACAATTTTTTTTTGAATGGTTAATATATTAAGAAAAGAAAGGGCACCAGAGGTGTAAATACAAAGAGCAAAAAGGAAAAACAAGAAAACAAAGCGACCCGCAGCCCAACAACATTCTCGAAGAACAATAAAACCTGGAATAACCACCAAAAAGACCTATGCTAAGTCAATACAATCTTTCCAGGCACGCAGGATATCATTAGTAGAGATATTCGTGAAATCAGCTAAAGTAGCATGAAGCACTCTTGGCAAATACTCGTCGTAACAACATCAGACGATTCAACACTATCCTTAAAAATTATATTGTTGCGTTCCCACCAAAGACTCCACATTGTGGTGAAAAAAAGTCAAGCGCCATGAAGAGGAGCATTTTGGGGAGACCGAAGCAATGTCCCAAGCATAGGATAACTCGGCCACTGTAGAAGGCATTACCCTGTCCATAAGAAACTTTTGCAATACAGAAATCCACACTACATAAGAGAAAGGGCAATGCATGAGGAGGTGATTCGTCTCTTTGGAGGCTTGGAGGCAGAAGGGGCAAGCACTAACAATGATTTTTCCATGGTTGCACAAATTGTCTTGGATCAGAATTTCCCCATACCCGCAGTCCGCAGGAAGCAAATTACTATGCCTAGGTGCTAAGCGTGATGCTAGGAGCAATTGGCGCTTAAATACGAACTAGGCAAGCGGAGTGGACTTTTATGACAAAGTGCTTGCTTAATTGTGCTTTATTCCTAGTTAAAGAGCGCCGCTTTTTAATTTTAGCCCCTTTTGTACTTGGTTATAAATAAAAAAAAATTGTATTAAATTATAAATCTAAATTTTCTCTTGGATCGGAATTTCCCCATACCCGCAGTCCGCAGGAAGCAAATTACTATGCCTAGGTGCTAAGCGTGGTGCTAGGAGCAATTGGCGCTTAAATACGAACTAGGCAAGCGGAGTGGACTTTTATGAAAAAGTGCTTGCTTAATTGTGCTTTATTCCTAGATAAAAGGCGCCGCTTTTTAATTTTAGCCCCTTTTGTACTTGGTTATAAATAAAAAAATTGTATTAAATTATAAATCTAAATTTTGTTTGGACTAAATTATAATATCTGAAACTTTTAAGTTAAAAAGAGGGTACTTAGTTATAAATTTTGCTATTGCATTTGTATAGTGTGCATTTCACTTTGATAGTTGATAATGAACCAAGAAAGTAATGGATTTATCAATAATATCTTAGAAATAGTTGTAGATAATTACATTATGTTCATATTGAATACACAATTATGCAAAATAAATAAATACATTATCGCTAAAAGAAAGATTAAGTAAGCACATTATATTTTTAAATTAAAAGAAAAAACTGCTCTAGAATAAAAAAGCCAGCACTTAAAGTACATTTTGCGCTTTAAGCCCCAGGATCCCTCTGCACTTTCAGTCTGCTTAGCGCTTTGACTACTTTGTTGGTATGTATTGGTGTCCCTTTTAGTTAATGTAGTTGTCTTTCATGAATGTTAAATTTCACTTTACTCTTTATTTTGTAGAATTTACTATGACAAAAACTTCTTGTTCCATTTGTAGTTTATGCTTGACAAAAGTATAATTGAATGTTACAAGTTAAAATGTACCAAACCATTTATAACAAGATTCAAAGCATATTTTGCTGGTGTCCTAGAAACATCTACTACTGGGGTTAGGGCGATACTACAAAACACCTGGGCACAAGGGTCTCATGTGGGACCCACTCAATGTTAAATCTAGTCCGGTATAATGCATATTTTTTAAAATTTAGATCCACCATTTATAATTTTTATTTAATGTATCCGCACTGTTGGATTACTCATGATATGTCAAAATATTTATCCAATGATTCATTTTTAATCTTTAGAAATTAAGAGTTGGCATAATTCAATAGGTCTCATTTTTTACAGTATGATAGACCTCGTGATAATTTATCCATCCATATAATTTTTGTGATCATCAATAGAGCCCACCATCTGATATGGCCCATCAGAATGCCTGGGCTCTTCAGCCCGGGCACCTGCCAGATCTGCCCTTGGGATTATCCTTCTTACAGGATACGTGGAATACATATGATTTTCAAGAAATTATTTATGGTTCTCCTTCCTGGCTTTCAGGTTCGATTAAAGAGGCATAGGTGGCATGTCAAAGTACTAAAGAACAGAGACCCAATTATTGTTTCAATTGGCTGGAGGCGTTTTCAGACCATGCCTATCTATTTCAATGAGGACCTCAATGGGCGTTATCGAATGATCAAGTACACTCCTGAACATATGCATTGTCTTGCCATGTTCTGGGGTCCTCTTGCACCTCCAAATACTGGATTCATTGCCTTTCAGAATCTATCAATTAATCAGGTCAGAATGTTTAACTTGAATTTAATGTAAATATTTTTTGTTAATAGCACACTTATGTGTGTGAGCCTGTTAGATATGTTAATAAGTGAAACCTTATGATTATGCACCTCCAAAAAAATGTCTTCACCAGTGGGTTCATTTGTATGTTGAATATGGACTTACTGCCACTTAATTCTACCATCCATTTCAAAGTCAAACTATGAGTGAGCAGCCTCATTTTTGGGCCAAGGAATGTGTCTATGATGCATGTTTGGTTCTTCGGCATGCACCTTCTATTTTCAATAATCTCTAAGCATAATATCATTAGCTTGGCTACAGATTATAGCAGTGGATCATCTCAGCTTCGTTTTTATTCCTTTTTATTTCTCCATCTTGTAACTTTAGAATTCTTATGTTTACCTTTTCATAAAAAAAAAACACTTTAGAATTCTTATGTGAACAAAGATTGAATGATCGATCATGAAGAAAATGACCCAAATACACACTTATGTTTCCTCATCTAACTATTATTATTTTTCTTGGACGATATGCATTGTTTAGGCTGGATTTCGAATTACAGCAACAGGAACTGTACTAGAGTTCAACCATGCAGAACGCATAATGAAGAAGATAAAGCTAGTTGGTTACCCATGCAAGATCTTCAAGAAAACAGCACTTATCAAGGACATGTTCACATCGGATCTTGAGATTGCTAGGTATGAAGGTGCAGCCATTCGGACTGTTAGTGGAATCCGGGGCCAAGTTAAGAAGGTATGCATGCAAAAATTCATTTGTGCTCTCTTTCTTTCTATTTTTATGTTCTTCCATGCTGTTCTCTTATTTCCAGAACACTGATGTAATTGCAGCTAGTGCTTATGGATTTAAATCAATCCATATTCTTGAATGCTCCAAGTACCTTAGTTTTGTAATGATTGCATTCGAAATTATTAGTGGTCTTACAAGTAAAAGTACTATTATTATCATCATCATCATTGGTTGTTGTTGTTGTTATTATTATTTATTGACTAGTAGTGTGACTCAAATGCCCAACGTTGCAACAATGAATACCTTCCAACTGTGCGCTGGGTGCTCCTCCTTTGAAAAAATATATTAATCATGACAAGATATTCTTTTTTGTGCATTGGAGGTTGTTTGTCATTTTCCATTTTAGTTGAAAATGAATATTACAGAAAATCATTCCATCTCCATTTTCCTCAGAATCTATTTCTGATGGTGTGGTGGGGGTGGGGGGGGGGAAGGAGGTTCAGAATTTTTTTGACTAAAATTTCCCCAAAGTTTCCACGCATTAAGCCATTCCTGCTGGCAAATCCTGTAGAAACCAGTTGTTTTGGCATATGGTTGAAAAGGATGCCTAATAACACTTGAAACCTGGCATGTTGTGTTGGGCCTACATGGATACTTATTTGACGGTAACTAATGCTGTCCAGGAAACAGGCTAACATTACCTTGCCGTCTGTTGGACTTCTATCACACAAATAATTTCAAGTTGTGACTGCCAGGATGTATTCTCAGTTGAGAGGTAAGATGCTCATGGCTTTTTTCCGTTCTTATTTGCAGGCTGCAAAAGTAGAGCTTGGCAACAAAAAGAAGGGAGGGCAGCTTAGGGAGGGGATTGCTCGATGCACATTTGAGGACAGAGTTCTGATGAGTGACATTGTTTTTCTGCGTTCATGGATTCAAGTGGAAGTTCCTCGCTTCTATACCCCATTAACTACAGCTTTGCAACCACGTAATGAGACCTGGAAAGGCATGAAAACTGTTGCCGAGCTTCGGAGAGAACAGAATCTTCCAATCCCAGTCAATAAGGACTCGTTATATAAGGTGAACATGGCTTTTTATTTTTAATTTTCATTTTTTTGACATCATTTATTGAACCTGCTAACCATTTGATAAATGCATATAGTATAGCTTAAAGAAACAAGAAACAGAGATGGGAGAATTGGTTATCTACCCAACCTTGCCTCTATTGCACTTGTTATAGGATTGAACACACCTTCCCAACCCGAAAACAAAATCCTATCCTATCACATATTGAAGTTAAAAGTCATATTGCACACATTTTTGCTATTTACCATTGGAATCTCCATAAAGCACAAGGTGCGATCATAATATCCTTGTGCATGTCTGGGCGTGATCCTAACTTTGCTAAGTGCACTTATTTGTATACTTCATAATATGTGTAGCTCATGGATTTGTGAATTTATTGCATCAATATTAACAAAATACAATAACAATCTTCTAGAAAACCAAAATATATTGATATCTCTAAGCATGTATTGTATACGTTTATCGAATAAGTAGAAAATTTTATTAAGTGTTACTAACAGTTTCTTCATCTTAACCATTATATTTACTAGCCATTGCCAAAGAAAAGGCTTATTACAAAAAAAATTCTGAAAGAACTAGGTGAGGGCCTTGGTGGTACAAAATGGGTTTGAAGCCTAGGTGAGGGCTCAAATGCAATTAAGGCAGCCTTTTGACTACTATAAGAACCTCTATTACATGGATTCATTAAAATGGGCAACACACACAGACACATTCATGATGGATTTTTTAAAAGATGCTTCATGGATTCTTCTAGTATATGTTGGATTTTTTGTGCATTATTGTAAAGCTACCATAACACGCACGCAAATGAAAAAAAGCTTTTCATGCGTGCACGCACGCACCCAAATGAAAAGAAGCTTTTGCATGATTACAGAATGTCTCCATACCTCTTCTTTTGTAATCTAGCTAAACACTAAAACATATATATATCTATTTGAGTTTTTTTTTTGAAAGATGATACATGTTTTTGAGTCATAATAAAAAATTATGTTAGTATAAAAACAAGGAGAAAATAAAGAAAGCAATGAAGGAAAATTGAAGAATTGAGAGAGATAATTCCCTTGTGTATTGTATATCTTGCGTTTCTAACAAAAGAGATATGTGTATATATAAAGTATAGGGAGCTAATCAAGGTGAGGGAAAAAAGGAAAGAAAGATTTCAATCAATGATATCCAAAAGTCAACATGTGTAAAATGTGAAAAATACACCATCTTACAACTCTTCTCCTCAAGCTGGTGCAAAGGTATCGATTAAGCCCAACTTGTTTAAGACATCATCAAGTTGTGACCTAAGATGATCTTGGTGAGCATATCAGCAAGTTGATACTTGGATTGCAAATGAGGAGTGAGAATATGACCTGCAACAATGTGATGGTAAAGAAAGTGGGGATCAACTTCAATATGCTTTGTGCGCTTAAGGAACACAAGATTGGATGCAATGTTGATTGAGACCTGATTATCAC
The DNA here is from genome assembly GCA_022113865.1 of Chimonanthus praecox. Classification (NCBI taxonomy): domain Eukaryota; kingdom Viridiplantae; phylum Streptophyta; class Magnoliopsida; order Laurales; family Calycanthaceae; genus Chimonanthus; species Chimonanthus praecox. The sequence goes on along the minus strand of CM039087.1, from coordinate 14,191,943 downwards.
AGAACACCAATAATGATTCAAAGGAGGCAAAAGCCAACTTGGCTAGAAATTGCTTAAACCATAGTAATTCACAGGCAGTATTAGCCATAGTATGATATTAAGCCTCCGTACTAGAACGAGTCACAACAATTTGTTCCTTTCTATACCAAGAGACAAAATGAGATCCTAAAAAAATGCAATATCCTATAGTCGAGCGACGGTCGTCAGGAGAACTAACCCAATCAACATCTAAGTAACCTCAAGTGACCAATTGAGATTGAAGTTTATAGAACAAGCCTCTTCCAGGGTGAGCCTTAAGATAGCGAAGGATTTGAAACATAGCTTGAAGATGGGCATCCCTGGGGCATGCATAAATGATTGAATACTCCAACAACATTGGATAAATCTGGTCGAGTGATGGTTAGATAAATAAGTTTACCCACTAGTTTCTAATAGAATGTGGGATCATCTAGTGGGGTCCCATCTGAAGCAGAATGTTCAGTATTGACATCAAGAGGAGTGTCTGCTAGCTTACATCCAAAATATCCTACATTCTATAAGAGGTCTAAAGCATATTTTTTTTCTGAAAAAAAAAAAAAAAGTCCATCAAAAGAACGAGCAATTTCAATACCAAGAAAATAGCGGAGTGGCCTAAATCTTTAATATCAAAATAGTGGCATAAATAGTCTTTCTATGCATTAATAGATGGAGCACTATTCCCAGTAAGCACAATATCATCAACATAAACAACTAAAAGCATCACAATAGAGTCAACACGATAAACAAAGCCAGAGTGATTTGTCTGATGACGAGAAAAATAATGCTTCAATAAGCCATTATTGAATTTATTGAACCATGCCAATGAAGACTGCTTGAGACCATAGATAACCTTCTTGAGTTTGCAAAGCAACCTTTGCTCTCCCTATTTCACAAATTTGGGAGGAGGAAGTATGTAGACTTCTATTTTTAAGTCACCATAAAGACATACATTCTTGACATCTAGCTAATAAAGAGGCCACTTATGCATGGTAGCAATTGATATCAAGATCCGTTTTTTTTATTTATTTTGGTCGCAGGGAGAAAGTCTCCTAATAATCAACTCCATATGTTTGTTTAAAGCCTTTAGCAACCAATCTGGCTTTATATCGAGCAATTGAACCATGATTATTATGCTTTAGTACAAAAAGCATTTGCAACCAACAAGAGTTTTTCTTGGAAGAAGAGAAACCATCTCCTATGTATGATTTTTTTTAAGTGCTGTCAATTCTTCTTCCATTGCAACTTTCCAGGAGGGATCCCGAAGAGTTATCAATCCTCTTAGGAATATGAGTGTTGTCAAGAGTAGTCAGGAAGCTGCAATAAGATGGAGAGGCAGAGTGATAGATGGTCGGTACAAGCACACTTTTAAGTTTCCGGAGGGCAATAAGAAGTTCAAGTTCAGTAGGAGAAGGATCTAATCCACTAATAGATGTTTGAGCAGCATCATATTGAGTCGTGGGCTTATGCTTTCTTCGTTAACACACAAGAATAGGCTTAGATTTTTCAGGAGTAGATACATCATTTGTAAGAACAAAAATAATTGAAGAAAATGAAGAGTCAATACTAGTTTGATCAATATAGGGAACATGTTCAAAAAATGTAACATTCATGGAGACACATGACTTACCAGTGACGGGATCAAGGCATTTATACCCTTTATGGAACAAAGAGTATAAAATAGACAATTGGTAAGATGCTCAAGATAGTTTATTAGTAGAAAACAAATGGACAAAGCAAATACATCGAAAGACATGTAAAGGAATGGTGGAAACTTGTTTGTGTATGGACAAAATATCAATCGGAGCTTTGTTATGTAACACACGTGAGGGCATGCGATTAATTAGATAGATTGAGTTAAACCAACTTCTAGCCAATACGACTTAGGTACGTGCATTAATAAATAGCCGGGAACAACCTACCTCAAGAAGAGTACAATTTCCTTTCAGCAACACCATTTTGTTGAGGTGTGTGAGAGCAAGAGTTTTGAGATTCAATGCCATTGTCCTGCAAAATTGTAAGATGAATGTGACACACTCTCCCCCATTATCACTTCGTAAAATTTTGGTATAGCAATCAAATTGTGTTTTGACCCACACATGAAACCTGTGAAAGTGATAAAAAACCTCAGACTTGTGTTTCATCATGTATACCCAAGTTATTAAAGAGTAATCATCGCTAAAAGTAACAAAATAATGAAAACCAGTATGTGAAATAAGAGGAGGCATCCAACATCAAAGTGAATAAGGGGCAACAAAATGTAGAAGTACTTTTATTAAGTGATAGTGGAATAGAAGGTCTATGATGTTCATTGTATTGGCAACTTTCACATCCAAAAGTAATCAAAATACAAGAAAGGAACCACTTGCTTCAAGACTATTAGATGGGTGCCTTAAACGCCAATGCCAAAGCCACACATCCTGAGAAGATGATGTAGAATAAGCTTCATAGTGGTTGTCAACCCGACATCGAAGAAATGTAAGCCGTTGGCTTCACAACCACCACCAATCATCTACCTCGTGGCCAGGTCTTGAAAGACACAGTGGGTAGGATTAAAGGTTACTGGACAATTCAATGACTTAGTAAGGGTACTAACAGATAAGATATTTCGAAGTAATGAGGAACATGTAAGACAAATGATAAACCAAGACTAGAAGACAAGGGGATAGTCCTTTTACCAACAATATCAGAGAAATAAGGGAAAGCGTGGAAAAAAGATGGGACATACCAGTCATATGATCAGTATCTCCAGAATCGATAATCCAGGAACTATTGGATGAAGCATGGAGGGAAAGTGGCGCAATACCTGACTGATCTATAGCTACATGGGAGACCTCAGAGGATTGAAGATTTTTCAATTATAACCTGCCTTACTGCAGGGAGGCATACTCCCGCTTAGACACTCGAATGATTTCATCTTTAGCAGCAAAGGATGGGATTTCAGTATGATGAGCTTGCTTAGAGTGGGCCTGGCCATGAAACTTATATAAAGCCATGAAGCTGATATAAATAATCAACGTAGTGATTGGTCATTTTTGCAGTACATACAAAACTAGATACCCTTCTTTGTTCCTTTGGTTCCCCCCCAACCCCCACCCTAGTCATCAGTCATTGGTTCTTTCCCTTTGAAAGAGGAAGGTCCCTTAGAGATAAGAGCCGACTAATCAGCAGAGACAAAGGCAGAGGACATATCTAGGCGACATCTCATCACGAAACAATTTAGAACAGATCTCATTTAGGGGTGGAAGAGACCAAATACGAGTATTTGGGTGGGGAATAGGCTTAAAGTCACGATTAACACCAGCCAATAAGTCAAATGTGCGCTTTTTTCAACATATTTCTTGTGGAGCAAAGTATCTCAGCTTTCTCAAAGTGAAGATTCTCAAGCTGATCGAGTTCCAACCAGTAACTCTTCATTTTTGAGTAATATTGAATGAGAGATAACTCCCCCTATAAAAAAATTGGCAGCATCTTGATATAGCTCATAGATGCAAGTAGAGTTATCATCATCAGAATAAAGGGCCTAGAATGTATCCCATATGTCATTCACTATTGGTAATGTATACACCAACCATATAACATGCTTCTTTGTAGAATGTAAGAGTTTAGGTTTGAACCAAGTAATTTATGTTCCTTGTATTTTGGATCATCCTTTCTAGGTTATGTGATGGTACCATCAATATAAGCAGTCTTTTGCTTAGCATCAAGTAACGTTTTGGCTGAATGAGACTATTGAAAGTAATTGGTCGTATTTAAAAGAGTAATAGCGATCTTCCCAATATAGGTGGATTTAGAGATGTGTTGCCAAGCATGTTTGAAGTATTAGAGGAGGCCATTAAATATAATAAGCAGAAAAAAGGCAGATATGCTACAGTAACTGTGCACAAAAGCGGCAAAAATTGGGCTCCATAATCACAAACCGCACCACCAATCAGTGGGATGAGAAAAAGGGCCACGGGTGACTGGTAGGAGTGGATTTGATGTTAATCCAGTCCCTAAGACTAGATCTAGGCAAAGTTTGGAAAAAAAAAAAATCGAGACTCAAGGTGTATGGCATCAATAGCGACACAGTAGCAGCAATGGTGGGCCCCACAGATCATGGAAGGAAGAAGAAGCTGATAAGACGGATACTAGGGCCCTGGACGACTCTGGTAGTGTAGGTTCCATGGAGAATCAAAAGCCCTTGTCATAGATCTGAGGCAAGAAGGTGAAAGTTGTTGTTTCTGGACATCCTTGATGTGAAAATGAGAATGCAGAAAAGGGGCCCACAAGGCATCAAACACTAGGATCCACCTGATGGATGGAAGGAGGATCCCAAACAAGTAGGGCTGGGGTGGTTTTGAAGGCTGGTGAACAGTAAACCTGTTTCTGAAACTGTTGTTTTGGGCTTTCCTGCAATCTGAAAAAATGTGAACCTGTGAAGGAGATGATTCAACCATGAAGGGAGAAGATTGTAGGAGAGAGACAATATAGAGGCCGTAGGAAGTGTAAAAATACCCAAAAATAAGGAAATAATAGAAGGCGAAAAGTTCAGAAATCGAACTTGGTTGATACCATATTAGAATGAAAATAGGGAGAAAAGAAAAGAAAGCAATGAAGGTAAAGGGAAGAATTGAGAGGGAATTCTCGTGTATTGTATATCTTGTGTTTCTAATAGAAGAGGATACATGTATATATAGAGTATATGGAGCCATGGAGAAAGGAAAGAAAGATAATTTACAATTAATAATGTCCAAAAGTCAACACGTGTAAAATGTGAAAAATACACTATATCCACAACATTTTTATTGATAACTCAAGAAATACAAAAAAGCCATGGTCCGGTGAGAAGCTGGTCTAAAACAGGACAAAAACTCAATACATATGAGAAACCCAAAAATTATGACAATGATTTCCAACTTACCATTGAGTTGAGAGACAGCAAATTTACAAGAGAATCTGCAGCCAAGGCTCATCAGTCATATTGGATCTTTCAAAAATCACTTCAACAAAGAAAGCTTTAATCTCCAAGATTCTCCTAAAAGACTTGGCTTCGCCTTTAGGAAAGGACTCACATCCACCCACAGATAAGGGCCAGGAGAAGGTTGACTTTTACATTGTTATTTTTACATGTTATTTTAATTTTCTTAAAAGATGATGCCAACTCCACTAATCCATGTTTTGGATGTGGAATCAAGCACCACATATGCTTGTCAGATTCCGATGCACGTACCCATACCAATGTTACTTAGTGGGATCTAGGAAGCTCTCTACAAAAATTCAATCGTATTGCCCTCCTGTCACCCATATCACCTGGTGAATGGTGTCTCCCAGTACAAAGCACTACCTATATATGCATGTCCAATGCTTTAGAAAATGAAAATATGATTTTGGATTCTACCCAAAAGAAAATATGACATTGGAACTTTTAGGCATTTTTTTATCCACATTGTGTGCGTATATGTTTGGCTCACTTGTGTTCTCAATCCTGCCATTTACATCAGCTGAGTCTCTTTCATTTGCACAGGTAATATATTCTGTCATTTGCCATTCCTATGCATTGCTAAAAGAAAGGTCATAGCATTTTCTATCCCAATTTCTGTTTATGAGTCTCATGTCATACTTTGTTGAATGTCAGCCCATTGAACGGAAACCAAGGAAGTTCAATCCGTTGCTCATACCAAAATTGCTACAAGCAGCTCTCCCATTTGCATCCAAACCAAAGGATAAGCCTAGTCGGAAGAAACCACTGCTTGAAAGCCGTCGAGCTGTTGTCATGGAACCTCATGAGAGGAAGGTTCACGCCCTTGTCCAACAGCTCCAGTTGATTAGAAATGAAAAGGTATGCCTGCTTTCAAAAAACTTCAGATGGACAATATACCAGTCACACTTCTAACGATGATCAATTGCTACCTATAGGTGCTAACAGTTTTTGCAGGGGTCCGCTTGTAACCTATCATTAGCAATTTGAAATTCAGTGTCATGCTCATTTCTCTTGACAATGCCATTATCTGACCCTGTATTTTGTACTCGTGTTTATATGAGTAATTTCTCATTTATATTTTATTCTAACAAAAATTGCACCAGAGATCCTCCTACTTTGATTACAAATTTCTGATTATTGTTGTTCCAAATCTTGCTGCTGTCATCGATATGGGACTCCTGCAGATGAAGAAGAAGAAACTCAAGGACAGAGAAAAGAAGGCAGCATATGAAACAGAGAAGGCTAAGGAAGAGCAACTGACAAAAAAGCGACAGAGAGAAGAACGACGTGGGAGGTATAGGGAGGAAGAGAAACAGAAAAGGAGAACCCGCAGAAAAGTGGAGGTTTGAACAATGTATTCAGGGTAGTCTTCAATTGTATATGTTGGATTGAAGAAAGAATTTTGATTGAGCCTAGAGTTAGAGCATTAAAAGTGCCATATGATTTCTGTGGAATGGAATTTTGAGTTTGTAGTGTAAAAATAATTATTTGAGTTATCTGTTGTAAACTTTTTGACAAATGGATGAAGAATTATGTATCGAGTTACTTTTCTTGGCAGAGTAGAATCATTTTATTAATTTCAGAAGTGGATCCAATTCAATAATTGTGCATTTTCTATCTCACATTTTCATGCCTTGAGTGATGTATTGTTAACACCCAGGATGTGTAAATTCTGTGAGATTTAAAGGATGGCTTTGATAGTTGTGGATTATCCTTCAAGTGCCTCATTTAAACTAAGTGTTTCAATAGCCTCAAGCTCTACATTTTTCATCAACCTAATTAAAATGTTTTTTTAATCAGAAGTTTAAGCTTAGGCCTTTTCAATTGACAAACCTGAAGAATCCAATTCCCTCCCTCCTTCCCCCCTCTCCCTTGAATTTCACCTGTATCTAATTTTACTTTTAAAGGCCACTAATCTAACTCAATGAATATTCATTATTGAATAAATGTGAAATTAAAAAATATGGTTTCTCTTATCATCTTAAGAAAAAATTCTATAGACACAATATAAAAATCTAAGGCCTTTCAAATCTATCTATCCATGTTAGTCCAAGTGACACTCAATTGCCATTTCCACTAAGTTCGTTGCAAACTTATTCTTAGTGAAGAGCTCTTTACAATTCAAATGGGTTGGAGTAATGGTCAAGAATCCACTCTAGAAAGTGAGAGTCTTGAGTTCAATTTTTACTTTACTCCAAAGTGTCACTCTCCGTAGAGTTACTCGGTGTATATAGATAGGAAATTTGCACATGCTCTAAGGATTAGTCAGGTGCTCTAAAGCCTGAATACTTTGAGTTCAACTTCTTAGTACACCACACGTGACAACAAAAGAATATTTCAAATAATAAATGTTTGGTGCACTGGACTCGTACAACAAAAAAATAGTTAGAACAATAATTCTTTGGTTCACTAGACCGATATCATTGGGACAATGGTCTTGACCTTGCCTTGACATTGTCAGTGACCTATTTCCTCTATTGTTCGAAATCTCTCATCTCTGGAGTCCGTACTCCAACAAGCTTAGTGCGTGGCCATGTCTTCATTTATTTTACTTAATTCATTTAGCAATTGTGATATTCATTCTTTACTAATTGCAATTTGTTATTAAATTTTCTTATAAAGGAATCATTCTCCATAGAATTAGACGATTGTGATGTTCCCTAATCCCTATGACCTCATCTCTCTATATGGTGCCCTTGCTTCGAAATCCTCTCATTTTATCGCACTCACAGCCTCATAAATACATCTCCTCTCAATATAAGGTCTAATCTGACTAATCACATATCTATCAATTTTATTTATTTATTTCAAAATTACATTTTTATTAACGATTCTAGAATCTAGATATGTAATTCGCCTTATTTAATTCTTACTAATCATAAATTTCGATTTTATTTTGTCAGGATCATACACTGTACAAATTTTGAAGATAGGCAACTCCGATATGTATACGACTACATGTTATAGAAATTTATTTTTTCATTTATCATTATTTGTTATATGGCTCATTCTTTATTTGTTATTATTTTCATTATTTATTTATTTTATTTTAATTTTTCACATATGAGATCATTTTTCCTCATTTATATAATTATTTTTCTACAAAATGAGCAATTTTCTTAAAAATAATCATTTCTTATTAATCAACTACATCAAATTAATGTCAATAAATTACTGTGTATAATTTCCATTTTTCTGGAATTTGTTGACATTTTCACAAAAAAAAAATCACAAATTAATAAAATCTCAATTTCGTAACTTCAACACCTCGTTACTATATGTAAATGACCGTTAAATAACTATACAATTACATACATATGAAGCCTAATTTTTTTCCAATTTGCTATAATTTTTTTAATTTTTTTTTGAAAAAATAAAATAAAATAACAATAAAAATATGGATATCAATATTTTTTTATCGAATTGAGTGCCCATGTAAAAATCTGCATAGTAGTACTTGATCCAGATTCTTAGTTCGGTGTTGTTTGTCAGTTGTCAGTAGTCAGTACTCACCTCAGTGCCCCATGTTGCAATTTGGGTTTCATCCATCCAAGTTTGACTCGTTCCATCTAAAATATAAACGAGTTAATTCTAACTTATTTAAAATATAAATTTAATTTGATCAAAAGTTTTAAATTATTTTTTAATTAGAACATAATTATGTGCTTCCATCCTTCATTCAGTTACATACAAGAGTGAGTTAAGTTTAAATTAATCTCTCTAAATTATTTAAACTATATATTTATAAATATATAATATTGTTTTTTATATACTAATTCAATGACTTTTAAAGATCTAACTCTTTAGAGTGATTATGATATTGTAATGAAGACTTATTCTTTAGATGTCATTTTGTTTGAAATATGTTAAAATTAATTTAATTCAATTTATATTAGTTGTCTCATATTAAAAATAGATTGACTTTAGACAAGTCAGAAAAAGGTTGAAAGTATGTGTTAAATAAAAAACTATTAATCTAAATTTAATATAATTTTAAATTTGAATAGTTAGATTGATAGTCACTTTCTAACCTTATTTTTAGAACTTAGAATCAAATCTTCTTTAACACAAAAAGTTCACTTGTCTTAATACATTTGAATAATCTTAAAAAATTATATATGATTTTTTAGAGTTAGAGTCTCGGCATGACACCCTACTTATAGCCCAATTAATACATTTTTTGAAAGAATATTTTATGGTTATTTGAGGATCTCTCTATTATATCAAATAATATGTGTATATATTTTTTAGATGTACTTAATTATAATTATTTTTTCAAAACAGTAAATGCTGAATTTGATAAATCTATAAAAACAAATGAATAAATTTGAAAGTCTTTAACTTAATTTGAAATTTTTTATTTTCAAATTTAATTATATATTTATGATAGTTAATATTTTTTTTTTAAATTTAAGTGTAGAAAACTGTAGGATACCTAACATAAAACCCCTATGGATGGACTCTTACACCTAAGATACATTAAAGTTAGGCCATGTGGCTCGAACTTGTGACCTCCCACTTCCTGAAGAGGGAGGTAACGGACGGAGCCACACCCGTGTGGGTTATGAGGGTTAATATCTGACTTGTAAGACAACGTGCTATGTGACTTTGTTATATTTATTTTAATTTATTCAGAATGAAAATTTAATTTTAATATATAAATTTAGTTAAATTAAACATATGAAAGGTTAATGAAAAATAAAAATAAATTAAAAATTGCACATAATGACATAAATAATTGATAAAATTAAATAAAAAAATATTTGAAGTATATAGCGTATGTATGTGATCTTAAATGGGTCATAATTTAAATAATTTGACAATCATGAACAGGTTTCTAATTCCATATATCTCATCTTGTTGGTTGATTTATCTGGGTATTTAACAAATTAAGAATAAAAATTACACATGATGATATAAATAATATAATTCTATATTCAAAATATTGAACTTAAATATGATCTAAAATGGATCGGAGACATTAATTAAGTTGACAACAATAAATAGATTTCTAACTTATAATTAATCTTATTAGTTAATGTCTAATATCAGAATCCTATTTCTCATAGTTTTTAGTCTACTTTTAGACGAACGTTTTGCATAAAATCTTTTTTCCTATTTCAAGTAATTTTTTTGGCATGAATTTCTCATATCTTTAATCATATGATATTAATTCATCGAGTCATTTAAAAAAAAAAAAAAATTTATTTTAAGCAATTACATGGATGTAGTTCAAGTGGTTGCCTCCCGTCTCATAAAGCAGGAGGTTGTGAGTTTCGAACCTCTATAGTCTAACTTTGGAGCGTCCTAGAGGTATTAGGTCCACTTGTAGGATTTTACGCTAGATATCTTTCAGTTTCAAAAAGTCCATATCAGACAATTAAATTGTAATAAAAAAAGTATCGAATAATAATAAAAAATAAATATTTTTATTTTAAATAAATATTTATATTAAAAAATATGTAATAAATACATTTTATATAATACCGACAATGGTTTTACAAATGCTACATACGTGTCCAATTTTTTATAGAAGAATTTACCAACAGTAGTGACATGGCTCCCATGGCATCAAGTCTTGGAAAGTGGAATTATTGAATAAAATATCATTTGGTGACGTGGCATAGGATAACTTTGTTAATCCAAGGAACTGCCGGTGGTGATGGTGATGGCCACTGGCCAGTGGGCCCCACATACAATGAGAAGAAAAGTTGGACTTGAATAAGTAGAGCTCCTTTAGTGTGTGTTTCGGAGCATCACTCATTGTTCTTTTGACGCATCACACGTTAAAAAGATAAGATTTATCATTTAGAGACGCTGTTATTTGAGATGTAAAATAATTTATTTAGGATGTTTTATCTTTAAATTTTGAATTTCATATAATTATTTTAACTTTATATTTTAAGATATAAAATTTTAATTGTTTAATAATAAATATATATTAAATTTAATGATAAATTTAAGCTGCATTTGAATGAGAGTAAACGTCAGAAGATTATCCAGTGTAACCTCTTATCTGAGGCTACCCGAGATAATATGAAAACACTTTTTTTTAGAGTTTAAAAAAATTAAGACTATTTATCTTTCTCTTAATTATCAAACAAAGATAACGTTACCCAGTCTTATGAGATTTTTTATTTAATTTTGCAGTACCTAAAGTATGTAGAAATTTACATTGATAAAAAATTAAAATAAAATCCACTTTATAAATGTAAAGGAAATATATAAAAAAGGCTGCACATTTACACACCTGAGTTTTTTTTATCAGATACCAGTTTTCAAATTTTCAGATAAATTATTCTTTTACCCTTTTACATTTTATCCTTCGTACTATTTTTCAGTTGATTTTTCAGATACTCGTATACTACAGTAAAATTTCTTTAAATTTTAAATAGTAAAATCTCTTTTAAAATTTTAAAGTTATTTTTTAAATACTGTGTATTTTCAAAAATTTTCAAATTGAATATCCAGATTAATTACGATAGACTGATAAAAATACTTTAAGAATTCAAAGTCGTTTGGCACTCCCAAATGCTTAAAACACAGTATTTTTCAAATAAGGTATCTTTCGGCTATGCCAAAAACACATTTGGAATGTTAAAAGACTTTAAAGTTTTAAAATATTTTTATCAGATTATCGTAATTAGTCCGATATTTGAAATTTGAAAATACATAGTGCTTAAAAAATAATTTTTTAAATAATAAAATTTCCTTTAAAACTTTAAAGTTATTTTTTAAGCACTGTGTATTTCCAAAATTTCTCAAATTAAATATCGGGCTAATTACGATAACCATAAAAATACTTTGAGACTTCAAAATCGTTTAACACTCCTAAATGTTTTTGGCACAGCGAGGGATACCCTTATTTGTAAAACACTGTGTTTTAAGCATTTGGGAATGTCAAAAGACCTTGAATTCTTAAAGTATTTTTATGGTTATTATAATTCCGGATATATAATTTGAGAAATTTTAAAATACACGGTACTTGAAAAATAACTTTAAAGTTAAAGGGAATTTTATTATTTAAAAAATTATTTTTTAAGCACTGTATATTTATAAAATTTCTCAAATTAAATATTCAGACTAATTACGATAACTTGATAAAAATATTTTAAGACTTTAAGGTCTTTTAACATTTTCAAATGTGTTTTTGGTATAGCTAAATGATATTTATTTGAAAAACACTATATTTTAAGTATTTAGGAGGATCAAACAACCTTAATTTTTAAAGTATTTTTATCAGTATATTATAATTATTCTGAATATTCAATTTGAATTTTTTAAAAAAAAATACTGTGCTTAAAAATTACTGTACATTCGAAGGATCGTTAGGATCCGATTTTGATTTTACTGTGCAATCAAATTGTTACCTAAAATTCAACTCAAAAATCATAAAAATATAGGAGGGCAAAAAAGTAATTTACCTTGAAAATTTGAAAACCGTTGCCTGGTTAAAAAAAAAAAAAAACCAGTGTATGAATGCGCGGCCATAAAAAACTCTTTAGTCCAACTACTGCAGAAGTTGCTCGAAAAATTTTGGTGACAGCGTGGCAGCCGTCGTATCTGCAATCAAGAAAGCACTCCACGACAAAAGCACTTTTGGCCGACTTACAATTGGTATAGAAATAGCCACGCCGCACATCATAATTGGGTACTTTAACAAATTGTAATAAAGTATTAATTGAAAGTGTTTAAAAAAAATGATGAAGTTTATAGTACATCTCTAATTTTATATAAGAGTAAGTTGAATAGGTAGATGGAATGCAATGAGAGATTTATCATTAATTTAAATAAAGATGTTATATAATTTTTTAAAAGTTAAAAAATGTAAATCAAATAATTTACTATATCAATATAAAATACAATAAAATTGTAAAATTGTAAATTAAACTCTGTTCTTTATTTAAATTTTCTATAAAATAAGCATGTATAATCTAACCGCTACTATTTTTACCATTATATATTCAGAATGACATAAAAATAGGTTTGTCCATTCAAGTGCTCACCCACATGGATTCATGAGCAGGTGAAGACGTGGTTGGCACCTTTGGACAAGTGCTTCATCATACATAGAATATATGAATTTAGGTTTGGACATGTTTAATCTACAATATAGGTTTGACAAAATTTGATTTGATTCAATAATTTGAATTGAATTTGAACATTTTAAATAGGTATAGATTTAAAATTTTATAATTTGAATTCAAAATAGATACAAACTGACTAACAAATTTAATAAACAAATAAGTAATGTATTGAGAGTTGTTGATTCGAACCTAAAATCGATTTGACCCAACTGACTTGTTGTTTTGTCTACATTGACAAAGCCTAGTTACCCAAATCCAACTTAGAACATTTTAAATGAGTATGAATTTACGATTTTTAAACTCAAATCCAAAATAGATATGAATCGATTAATCTATTTAATAAACAAGTTCAATCCGAATAAGACACAACCCAATCCATTTGTCAGATCTAGATGGATGTTAATAACTTTGGATACACACTTACACACAAAAAGGTGAAATGGAAAATCTATCAAATTCAAATGGGGCCATTTAAGCGAATCTAATTAGAGGATTTCATGAAAATTTAAAAAAGGATTTTGTTGGATATAAATATTAACTTATTTTATTATTTATTAATTTTTAAATCACCCTAGATCCTCACGAACCCTAGAGAATATGACATAAAAAAAGGAATTTGTGGTTGTTATTTTTTATCCTATATAGACAGGCTAAATGGATTCTCATAAGTCTACTTTCTCCTTTAAACTCAAGTAAAGCTGGAATTTTAAGTTGCTCATATCAACTTCTACTCCAAAGCAGGGTGAAAAAAATGGGCAGGTCGATATGCATATCGGCCAAATGATTTTCTCACCTATTTTTGTTTTTTTTAAATATCGGTATTATTTTATTATTTTATTTTTTATAAATTAAAAAATATAAAAAAACTAAAAAAAAAACTGTTTTTTTTAAAAATTGAAAATGTAAATATCGGTTGATATTTTAGTTGATATTGGGCCAATATCGGCCGATATATTTACTCGGGCCCATCACCATTTTATTTTTTGTTTTTTTTTTAAATAACAATATTAATCATGTCGGCCAATATGAAGCTTTATGGCCGATACAATATATATCGGCCGATATGATAAGGGCTTAAAATTTGAATCATGTCGGCCGATACATTTCGCATCGACCGATATCTAGACCCTGCTCCAAAGGATATGTAGACAATATCACAGGACAAACTCAAAAGAAGGTTGTATAAGACTTTCTAATTTGCGAGTTTGCCCATTAGTCTTCCTTCTTTAGTTGAGATAGTAGAAATTTCAACCCATCTACTCATTCTATTATTGAAATTTTAAATTCTAAAAAATTAAATATTATAAAAAAAATCTTTCTTTATTTATGATCTAACCTTTCTTACTACTCTAAAAATTACAATGATTAATTGGGAAATTCTCTCTATACATCACTCCATTGACCATTTGGGTCTCAACTCATTATAAATGGACAAACTCCTTGAAGAAAATGACTAACTCAACTTCCTTAGAGTTGTTTAAGTGCACCAAAATACTAGTCTTGATTTTCATTTTCTTATATGGCTTTTTTGTTTTTTTCTTCTTCTTTACTGAGAAAAGACTAAATTATTCCAAACATAAAAATGATCATTATCATTAGATTTCATAAAAAACGACAGACGCCAACAATAATAATTAATATTATACTATTTCATTATATAATTTGGCAGCTAAAGTAATAAATGAGTCTTTCTAATCTCTCTCATTACTGGGCTAGGAAGACAGATTCCAAACAAGTGGAACCCCCTTTTTCAATAGTTTGGTGAGGGGAATAATTTTACTGGATAGATTGGGGATAAACCAGCTAATATGTCATTCTACCCAAGAACCATTTTAGTTGTTTAATGCTACTTGGCCATCTAAAATTCTGGTAGAGCCACTCTAATTTGACCAACTCTTATCTGAAGTTTATATTGCCTCGCTTGCTCGCTTATGTTACAATTAAGTACTATCACTCAACTCAAAGGAGTTGGAGTGATGTCCAGGAACTCACTTCAGGAGGTGAGAGTCATAAGTTCGATTCTCACTCCACTCCAAAAAGTCACTTTTGTAGAAGTATTCGGTGTATGCAGATAGAGAGACTTACACATATTTCAAAGACCAGTCAAATTCTCTAGAACGCCTGAACACAAAAACATTGAACCACTAGGCAAAGCCCTTTAGAGATCATTTATGGCATGAACCCGACCAATGTGGTGGACTTGATTCCTACATCCAATCTTAGAGACTATGGTTAACTGTTCTCAAAGATGGCTAACAACGTTAAATAAGTAATAGATGGTGAAAGTACATCCTCCTTTAAACAGGTCGCAAAATATTCAACTTTTCATACCTCTCTCTCTCTATGTAAGAGCGCGACAATCACTTCTATTTCATTATATGATTTGAACTTGAGGTTGAGTTCTTCTGTGATGAAAGAGAATTATGTAAAGGTTGATTATGCGTTATTAATGGCAGGGTTTGGGTGTCAATAGGGTTATTCTCACGTGAAGGGGTTTAAATCAAAGTGGACCCATTAGTGGGTCATACTTAAGACTGATCTATTGAATTCATGGACTCACTTTTAGTTTAAATAAGTTTTTATTAGATCAAGCTTATTCAAGCCTTTTATAGGCCATCCAATGGACTGTCTCAGCCCATTTGTTTGGGTCCCATCTATTCTAGTTGAAGATGCTACTGTAGACCCAAAAATCCAATTAATTGACAAGTTGTTAAATGGATTTCTCATTATCTAAAAGGAGTCTATTCTGAGAAACATTTGTACATAATAAAATTCACAAATTTAACAATTTAAATTCTCAATGGTTTTAAATTTATAGTTTGGTACAGTCCATATCCAAGGATTTTAAAATTCACGAGAATCTAAAATTCCTAGATTTGCCATCCCCTAATTCTAAGAAGCACAAGTCATTGGACAAGGATTTTTTTTCTTGTCAAAAGATTTATAACTATATATTTTTATTTTTATATATCCAAGAGATTAAATCTCACCCCTTTATCAATGTCAACATTCTATACATCTTCTTTATATTTAAAATTTGTGAAAAATACTTTGAAATATTTATTTAGGTCACATCTTCATTTGATTTACATATTCATTATTAGGCTATTCAAATTTTAGTAATGATCAATTGAAATTTTGGATATGATCAGATGGCTTCATACTTTGTAAATAGCATATCTAAGCTATTATCAAGGTGGAGATTGTTATCCATGCAACGATTATGCAAATATAGGGCTGCAACTTTGGTCGGGTTTGGTTTTTTAAAACCCAACCCAACCCGAGTTTATATATATGGATCCCAACCCGACCGATCCGAATTCTCAACCCGAAATCTAGAACCCGACTTGACCCGAATTCTAATCCGACCCACATTTTGAACCCATTTTAGCCGGGTCGGGTCGGGTTGGGTCGTGTCTGGTCGAGTTAACTTGTAAAATCCTCAACCCGACCAACCCGAATTTCATCAGGTTTTTTATCTTCTCAACCCGACCCGACCTGCTGGCCCAAAATTGTTGACCCGACCCTCATGATTTCTCGGGTCAGTCATGCGGGTCGGGCCAAAACCGGACCCGATTGCAGCCCTATGCAAATATTAGAAGGTGTGGCTAGCATGACCCGAGCAAAATGTACTTCAACTTTCTTTTCACTCTCATATGATGTAGCCTAGCTTCAAAGCTAAAAAAAAAAAAAGAGATTTCGTAAAAAGTATAGGTTCGGCTAAAGCCTCTAATTTTAAAGATTGGAGGTTAAGTCCAATGGTTCAAATTCACAAAGAAAATAAAATTTGCCTTCTCTAGAACATCAAGAGAAAGTGAGGAAGTCAAATTGATGGAAAAAAAAACACTAATCTCAATCTGACCAATGTTAAAATCAATTAGGGGAATAAAAAGTTTCACTAATAAGAAAGTTTCAAAGACTATAATCTCACCTAAGTCACAATTAACTATGGAATAACTTTGACTTAAACTTCAATTCAATTTGAAATTCATACAAAATAATTGTGCAATGACTAATTTAATATGCACACATAAATACAAATCCAAACAGTAAAATTTAAAAATTGCAAGAAAATTAATTAAAAAAGAAAAGTCCTTCTAGGTACAGATGAATTTGCCTCTCTTAACGAAGATACTAATTACATATCCAACCAATTCTAGTTTGCCAAGTGGCATTTAACATCAACCTTCTAATTTCTAAAACCTAGTGTGCTGCTGTTTGACTTTGAAGTGATTTTAGTCCACAAAAACTGACACATGATAACTCCGTCATTCATCTTTTCTCTTTGATTAATAAAGCCATTTTTCCTTTGGCCCTGACTGTAGGATTAATGTTGAACTACGTTACATTCCTATCTTGCTTTGTATAGTATATCTGTATGATTTAATTTATTTTATTTTATTAATACAATATTTTAACCAGAGGTTCAAATCTCAGCTAAACAAGATATCAGCCGATATCTCTCTCTTCAATTTTTTTAAAAAATATTGCTGGATTTTTAATTTTTTTAATTTTTTCTGAAAAATAAAAATAAAACAAGAAACAGTCTTTAAAAAAAATTTGGAAAATATAAATATCAACCGATATTTGGCCGATACATCTCACTGAGATTTCGGCCGATATCCTAATGATAAGGCCGATACACATCGTATCGGCCGAGATTTGAGCCCCTGATTTTAATTGCATCATCACACTTGTATGATATAATTTATGTGTTTTTCTTTTGAAGAGACATAATTCAAAATTAACTTTTACAATAACTCATGACAAATTCACAACCACAATTGATCGGCCACGAATAAAGAGACTAACAAAAAGTATATATAAAAGAATATGCAAGAAATTATTACCTTGTATATAGTTACATTTATGTAAATTAGACTAATGAATCACCAAATTCAGATTTGACCATCTTTAAATTCATATATCAAAATCAATTGTGAAGTAAATTTAAGTCTATTCTGAAAAAACATTTGAACTTTTTCAGCATATTTTCATTTGAGTGGGCTGTATGTCACCACTTCATTCATACATTGTAGTATCTCCACCTATTTTCTCTAAATTAATAATAAAATAAATGCCAGCCATAGAGACAGCTATTTTTCTTTCTCTACAAACCCGATTTCAAAAAATCAAGTGAAATTACCATTTTGCCCTTCCATCTTTTTTCGTCCGAACGAATCGATAGTCCATTTCGCTTTCGGACGATCAGAACGTCTGAAATAGAATCATCCGAACAAATGGCTTGTAACGACCCGACCCGACAACAGGGCTTAGGCTTGACTCAGTAAGATATTGTCCGTTTTGGGTCTCGCACACAGCTTAAACCGCACGGTTTTGCATTTGGGCCCGGGCCCACGTGGTCCGACCCAAAACGCGTCTTACAAGGTCAACATGGGGTAGCCACTTAAATCCCCTCTTAATTTCATCCTCCCAACCGATGTGGGACTTCCCATATCTGGTTGGGAGGGGTGGGTATCACAATCACCCTTCCTAAAGCCTCGAGCCGTCCCCGACTCGACCCGGTTTAGCCCGACAACTGCAGGGAAGGAGGAAAGCCCACACAGTTCGAGTGTTGAACTCGGCTCTGATACCATATTTGTAACGACCCGACCCGACAACAGGGCTTAGGGCTTGACTCAGTAAGATATTGTCCGCTTTGGGCCTCGCACACAGCTCAAACTCGCACGGTTTTGCATTTGGGTCCGGGCCCACGTGGCCCGACCCAAAACGCGTATTACAAGGTCAACATGGGGTAGCCACTTAAATCCCCTCTTAATTTCATCCTCCCAACCGATGTGGGACTTCCCACATCTGGTTGGGAGGGGTGGGTATTACAGGGTTTGTAGAGAGGGATTTTCAAAAGAGGTCGTTTCTCGACCGATTTTTACAAACAACGTATCAAAATTCATATACTCTGAATTTTATGAACTCCGGGACTGATTTTAAATGAAAAGAGTATAATTTTAGGCTTCAAAAATTGTATCCAAAGAATTAAGGAAAAATGGTATTCCCTCTTAATTCTTTAGGTTCAATTTTTGAAGCCCAAAACTATATCCTTTCACTTAAAATCAGTCCCGAAGTTCATAAAATTCAGAGTAGATGAATTTTGATAGCTTGTTTGTAAAAATCAGTCGAGAAACAGTCTCTTTTGAAAATCCCACTCTACAACAAATGGAATCATTCGTTCGGACGTTCTGATCGTCCGAACGAATGCAAAATTGACTTTCTTTTCGTTCGGATGAAAAAAATGGAAGGGCAAAATGGTAATTTGCCACCAAAAATGAAAATCGGGTGTGTTAGAAAAAGAAAAGTCGGGTGTCTATATGGCCGGCCTAAAATAAATGATCTAATGATAATTATAAAAATTAAATCAATTCAAATATAGATAACGAGATGTAGAAAAAAAAAAAAAAAACTCTTAACACAACTTTTAGACTACGTTTGGACGAGGGATAAATTTTGTAAGAGTTGTTCATATTACCTTTTAACCAGAAGTTATTCTGAGCAAGGGTTGAAATCTCGGTCTCGCCGATATATCGGCCTAAAAATTTCTCTCTCTTATGTTTTTAATTAAAACCATTAATATCGGACGATATCAGCGATATATATCGGATATCATCCGATAGCGGCTGATATATAGGTTTAAAAACCATAATTGTTTCCATGATTCTGAGTATTATGAATACCCCTTGTTTAAAAAGGATTTCCAAGAGTAAGAGAAAAGTGTAAAAAGTTGATTTTTTACCCTTCCTCCTTAATTATCAGACAAAGATTAATTAAAAACTACTTCCATCCAAACAAAGTTTTAATTTTTTTTTATAAAATAAATAGTTTGAACAATCCATGATTACTCCAAACCAATGTTATCAAAATCGGACCGAACCGTGGCCAAACAGCTGTTCGACTGGAACCGGCGTGATTGCAGTTCGGTCGCATGAAAAAATCGTTTTTACAATTGAACTGCAAAAGACGTGGTGAACCACAGTTTTATGCGGCTTTTGAATTTTTTTTTTGAATTTTTTCCCTTCAAAATATCAAAATTTAATATTAAAAAATGGAAATACTTCAAATCTAAAAATGTCTTACCATTTTCATTCCAGATCTTCACCGTTTTGGTATTTTACTTAGAACCTGAAGTGTTAAACCAAAAAAATTAATAAATTAATATTATTTGTAACATTTATATTATAATATTTGATCGGCTTTTACCGCAGTTGAAATTGGTGGAACCCGGTTGAACCCAAACTTCCTTAAAGACAGTTTGTTAGACGGTCCCGATTACATTGCTCTAAACTCTAAGGCGGAAAGTTGATAGAAAAAAGAAAAAGAAAATCCTATCGACTGACTTCTGATACACATATGTACCCCACTCCAACAAAACCAATCCACTTGGAGCCGGAAGAGGAAAGACGTGTGGAATTAAGTCAATCAAAACTAAACCAAAACCTTCTATTCTATTCTCCACTCTTTTTTTCCCAAATTCAAATCTATATAAGGCAAAAACCCATGGAAAAATCTCACCAAACCCTATCCAAGTTTCTCTTTCTAATCTCATCAGAATCTCTTATCTCATCTGATACGACTTTATCCCCATTCGATCTATCTCTATTATACGACTCTAGACCATGTATCGAGATGACTATTTGATGATGATGGGGCCGACATCGGCGTCTTCTTCGCCGTGGAGTCAGGCGGAGGACAAGCTGTTCGAGCGAGCCATTGTGGTTTCTTTCTCTTCTTTCTTTTAATTAAAAGCATTGATATCGGACGATATCAGCGATATATATCGGATATATCCGATATCGGTTGATATATAGGCTTAAAAACCAATAGTTGTTTCCCTGGGTATTATGAATACCCCTAGTTTAAAAAGTATTTTCAAGAGTAAGAAAAGAAGTGTAAAAAAATGATTGTTTACCCATCCTTCTTAATTACTAGACGAAGATAATAAAAAAATACTTCCATACAAATAAAGTTTTAGTTTTGTTTTTATAAAATAAATACTTTGAACAATCCATGATTACTTCAAACCAGTGTTATCCAAACCGGACCAAACCATGGTCAAACTGGCAGTTCAATCGGAACCGGCGTGATCGCGGTTTGGTCGTATGAAAAAACTGTTTTTGCAATTGGACTGCAAAATTGGGCTGTGAACCGCGGTTTACCAAATTTAATTTTTTTAAAAAAAATTAAAAAAAAATCTCTTTAAAATATAAAAATTTAATATTAAAAAATGGAAATACTAACCATTTTCATTCCAGCTCATTCACCGTTTTGGTATATTACTTAGAGCCTAAAGTGTTAAACCAAAAATAATAATAAATTAATATTATTTATAATATTTATATTATATTATTACTTGATCGCCTTTGACTGCGGTTGAACCCAACCTTTCTGAAAGACAGTTCGTTAGACGGTCCCGATAACATTGCTCCAAACTCTGAGATAGAAAGTTGATAGGAAAAGAAAAAAGCCGACTGACTTCTGATACACATATGTATATATAGAAACAGAAGATCAACACCCGAATTCACAGTAAGATGCTTTTGATTTACTGTGTAATTTCTATTTGATTTACAAATATTTTCTCTACTTTGCTTAGGTGATACAAATGTGATATTTATAACACAGAGATAGATAAGTAGGAGAGGGATAGATGAGAAGGAAGATGTCTGATTTAATTAGACTTGTTTGCCTTTTGGGCACCGATCCTTATCTTCTGTAGATGAGGATCGGTGGTTTTAATCCCTTTGACTGGATGAACTTGAATTGCTTTGCATGTTGGGTCTCCATCAGTGATGATCCTTATCTTCTTGATGAGCTTGAATGTTCTGATTTCTTTGTTTGAAATCAGGAGTTGTACGTCAATATACAACACTCCTTATATCACGCTTTTGGTTGCAATCCATCATTTTATTCCCTTCTTTCTCACAATAGAAGTACTTAAGCTTCCTCCACCTCTCCCTCTGGATTTTGACCATGACCCCTGAGCTTGTCGAGCTTGTCATGGTCGTGAGGTTTTCTGCTTTTGTTTCTCCATCTACTCTCTGTAGTAAGAACATGTGGATGAGAAGGAGCAGAACCCAAAGACTTTATTCTCGTTTCCTCATTCAGCAAACTGCTTGTCACGGAGTTCATAGTGACAACACCATCTGACGCTGAATTGTTGAGTGACACCACCAAGGTCTCCCAACTGTCAGTAGGGAACTGAGAAGTAGTAGAGTCTGCAACTCACCATCTAACACCATCTTCATAGATGAGAGTTGATATACTATACTCTGCATCTCATTCAGATGCTTTGCAATTGAAGTATCTTCGTCGTATTTCAGTTTCACTAGCTTTCTGATTAAAAATGTCTTGTTGCCTGTAGTCTTTTTCGTATACAATCCCTCTAATTTCTTCCAAAGAGATTGTGCCGTCGTTTCAGTGGACACGAGATGAAACACAATATCATCCATCCACTGGATTAAAAAAGACACTTACGATCAAGAGCTATCCATTCATCATCAGACATTACGTCCTTCAGTTTCGCCTTCCCCTTCTCATCAGAAGACTCTGGCTCTAGCATCTTCTGTCTCCCTTCTATTGGTTTGTAGAGATCGTGGCAGTATAATATGTCATCCATCTTTGCTTTCCACATTAAGTAATTTGCTCCATTGAGGCTAATTATGTGGGAAGTGTTGATCTCCATCTCCTCCGACAATCTGAAGCCTCTCTGTACTGTATTCCATTCACCCACGAGTCTCTGGTCTCCAACCAAAGCTACTGATACCACTTGTTAGCGTTTTTAGCGGAAATAATAAACACACCCTCTAATTATCGGAATAAATTACAAGCATAAGAATACCAAAAATTTACGTGGTTTGGCTCCACCCAGCTTACGTCCATTGAGCATGATAATGATTTTATTATAAGAAGAATAAAAAGATACACACAAGGATATCCTTAAAGATTGAAAACCCGAACTATTGTATGTATACTCTCTTGATCGCCTCTTGTCCAGAACAGATCTAAGACAGATCTATTTTGCCTCTTCTTTGCAGTCGTCAACACTACAAGCAGCATTCTACCTTACCTCATCTTTTGACTGGTTGTCACTGGTAACCCCTTGCTATTTGCACACAACCTTGATGTCATGTGTTCCCTATAACACACGCCTTATTCTCAATAGTTGGCCCTGGCCTTAGGCGAACTAGTCGTCGTCTAGGCCCCCAAATAGATAGGCCCCCAAGTTGGGTTCAATTTTTAAGTTACCGCACATTTATAGTATAAAATTATTTTAATGTTTATTTTATTAACAAATTGAATTGTGGCGCAATGGTAAACCAACTCCTCCATGCTGTTAAACTTTTTGCAACAATTTCTTATAAATTTAAACATAATTTTTCTTTAAGTAAAACAACTTGGGGAGTATTTAAAATCAATTTCTTATAAATTTAGACATAATTTCTCTTTAAGTAAAATAATTTAGTATTTAAAATCAACTTGACAAGACCCGTTAACTCGTTTGACTCGAATTCCTATCGAGATTAGTCAACTCAGACTGATTTGGCCAATTTTCTTTTCAAATTTTAAATATATAATTCTAATAAAATAAATTAAACATCATGATAAAAAGTATTTATCCTGTAGTTTTATTTTTCTTTTAAAATTTAAGAATTGGGATGATTAATTAACTCTATTAAAAGATTAAAATGATTATATAAAGGTTAAATTTTAACTAATCATTATTCTTATCATTTTTTCAAAAAATTTAATAAAAAATGTGACCTAAAGAAGTCCTTAAATGAGGAAACGTAATGTTCATTGTGATATAAATAGTTGAATGGAAATAAAATGGGTCTAAATTTGAATGACTATTTTGTGTTTTATAACTGAGTAATAATTTTTTAATCTAGTTTTACTTTATAAGTTATTTTAAATGTATTATATACTTTAACATGTTAAGTACTCTTTTTAAATACAATAAAATAGTAATAAAAAATAAAAAAAGTCAACATACATGATACAAGTGGAAATTAAATTTGTCAAAAGAAAAATATTAACTATTTTATCTATTGAAAAAGATATGTTAAAAAAACTTGAATATATTAATTTAGTTAGCAATTTTGTATCTCAAAATCCAAGAAAAAAAGATTTAAAATAATAATTTGTTATAAATTTGATTATAATATTTTATTTGAATTTCACACTTGTAAAAAAAATTATATAATTTTATTTTTTTGAGTGCATAAAAAGTCCATCTTAAAGTTTACTTAGGGCCTGTGAAATCTCAGAGCTCATCAGCAGCACCTCTAAAGATAGCAGGGACCGTCCCAGCTATCTGCTCACTTTCCTAACAATTGCAGCGTCTCCTGCTGTTGTATGTGTGTATCCTCAGACTGTCGACCAGCCAGCCCTCCTCTTGACTGTTCTTCCCAAAGAGCATGTTCAAGCAGCAGTATGTTCTCTTGACTGGTTCAGAGAAAACCCCTCTCTGCTCATGATGTTTCTAGCAGTAAAACAACAGGCAATATATAGAGAATTTCATCCAGTCGGTGCCCATGTCGAGCTTTAGCAGTTACCACCATTGTAATTAGAAATTGGCATGTGTTAGTGCCGTCTTCCACATAAATATCAATTTATATTCCTCAGCCGTGTTCCATGAGAGTAATTTCTATTTACACCTCAACTTAATATTAGCAAGTATAGCCAACGACATAGTAAATCCAGCCATGTAGGTTACTGGCCCACATGCTTTCCTGATTGCCATTCTTGTTTAGCCCCACTTTAGGACAGTTCTCAATCGGACAAGATCCCATGATTTTCTCTCATAAAATCACGGGCTCTTTATTGTGGAATCGAAGCCACATCCCAACACTTTAGAGATCATTGATGGCATGAACCCGACCAATGTGGTGGACTTGATTCATATACCCAATATTACAGACTATGGACAACTCTTGTCAAAGATGGCTAACAACATTGAATAAGTACATGAGCAAGTCAAGCAATAGATGGCGAAAAGTACAACCTCCTTTAAACAGGTCGCACATCAGCATAAAAGAAAAGTCATTTTGCAAAAGAGAGATCTAGTTTGGGTTTATTTGCAAAAAGAGTGATTTCACATGGGTACCTACAACAAGCTTAAGTAGAAAAAGGTGGGCCTTGTCCAATGCTTAAGAAGATAAAGTCATTTTGCAAAAGAGAGATAACGTTTGGGTTTATTTGCAAAAATAGTGATTTCACATAGGCACCTACAACAAGCTTAAGTAGAAAAAGGTGGGCCTTGTCCAATGCTTAAGAAGATCAATGACAATGTCAACCATGTTGAGTTCCAATGAGAATTAGTACCTCTCCGTCGTTCAACTTTCATACCTCTCTCTTTATAAGAGCGCAACATCACTTCTATTTCAAAGCATGACTTGAACTTGAGGTTGAGTTCTTCTCGGTGAAAATGTTATAGACCCAAAAACCCAATTGCAAATGGAACAATTATACCATTTTATTTCATTTTGTATTGGAATATTTTAAGTTATTTTAGGATATTTTAGTCATTTTTTATATTAGTTGTAATGGAGGAGCTAAGATTAGAACATCTTAACCCCAAACAAATGGTATGATTAGTGCTAGGGTTGTAATAGCTTTTAAATTAATAAAAGAGCCAAAGATGAGGGTCACAAGGATTTTTGGGATTCAACATTGGAGAAAAACTTGGTGAGATTTGCACCAAGAGCTCTACCTTACATCCTTTAAATATAGTGGTGTTTTAAGGTTGTAGTAGACCCTTTTTAATTGATTTAAGGATTTTTTTTCCTATTTGGAGATTGTTTTTTCATGAATATAGTCCTTGGATAATTTTGGGGCCACTCTTGACCATCTGGCCTAGATCATTTATGTATAATATAGTGTACATCAAGCTAGATTTTTAGACTTAGTGAGTGTGAACAGTAGATATCTAGCAAATTCAAGAAAAGTCTAGCGGCAAGTTGTTAATTGGATTTCTCATTATCTAAAAGGAGTCTATTCTGAGAAACATTTGTGTATAATAAAATATATGGATTTAGAAATTTAAATTGTCAATGATTTTAAATTTATAGTAAATTCCTAATTCATCATCCCTTTCTCTCCTAAAATTTAGAAATTCTAGAGTTAGAATTCTTCATCGACATGTCATCCCCTAATTCTAAGAAGCACATGTCATTTGACAAGGATTTTTTTCTTGTGAAAATATTTATTGCTATATTTATTATATATTTATATATCCAAGAGATTAAATCTCACCCCTTTATCAATGTCAACATTCTATACATCTTATTTATCTTTAAATTGTGTGAAAATACTTTGAAATATTTATTTAGGTCACATCTTCATTTAATTTACATATTCATTATGAGGCTATTGAAATTTTGGATATGATCAGATGGCTCTGTACTTTGTAAATAGCATATTTAAACTATTATTAAGGTGGAGATTGTTAGGCATAGAACGATTATACAAATATTAGGTATGGCTAGCATGACCCTAGGAAAATGTGGTTCAAATTTTCTTCTCACTCTCATATGACTGTAGCCTAACTTCAAAGATAACGAAAAAAGAGATTTCGTAAAAAGTATAGGTTCGGCTAAAGCCTCTAATTTTGAAGATTGGAGGTTAGGTCCAATGGTTCAAATTCACAATAGTCTAATCTCAATCTACCAATAGTATATGTATTTCCAAAAATCAATTAAAAGAACTAAAAAAGTTTCACTAATAAGATTTTAAAGACCCTGATCTCACCTAGATCACAATTAACCATGGAATAAGTTGACTTAAGCTTCAATTCAATTTGAAATTCATACAAAATAAGTGTATAATAATTAATTTAATATGCAAACATAAATACAAAGTCCAAACAGTAAAATTTAAAAATTTCAAGAAAATTAATTAAAAAGAAAAGTCCTACATTAATTTGCCTCTCTTAACAAAGATACTAATTACATACCCAACCAATTCTAGTTTGCCAAGTGGCATTTAACATCAACCTTCTAAAACCTAGTGTGGACGCCCGTATGCTGCTATTTGAATTTGAAGTTATTTTTGTCCACAAATACTGACGCATGATGACTGTGTCATTATCTTCTCTCTTTGATTAATAAAGCCATTTTTCCTTTGGCCCTGACGGTAGGATCAATGTTGAACTTGGTTACATTCCTATCTTGCTTTGTATAGTATTTTTTAATTTTAACTTATTTTATTAAATATAATATTTTATTTTTATTTTCACGACATATATTATACTTCTTTTGTCCCATTTTAGTTGTTTCATTTAAAATATTTGTATTTTTTAAAAATTCTTTATATAAAGCTAACATTTATGTCATCTCATCATTTTCAACACATTTTATACTATTCAAATACAAATGAGATAACTATTTTAGAACAATTTCAAAATTCATTTAGGACAACTAATTTGAGACAGAGAAGTATCATTTGTATTTTTCTTTTGAAGAGCCATGAGTCAAAATTAAACATTTACAATAACTCACACAGACTTACAAAAAGTACATATAAAGAAATATGGAAGAAATTTTCACCTTGTGTAGTTACATTTACGAAAATTAGACAAATGAATCACCAAATTCAGATTTGACCATCTTTAAATTCATAAGCTACCTATCGTTCTCTAACTTAATAGATAAAATAAATGATTTAATGATAATTATAAAAAATTATATAAAAATTAAGAAAAACTCATAACACAACTTTTAGACTATGTTTGAATGAAGAATAAATTTTGTAAGAGTTATTTTAGTTACTTTTTAATTTGGAGTTATTCTGAATATTATGAATATTCTAGGTAATGAATAAAATTTTTACCTTTTACGAGAAAAGAAAATTAAAAATTACCAACATCCAAATACAGTCTTAATTTCTTTTTATAAAATAAATAATTTTAACAATCCATTATCATTTCAAACTCTAACACGGAAAGTTGATAAAAAAAGAAAAAAAAATGATCTTGTCGATGACTTTGATACACACGTGTACCGCACTCCAACTAAACTAAGCCACTTGGAAACAAAAAGAGGAAAAACGTGTAGAATTAAAAATCCAGTCAATAAAAACCAAACCAAAACCTTCTATTTTGTTCACTTTCTTTCCCAAATTCAAATCTATATATAAGGTAAAAACCATGGAAAAATCTCATCAAACCCTATCCAACTTTCTCTTTCTAATCTCATCACAATCTCTTATCTCATGATGAAGCCGACGGTGGCATCTTCTTCGCCGTGGAGTCGGGCGGAGGACAAGCGGTTCGAGCGAGCCATCGTGATTTTTCCCGAAGAAACGCCGTACCGCTGGGAAAAGATCGCCGAAGAGGTACCGGGAAAGGCCGCTTGGGAGGTCCGAGAGCACTACCAGGCGCTGCTGCATGACGTGTCAGAGATCGACTCGGGGCGGGTCGAGTTGCCGAATTATGCAGACTGCTCGTTCAACCCGGACTCGGCCGAGGCGTCGACTCGGTCGGGTAGCGGCCAGATATCGTTCGGGCCGAAGTCGAAGGCTGCTGACACCGAGAGGAAGAAAGGCGTGCCCTGGACCGAAGAAGAGCACAGGTATTCTGATTCTCTGTTTTCTTTGATTAATTGACTAATTATGAAATTTCATCTTTTATAATTTTATTACCCATCAAATGCTTCAAGTTAAAAAATATTTTTTTGTGTAATTAAAAACAGAAATTTGTTATTTTACTGTGTCTAATTTATGATTACGAATGAGAATGTGTGCTGAGGTCTCTTGAAAGAGAGAGAAATGAATTATTTTTATCATATTTTATTTTTTTGATATAAAGTTACAAAGATATTTATCAAGTCCGAACTCAAATAAAGATCATTTTTAAGTTAAAATACTCTGTTTTCATATTCAGACATTTATTTAGGTGAGTGATTTTATATTAAAAGATAAAATATATTTTTATTGTTAAATAGAGATTCAATGAAAACGATTCAAACCATATAGATTAAAACCCATTAGAGAATAAATATTAAGATTTTAAAGAAATTACCCTCACTGCATCGAGGTGCAGGACCGAATCCTTTCTCTGTATAGTATTGTTTTTATTCTCGTACTTATTGAATTTTGAATATTTTTTAGATAAATTTATGGGCCTTGTTATGAACTCTTTTCGTTCACCCAATAATTCTACGGAGAGTAGCCCGAGATCTGAACTCAGACTCCCCTTTCTTTTAGGGCAAGAATAATAGAAATACAAAATGCAAAATGGACTACTAAAATTGAAACTCTCATTTGAAGTTAGAAACTTTTGAATCTAAATTTTTCATCTATTTTATATAAGGATGATGATTTTGGCACTTATTTCACCTATATTTATTAGAGGAGGTTTGTCTTTTTCATATACGGCACTATTTGAGT
The DNA here is from genome assembly GCA_022113865.1 of Chimonanthus praecox. Lineage (NCBI taxonomy): Eukaryota > Viridiplantae > Streptophyta > Magnoliopsida > Laurales > Calycanthaceae > Chimonanthus > Chimonanthus praecox. The sequence continues at coordinate 14,162,480 of CM039087.1, read as the reverse complement.
TTGGAAAATTAACCAAATACTAAAAATAGCAGTGATTTAATAGCTATTTAGAACTTTAAAAATATCTTAAGTTTTTGGAAAGTACTAATTAAACGTCTTGTTTTCATTGTACAAATCTTTAATGTGTAAAGGGTACTTTCAAACTTTCAATTGCCAAATTCGTCTTTCTAAATTCGTATGGGAAGTGAGATTAATGTTACAAAAATATATAAAAATACCTGTTTAAGTCCGACTGGGAACTTTAGTTTAACAATTATATATTGGTTTAATGTCTTTTTTCTTTTTCAAAATTTAATTGTCCAACTCATTTTTACTTTATGATATGTGGCCAGAGATGGCCCAAAGTAGGGTTTTTGGAACATATTTGTCTGTGAATTGTGAACGGGGGTTTATTATATCAATACTAAATGGTGGACCCCTTCACATATTTTTTGCCCTAGGTTTTATCTCTACTAAAAAAAATCATCTTTATTTTATTTTTTAAGTGTTTAATCTAACATGAGACCAGTCAGTCAGATAGGCGTCGCCCTAGCCCAATTTGATTCTGAGGGGAAGAGCAGAGAGAAAGATTTGGTTCAAATTCTAAAAACCCTTATCATTATCAATTGGCTGCTTTGGATGAAGGGTAATTTTACTGGAGTCACCCCTCACCTGGAGTCACCCTTGAATACCCCAAGCTTCAATATGGGGAATTAAAAAAGGTGATGAGAGGGGGGTGATTTTTTTGAATTTTTACCCTACTTGAGGTAATTTTTGGGTCAAATTATATTATTTGTGCAAAATTTATACACCAATTGTCACTGTCATTATCTACATAAGAGTATAGGACATTAAAAAATGTGACACATCAAATTTTAATAAGCAATCTCTTTAGACATAGACTCCATGAGTTTCAATTTCACCCCAAATCGCGTTACAGTTAAGAAAATGCTTTAAAAAGTGAGGGTCTTGTGTTTGATTCACAAATAAATTCTAAATGGCCACTCCACGTTGAAAATTGGGAAGTTTTTATATGTTTTGAAGGATTAGTCACATGTTTTGAGCAGAGGGAGAGCACTCATCAGTCACTCAGTTTGATTGAGTTCTAAATCAAGTCTAAATTTGACTACTACGACTACCTTTTTTAAATTGCTGCTTTTCTGAAAGCTGATGAGAGTCCTCTTTTTGGAGTTGGAAACCCTTTTAACAAAAATGATGTACACAAAGACGATCCAAGAATCATTTTCATAAAAGAGAAAAATACTTGCTCATCAAAATAGTTACAAAATGAACTTTGCCTTTATGATTTTAAGCTCAAGTGCCTTCAATTCTCCCTGTTCTGATTAATTTTCTCTTGTTATTGTAATAGGCTTTTTCTAATTGGACTGCAGAAATATGGAAAAGGAGACTGGAGGAGCATTTCTAGAAATGCAGTGGTTTCAAGAACTCCTACGCAGGTTGCTAGCCATGCTCAGAAGTACTACCTTCGCATGAATTCAGTAAGGAAGGAGAAGAAGAGATCAAGCATCCACGACATTACGACGGTCCAAACTAGCCACGTGGCACCACCTGACGAGCAAAGATGGACGGACCCACCACCGATTAACCAGCATGGCCCCCAGGAGAAAATGGCCCCATCACAGTTCCCTTCTCTACCTCAAGGGGAGCCTTATTTAGGCCAATTTACAGATCCACGCGCTTCTGGGTACAGGCAATTTGGTTATTCCATGTAGTAGAACAGAACATGGTTCAATGGGTACATAGAATTTCACAGATTTGTAAATAGAATTTCTCTAATTGAATCTAGGCATGCTGTTTATAATGCATGTCCTTCTCCAAGGGCGGATACAGTTCTTATTTTGTTACTGAAATTGTAGAGAAGGGAACTTAACAGCTGGTGTGCAGTAATTTCTAATTGAAGTATTTTTCTGATTCAAATCAATCTTCAAGTAGCAACACTGACAGAGTTCTGATTTAGATTAGATTTGTTTGGTTTCAATTTCACTATTCGAGTTTAGATTTGTTTCTGTTTAGTTTCAATTTCACTTCAGTTATTTCTTAAACTTTGTGAGTGCATCTTATTGGTAAATGAGGTCTTAAATTTTGTGACTGCATCTTATTGGTAAATGATGTTATAGACCTTTAACTTAGATCTTTTAATTTTTATTTTTTTTGGATTTATGTGTGAAAAATTCAGATACAGTCCTACTAAAACCTCTACCAGTGAGTCCACTATCTCTAGAACATACCAAAGGTTAGGCCTATAGAGGCTCGAATCTGTAATCTCTCACTTACTAAGACAATTAATTGAGCTACGTCTTTTAACTTTTGTTACTTCAATTTTTTTTTTTTTTTTAATGATGGGTCGTCTTTTATCTTTTGTGTATGTGTCCAAAACCTTGGTGAAAATGTGAATTGTTATTGTAGCATCAAAAGAATATAAATGTGAAAATAGAAGAGAAAGATTGAAGGAATCAGATTCCATCTGAGTGAGAGATTTGACTCTAATTTTTTCACATTAAATCAATACAGATTAATTCATATCGATCCTCGTTGAGATTTGACTCTAATTTGTCAAACAATTATTCTTCTTCTAAAATACCTTATTAGTTATTTTTAAACAATCAAATGACAATAATATAATTCAACTAAACGTTATAAGTACATCGATAGAAAATTGATTGATTAGAACTGAATTAAGTCTTAAACTGGGTCTCAATTTTTCAGAAATTAAAATATTAGTTATTTTTAAACACTTATTCTTTTAAGTTTTCAGGTCTCTCCTCAAGATATATGCAAGCATATTTATCTATACACCTCGTAATTTTATAAGAAGTGGCCCTTTAAAATAGAGTGAAAATTGAATTAAGGACTAAAGTTTCCTAGTCACCACTCAACTCCTAAATAGTCAAGAACATAGTATTTTTTATATTTTTAGAGATATTAATGGTAGTTGATTTATAACTATATTCATTAGTAGATTAATTACTTATAACGTCTTATTATCTTGTTACATCTCTGAAAAAATATAATATGATGTTTGAAGTGGTATAAGGAAAAATTAAGCTCCATGAATTTAAGTGTTGATAGCCGTTTTGTTTGGACTTTGGATGTTATGCTTTTTAAAAGACTAGTAATTCAACTTATTTCACATATGAGTTACGCCATTGAATTAGTTCAACTGGTTGCCTCCTGCTTCAAAAAGTGAGAGGTTGCGGGTTTGAACTTTCGTGGTCTAACCTTAGTGTGCCCTATTGTGATATCCTGTGTACCAAACTGATGTGGGAGAGTCCCACATCGGTTTAGTAGCAAAAGGGGTAGGGGTATGTAAGAGGCCACCCCACGTGTAACTCATGTGTGAGGTCTTTTGGGCCTTGGCCATGTGGGTCTGGGCGTAGGAACAAAACCGTGCGGGTTCGAGCTGTGTGCGAGGCCCAAAGAGAACAATATCACACTGAGTCATGCCCTAAGCCCTGTATTCGGGTGGGGTCGTTACAAATTTGGTATCAGAGCCGAGTTCAACACTCGGACTGTGTGGGCCTATGATCCTTCTCTAGAGTTGTTGAGCTGATCGGAATCAGCGGAGATGGTTCGAGGCTTTAGGGGGGGTGATTGTACTACCCTGTGTACCAAACTGATGTGGGAGAGTCCCACATCGGTTTGGTAGCAAAAGGGGTGGGGGTATATAAGAGGGCACCCCATGTGTAACTCATGTGTGAGGCCTTTTGGGCCTTGGCCATGTGGGCCTGGGCCAGGAACAAAACCGTGTAGGTTCGAGCTGTGTGCGAGGTCCAAAGCGGACAATATAACCTTATATTCGGTCAGGTCGTTACACCTATAGATAGTGGGCTCACCTGTGAGGGTTTTACGCTGTTTCCTACACGTAAATTTAAAAATAAATAAATTAATTAATAACTATAAACCCATCAGATGTTTTAAAAATAACCACTGCAAATTTGGAAAGAATCTAGGATACCACTAGAAAAAGACTCATTCACATTAAAAGAAACAAATAGGAATATTTAGAAAGCATCTCTACATAATTTATTATATTAAAAGTCTCCTTTTTTATATTGTATATATATAAAAATGACTCCCTTAATTCTCATAATTTAAAATATTAAATTTTATTAAAAGACGAAGTCTCATAAACATAGTAATTTAAATGTTTTGTAAATCACTATTTTGTTTAAATATATAGCACAAATATGTAGTCTATTTCTTCTTACCCATTTGATAGTTACAATCAATGTTATCAGAACCGAACCGAACCCCGGGTTCGACCGGAACCGCAGCGGTTGCGGTTGGTTCTGGTTGAGAACAGGTTGTGGGTCAAAACCGAAGAAAATCGGTGAGAGCTGCAGTTTTCTACGATTTTTACCCACAAACCGTGAGCCGCAGACCGCAAATTTTGAATTTTTTTATTTTTTATTTTTGTTAAAAAAATTTCCTTTCAAAATAATATTAGAAAATGTATATATTTGAAATATAAATGTTTATTACCATTTCTATCCCATATATTCCACTGTTTTGATATATTATTTAGAGTTTAAATGTTATTTTTAATATTTATATTAATGTTATTGGTAAAAGATAGCTTACTTAATTTTATATGTAATATTTATATTATATTACTACTTGACCGGCTTTGTCCGGCTTTTACCGGTTTTAACCACAGTTGAATCTGGTTGAACCCAAAATGCCTCGAAGACGATTCGTTAGACGGTCCGGTTCTAATAACGTTGGTTACAATTGAAGCATTGTTACTGTTGGTTTTTTAGATAATTTGTATGCAAGTCTTTAATTCAAAGTTAATAATAAAAGTTCGTAAAATTTTAATGATTATATTTTAAAATGGGTAATGATCCCTTCACATAGTTTTTATCATGATGCACCACCTTCAAAAGAAAAGAGAGTGTATAGATCATTATCCTTTTAAAATAATTTAAAATTACATCTTCTAACATGCGGCTAGAATTGTTTGAATACAACCCATATTAACTAAGATCGGAATAAAGATAAGGTTTCTGTCGACCATATTTTTTTTTTTTGGATTAATGTCTGGAAAACTCAGAAAAAGTCTACTAAAATTCCCACGGATGAGCCCATTACTCTTTAAGGTACACCAAAGTTAGGTCATGAAGATTTGAACCCACAACCTCCCGCTTTATGAGGTAGGACCATATTTTTTTTGGGCCATAGTAGTTTATTACAAGTCACTTTATCTTTGTCTAACTTAACAAATTTAATTTGAAAAGAGAATAACCTCATCCATTCACATTAAAAATTTCTTATGTAAATTTTAAACCACATATGTTAAAATGTATTCTTATGGTTTGAATTAAAAAAATCTATCAATTTTGATTCAATATTTTTTTAAGCTTAGTATATATTGATGTTTAGTTGGGATTTAGATTAGATTTGTTTTGGTTTCAATTTCACTATTCGAGTTTAAATGTGCTTATGTTTAGTTTCAATTTCACTTGTGTTATTTCTTAAATTTTGTGACTGCATCTTATTGGTAAATGAGGTTATAGAGCTTTAACCTAAATTTTTTTAAACTTTTTTTTTGGATTTACGTGTGGAAAACTCAAACACAGTCTTAATAAAACCTCCACTGGTAAGCCCACTACCTCTAGAGCACATCAAGTTTAGGTCAGGGGTATTCGAATCTGCAATCTCTCACTTTTTAAAGCAGGAGGCAACCAATTGATCTACATCTTTTAACTTTTGTTGCTTCCAATTTATTTATTTTTACTTTTTTAATAATGGGTCGTTTTTTATCTTTTATGTATGTGTCCAAAACCTTGGTGAAAATGTGAATTGTTATTGTAGCATCAAAAGAATATAAATGTGAAAATAGAAGAGAAAGATTGAATGAATCATATTCCATCTGAGTGAGAGATTTGACTCTAATTTGTCACATTAAATCAATACAGATTAACTCATTCCATCCTAGTTGAGATTTGAGTCTAATTTGTCAAACACTTAGTCTTCTTCTAAAATCCCTTTTTAGTTATTTTTAAACAATCAAATGACAATAATATAATGCAAAAATTGATTGATTAGAACTGAATTAACTCTTAAATTGGGTCTCAATTTTATAGAAATTAAAATATCAAACTCAACAGTATAGGCTGAATTTAAATTCTTCTCCAATGTGCCCAATTTCAAGCAGTCCATATGTGATGGGCTCCACAACGAATGGGTAGTGAGGGAAATTGGCACCATTAGATAATCAAAGCCAAACTACTTGATGGGTGGAAATTTTATTTTACCTTTTACTTTGATTTGGTTTGTATTTTATTTAGCATCTTGCCAAAGCAAAGCGCATTAGGCAATGCAAATGGTACCCTAATTCATTTTAAATCATATATAAATTACTTCCACATCCAAATTTTACGGGTGGAATTCCAGTGAACTCAGTCGATCAAGTCAATTCCAATTAGAGCCCAAATTTACATTGAATCTATACATGATTAAATTATTTTTTTATCAAAGTTTTCAAGTCTCTTAGAAAATCAAACTAATTCTCAATACATATGCAAACTTTTCTATCTACACACAGCTTGTAACTTTAAGGAGAGTGACCTTTTAAAGTAGAATTTAAGATAGAACTCAAAACTCTAGAATTTCTGGTCATCACTTCAACCTTTAAAATAATAAATAAATAAAGTCCTATATAAAGATCTTCGCTTAAAATTGTTCATTAATTTGCTTGTTGTACTAAAGGGTTTGGTAAAATTTAGCATTTAAATCAAAATTTCTTCATCATTCAAATAATTATTATAACCACTTATCGTATATAGTAAAGTTTTAAAGTCATTATTTTGCTCTAATTACCTCATTATATAGAAATTATGTTAAGTAAATAAGTGTGAGTGATAGATTCCTAACTTGTACCACTTAAAACAACAAAACAATTCTAAAATTAGGTGTGAAGATCTGACTCTACCCTATCACAATATTGTTCGTTTTGGGCCACACAGGCCCTCACTACTTTGTTTTGGGCCCAACCCCACTTGGCCAGGCCCAAAAGGCCTTGTGATGGGAAGGGGCTTGCCCCCTCCTATAAAGCCCCCACCACCCAAGTCCACAACCGATGTGGGACTTTGGGTGGGGTATTACAATCCACTCCACTTGAGACAGTCTCCGGCTTTGTCATGTCATATTGACAGGGGACTACACACACAGTCATGAAACATCACCTAAATAGAGTTCACACGTCCAAGTGTTAAACCGTGCTCTAATACCACTTGTGACGATTCAACCTTACTCCATAACAATATTGACCTCTTTAGATCTCACAGGCCCTCACGGCTTCGTTTCGGGCTCTAGCCCATTTGGCCAAGCTCAAAAAGCCTTGTGATGGAAAGGGGCTTGCCCCCTCATATAAAACCTCCACCATCCAAATCCACAACCAATATAGGACTTTTGGGTGAGGTATTAGAAACAGACATGATCAAGGTTGAGAGATGAAAAGTGATTAGAGATTTATAGAGAATTACAATTAAATTTAGAATGAATGGTGAGAACTTAATGATATACAAATTTTAAGATTTAATTAATCATATATAGTATTTTAAATAATAAATAATATAAAAGTATATATTGTATATCATGGGTTTTCGAATTTAACTCAGGTTTCAGATAAAGTTGGACCCTTAAAATGAAAGGCCCACACTCAACTTGTATTTACTTTGGGCCCTATCTTTTCCTAGTTCCAAATTTTGAGGCTTAGTCCATATAAGTCGGGACCTAACTCGAATTATACCCCTAACTAAGTACCTATATATATATAGGGAGTACTTATACACATCCGGATTTCCTGCCTCTACACACTCAAAATCGGATTTTTTAGGTGAAATTACGATTTTATTCCCGCGTTTCCTTTCATTCGAATGAATGTCCAGTTCATTTTGCCATTCATCATTCATTCGAATGAATGCCCAAGTGTAATTTCAATTCATTCTAATGAATGGACTGAGCAGTAATACGGAATACTCATTCATTCAAATGATTTAAATAATAAAATTTATTTTAAAACTTTACACTTAATTTTTAAACACTGTGTATTTTCAAAATTTATCAAATTAAATATCCGGACTAATTACGATAACCTGATAAAAATACTTTAAGACTTAAAGATCTTTTGACACTCCTAAATATTTAAAACATAGTATTTTGCAAATAAGGGTATCCCTAGGGTATGCCGAAAACACATTTAGGAGTGTCAAAAGACCTTGAAGTCTTAAGGTATTTTTATCAGGTTATTTTAATTAGTTAGATATTCAATTTGAGAAATTTTGAAAATACACAGTGTTTAAAAATAGTTGTCTATATTTTAAAAGATAGACCGTTATTTTTTCACTATGTATTTCTAAAATTTCTCAAATTGAATATCTAAACTAATTAAAATAACCTGATAAAAATACCTTAAGATTTCAAAGTCTTTTGACACTCCTAAATATTTTTGGCACACCCTAGAGATACCTTTATTTGCAAAATACTGTGTTTTAAATATTTAGGAGTGTCAAAAGACCTTAAAATGTTAAAGTATTTTTATCAGGTTATCGTAATTAGTCCGGATATTTAATTTGAGAAATTTTAAAAATACACAATGTTTAAAAAATAAGTATAAAATTTTAAAATAAATTTTAACTGACTGAACGTCCATTTCGTTCGAATCATTCGAATGATTTGAATGAACGTTCAGTAGTCCTTTAAACTTATTTTTTAAGTATTGTGTATTTTAAAATTTCTCAAATTGAATATCTACATTAATTAAAATAACCAGATAAAAATACCTTAAGACTTAAGGTCTTTTGACACTCCTAAATATATTTTCGGCACACCTTAGGGATATCTTTATTTACAAAATACTGTGTTTTAAATATTTAGGAGTGTCAAAAGACCTTAAAGTCTTAAAGTATTTTTATCAGGTTATCGTAATTAGTCCGGATATTTAATTTGAGAAATTTTGGAAATACAAAGTGTTTAAAAAATAAGTGTAAAGTTTTAAAATAAATTTTATTATTTAAATCATTCGAATGAATGAGTCATTTGAATGAATGGGCTGAGCAGTGAAGTGGGCATTCATTCGAATGAATGGAAACGCAGGGGTAAAATCGTAATTTCACCGAAAATCCGATTTCGAGTGTGTAGAGACAGGAAATCCGAGTGTGTAAGTGCTCTATATATATATATAACTTCAAAATTATAATATAAAATGATTAAAAGGAAAAATAATTTAAGAGTTGGCTTTGGTGAATCGAAATGATTTGATTAGGGATTTGACATTATGTGAGTTACAAAATTTTGGTCTACTATACTAGAAAGAATTATCATGTTGATATTTAAAAATATATAAAATAAATAAAAATATGAAATGAGGTTTTTAAAGGAAAAAATGAGTTTTATAATTAGATTTTTGAGTTTGAAGAATTTGACTCACACAAATATATATGACTGTCAAAACATCTCTCGATACAGATTTGACCCACTCCACTTCGATTGAGTTGTCATGTTAGTGTTTAAAATAGAAAAACTCGTAATAAAATAATTTAACTTAAAAATTAGAGCTTTAAAATTAAATTTAATAAGTTAAAATTATTTCTCCCACCCTATTGGATAGTCACACCTCTCCACGAACAACACACCCGAGGACACCACAATGGTAGTTCTCTAGGTCCTCCTTTCTTATTCTATTGGACGTCTATTCTAACACGAGTAAAATTTGTTAAGAAACATAGGATGGAGTGAACTTTGCCCGTGTTAGAATAATTGATTATTCTATTTAGTAAATACTGTGTTTTGAATTTAAGGTACTATAATAGAGTATATATGATTCTATATGAAAATAATATTGATAGATTATACTAATGATATATTAAAATTAAATTATATATATTTTATAATCTATACACGTAATACAAGCTGAGAAAAATATGATACCAAAATATAATTTTATTTAAAATCAATGTATTTTTAAATTATAGTCTATATATGTGAATATAAAAAATTAACATTAGATCAACATAGGTCTCATCTAATAAATATTTGCTACTTCATACCTACCAAAAAGATAGAAAGTGGCAAAAAATATTAGAGATGCAAAAGATTTGCAAAAGCTTTAAATGGTATTCAATATGGAAAAAAAATGATATTTTATAATTAGATTAAAATGATTTTGTTTAGATCATGTACTCAATTGAAGATTTTTGCAATGAACTCGTCACACTTGTAAAAATGAGTCATAAGTTAACTATAAATGTTTATTTGATAGACACTTATAGATATTATGCAGAAAAAATGTCAAAAAAGTTTAATCATCTTAAACATTCTCCCTTCTATAATAAAATGTTAGGAGAATAGGATTTTTGATGTTTTTAAAAGATATTAATGATCAATCATTTATAACTATACTCATTAGTAGATTAAGTACACATAAAGTTTTATTATCTTGTCACATCGTTAAACAAATATAATACTCCCTTTATTCTAATTTAGTTGTTTCATTTTTATTAGAGTAGTATAAAGTATGTTGAAAATAGATAAGGTCAGATGGAGTGTTAGTCGAATTCCTTAAAAAATACAAATATTTCAAATGAGACAATTAAAATGAGACGGAGGGAGTATGATGTTTGAAGTGGTATAATGAAAAATTAATTGCCATAAATTTAAGTGTTGATAGCCATTTTATATTGTTTAGACTTTGCATGTTATATTTTTTAAAAGACTAGTAATTGAACTTATTAATCACATGACTTACGCCATTGAATTAATTGCTATCTCTACGTTGTTTAGTTACTAAAAAGTCTCCTTCTTATATTATATAGATAGAAAATCGCTCCCTTGATTCTCATAATTAAAAAATAAATAAATTTTATTAAAAGATGAAGTCTTGTAAACTTGGTAATTTAAATATTTTGTACATCACTATTATGTTTAAATATAGAGCCACATATATGTAGTGTAGCGACCCGACCCGATTTTTCGGGATTTTAGGGTCTCAGTAGCAGTGGGGATGGGATGGATCCCGTTATAGGCCTTGTATCGCCCGATCCCGAGCTCGGAAGCTCGGAGGGCATTTTAGTGATTTAAACTATTTAATACCTTGTCACAAAAATAAATAATAATAATAATAATAATATTTGAAAATCACACTTTTCCTCATCCGAGGTTTGACATCCGATTTTTTTTTCTCTACTAATTTTGAAACACTGTTTTTGCAAAAATCTGATTAAAAAAAAAAAAAAAACAAAGGAAAAGAAACCCTAAACCCTAAAACCCTTCCCCTTATAATCCCTCTTCCCTTCGCCGCGCACTGTAGCACGCAGCTACAGTGCCGCGGCACCCTTTTCCCTCTTCTTTTCCCATACTCCTCCTCCCTCTCTCGCCTCCGGCTCCTCTCCCTTTTCGCTCAGTCAACCGGCACCTCGGAGTCGCCATCGCCGGCCAAACTGAGCAAGGTATCTTCTTCCCCTCCTTCCACCTTCCCTTTTCCGTCGGTTTTTCCCTCTTCCCCGAGCCCACCTCGGTTTTCATCGATTTTTCCCTTCCTCTCTCCGATTTCCCTCTGATTTTACCCGGTTTTTCCGATGGATTTTCCCGACCCTCCTTCGGTTTTCCCTCTTCCTTCTTCTTCCTCTCTTTCCGGCGTCTTTCCCCTCCGGCTGGGCAGCCGAGTTGGCTCAGCTGAGTTCGAGTGTGGGCCCCGCTGAGCCGGGCCCAGCTCGGCTCACCTTTGACCCAGCTCGGCCCAGTTTTCAGGCCCAGTCCAACTTTGGGCCCGGCCCAGTTTCAGGCCCGGCCCATTTCGGACCCAGTTTTAGGCCCGGCCCATTTCGGGCCCATTTTCAGTTCGAGCTTGGTTTAGCCTGTTTTATCTCCTTTACTTATTCTGTGCTCTTGTCTCTCCAGATCGAGCCCCCTTCAAACCAACGGACCCGCCTTCTCACGATTGATTTTCAAATGCGCACCGGTGAGGGAACTAACACACTTTTAGCATATACATTTCTGCATTTATTTATCTTCGAATTATGTGGATGCGGAATGCGCAGAATGGGACCCCTTATATTTAGTTCTACCGCTCGGCAAGGGAACCGTTCAGATAAGTATGCGGTGAGGGGACCACTTTGTGTATCCGCGTCCGGTAATGATGTGAGGATGATAGATGGACTTGATGTTATACCAGTTGTGCATGATTAAGTAATTTGGATGTGATTGATTGATAATATAATGAAATATCAACATGCTAGTATGTGGTAGACTGTGGTATACATGATTGTCTAGGATTTGATGTTGCTTCATTAAGTAACATTAGGGTTATGTGGGGCCACGCGACGGATGCGTGGCGGGACGTGTATTGCCTTGTGATCATATATGGGTAGTCGTGCCCCTAGCTTGAATAAAATGGTCGGTCTGTCTTATAGTCACCAAACGCACCTTTGAGGGAGGTGTAACCTGACTTGGGGGACAAGGTGCCTGGAAGTCCCCAATAGGGATCCGTTGGGGAAGTAGTCGTATCAATCCTTGATAGGTCGCTGAAGGTTGGTTCACCTAAGGTAACCTTAGAAGCCTCTTGTAGTTCAGATACCCAAAGGTGGAAGGAATGAGATGATCCCTGTGTGACTGAGTAGGCTGAGGAGGTGCTCGCCTAGGTCAAGGGACGAAGCGGTGAGGCGCAGCTCCCGCTGGCATGGGTTGTGATCCCTGTGTGACCGATTAGGCTGAGGAGGTGCTCGCCTAGGTCGAGGGACGAAGCGGTGAGGCGCAGCTCCCGCTGGCATGGATTGTGATCCCTGTGTGACCGAGTAGGCTGAGGAGGTGCTCGCCTGGGTCGAGGGACGGAGCGGTGAGGGACAGCTCCCGCCGGTATAGTTGCGATCCCTAGATGACCGAATAGGCTGAGGATGTGCTCGCCTGCTCATTGTTTAAGGGATTGAGGTTGTTTAGATAAGGTGGTCGTGGGCCATGTTGAGTACCTACCGAATGGCCCGTACGGTGGGTCGAGTGCGTGTTGTGTGGGAACCATGTACGTGGGTCTTTGTTGTTCCTTAGTGGTAGACATGCAGTGTGTGATATATGTTGTGTGATTATATGCATGTGTTCCCTTGCTGAGTATGAAGTACTCACCCCCTTGCCTTTCAGGTGGCTCGATGGATGCGGGATCCAGCGGGTCCCAAGACCAGGCTTAGGCGATGATGCTTTCGGATTGCTTAATTACTTTCCTTTTATTAATTTGAAAGAACCTTGTGTTTATTTTGGATATTGTTTATCGTTGTGGATGACTGTACTAGCCACCTATTGCACTGTTGTGTTAACTGAACTTATGGCATCTCTTTTCTATTATGGTTGTTGATGTTTAGTCAAAAAAAAAAAAATATGTCGGTAGTTTCGAATGTGTGATATCTCGGTTTAGTATCGGTAGTAACACGCCCGTTTCGGGATGGGGCGTTACATTTGGTATCAGAACGCGGTTCCACTCTCGGACTGTGCTGTTGGGCTAAACTGAGAGTTGTTAATGATTGACGACTAGGTTCGTCCCCCGCAAAGTATGGTAGATGAGACCGAGTTTGAGGTGGGGACTAGACACCCTGATTTTGTTGTTGTGTGTTGGTAGGATGGTTTGAATCTTGACGCTTGAGCTGTGTTTGGTTTTAGTTCCTTATTTGACTTAAAGGCTGATCGGTGCTTAATTTGTGAACAGGCGATGGTAAGCACTCGTTCCAATGGGGCAGGCCGTCCAGGGCCGTATGGGATGCTTGAGATCACAGAGGTATTAGAGACTCCACAAGCTGAGGTGGAGAATACACCGGTGGTAGTACCTGAGGGAGCAGTAGAACAACCTCCGGTGGTCCCTGTGCCAGTTGAGGGTCCTGCTCAAGGACACCGAGACCCTGAGGCGATGTTTGCCCGGTACGAGAGGATGATCGAGACATATGAAAGGAATATGAAAAGACAAGAAGATCTGATAGCTCAGCATGTCGACCAGCCCATTAACCCCCCACGTGCAGTTGGACAGTTTGAAACTAGACAGATGGTGGCGCTCAGAGAGTTCAAGCGCTATTTTCCGTCTATATATCATGGGGGTGCAAACCCCTTGGAGGCTGAGAGGTGGTTGGGTGAGATGGACCGCCTACTGGATTCATTGGGCATTGTAGAGTCCGATCTGAGAGTCACTCTAGCGACACATCACCTTCAGGGGGAGGCTTCTAGTTGGTGGCTTGAGGAGCCTCTCCGAGAGTTGGGGCGAGCTGACTGGGACAAGTTCAAGGAGCTCTTCTTAGCCAGGTTCTTTCCATCAGTAGTGAGGCAAACAAAAATCAGTGAGTTCATTAAACTGGAGCAGGGTAACCTTACAGTGCGGGAGTATGATGCCCGTTTTGTGGAATTGTCACGCTATGCTCCACACTTGGTGGCGAAAGAAGAGGATAAGGGCCCGCAAGTTTGAGGAGGGCCTACACCCGGCTCTACAGTGTATGGTTATGCCTTTGAGGTGCGTTACCTATGCAGAGGTGGTACAGCGGGCACTGATAGCAGAGGGCGCCATCATGAGATCCAGCGGCGCGGTATACCAGCCAGCATCAGTGAGTACTTATAGGCCGAGCAGAGGCCATGACAGGAAGAAAAGGCGACCAGCGCCTTATCGGACCCGAGGGGTTACTCCGGGGCGACCACATTCAGGTTCGATTGTGCCAGTAGTGGGTGGTCAGCCCGAGCCAGTTAAGTGTTTTGATTGCGGCCAGGTCGGTCACATTCGGAGGGACTGCCCTCAATTTCAGCAGCGGCCTAGGGCCATTCATTGCTACACTTGTGGGGAGGCTGGACATATCTCGCGGGACTGTCCCCAGAGGGGTGGCCGAGGTGTTGTGGTGGCGCCCACCCAGGCGATGGTTCCCGCTGATGGATACGGTCGGATGGCATCGACTCGACCTACTGCACCGAGGGCAGCGCCATCGCAGAAGGGCAGGGGCCGAGGTAGGCCCAATCAGTCAGCACAGAGCAAAATGTACGCCCTAATGCAACAGTCAGAGGAGTTCTTGCCACCATCAGTCATGCAGGGTATGCTGGTTCTTCATGGTTCATTGGCTCGTGTTTTATTTGATTTGGGTGCCTCGCACTCTTATATTGCTTTAGATTTTGCTCTTAGTTCTGGTTTGAAAGTGGTAAAGGCTAAGACACCTTTACATATCAGATCTCCTCTGGGTAGTGAGGTGGTTGTAGATCAGATTTGTCGGGGTTGTGTTTTATCCATTGGTGGCTTGCATCTTAAGTTTGATCTGCGGATCATGGATATGTCAGAGTTTGATGTTATTCTTGGGATGGACTGGTTGTGTTCCCACCGGGTCTTCATTGACTGCTATCGCAGGAGGGTTTCAGGTAGTACTGTTTCAGGCGAGACCTTTGTTGAGCGGTTGAACACTGCCTTTTGTCCAAGTGTAGATGAGTTAGGTGGACTTGTGGCCAGTTTGAGTTGGGAGGGTTCGGGGCCAGCAGGTGCTGAGATGCCCCGTGTGGTGTGTGAGTTCGGGGATGTCTTTCCGGAAAAGCTCACTGAGTTACCGCCACGTAGAGAGGTGGAGTTCGTTATAGACTTGCTCCCCGGCACCGCCCCAATTTCTGTCACTCCCTATCGGATGGTACCAGCTGAGATGTTGGAGTTAGGGAAGCAACTGACAGAGCTGCAGTCGGTAGGTTTTATCCGTCCTAGTATCGCCATGGGGTGCTCCAACCTTGTTCGCTAAGAAAAAGGACGGGAGTATGAGACTGTGTATAGATTACCGACAACTGAATCGCGTGACCATAAAGAACAAGTATCCACTGCCGAGGATCGATGATTTGTTCGATCAGTTGAGAGGATCTAGATGTTTCTCGAAGATTGATCTCCGATTAGGTTACCATCAGGTAAGGGTGCGGGATTGTGACATAGAGAAAACAGCGTTCCGTACTCGGTTTGGGCACTTTGCATTTGTTGTGATGCCTTTTGGAGTGACCAATGCCCCCAGCCACTTTTATGGACCTCATGAACAGAATATTCAGGCCTTATCTTGATCGGTTCGTGGAAGTATTTATTGATGATATCCTTGTGTACTCAGCATCAGAGGAGGATCATGAGCGACACTTGAGGACCGTGCTACAGATTTTGAGGGATAATAAGTTGTTTACAAAATACAGCAAGTGCGAGTTTTGGTTGCCAGAGGTACAGTTTTTGGGACATGTTGTATCAGGGGAAGGGGTGGCTGTTGACCCGGCCAAGGTGGAGGCCGTGATGAGTTGGACGAGACCGCGTAATGTGACCGAGATCCGTAGTTTTTGGGGTCTGGCAGGCTATTACCGGCGGTTCATACAGGATTTTTCTAAGATAGCTGCCCCTATGACAAGACTGACTCGTAAGGACCAGCCTTATGAGTGGACTGAGGCTTGTGAGTCAGCTTTCTTGGAGCTGAAGAAGAGACTGACGACCGCCCCAGTGTTGGTCGTACCCGAGAGAGGTTTGGGCTATGCAGTCTTTTGTGATGCTTCTGCAGATGGTCTGGGTTCCGTCTTGATGCAGACGGGTCGTGTTGTGGCGTATGGCTCTCGACAGCTCAAAGTTCACGAGCAGAACTACCCCACTCATGACCTGGAGTTGGCAGCAGTGGTCTTTGCACTTAAAATCTGGAGACATTACCTCTACGGAGAGAAGTTCGAAGTATTCTCGGACCACCACAGTCTCAAATATCTGTTCACACAGAAAAAGCTAAACATGAGGCAACGTCGGTGGATCGAGTACTTGGGAGATTATGATTTCGAACTTTCTTATCACCCCGGCAAGGCGAACGTTGTTGCAGACGCTTTGAGCCGGAAGTCTCGAGGAGTACTAGCCAGCTTGATTGGTGAGACCAGAGCAGCGGCCTTGTGCAGTATGGTAGTACGATCAGGGTTGGATGGCTTAGTCTTGGAAGCCCAGCAGACTGACTCAGATTCAATGGGATATCGAGATCGAGTGGCTGCTGGGGACGGACCACATGGTTGTTCAGTTAGGGCAGATGGTGCAGTGGCTTTCGATGGTCGGTTGTACGTACCAGAGCAGTGTCGTGAGGAGGTTTTGCGACACTTCCACCATACGAGATTTGCAGTACACCCGGGGTGTGCCAAGATGTACCATGATCTGAGGCGACAGTATTATTGGGTCGGCATGAAGAGGGCTGTAGCTGAGTTTGTGGCTCGATGTTTGACGTGTCAGCAAGTCAAGTTTGAGCACCAAAGACCAGCTGGTGTAGAGCAACCACTTAAGATATCTGAATGGAAGTGGGAGCACATCACCATGGACTTTGTGACTGGATTACCAAGATCGCCCAAGGGGCACGATACCATTTGGGTCATAGTGGATAGACTAACCAAGTCGGCCCACTTTATTGGCATGAAGGCGACTGATTCCTTGGGGAAACTGAGTCTGTTGTATATGGAGCTGGTGGTTAGACTGCATGGAGTGCCAGTGTCGATTGTTTCGGATCGAGACCCGAGGTTTGTCTCGCAATTTTGGCAGAGCTTACAGAGAGAGCTGGGTACTCAGTTATGCTTCCGCACAGCCTTTCATCCACAGACAGATGGCCAGTCGGAGCGGACCATCCAAATCTTAGAGGATATGCTCCGTGCTTGTGTTTTGGATCATGTGGGTAGCTGGGAGGATCACTTACACCTAGTTGAGTTCGTCTACAACAACAGCTACCAGTCTAGCATTCAGATGGCACCATATGAGGCATTGTATGGTCGACCGTGCAGATCGCCTTTGTGTTGGGTAGAGACCAGTGAGGTTGTCTTGTCAGGACCAGAGATGGTTAGAGAGACTACAGAGCAAGTCAAACACATCAGGCAGAGGTTGTTGACTGCCCAGAGCCGACAGAAGAGTTATGCAGATCGCAGGAGGAGGCCACTGGAGTTTGCCGTGGGCGATCATGTTTTTCTCAGAGTCTCGCCCCGCCCTGGAGTTCAAAGGTTCGGGCGGAAAGGAAAGTTGTCGCCACGGTTTATTGGGCCTTTTGAGGTGCTGAAGAGAGTCGGGGAAGTGGCTTTCAGGATTGCCCTTCCGCCGCAACTCGCTAGGGTGCACAACGTTTTCCACGTTTCCATGCTTCGAAAGTATCAGTCGGACCCGTCGCATGTGCTTAACTGGGATGACGTGGACCTTAGCGAGGATGTCAGTTTCGACGAAGGTCCTGTGCAGATCAAGGATAGAATAGAGCAGGTGCTCCGTGGCAAGACTATTCCTAAGGTTCTGGTGATCTGGAAGCGTGGAGGGAGAGAGACAGCTACTTGGGAGCTAGAATCATCGATGCGGAAAAAATATCCAGGTTTCTTCGAGGATCAAGGTATGACTTTTGGCGTAATTTCGAGGACGAAATTGCTTAAAGGGGGGTAGGTTGTAGCGACCCGACCCGATTTTTCGGGATTTTAGGGTCTCAGTAGCAGTGGGGATGGGATGGATCCCGTTATAGGCCTTGTATCGCCCGATCCCGAGCTCGGAAGCTCGGAGGGCATTTTAGTGATTTAAACTATTTAATACCTTGTCACAAAAATAAATAATAATAATAATAATAATATTTGAAAATCACACTTTTCCTCATCCGAGGTTTGACATCCGATTTTTTTTTCTCTACTAATTTTGAAACACTGTTTTTGCAAAAATCTGATTAAAAAAAAAAAAAAAACAAAGGAAAAGAAACCCTAAACCCTAAAACCCTTCCCCTTATAATCCCTCTTCCCTTCGCCGCGCACTGTAGCACGCAGCTACAGTGCCGCGGCACCCTTTTCCCTCTTCTTTTCCCATACTCCTCCTCCCTCTCTCGCCTCCGGCTCCTCTCCCTTTTCGCTCAGTCAACCGGCACCTCGGAGTCGCCATCGCCGGCCAACTGAGCAAGGTATCTTCTTCCCCTCCTCTTCCACCTTCCCTTTTCCGTCGGTTTTTCCCTCTTCCCCGAGCCCACCTCGGTTTTCATCGATTTTTCCCTTCCTCTCTCCGATTTCCCTCTGAGTTTACCCGGTTTTTCCGATGGATTTTCCCGACCCTCCTTCGGTTTTCCCTCTTCTTTCTTCTTCCTCTCTTTCCGGCGTCTTTCCCCTCCGGCTGGGCAGCCGAGTTGGCTCAGCTGAGTTCGAGTGTGGGCCCCGCTGAGCCGGGCCCAGCTCGGCTCACCTTTGACCCAGCTCGGCCCAGTTTTCAGGCCCAGTCCAACTTTGGGCCCGGCCCAGTTTCAGGCCCGGCCCATTTCGGACCCAGTTTTAGACCCGGCCCATTTCGGGCCCATTTTTAGTTCGAGCTTGGTTTAGCCTGTTTTATCTCCTTTACTTATTCTGTGCTCTTGTCTCTCCAGATCGAGCCCCCTTCAAACCAACGGACCCGCCTTCTCACGATTGATTTTCAAACGCGCACCGGTGAGGGTACTAACACACTTTTAGCATATACATTTCTGCATTTATTTATCTTCGAATTATGTGGATGCGGAATGCGCAGAATGGGACCCCTTATATTTAGTTCTACCGCTCGGCAAGGGAACCGTTCAGATAAGTATGCGGTGAGGGGACCACTTTATGTATCCGCGTCCGGTAATGATGTGAGGATGATAGATGGACTTGATGTTATACCAGTTGTGCATGATTAAGTAATTTAGATGTGATTGATTGATAATATAATGAAATATCAACATGCTAGTATGTGGTAGACTGTGGTATACATGATTGTCTAGGATTTGATGTTGCTTCATTAAGTAACATTAGGGTTATGTGGGGCCACGCGACGGATGCGTGGCGGGACGTGTATTGCCTTGTGATCATATATGGGTAGTCGTGCCCCTAGGTTGAATAAAATGGTCGGTCTGTCTTATAGTCACCAAACGCACCTTTGAGGGAGGTGTAACCTGACTTGGGGGACAATGTGCCTGGAAGTCCCCAATAGGGATCCGTTGGGGAAGTAGTCGTGTCAATCCTTGATAGGTCATCAGGCTGAAGGTTGGTTCACCTAAGGTAACCTTAGAAGCCTCTTGTAGTTCAGATACCCAAAGGTGGAAGGAATGAGATGATCCCTGTGTGACCGAGTAGGCTGAGGAGGTGCTCGCCTAGGTCGAGGGACGAAGCGGTGAGGCGCAGCTCCCGCTGGCATGGGTTGTGATCCCTGTGTGACCGAGTAGGCTGAGGAGGTGCTCGCCTAGGTCGAGGGACGAAGCGGTGAGGCGCAGCTCCCGCTGGCATGGATTGTGATCCCTGTGTGACCGAGTAGGCTGAGGAGGTGCTCGCCTGGGTCGAGGGACGGAGCGGTGAGGGACAGCTCCCGCCGGTATAGTTGCGATCCCTAGATGACCGAATAGGCTGAGGATGTGCTCGCCTGCTCATTGTTTAAGGGATTGAGGTTGTTTAGATAAGGTGGTCGTGGGCCATGTTGAGTACCTACCGAATGGCCCGTACGGTGGGTCGAGTGCGTGTTGTGTGGGAACCATGTACGTGGGTCTTTGTTGTTCCTTAGTGGTAGACATGCAGTGTGTGATATATGTTGTGTGATTATATGCATGTGTTCCCTTGCTGAGTATGAAGTACTCACCCCCTTGCCTTTCAGGTGGCTCGATGGATGCGGGATCCAGCGGGTCCCAAGACCAGGCTTAGGCGATGATGCTTTTGGATTGCTTAATTACTTTCCTTTTATTAATTTGAAAGAACCTTGTGTTTATTTTGGATATTGTTTATCGTTGTGGATGACTGTACTAGCCACCTATTGCACTGTTGTGTTAACTGAACTTATGGCATCTCTTTTCTATTATGGTTGTTGATGTTTAGTAAAAAAAAAAAATATATGTCGGTAGTTTCGAATGTGTGATATCTCGGTTTAGTATCGGTAGTAACACGCCCGTTTTGGGATGGGGCGTTACATGTAGTCTATTCCTTCATGTTCATTTGATAGTTACAATTGACGTATTGTTATTGCTGTTTTTTTTTAGATAATCTGTATGCAAATCTTTAATTCTAAGTTAATCTTAACAAGTTTTTAATTTTTAATGATTATATTTTAATTTTTACATTTTAAAATAATTTACAATTGTATCTTTAATTTGCAATGTAGCTAGAATGGTTTCAATAAAATCCATATTAACTAAGACCACTGTAAAGATAAGATATGAAGTATTCCGGCTATCCAAGTTTTGGATGGCTGATCGAATTGAAATAGGTTCAACCGATCATAAAATTTTTACAATCTTCTCTATCTAATGAATGAGGATTCTATTTTGAAATCGTCCACCTTGGATCACCCTCAAGTATATGCTTCAAACATAATCACGTAAGGGTAAATTGATACAATAAACCTCTGATAAGATAAAATACCCGTCGATAACCCAATTGATAAAGTACTAGGTTGTCGACTTAGTACAACTCACTTTTATCTTAATCTAACTTAACAAATTTAAAATAATTTGACAAGAGAATAGTCTCATTTGATACCCATTCACATCTAAAATTTCTTATGCAAATTTTAAACCACAAATATGTTAAAATGTATTTTTATAGTTTGAATTAAAAAAATCTATCAATTTCGATTTTTTTTTTTAAAACTTAGTATATATTGATGTTTAGTGAGGTTAGGACTTATAAAAGTTCTTATTTTTTGTTTAATTTAGAAGTACAACTGTAATATTTATATTTAAAGTTTTTAAAAGAAGTCTATTAATTAACTTTCTACTTTAAAAGTGTTGAAGAATCTAAAAAATCTAAAAAGATGTTCAAATCAAAATTACGAAAGATGTCTGATATGATCTAAATATGGACCTAACATGCATCCCAAGTGGGCCATCTTGATAAGCGGCTAGGATGATTTAGGCACCAAAAATGGAGCCGCCCCTCTTCCGGTCATCCTACATCGCCGGTTCCCACCCTTCGTAACTTAAAAGATCTTTGAAAAACCAAAATAAAACGGCGTAGACCGTCCGGTGCGCTGGCGGGTCTACCAAACTCTTCTGCTCCTTCGACATCTTCTCCTGCTTCAATGAGAAACATCTTCTTGATCTAGAACAGAGCACAGCAGAGCAGATCGGAGAAGAAATTGATGGCGATCCTCTATGCTCTGGTGGCGAGAGGAAGTGTAGTACTGGCGGAATTCAGCGCCGTTTCGGGCAACGTTGGTGCCATTGCCCGCAGAATCTTGGAAAAGCTTCCTTCCGAATCCGATTCAAGGTTCTGTTTCTCTCAGGATCGCTACATCTTCCACATCCTCAGATCCGATGGCCTCACCTTCCTCTGCATGGCCAACGACACATTCGGAAGTCTGCTCTCTCTCTCTCTCTCTCTCTCTCTCTATATATATATATATATATATATATATATATATATATATATATATTTCTCTCTCTTCCCGTTTGGATGAATATAACCTTTTTAACCAAAAAATTAAATGGGTTTCATTTTTGGTTAAAAATTCTTCTTCCTCTCTCTCTTCTGTTTTTCAGAAAAGTAATTGGCTTTCAATGCACCAAATGGAGCCTCTGTTTCTTGAGTTTTATCAGTCTGTGTTTATGTATGTGCGTGTCTTTGTTTGAATTCCCCTTTTGATATATTTTCTGTTTTGAATGATAAACCTTGTTTGAAACTTATAGGATGAATCGGGTTCTATTGGTATGCATGTGCTTCCCTGGAAAACAACCATTTTTAGGCAAAATAAAAAAGTTTAAACCCATTTCTATTGTTTGACTTAGAGATAGTTAATTTTTCAATTAAGTGCTTTCCTTCCCTGCATCCAAACAGTGATTTTTATGTAAATTACATTTCTTGTACTTCATTTTATTCTCTCATTTTGGATGGTTGATTTTTAATATTTTGTGAATCTAAGCTTTGGTTAATTCGGTGGAATGAATTTGTTGAATGCTGAAAGAGAAATCCCAAATTGGGCAGAGGGGATGACCCTGTTTTGTTAAGTAGCCTGAATTTCTTAGGTGGAATTGGACTCTATGGAATTTCACTAAAGAATTCTGTTTGGTGAAACTGGAAATTCTTGAGTTGGAACATGAAGTCCCACTAATCTCCAATTCCAGAAGATATATGAATTTCCATCTCAGTGTTAGTTAGCATGAATTGCTTACATTATGGCGCTCTGTTGCTCTAGGGTTCTTATTGATAACTCCAAGTCTACCAAACACAATAGGCTACTGCAGGAATTCCCTGAATTTTATCACTAATGGAACTTGATAATTTGAGAATGTGGAGACTTGTAAATTCTGCTGGATTTTTCAACTCAATTTGCCCTTAGTGGAATCAGAATTTTGTGGAATTCCAGGCTATTGTAAATCCAGAATTTTTTTCATATTTCCAATTCCATTGGGGAATGCTTGGCTTCTAAACAACCTCAATATGAGGAAGTGTAGATGATATTTGAGAGTTGTATTACAACAAAGTCATGACTGAGAGGGCATCTTGTTGTGGGAAAAGGTGGGGTGTGGACACCATTTCACTTGGGAAAGTTGTTTTCCCCCGTTTGGTTGCTACTTAGGTAAAGTGAGGTTAAGATATTTTTTGTCATTGATAGGACTATAGAAAATCTCCATCTACATTTCCACCTCCTCCAGCTCTATTCTTCTTCAATGAACTCCACACTGTGTTGAAGGGAGAAGTGAGTTCCTAACCTAGTAGTGAATCCCTCCACTGTCACGTTAGCCACATCCAAAGGCTCCATATTCAAATGATGAAAGAGATTTGAATTTTCTCACCATAGTGAATCCCTCCACTTTCATTTTATCCACATCCAAATGGCTCCATAGTTAATGATGAGAGAGACTACATCTAATGGATAAGATGATTGTATATAAACGATGGAATCTGGTGAGTTGTAGAGGATTTTAAGGAACTTTTTATTGGGCCCAACTTTTTGTAGTTACTATACTTTTGTGGACTCTAGGT
The DNA here is from genome assembly GCA_022113865.1 of Chimonanthus praecox. Taxonomy (NCBI): domain Eukaryota; kingdom Viridiplantae; phylum Streptophyta; class Magnoliopsida; order Laurales; family Calycanthaceae; genus Chimonanthus; species Chimonanthus praecox. The sequence goes on along the minus strand of CM039087.1, from coordinate 14,138,585 downwards.
CAACCTGCACATTTATGTCAGCCTTGGAGACTAACTTTTGTTATTGAAAATGAGTTGTAACTGTCTAATTTAAGATAATGATCAATTATGCTTTTTGCCAAAGAGGAGTACAACACTCTTCATTTTCTATCTTCACTTATTTGATAGTTTCAACCTAAGTTATCTGCATTTTTCAGCAGGTTGAACGAACTCCCATATACATAACTTTGTTGTAGTAGGCATGTATCATGCTCTACGAAATGGTTTTCTTTTCCCCATGTAGCACTTTTTGCACTTGAAGGATTTAAAAAATGTGATTTGATGAACTGGATCAATGTATGCAACGTACAATTGTTTGTTGGGGGCATATGATTTACACTCATTATCATTTCCCATGACTTGTATTTTTTTTTTTTAAATATTCCATGATTTGTCTTTCTTCATTTTTCCCCTTAAAGGCTATGTTTGATTTCAAGAATGGTTTGAACAGAATGGATGAACTTCGGCATGGGCCACGTCCAAGTTTATTCAGTCCATTTCATTCTCACTATTCCTAAAACTATTCAGGCCAAAAAAAAAAAACTTTTACTCTACTACCCCTTCAATAACTTTCATTGATGTAATACTCCAAAGTTCTTTTATTATTTTGTAACCCACTTGTGTTAGTTGTTTAACACCAGGGAGGGTTCCATTTTCTTATTTGGAGGACATTCATATGAGATTCATGAAGAACTATGGGAAGGTAGCTCACTATGCCCTAGCTTATGCGATGAATGATGAGTTCTCTAGAGTCTTACATCAGCAAATGGAACACTTCTCTAGTAATCAAAGTGCAGATACTCTCAATCGTGTCCGAGGAGAAGTTAGTGAGGTATTTTTGTTTAGCTTCACTATATTTTAATGACAACGGAAGTACCTTGGCAATTTCGTCCATCATTTTAATATTGTTTTGTTTTGCCAAGTTGTTAAAGTGCTTGGCAACCTTTGGCTGCTTTTTGGTTCTTTTTTATGGTTATATTACTTGGATGTGGACATTGTTGTCAGTATTAGACACAGATATCAACATTGGATGCAAGTCCAGAATGCTCTAAACAATGGTACATCTGCATAGATCGATTAAGTAAAATAATAGAAATATCTTTTTACTGTATATTGTAGTTATATTCATATAGAAAATTTCAACTAACAATATATTGGAGCTATGCAAATATTCAAAGTGTGTATTCAGAGCAAAAATTCCAAATTTCTTTTCATATTAGAAGTTTTGAGGTGTGTATGTATGTGTAGCATTGGATAAGAGTATGGGCCTGATGCATTGTCAGTATATGAATTTCCCAAATGTAGGTTAGGAAATGATGGGAATTCCATAGCATAGTTGAAAGATGCACACTGTCGCAATCACATGGTTGCCTGTTTCCATCATGGTAGAGTCCAAAACAAACAAACCAAAAAAAAATACACATAAAGAAGATTTTACACACATACAATCACATCTAATGTAGAGTATATTTTGAAGCACAGGCATAAAGAAAGATTACAGAGCTCATGTAGAAAAGAACAAGACTACCAATCTAGTGGTAAGAGGCATGGATGAGAATTGGGACTACACTTTTGTGTATGGACAGTGTATTAGATGCCTATTTGTTCCTTTTCTTGTAGCTCTATTTAGGGATAATGAGGATCTGCACCACTGATTTATGGGGCTGTAGCTGGGGCTGTGATTCCCATTTGTGAGCTGTAATTATGGTAGCCACTCTAAATGAACAACTAATCCTGCAAGGAATATCATCTGGCATTCCTCCAAAACTCTCTTTGCTCAGATTATTCTTCCTGTCTTCTTTTTTCATCTTAATCTATAACTGCAAACAGCTCACTCTTTGAGAACACTGGTCAGTGGTAATACCCTCCTAGTCATTTGTGGGCCCCTAGCTTGGTTAGTAACCAAGGCATTGCTGTGTTAAATCTAATTCAGGACCTAGTCTTACCATGACATTGATGATCCAAATTTCTTTTGAGACCATCAATAGTCTTCACACTTGAACATTGTTTTGATGCATACTCTTGAATGGTGATAAGTTGAGGCCCTTGCACTTTCTGTCGTAGGTTGTGAAATGAAGATGCTCTACAAGAGAAAGGACCGAAGAAATTATACCCTACGAGTACAAACGAAAATCTTACATCCAAACCTTTACCTCAAAACAAAACCATCTAAACCCACTCTAGTTTGAATCCATAGATCTTTGGTGATGACAAAATAGCGCACTCCCTTTCCTTTCCAACCATGATAAGGTATTGGCTATCATTTAGATTGTTACGAACCTCCATCAGATGGAGGGACATGTGGGGCAGTAGCTCATGGGACTTGGACCATGGTGCATCCAAGTGGATCAAGATGAATGATCGGACCCACCTACCTAGGAGTTACGGTAGTTTATTTTTTTGGAGGTCGGGAGGTGTCCAGGTGTCGCACCCGACTAGTCCCCCGGGGTATGTGAAAACCTCCCTATCCGCACACACCGGGTAATTCGATGGGACTTTACTCTATACATATTCTCATGGGAAGTGGCCCTTCATTGGGGCTCCCATGGTTTGAACTCAAGACCTCCCTCTAGAGATCTTGCTCCCAAACCAACTGGATAACCCCTTGGGGTTAGGAGTTATGGTGGTTGTTGGTCTTTTTGTGGCAGTTTAGAAACCACCTACCTGGGAGTTATAGTGGTTGAGAAACCACCATTGGTCTCTTTGTTATGGAAGAATGAGAGGAATATATGATGAATGGAATTATGTGGTTCTTCTTTGACCTGAACAAAGATTGTATGTGGTTCTTCTCTTACCCGAACAAAGACCTTATTATTAATAAATAAATCGACCATATCAATTGGTATCATATCTGGACGACGGAATGTCCCAATTGACCAATAAAAAAAGAATCGAAAGACTCAAAGGGACTACACAAGAGATGACGGATAGTATCCGTCAATTAGATATGGTAGTTCGCAACAATTCACTACGGATGAATAATCGGTTGCAGCAATTCAAAGAAACTTTGCGAGCCTTAACCGAGGCCATTGGCGAGTTACAATTGTATCCCGAAACATCGACTCACAGTAGGAAAATACACCATGGAGAGCACAATTCGTCGATGACAAACCATGCTTTACCCTAATTTATCAAAATTGATTTCTTGAGATACTCAGGAACTGAACCGACCAAGTGGCTCAACCTTGTTGAGCTTTTTTCCAAATACCAAGGGATGTCAATGGAACAAAAGGTGGCACTGGCCTATTTCCATTTGGAAGAGGCGCGAACCAGTGGTACCAATGGCTGAAACAAACGTATGGAGAAGTGACGTGGGACACATTCATGGATGAATTGTGTATGAAGTTTGGACCCATTGAATACGAGGCCTTCAACGAGGCCAATTAAAAAATCAGACATGGTATTGTCCGAGACTATCACCAGGAATTCGAACAATTTTCAACTTGAGTCTGAGGGTGGCCAAAGAAGGTGCTATTAGGAGCATTCATTGGATGGTTGGAAGAGGAAATTAGTGGTGAAGTTCGAATGTTTAGGTCTCGATCATTGAGGCAAGCAATCGATTTTTCTCGGATGAGGGAAGAAAGGCTCCAACGACAACGGAAAAGTGCTAAGCTGGAAATTCGGTGACTTCTGTTGATGCATGCCGACAACTAGCTATTGGTTCAACGTCTGCAACGAAGAAAATATCATTGAATGAAATGCTGAGAATAAGAGAGAAAGGGCTCTACTTCTATTGTGATGAAAAGTTTGAGCTGGGCCACAAGTGCAAACAAGCCCAGTTACTCATGATCACTCTCGAGGAAGCGACGTGGGAAGCGGTAGACTGGCTCGAACATAATTTTACCAACTTCAACGTTGAGGACAAGGTTTGTCTAAAGAGGGAAAGAGTTGATGCAACTTAGTATTAGAATAATTTTCCAAACTTTGGCTTTGAGGACAAGGCCAAACTGAAGGGGGAAGGTGCTGTTACGACTCTCCATCTGATTGTGGGACCTGTGGGACAACAACCCATGGGACATGGAGCATGGTGCATCCAAGTGGATCAAGATGAATGATTGGGCCCACCTATCTGGGAGTTATGGTCGTTGAGAAACCACCACCAGTCTCTTTCTTATGGAAGAATGAAAGGGATTGGGAGGGATATGTGATGAATGTAATTGTGTGGTTCTTCTTTGACCCGAACAAAGATTGTATGTGGTTCTTCTCTGACCCGAACAAAGACATTTTTAATAAATAAATGGATCCTATCATAGATTGACGATTGGCAATGTCAATTGTTCTCTTGGTACAACTTTGGATCATTGTCATTGATGACCCAAATGCAACTCTTGAATTTCTTGGATGGTGTCTTTTTTATTTGAGCATCCTTATCCGTTTTTTTGTTGAACGGTATTCCAAATTGTCCTTTCTCGTCCTAGCCCCTCTGTCACCCGTCTAGACCCATCCGCCCCACAACATCCTTCTCCTTTTAGGATATGTCATTGATAAAGTTGGCATGGTCCCTTTCAATGATCAGCTTGGTAATTATGATCTTGTGAACTACGTGGAGTACCCACAAAAAGGCTATAATTTAACTTTGTAGGGATCAGTAAATCGTAACGTTCTAGAATATGATGCCATAATGAACCCCATCACATAGCACTCCCATGTGATTATAGTCTTGTGTCAAATTGTCAGAGTTTAAATTTATCTAGTCACCCTTTGGAGCCTCCCATTTTTCATTGATAGTCTTTCAAGATTGTCGGTAGATTGCCATTCCTAATTATTTATAATGGCCTTGTTGGAGAGAGATTCCATGTTTGGTTGCATTCATTGAAATTCCTAGTCATCATTCCCCCTCCACATGTTCCATAGAAAGGGAACTTTCTGATTGGCACGCATCTTGTTGTTAGGATCATTTCTGAATAGCTAGTTTCAATAATCCACTTCTTCTTGTAGAGGGTTTACCCCACTCTTACCAAGATGTCTTTTACATGCCAAAGACACATGGATCAAATGGGATTAATATTAGGCATGATTTTTGTAGATAAGCTCTAATAGAGAGCTTCCCATATAGTCATTTCCATTGGAACACCATGGATTTTTGGAGAAATTGGAACCGTCCATAATCTTCTTCAATTTAGGTGTGGACCCTGAATCCTATGGAGAAACTTGTAAATGGAAGGGGCAATGCATCTCTTATCCCTGATTTTTGCCTAATGAATCTTATCTCTTTCACTGATGGGAACGTGACATCTTAATTGCTAATTTGCCTCCTACCGATGTTGAGATGCTCTCAGTGTGCCATTTCCTTGGATCTGTGTGATCAACAAGGAAACTTATTGTTAAACTAGACATAGTTTCTATATATCTAGATTATGGAAAAGGCCTAAACTTGGGACCCATTTGTTCTTCATAGGTCTACATTATTGCTCACACCTTTTGCCAAGCAAGTTCTAGCTGTATCAAGTTTCTATTGGAGCATTTTTATCCATATGTCCAAGGCCCTTTGACAAGCCTATTTCTCACAACCTTTCATTTTGTATGTACTTACCTTCTATAAAGGAGTCCCAAAACTCTTTTTTTTTTTTATCAATGAAGCACCAAGTTTTACCATCAAGAACACTTGGTTATGATTTCAAATGTCTTGATGCCCTAACCCATCCAAGTGATTCAGGGTGGACACCTTTTCATTGGTAAAAGGTGGAGTTGCTTTCTATTTCTCTTGCTACTCCACATTAATTTCTTAACAACTTTCATTTTTTAAATATTTTCTCTTTGACTTTACGTTGCATGATATGATTTGACATTTGATTGGCCACTAAAGTAATTAAGACAAACTTCCTGGCAAGATCATGGATGGTGATGGATTGATGTTCTTGGGGTGGGGAAGTTTTGAAAGGAAACTTATGCTGCTCCTATATGGACGAGCTTAAAGGAAAAAGTGGTGCTTATAAAAAACCAAGTCGCTTAAAACAAAGTGATTTGTATTCCTTTGTAGTGGGTAGAGAAATTAACACACCTACAAGATACACCACCCTCTAAGTTGTGTTCTTTAGGGATTGTCAAGTTTTCCACTGCAATGTTACAAGACAAGGTGACATAAAAGTGGGGAGTAAAATTAAGATTGAAGAAGTTGCATAAAAAATTTAACTTTATTTGACCTAGGGTAAAAAAAAAAAAGAGGGAAGAGGGTGGGGGGACATGGAATTCATCGTAGTACAACTCTGCAGCACGAATGGTGAGTAAACAAAAGGGCTTGTCACAATGATATCTTCACAAATTCTACTATTTTTACAATTAGAAAAAGAATAGGAGATGGCTAAGTTCTTAGCCGAGATGCCACTAATAGATTGTAGTAGCTTATTGTTGGTTCTTTCTGGAGAGAGAAATGAATAGCCACAAAGCACAACTTCAAACCAACGAACTTAGGTTCTTAAACCAAAGCACCACAAATTGAGAAGCTTTGCCAAATTGAGTGGCATAACCCATTCATTGTCAAATAGCTTGAAGTAGAATCATGTTTGTCAAGAGAAATCACAGTGAATAAAAAGCAAATCACTCTCTCTCCTTGACACAAGATAGCAAGCATTCACTACCAATGTTATCAAAACCGGACCATGGTTCGACCGTGACAGTGAGATGTTCGGGTGGATTACAAAACCGTCCGAGACAAAAACCCGTAAAAACTCATTCCAACTCGCGGTCGAAATGGGTTATTTAAATCAAACCGTGAGTCACAAACCGTGGTCGAAGAATCTAGGAAGAAGAAAGAAAAAAAATTAAATAGGAAAAAGAAATCTCGCTAGCAAGAAAGAGAAACAATCTCACTACTTTGAACGATCGGAGGAATCTCGGAGTGCCTCCTTATCCATCCATTTCCATGCGGCGCCGCTCCTCGTTCTCCTTTCTTGTCGTTTTCTCAGCAAAAAGATTTAGGGTTTCAAAGGGAGATAAGACACTTAGGGTTTTTCACTTTACTCTTTCCTCTTTTACTTTCCACCTTCTTCTTTTATTCAAAGTTTCAAACATACGTTTTACAGAATGTGGTTTTTTTTATGTCATTGTTAAGTTAAGATTTTAAACATAAAAAATCTTTAAAAGTTAGATGTTAAAAAATTTTAAAAATAAAAATAATAAAATATAAAAATAACAAATAATATTTATAATAAAGGATTTTTTTTTTTTGAATGATTGAAATTTTTTAATGATTAAACTGTATATTGACAAAACATTATATTTTTATTTTAATAACATGATAATATTCACCCTCAAGATCAATTATCTCAAGAGTGAAGTCTTTGGCATCAATTTGGACAACACTGAGCTTTTGTATTTGTCAAAGCTTTTGGGATGTGCATCTTCTAATCTACCCTCTACTTACTTGGGGCTTCCCCTTTGCATTGGGTCTCCTGGGTACTCTCAATGGAAGTCATTTATATGTTTAGCAAACACCTAGCCTCGTGGAAAGGGAAGTATTTATCCTTTGGGGTCAGATCACTCTTTTTAAGTCGATTTAAATGCCTTCCCTATCTACTCTTTGTTAGCGATTAGATGCCCCAACAAAGTCATTCAATCGATGGAAAGGATCATGAAGAACTTTCTTTGGGGCGATCATGAGGACATGAGGAAATATCACCTTTTGAGTTGGCACCATGTTTGCCTTCCTACTGCCGACGGGGCCTGGGAGTGCATCCAATCAAGGCTGTTAATATTGCTCTTCTTACTAAGTGGTTTTGGAAGTTAGGTACTGACGATTATGCCCCTTTGAAGACGATCGTTAGATGTAAGTACAATTTGAGTAATTCTAGTTGGGATATTAATCATGCCCCACGTAGAGCCTCTGGCATGTGGCGTGCTATTGCAGCTTGTGTTGGCAAATTTAAAGAAGGTATCAAGTATAAGGCGGGCAGTGGTGATAGAATTAAGTTTTGGACTGAACCGTGGATTGATAGCTTTACTTTGGCTTCTCGGTTTCCTTCTCTCTATCACTTAGGCCGCTTGGGACTATCTCAGATTTCTATTCAACTAATGGTGTGCATCAGACCCCTTTCTCACTATCCATTAGGACTCCTTGTCTAATCAGAATCTCCTCAGGCAGGACAAACCTGAGCTTCGCCATTTCATCCACCCACTTGTTTGCTGATCTAGGAACCTAAGCGGCCACTAGATTTAATCTTCCCTCATCCTAACTCCTTTAATTTTATCCGGCAATCTCCACCAAAAGATGCTTCCTTTGGCCCATTGGGTGACTACAAGGGAATCCCCCTCCACAATGCTCCCTTATACTCCCAGGATCTCTCAACTCCTTTACTCCCCTCCATAACCCCATCATCTTCACGTCATTTGAGAAGCCAACAGGCATGAGGCCAGCATGCAAAAGTAGGACACAGGCCTGATACTGCAATACTCCACCAAAACTGACTTTCCCGGATTCCCTTGAAAATGCTACCATCAAAATTTAGCTTTAGAAGACCCTGCAGAGGACACCAGCTAGCACGCTTCCTTTTCTTAATCTCAGCTCTTGGAATTGTAGCAAACCACCCTCTAAGAATATCTAAGCACCACAGCCTTTAAAATTCCCTAGAAATGATATCAAACAGCCATCCTGAACTTTACCACCTCAATTATGGAAGTCCGGTTCTTCTTAATAACTATTAAAAAGTCTAGCATTCCTCTCCGGCCATAAAGACCAAATTATACTTAAGGCTGTGGCTACCCACCAAATTTTCTTGCAAGCGTTGGCTATTAGATCAAGTAGCTTATTGAACAGAGAGGCCCAAAATTTAGGAATGCAAAATGACAGTTCAGCAAGCTGGAAAAATTGGCACGACACCTGGTAAGAGAAGTCGTTGTGCAGTAGGAGTGGTTGACATTCTCTTCGGTTCTTAAACACAGCGGGCAGAAATTTACAATAAACATTCTCCTTTGCAAAGTTTTTATTAGTCTTTTTTTTAAATGCCTTGCATGTTTGGATATTACCATATATTGCCATGGTCTTCTAAGGTATTGCACGCATGCAATGACTCACTTTTCTAGATATTTTAATGGATCTACAATTCCCCTTTTTCTGAATCATGATTTCTTGCATGGTAAATAATCCAATAGCCCTTTTATTTAGGATAGGTTTTAGCTAGTTGAATCCATGCAGAAGTATTATAGGCATTCTGATCATTTTTTTTTTGAAACATTGACGAATGAATTCATTAAAAACGAATAATGTATACATGAGATGGAACCAATTATAGAATATTTATACCAGGTTCCAAATAAAGGAAAAGGAATAGAATAAAAAAAAAAAACATGAGAAAAGAAAAGGATCAGACAACACTATATATACAATACACCCCTCCCAACAAAAGATACAATAAGGAGCTCCCTACTCCCAATGCTCCCAAGGCTGATATGATGAAAACAGTTCTATGTCTGGTCTTTGTTTGTGTACACCCACTTTCACTAAGAAGTTCGCCACACTGTTCACCGATCGAGGTATATGTATGAAAGTCATACATCTTGTCCTGCACAGTCTCCTAATGTCCCTAGCAATGCTTACCAACCTCCACGAGGGAGATTTCCTATTATTAGGCAAGGAGATGACATTAGTCGAGTCACCTTCGATAGTAAGGTTACCATCCATAATCCTATACCAAGCCTAGAGTGCTCTCCTGATAGGCATTCTGGTCATTTCTTGAAAATCTAATGTTGCATTTACTTTTCACAGGGGGAAGTGATAGGGACACTAGTTTTTTTTATAATAAAGGACACTGGTGTACCTTTTTTTTTGAATTTACGTGCGGGATTCCACCACTTAGATGATGACAAATGGACAAAATGACAAGTTCGGCGTTCCTTATAAAAAACATCGGTGTCCCATTAATTTCCTTTCACAAGACAGGGAAGACAGTTTTAACTAGTTGCCAGTTTTTAGACTTGCAGAAATTTGAAATCCTGAAATTCGTTTTGAAACATGCCCGATATTTGGGCCCCTAGAAACCAACTTTCTCCAGATGTATGTTTAGCAAGAAGGCAAGTGTGGTGCACCTAGTCAGATTTGAGCACATAATTCCTTTGTTCAAATTTAAACTGTCCATTTACAGGCCAGCGGGCAAGTGTGTGGACTGCTGGAGCTGAATACCTTTTCTTTTCTTGTTCCTTTTTGCCGTATTCTATGTCTGTCAACTCATTTTCCTGTTGATTCTTATAAACTTGAGATTGGTCCCAGATACGCACTATCATGGTGGAAAACATTGAAAAAATACTAGAGAGGGGGGATCGAATTGAACTTCTTGTGGACAAAACTGCAACAATGCAGGATGGTGCATTTCATTTCAAGAAGCAGTCTAGGCGCCTTCGACGAGCTCTGTGGATGAAAAATGCCAAACTTTTGTAAGTACTCACTTTCCACTCTAGAATTGTTTTAGATGTCCATTGTTGTTTGTTTATTTAGTTGCATATTAAGTTAAATTAATGTCAATGATCTGACTCTGAACTCTGTTTCAGAGTTGTATTTTGAATTTTGTGGAAGCACTTAGTCTAAAATCGGATGGCATGTACTCCCTCGGCACCTTCCTCTTTATTTTTCTCTGTTTAGGGAAAATCTTGGCTGCTTAATTTCAGATGTGCACTCTTTGGTTCTTTTCTTTCCTACCTGAATAATATTTTTGTTAGATCGGGTTTTGAACACTTGGATTTCAGTTTTGGTTGTGTGCATACATGAAACTTAATGCAACTCAGACAGCATTCTTAATGTTTTCATTTAAGCATCCTTACATTGTGGAATTGAGCTGGGCTCTTGCTTGGTTATCTAAAGATTTTTTGCCTAGTTTCTCTGTGTAATTCAATTGATCTCAAGTAAATTGTGTGAACTAGTTTGCAAGTTTCCCATGGGCCGAGCAAGGGCTTGGGCCTGCCCTAGAGTAGCACATTGACATGGAAGCCCTGATTTTCTAGTTGTTTGTATCAAGCTTCTGAGTTCAATTCATGTCACCATCTAAAAAAGAACGAGTATAAGAATGGCATCTCTTACCAATATTGTTTACTATCATTGGCCTTGAAGATATTTGACTGGCACCCATCATTCAGTGATCCAAACCTTTCAATATCCTGTTTGACTTCATGCAATTGTGCAGTTTAATTAGTACAGCAGTTGCCCACATGTAGCCAGGTAAAGGCCAACACCCCACAGTTGTGGCCTATTTGGGGCTGTAGTTTAACTTGGTATGGCCCAGGAGAAATCATTGGTCTGGGCCACTGAACCATGTGCTCCACCTTCACAAAAGAAGGTGACTGCAAGGATCATACCAGTCTGCTAGTTGTCTTCGTAGCTTTACTCGGTGAACTGATGTTCTCATTGTGACTCGGTACATCTTTATTTTGTGTGCAGGGCCTTGTTGACAGGTTTGATTGTTCTCTTGCTTTACATAATAATTGCCGCCTGTTGTGGGGGCCTTACTCTTCCTTCATGCCGATCATGATTTGCAGTGTGGTTAAGTTCTTGTGAGTTATGCTTTAGTTGGGTTTCGGACTCTGCATGCCTTTATTTTACAGCACCTTCTGCCTTTGCATCAATGTTTCCAGGCATCTTTGCTCATGGAAGTCAAGAGATTCTGATCAATCTCCTTAGCACGGTTGCTTTAGTTTCTTTGAGTGAATGTAGTTCCATCTGAGTGTTGATATAGGTTTATTCTATTACCCGTTGTTATTTGCAGCTTATGTAAATGACTAGATTTTCTGTATAGCATTTATTATTATTTGCTATTGCCTCTAACTTGGTGTTCTTAATCTTCGGTTAGGAACAACCGTTTATTTGCTGTTTTGAGATTAATCTTTCCTGCATCCTCTCTCCAAATGACTTTATTCCAATTGTTTAGATCAGTGTTGTCAAACCCGGCCCTGCCCCCGGGTTGACCCCCGGCTGAAACACAGGTTGGGTCATTTTAAAACCCTTCTAGATTAAAAATCTTTTAAAACCCTTTATGACCTGTGACCCTTAAAAACCTTTGATTTCTTTAAATGAAGAAATGAAGATTGAAGATGTTGGTTCTTTTGGAAAAATGAATTTTAGATTATTAATTTTTGATATTTACAATTGTGTTTGTGAGGAAAAATAATATTTTTTATGAAATATAACTTTAGTTAATAATTTAATATTATTTATAATATTATATTAATAGCACTGGTTTGATCGGGTTTGACTATGGGTCAACTCAGTTGAATCTTATTTAACCCACCCTTTCTTCAAGATGGGTCGCTCGACGGGTCGGGTTTTAAAACATTGGTATAGGTCCATGAGTCTTTATTCGGTTTTTCTTGCCGTTGCTGACAAAATTAACTTCTTGTGTTTTCAGTATATATCTATTATCTTTGTTGGAGTTATTCATCCCTTCAACCTTGATTTGGCACTTCCCATTTGATTTGGCAATTTTTCTAAGGGCCGAATGCCAAGATGACACTCCATGGAACTTGAAACTTTTCCAACAGATTTATATGAACTTAATGCCAGCATGTTAATATATTGGCAGATCTATAGTGACCCACGAGTATAGGTCCAAGTTGCTTGACTTGGTAAATAAAACTAAATAGGACATAGAGACATGATACTATATTTTAAAATTATTTATTTATTTTAAATGAAAATAAGATGCAAAAATAATATTAATATAAAATAAATATTAGTTTTATTCTAAACATGTAAGTGGCAAAATTGTTAAAATTTTAATTAGGTTTTAAGAGGAAAAATGTATTCTACTTTTCAAAAAATATTTTGGTCATTTTAAAAAATAATGTTAAAAAACATTACAGGTGTTTACGAAGAACAGATGTACGTAATGGAGGTGCATCACATATCTTGAAGAGTCCATCCCAGATGGATTCATATAACATGGTTTTTTGTATCTCCATAATTAGTTGAATCCAAGGGTGTAAATATCGGTTTTTAAAACTTTTATATATCGGCCGATATCCAAGATATATTAGCGCTATATATTGCCGATATTGACCTCTATTGGTGGATTTTGTAAAAAAAAATTAGGAGAGAAATATTGAATATTGGCCAATACCGAGATTTCTACCCCTAATTGAATCATTGTATTCTTTATTTACACTAAGGAATTACATGATATTTTGTATTTACATAATTAGTTGAATCATTGTATTCTTTATTTACACTAAGAAATGTAATTTACATGAAGTATACTTGTTGAGTAAAAGATGTTAAAAATAAAGGTTGCAGGTTCGAACCTCCATGGTGTAACCTAAGTGTACTCTAGAGGCATTGGGTTCACTTGTGCGGGTTTTCCGTTGGGTATCCGACGGTTTCCCACACGGAAATTCAAAAAAAAAATATCACAATCAGGTCCAACCACACATTTTAACCAGCTTTTGGTCCCGTCCCGAGTCTCAAGATCCAAGGACCAAAACAGATAATGTTCAATGGAATTGGCTTGTTATATTATAAATCAAGCAATAGTCATGTAAATTACATCTCTATCGACATGAGGACATGAAATTACCATCAGGCCCATAATGATTACCCATTAAATATATATAGTACGTCTTATTGTTAAAATGTAATTACGTCAACCGTCATTCATATTATTTGGTCTTTGTTAAAGCGAGTTGGTTGATTCAATTGTTCAACAAATTTTGACGTAAGAAGAATGCTCAATAAATGGTGAAAAAATACAGAAGTTCTTTTTTGTCAGAACAAAGGAAATAGTTAAAGTTGCTCAAATTATTGAGTGATCAAACTCATGAATCATACTACAAAACTCTAAGGATAATAGCAAATCAATTACAATAAGAGTCCAGAATCTCTATAAACGAACTTGAGTTTAAGCCAAGTAGGTCAACTACGGAAGCCATCTTTATATAAAGACAACTAACAAAAGAACTTAAAGAGAAAATGAAGAACCATCGAATGATTTTTCTTGACTTAGAAAAAGCTTAAGATGAGTGCCAAGGAAATTAATCCAGAGAACTTAAAAAAAAAAAAAAAATGCATCTGAAATAATTATATGAAGATTATTAATGACATAAGATAGCACAACCACCAAGGGTTAAAACTATTTGCAAAGAAAAGTTTCCACTTGGAATGGGACTCAACCAAAGATTCGAGTTAATATCATACCTTTTTGTGTTAACTGTAACATCAAAATTTAAGATGAATTGTCATAACATATGCCATGAACTGATGATAGTGTTAATTAGTGAAACGAGACACCGAATCCTAAAACTTTAGAGGTGAAAGTTGAAATTAAATGGTCTAAAAATAAGTGAAAGAAAGACAGAATACTTGGAAGTATACTTCAGTGTAACAAAAGATGGAGAAACTGATCCGATCAAACTTGGTAATGATCCAGTCATGCGCTATTGATTAGTGAAATCGAGGAAGAATCTCATAAAGAATGAGACCGAAATATAGCTAATGGGATGAAAGTAAGGTGCTTGAAATGTATATCAGTTAGCGGAATTTTGTGTGACAGGAGAGTTCCCTATCCTTAAAAGGGACAACTTTATAAAACACTTATTAGCTCCAATACGCTTTATGGAACAGAGTATTGAGCTATAAAGAAAAGACAACTAGACAGTTAAAGTGACAGAGATACACGTTACATGAGTAAATTAACTCTTAATAGTATAATTAGAAATGACTACAATAGAAATAATTTAAAAATTGCCCCAACAGAAAATTTTAAATTGAAATACTCACTTAAAGAGATTTAAACATGCAACCAGAAGACTAGAATGGCCCGTGTATAGAATTGAGAGGTTACTAGTTATTAGGTACTAAGAGGGATAAACAGTTAGAAACGTGAAGAGAAGAAGTAAAGAAAGATACGATGGTTACTAGAGTGATTGATTATATAGTGTATAAGCCAATTGAAAATGTATAACTCGAAAAACCAATCCTGAATAGATGCCTCAAACAATAGACGCTTACTAACTCGGGCACTTACAACCTATCATAATTCAAACATACATTAACGTAAGGCAAGCGTTTGCACATGGGTGCTCCAGATTTAACATGTATCAATCCAGACGGTCAAATTTACAGCCCCTGCCATAACTGGACAATGCCTGAATCACATTTATTCACAATCTTAACTTCCAACAAATTCAACATTTATTTCTTGGAATTCAACTGCGTAGTAAATCAGATCCATTCATCTATTAGTTGATAATGAATATTCAGTTAAACAACTCTTCAGCTTACAATTGACCACTGAAATGCAATTTTTAGTAACCCAACATACAATTTGAGCATTTTAGTTCAAAGGTAGTTCAAGGTACAAAAATGTATGCGGTATGGCCAGAACGGCCTCTGAATGTGTATTGGATGGTAATCCAAGTATCAAATCGTACACGTTTAGCACAAAATGTATTGGATGGTTTGAGCCTATTCTTAATGCACCCTTAAACACTTATTTTCCTAATTTTCAAGCCAGTGTGATGGCTTAACCCTCCCCCAAAAATGTTCCTGTTCTAGAATATGACCATCCACAAAGCAGGCTGCCGGACAAAGCAAAGCTTTGTCCCAATTTACCTTAACTAGACAAAGCAAAGCTTTTCTGTCCCAACTAGATTGCGGCTCCTGGCATGATCACACTAATCCTTCTTATCTAGTGCTCATATACAATGATCATGGCCCCAAGTGCAGTCTGTATTATACTGGAATATTTCTAGAACCTTTAACACGGTTGAACCCATTCACTATATCCATCACTCCTTTCAATTGATCTAATGACGATCTACTGCTTTAGCCAAAACTTCTGCTGCTCCAGTGTAGGAATGGGGAGTCAACTCCAGAAGGGCAGCCATTGCTTCCTGAGGCAATTCTAAACCTTCAATGAACTCTCTTAGGCTCTCTTTGGTTACTGCTCTTCCCCTAGTCAGTTCTTTCAGCTTCTCATAAGGCTCAGGAACACCATATCTTCGCATCACCTGAGATCAACCAATCAAGAAAACAAAAAACGCTGAAACTTGAGAATGGGACCAGCTAGTTACTTTATACAACTGTACATGTATTAAAATCTCAGTATCAGGTTCAGGTATGGATTCAAAGAGACAGTAGTCTGAAACTATCACACATATGATACCCAAGCTAAATTGGTTTACTTACTTTCATTTTAGTTGTAAGCAGAAGGAGCCAAAAGAAGAAGAAAAACAATAAGGGACTGCATACTCTCCAAAAAACACAAAAATGCAGAAGCCACAATATGAGTCAATAAAAGAATATCATGCACAACGGTAAGAAACAACACGTCTACATAATTGAAATAGAGGCCCAAATCCTAGTCGTGATACAAAAATTCCACTGCAAGTGGATAACATTTCAAGCAAGGAAAAAGTCAAGCCCTTGTAAGAGCTTACTGGAACAGTAAATTCATTTAAAGGAACCATAAATGTATTTCATTAGACAACAACTAACATGAGCAAGACATTGAAGTATATGAGAACAGCCCTTCTTGCATTTACATCCACCCACCACCAAGATATAGTATCATGTATGTATGTTCATATGTATGTGCATCTACGTCTGTGTGCTTATGTGTCCATTCAGATGAGAGAGAGAGAGAGAGAGAGAGAGAGAGAGAGAGAGAGTCTATTAAAATGATATTTGTGAAAAAAAATTGTGGGAATTTGGATTTTAAAATTTTAGAATTTTCAACCATGATAAGTAAGAAAAATGAGATTCCGATTAATTATTTCGGAAGGTAAAAAATAATGTTCACTTTTGGTCATAAAAAAAGTAATGTTCACATTCCTATTATGCATGAGATGGAAACTGGAAACAGAAAGCAAGATAGAAGATCGGACAGTTCGGGCAACAATATAATGGATATATAATATGTTTCGAAAATTGAACCATACTGTGAATCATTTTGATCATCAGATTGTTCATAATAAAAAATCATATCGTATCACAAGATTTTTTATGATTTTCTTGAAGAGTAGCAAATTTAAAAAACTTGAGTAAAAAAATAATTTATTGCTGATAATTGTTTGTCTTCACAAGCATTTTGCAGTAGCACCCAGCCAGATTTAATCCTCATAATAGTTTAAATTTGTAATGTCAGTGTACCTATGATCACACAAGCGCCTCTAACAAGGCCCAGCATGGCTCCATTTACCTATCCTCCTCCTCCCCCCCTTTCCCCTCCAAAAAGGTAAAAAGAAAAAAACTATTTTTTATTATCAATCACGTCTTAGCACAATTGGTAAGTGCTCGCTATTGCAACCTTGAGGTTAGAGGTTGGAGTCCTATGGGTGTCAGGTTGTGGGACAAATGGTCCTAATGATGATTATTGTTCTTACTGTTGCTACCAGTACTACTTTATCAGCCAATTTGCAACAAGGTCACACATATATTGAGAATAACATTAAATGGGAAATTTTCTTTTGCTTTGCAAATCTTTATCCCTATACGGACACAATCATATCATATCATATCATCATTTGGAGTAGCCTTTCATATTTGGAAAATAATAATTTATGCAGACATAGTAATTTAGGGCAAAAAACTTACCATAGCAAAGGAAAAGATGGAGAGTGGAGAAGAACAGTAACATAAGATGTTAATATTTTCCAAATGGGGCAAATGCAAATTGTAACAGAACTTTAAGTTTCCATACTTCAGGTACAAAGAAGAGCTAGAAATAAGAAATAAAAAATAAAAAAAACAAATGCACAGTCGCACACATGTAACTAAACTATTACTTTGTAATTACATATGCTCCCACAATGGACCTTTTGTTGAGGCATGGCTCGAATTCTCAACATGGGGCCCATGATTAGTTGCCAAAAAACTAGTCTAACTGGTGGCAATGACGTGTAGATAAGTCACACGATATCAACAAGTGATTACACACAGCAATTGCTATAATTACATGGGACTGCCTGACTGTATTACGAAAGTGGAAGTTTCAGTATACAACAGCACTGCTATATATATATATGCGTGCGTGTGTGTGTGTGTGTGTGTGTGTGTGTGTGTGTGCAGCTAACGAAAGCAAGGCTGTATTTTCTAATTGAAGTGGATGGTATCACCGATTGCATAACATGGAAAGGACGTGTACAGCGATTAGAAGGTTGCCTCTGTACACTAATGGGACACAGCAGAGGAAACTGCCATTTAAAGAGAGAGAAACGGCAATAACCCAAGGGGCATTGGCTGATTGCTGCCTATAAAAAGGTATACAGTCGAACAGAGAACAGAGCACCAGACCAGAGAAAAAGACGGCTAGCACAAGTGAAGGGGGTGCGCACAGAATAGCAGTCTGACATCCAGAGAGGCGTCGGAACAAAGGGGTGCTGAACCTTGCATTGTAATCAAGATACATACAGCAAGGGATGGCATTTAAGAAAGCAGCAAATAGTGAAGGAAAACAAGTGTTGCTGCCAACTTGGTGCTGGGCTTTGGTCCTCTTGGGCTCTCTGGTCTATCACATAAAAGTAGTGCCAGAGAGGAGCAGATTGGTAGATCTGCAGCAGAGTGTGTGTAAATACAGAGGAAGAGAGGCGCAGGCAGTTGAGAGACAGTAACTGGCTGCAGTAAGGTCTAGGCTTCTGCTGAGAAGAGAAGAGAAGAGAAGCAACACGTATTCCAGTATTGACAGACGGCGATAATACTACCCATATCTGAGAGCAGCAGCAGTGAATACGGTGATACACTGACGACAGGAGAATTTAAAGATTGAAAGTGAGGAATATTGTAGCCCAGATCAGATTACATCTGACTGGGCAGCATTAAGATTGGGTTTCTCTCAGTAAGAAGAAAAGCATATGGTGCTAAATAAATTGATAAAACAAACAGTGGGATCCTTGTCCTCAGGTTTGGGTTTTGGGTAGTAACTCTTTGATTCTCTCTTGTAAGATTGTATTCTCTTATACTCTCTAAATAAAAATATTTCACGCTCCGTGGACGTAGGCCGGGTGGGCCGAACCACGTTATATTGGTGTTCTTGTGCTGTGAATTTATTCCATTGATTCTTTGTGTTTTTCACTAATAATCCTAACACCTTTGACCCTAAAAAGAGGAAAAGGGGAAAGCTTTAATTCCATTTTTGCTAAAAACTAAGTTGTCAATTGTTTTATAGGCACTTGTGCAAAAACAAAAAATTAATAGGTAATCCCAATTTGTACATCATGTAACCAATAACTAGTTGATGGCCTTGTGTAATAACTTGATTTTAGGGATGGGTAAATCAAAACACTAAAGTGGGGGCACTAAATTAGACCTGGCAATAGGTTGGCTGGCGTTCAGGTTGGGTCTTATTTGGTTCAGGTCTTATATGGATTCGGAACTATTTTCCATCATGTTAAATAGGTTAAGTCAGTTTGTGTCTATTTTGGGTTTAGGGTTTATCCATGGAGGAGAGGTAAGATCACGTTGTTCTTTTTGGCACTTCTAGGAAGTAAGGATTCAAATGAGGCAAATACAGGCTAGGAAACTGTGGAATACCTTTAGGGATAGGAAGCTTGTTATAGAGGACGACTTTGCTAATGCTATTGCATGGACATGGGGCAGGAAGAAGCCTCATTGGAGGGTGACCTCGATTTTCAAGGGGATTCGTAAACTTTGTCATGGGAAGGATATTGTGGGTGTGAAGTGATTTTTGTACAACATTGACATTACATAGTAGTTGTATTGTGATATAACGCTTTCAATACAGATATCACCTACTGAGTCCTTGCCCTTCTTTTTATAATTTCTAACAACATTTTCCTGTTACAGCTTCAAAAAAAAATAACCTAACGGTTTCTTATGCTACATAGTGTTGTAAAAATCGGCCCAGCCCGTGGTTCAACTGTGACCGGCTTAGGCACAAGCTGATTTTGTCAATAATTTGTCTAGTTGAGAAAACCGTAAAAAACCTTCCTAATCCGCAGGTGAACTTGGTCTTCTCAATTCGCCTGTGACCAATGACCCTCAAAAAACCGTTTCAAAAATTATAAAATAAAACATCTATTTTTTTATTTTCAAAAAAAAATTTCCTAAAATTTTATTTCAACACATCAATTAAACATGTATATAATCATATATGTGTGGAGAAGTTACATACATATTAGGGAATCAATTATTCATATTATTTTTTTCTTAATAGAAATATCTTACTTTTGTTATTTGATTATGTATGAGATAATGAGTATGCCACAACCCAATATATTTTTTGAGAAACTTCTTATTTTGATGGTACTAAAGGAGGATGGATATTGGAATGATATTGGAACATAGATGTTGGATTATTAGTTTTTTGGTATTTACAATTGTGTTTGTGGAAACAAGAATAATTTTTTATGAAAATATAATCTTGTCTTTTATTATGTGTTTTGTATTTTATATTTTATTATCTATTAATTTATTTCTTATTTAATAGTTAATAATTTAATATTATTTCTAATATCATATTGATGGGACAGGTTTCACCAAGATTGACAAAGGGTGAGCCCAATTGAATCTTATTTAACCCAACCTTCCACTAAGACGGTTTGATTCATGGGTCGGTTTTTAAAACATTGATGCTACATAATAAGATTTTGAGGTGAAATAGGGTGAAAATTTCATAATGAATTTCTAGAACTATAGAGTGGTAAAAAGTGATGGAATTACTGGAACTTCAAATAATAAACACCTATCTGCGGTGAACCACTAAACAGTAGTTCATAGAACACAAGGCATACAGCAAATTCAACGACAGTGACAAGAACAGTTTAATAAGTTGGGATAATGTTACAGTATGTACATTTACACAGAAACTGTCTACAATAGAAAATTTTAAGAAGTAGGAATAACTCCTATCAAATCACAGGAAATTAAAAAGGAAGCTGCAGGAGAAAATTGCCAGACAAAGATGCACATTTTCATCAATAAATGAAGGTGTTAATTCATAATATTCCCTCACATGACAAATAAAAGGCACGCCAACTATATATTTAGAAATCAGAGTGATTAGTGATCATTGTTTCAAAAGGAAAGCAAAGCCAATACGAAATTCTTACAGTCTGAATTGGTTCTGCAAGCACCTCCCAGGAATTACCCAAATCTTCACTCAAGCATACTTCATTTACCTATGACCAGGGGCATATACAATAAAAACTTTGGTAAACCCAATTCAAAAGGCTCATAAATCAGAAGATTGCAGGCTGTTCCCTATTTAAAGCGATCCATTAAAATAGGTGTATCATAAATTAACAAGTTTTAACATTTATCTGGACCATTAACTGAAATATCTCTCATTCATTTGCTGCAGAAATCAGAACATAAATTCAACCAAGAGACAAGAAAGACTTTAGAATAAAAAACATGGTAGACAATTGGAGGAAATTATTCAAAATAATAAAAAAATTTGCTCAAGCATTTGTTAAGGATTGTTATGATTTTTGCTCCTATCATAATTTTTTTATCGTAGGACACTAGCTTATTAATTATTCAATTAACTATTTTCACCTTCAAGTCGAACTCATAATTGTCAATTCTTTTGTTGATCTCGTTCTAGTTTGCTTTAGAAACAGAACACTCAAAGACACACTTGCTGGTTTCTTGGGAAAGTGGATTTTGACAGGAAAAAATTTATTGGGAAAATGGCTTGATAAGAATTCACTTTCTAATCTAAAAATTGTCCTATGTTTGTCTTCCACTTATCTACATAAGGAAATATTGGTTGATAAATAGGTTGACTTAGGTTGGGTTAACTTTATCAAGATTGGTAGTCATTAGGTTGAGTCTTCCAGTAAATAAATTGACCAAGTGGGTCAACACATTTAAGTGTTATTAGGTACCAAGGTTTGGACAACCTATTTAATATAAAAGTTTTAGCTATGGGTCAAATAACCCATTTCAGATTATTCGGTTGGACCAACCCATTTAATAAATGGGCCATTTTGAGTTAGATAAACCTATTTAATAAATCATTTGCTTAGGTGCTAGTCAACTTTGCTCAACCATTTATAACTGAGACGAATGTTGGGTCCACCCATTTAAGCTTGGTGGGATACTTAGTTTGGGTTAACTTATTTAATAAATGATTTATGGTATGTAGAGGTTGGATCAACCCATTTAATAAGTAGGTCAAGTCAATACGAGTCAGATTGGCTTAAGCTTTTAATAAATGCACTAAGTGAAGAACACATTTAAGCTTGGTCGATTACTCATATTAAGTCAACCCATTTAATAAATGAGTTGAGACTCCATGGGCCAATCAGTTTTGCAAAGTGATGGATTGGATCATCTCATTTAATCTTAGTCGGTTTGAGTTAATTCTTTTGATGATTGGGTTGTTCGGGGCTAAGTCATTTAGCTTAGTTGGGTCATGTCAGTCCGTTTAATAAATGGGTCAAGTAGAGTAAATGTGATCAAGAGCACATGCCCATAAGGACTAGTCGGGCAAAACACCTGGACACCTTCGGCCAAAAAAAAAAATAGTTTTAACATTCATTGGTCAACTCCCAAAAGGTGTGCTGCATAAATTTCCCCAAGAAAGCACTTACCCATGTATCATGATGGTAAAAAAAAAATATATTTTTTAGAAAAATTTGGCCCTAAGAATCTAGATTTCTAGGAAAATGTGTAAACAAACTTAGGGATTGCTTGTGCACGATATTTTGTGTGGAAACGGAAAATGATTTCCACATTGAAATTATTTTCCATTGTTCCATGTGAATCTTTTCCATGGAAAATGATTCCGCAAGATGCTCATTTTCCACAAGAACTATGGAAAATGAATTCCTAGGGGAGGGTTGGAGAGCAATTTCCACGACTTTCAAGGCCTATGACCAAACTTATGGGACGTATGACTCAAAATCCAACTCAACCATGACCCAACCAACCCAACCCATGAACCATAGTCAACCAAACTCAACCCATGATCTCATGGCTAAATATCGAACCTAACCAAACAATAGTATCTATAATCTATTACTTGAAGCATGAACTGACCCAACCCATATCCCATGCCTAACCCCCCCTGCAACCCATGAACCAACCTAATCTTTCTTTTCATTAGATTGAAGTGGGTTAGGCCAAAACTCAACAAAATTGCACCTTATTACATAATATTACCATTTTAAGTAAAATACAGGTTGAATTGACTATATAATGTGTATTTTATTACCATTAGTCTTATTGTTGTTGTTATTTTGATCATCATCATATTAGCATCTAAAATCAAGTGCAATCATGTTATAATCAATGTCTCGTCAACTTAACAATATTATAAAAAAAAAATTCATTGATCAATTAATGAAGAAACATTATTGCTGCACTAAACAATAGAAATTAATAACCGTGGAAAACAAACTCTTTGGATTCCATCTAAAATCAAGTGCAATCATGTTATAATCAATGTCTCGTCAACTTAACAATATTATAAAAAAAAAAACTTCATTGATCAATTAATGAAGAACATTATTGCTGCACTAAACAATAGAAATTAATAACCGTGGAAAACAAACTCTTTGGATTCCATCTAAAATCAAGTGCAATCATGTTATAATCAATGTCTCGTCAACTTAACAATATTATAAAAAAAAAAAACTTCATTGATCAATTAATGAAGAAACAGTATTGCTGCACTAAACAATAGAAATTAATAACCGTGGAAAACAAACTCCTTGGATTCCCCTTTCTAAAAAGGAATCCTCAAGGAAATTAATTCCATGGAAAACAGTTTCACACAAACATGCCCAGATGAAATCCCATTTTCCTAGGAAAATCTATCCACACAAATGTGCACTTGGGCATTATGGCTATTTTGTTTTTCCATTGGCCAACTAAATTTTCTTTTTATCCCCCTTCCATTTCTGTACTCACTGCAAATCCTAGATCTAAGTCAGTGTGGGATCCTAATATTGAAAGGATAGAGAGAAAGTGAACTCTTGGAGTAGGAGATATTGGTTATTGGGGGGTAGACAGATTCTTATTAAATTATTTCGGCGAATCTTCCTACATATTTATGTCTTTGTTTGAAATGGCAAGATGTTGTTAGGAAGTTAGATAAACTTCAAAGAGATTTTTGTGAGATGGGAAGGAGGATAAGAAGAAACTTCACTTGGTGAGATGGGAGTAAGTAACAAATATGAAGGAAAATAAGGGTTGGACATTTCTAGCCTAAGGGATATGAATCATACACTCTTATGTAGAGCTTTGCTAAGGAAAACAATGTCTGGTAGAGAAGAGTTTTAAATGCTAGATTTGGGGTTGAAGGTCCGCCTGAATGAGAGTTGGTAAAGAAAGCAGAGAAAGGATTATGCGTTAATTAAGGCGATTTTTAAATTAAACAGTAGCGCAAGTAGGGTTGGGGAAGCATATAAGAATGGTATTAGATTCTTGGCCAAAAAAGGCAATAGGATTCTATTTTGAAGCAAGAAATGGTTGGGGAGAAGGAAGTTGAGAGAGGCGTTTCTGCAACTGTTCAAGGCAGTAGCGAATAAAGAAGCAATATGAGAAAGTATTATGAGTTAATTGAAAGTAAGGTCCATAAGATGATTAGGATTAGGAGAAATTTGAGAGTTTGGAATGGGGGAATATGAAAACCTAAGGGTGTGCATATTGCATCCCATTTATACTTGCAGGAAGATGATCAAAGAATTCGAACAGGTGATTCTTTGGAGGGATTTTCAATGGTCAAGTACAACCTGAGGAATAGGGGTATCATACTGGATTAGGTTTCCCTATTTTGCTCCTGTGTGGTTTAGAAGAGAAATCTATTGACCATTTGTTTTGTAGATGCGAGTTCACATGAAAGCTATGGGACTTCTTTTGGACTTGATGGGGTGTGAGTGTTGAACAGGAGGAAAAGCAAAGGTGGTGGAAGAATGGGTTAGGGAGCCTTTTGGGGGAAAAAGGGGAATGGCGTAGCACCTAATTCCAGCAATTTTTCTATAGTTGATTTGGAAATAAAGGAATCAGAGGATCTTGAGGGGAAGATAGGAGAGGTGGGGATGGTGAAGGGCCAAAGAAGAGATCAGTTTGTTGGCTATCTTTATGTAAAGAATTTGAAGGTTGTTCAAACTCAGGCTTCATTTCATCATGGAATGGGTGTATGAAGGGTGGGAGGATTAAAAGTGTGATTAAGGAGTTGTGGACTAAACAACAATTTGGTTTTCATAAAATCAATGTGGATGGAGTGGCTAGGGGAAAACCAGGTCTGAGAGGCATTGGTCATTTGGTACATAGCAATAAAGGAGAAATCAACCTTTTTTTTTCGAGTCAATGGGGTTAAAGGATTCTAATGAAGTTGAACTGTTAAGGACTAAAAGAGCATTCCAACTTTGGCACAAGGATGCAGTGGAAATCTAATAGTAGGAGACACCATTAATGCTTTAAACTGGGCTAGCGGTAGAAAAGTACCACCTTGGAGATTGATTCATGTTGTTCGGGACATCAAGATGATATGTATGGATAAAGTAGTACATTTTAGACAGATCAGGTGATCAACTGATAATGTTGCAGATCTTCTTGAGAAGGTGGATGTTGAGAAGTAAGACAGTGTTGATGAGTTCTTGTAATTGGGTGTATAGGGTTGGTGTTGTGGGACCCATAGTTGACCACATGGGACCCACAGTCACATAATTGTTGACCAGAATCATCTTATTCTGTAAAGTCAACTTTGTCTATATTGCTAACCGTTGAATTGATTGTAATTGATGTAATCCAATATTTTCTTATTTCCGCATTATTATTCTACATGGTATCAAAGCCAGGTTCCGATAGTTGACCACATGGGACCCACAGTCGCACAAGTGTTGACCAGAATCATCTTATTCTGGAAAGTCAACTTTGTCTATATTGGTAACCGTTGAATTTATTGTAATTGATGTAATCCAATATTTTCTTATTTCCGCATTATTATTCTACAATTGGAATCTTGTTTTATTACATTTTGCTTTGCACTTACCTTTTTGTTTTGCTCCGGTATATCCTCTTAGATGGAGTGTATTGACATTGTATTCTTTATTTTCTTTATATATTTAATATTTTACTCCCTCTGTTTCCCCAAAAAAAAAAAAAAGACAGTAACCAAGTTTGTCAACAATGAGGTTTGAAGATTTTTTTAACAAATAAGATGGAAAATGTAGTACTTGAGTTTAAGTCATGGCTCCTTGCCCATTCCAACCTGAACAAGCAGGTACCTTAGCCTAAAACTTGTTAGTGTTATTCCACTATGTTTGGCCATTGGATTGATCGGTCCATTATGTTGGCCATTGGATTGATTGGTCTAATCATTCAGCCGAAACGGAACAAAACTTTTTGAAAATTTGGAATGGAAAAGAATCGACAACTAAGTGAAGGGATAAGTCCAATCAACTAGCCACATTGGATGAGACCAGGAGCAACCAATGGATTAAGTCATGGATGAATAAGATTTAGCCTTGCTTTTAGACTCTGTGCAATCAACAAATTACTGAATTGTTAGATAAATCAGATTATTTCTATGCCAAATTGGACTTCTGAAGTAGCATTTTTGCAATTTGAAATGACAAAAAATATGACTGTATCTTTAAGAAGAAAAAAAAAATCCAAGTCTAGAAATTCACCTCGGCCCCAAGCCTGTGCAAACCACCATTTTACATGGGAATAGGTTTCTTGAAAGGTATGGGGGAAAAAAAACGCTTTATTCAACTCCCCATGACATGATTTTGAGGATCCAAAGATCATGGTAAAAATGGGTTTGTAGAAGTAACGATTTCAATCCAACAATGAGATCAACTTGGAACGGATGCAAGTTTGGTAAGGATCCAATTTGCATGGGGTAAGTTTGTGTGAGAGAGTCCGGAGCACTAGTGGGGCCTAGGTCGGCACCATTTGTGATGGAGCGCATTAAAAAAAAAAGTGATCACCTCTAGGTAGACTTAACTTACACACTCCATGCATACCCCTACATCAGGTAACTTCAGCTTCATGTAATGGAGAACCAATAAAGTCCACACTTGAATACGGGGAACACCAAAATATCCATGATTTCAATGAAGCTATGTTTTCTAAGCCCCCAAATTTGCTCACTTCAATTATACGTTTAATCCATCAACTTTTTTGCTTTCTAAAATTATAGTTTGACCAATCCAACCAAGGTAACTTTTGGTGGTTCCTATATTCAAGTATAGACAATTCTAATAGATCCACGGCCATCAATATTTTTGGGCTCCATGTAGGGGGGTGCATTGTGTTACCCTACACCAACTGCAAACACACACACCACACCAAGCACACCCCTCCCCCTGCCCCCAAAACCCCCACATCCCACCTAGACAAACTATGAAGAGTGAGAAGGGTGATCGATTGCACGGCGCAACCCCAACCCACTTCTTTTTTTTCATGGTGGTCCCCCCACACAATTATTGGTTTTGGTTGTGGTGTAGAAGTGGGTATTGTGTGTGTGGGTGAGGTGGGGTTAATTTTTGGGGCCTAACAAGGTCCAATATTCAAGGATTCTCAAACAA
Source organism: Chimonanthus praecox (assembly GCA_022113865.1). Taxonomy (NCBI): domain Eukaryota; kingdom Viridiplantae; phylum Streptophyta; class Magnoliopsida; order Laurales; family Calycanthaceae; genus Chimonanthus; species Chimonanthus praecox. The sequence goes on along the minus strand of CM039087.1, from coordinate 14,111,150 downwards.
ACAATAAGCACAAAAGAGGAAGAGGTATGGGTGTAACATTATGTCATATATCAATTTACAAGGGGGGAGGTTGAACATTTTGTATCATCTAGAGATGAGGTCCACAATTAAATAGGAAGTGGGTGTGGAGTTGCATGTTGCATTTTTTTTCTCTCCATTTTTTTATGGTGGGGACCCACCTCTATATAATCCAAACCACCCACACACCCCCTCAACTGCATGTAAAAGTACCTTAAATTTTTCAACCACAAAAATCAAGGGCCAAATTTGGGGTTTGGCTTAAATTTGGTCCATCCCTAGCCAAATACCTTCAACCAACCAACCAACTTGGGGGGTGGGGTGGGGGGTGTACCAAAACCCAACCCAACACAACACCTTGAAAAAAACATGTGAGGCCCACTTAAAGCAAAAAAAGAAGGAAATCACAGGGTGCAACCAGTCAAAATTATAGAAGCATACATAAATATAAACATATATTACATCAATCATCATTATCATCATCAAAACATTTTACCCTTTTTGAAAGATGTCATGAACACCTAACCACATATATATGGGTTGGCTTTGTGAGTGTCACATGTCTAGTCACTTCTTTAAGAAGGGCCCAACATGTTTACTTCTAATATTTCATTCCAAGTCATTATTAAGGAATTTCTATTCTTTGTGCAAGGTCGTTTCCCGCATACCATGTAGATGCTCAAACAATCACGAATAGCATGCATTAGTCTTCTCTTTATTGGAGCCACTCAGCTTCCTATTACATACTATATTTTTTAAGTAACCCTTTCTCCATACTTTCTCAATGTTCCTTATAATATTGTCTAAATGACTATAGCATCAAAATGTGGTTTGACCAATCATACATGCGCTTTGCGATAATATTTTATATGCAGTATACGTGTCCTGTCAAGACCTGCTCTTGAAACCCTTCACTTTGTCTGATAAAGGAATTTGATTCCCAGAAGATGGTTACAAGGAATATCAAATAGGATTCATGAGGAATCTTGACCAGTCCATACAAGGAAAAAGGATGACTTGCAGGAAAAGATTATAGAGAAACTATCTTAAATAATTACCACAAGAATAAAAAATAACGACTAAAAGATCATGTAACAAATTAAACCCCACTATGTTACTTGGTGTGCTATTGTTTTTTATGACCTTATGGGGAGATCATTAAGGAGAAATTAATCACCTTACTTTAGGCATATAATGTCTTCCTGATTTCCAAGCCAACAATGATGAGAAATGAAACAATATCTACAATAAAATGCCATAAAACATAAATTGATTGCATACCTGAAGCTTCCTGATCCCCTGTAGTGCACTTCTATAGGCCAGGAGAGAATGGCCTAATGCTACACCCATATTCCTCAGAATAGTTGAATCAGTCAGATCTCGCTGTCAGAAAATTATCACACAAAATACACATCTTGTTAATAGTATTTCAAATGTAAGGATACTTAAGACAAAGGATACCAATAGATGGGACTAGCCCATCAGGAAGGATAGACTTTAGGTCATTGAAGGACCAAAGTTCAGGCCTGACAACTAAACAAGCCATCTTAGCCTCAAGTCCATAGATAATCCTGAGCGGATGTGAAAAACAAGTTAGAGGTGGGGAACTAAAAGCCAAATCAATTTGGCTTTGCACTTTGACATATTCTTTTACAATGTCTAATTTCTTTTTAATGATCATGGATGCATTGAATGACCTTATAATGGGTCAGGATGCACATTTGCAGAGGACGCATGAAATAATGCAGTGCCCTGGAAAGATATAAAGATTCCATTGGTTCAAGATAACTTGGGGTGAGATAGAATTTGGCTTATTAGTACCTGAAATTCCATAGCCACAAGGTGCCACCAGCAAGGAAGCCATCCAAGACTGTTGTGAGACCCACTTCAGGACACGTTAGGTGTTGTGAGACCCAATTCAGGACAGAGTTGACCCGAATCACCTAATCAATGTATTAGTTGTAAATAGATTTATGATTGATTTAATTGATTTGTTCTTTCCTTTTTTCGCCACCCTAATGGCTCTCTATAATCTATTTATACAGATGTATACTCTCTTGCTAAAAGACAATATACAATACAGAGAAGAATTCTTCTTCACATCTTCTCTTTTTCTTCTCATTTTTCTTTTTCTTATTATTAAATTTTACATAGTATCAGCCATAACGAATTTTTGGACACTTTATGAGGAATTCTTATCCGTTTTAATGTTCATCACCGGAGTTACTGTTCACATTAGGACTCCGTCGCCTGCAGCTCTCCGAGGATCTTTGTTGCGGATCTCCTTTCCTTCTTCCATTTCTAGATTTTATTTCCAGTTTCTTGGACCTTTATGCCGTTCCAAGAACTTGTTGTGCCATCCGCTGCCTGCACCTTCACCGTTGTCCCCTTTCTTTTTGGGTGAAGATTCCGACAGCGGAATCCCATCTACCCCCGTCATTTTTTACAACGCTTTCCCTTTGTGGTGCTTGATTGGCCTTTTAAAGGCTTTTAGAACTGTTTTGGCAGTTTTTCACAATGCCAGTTTCGGTCTTTACAAAACCCTGTTTCGCCAGACCACCAGCAAAGACCATTAATTCCCATCTCCATTAAATACCACTACTACCCATTAGTCTTAAAATTTAATTACAGAACTGCCATTAATCCTATTAATCCATTAAATTGATACCCATTAAACACATTAGTCCTCGTTCATTTAGCCTTTAAACTAAGTCGCCCGTCCATATTCAGACTCGATCCTACCCGCTACGTCAAATGGTCTTTAGAAGGCCAGAAGGTTTGCAAGACATGTGAAGAGTATGGGTGGGTTTGCAAGACATGTGAGGAGCGAGAGTGGGGTGCTTAAACAATAGGCATTCAAGGACCTGAGGGGTAAAGTGAGGAGTATTCCCGGGAGGGCTCAAGTTGAAAGAAAAATGGAGCCAAAGCCCAAATCAAGAGATGAGTTAGACAAGGGTGGTTCAGAAAGGGAAGAAGGGACAGGTTTAAGATTTGAGGATCCACGGGCCACACTGGGCCCACCTAACTCAAGGGAATTTTAAATTTGAAATCCAAATTTGTTAACAAAAGTAGGAGTCCCAATATCAAGAGGATTCTCAATATCATTCCCCTTTCCCCAAACGTCTGCATCATCACCAACGTTTGACAGAGTTGTTTCTGAGAAGTCGTCAGGCTCTTCCTCACAATTCCAACTCTAAGAAGCTTTGATTGGGGGAGAAGCCAATAGAGGGATAATCCATCTCCAATTTTAATCTACAAATTCCTCCAAGAGTCACCTATTTAACTGGGATTGATTTTAGAGATTCTAGAGCATAGTTCTATGTAAAACTAAATCTAGCAAAGAAGAAATGTTTCCTTTCCCTAGTAAAATTGTTGATGGCCACGACCTCGCCCAAAAAAGCATCTGTCGAGGCTAGCATGTCATCTGCCCAAGCAACCTAAGGAATATCATAAACTCTAAACCAGACCAACTTGATATCATCAACAGGTTTCCAAAAATCTCTTTTAGCAAAAGGAGAATCCCTCAACTTGGGGAATTCAAACAACAACCTGGAACTCCCTTTAAAGTCCTTAAAGGAGATGAGCACACGAAAAGGGTCAAGACAAGCCACCATGACGTCGCGACAACAACCATATATCCAATCCTCCACCTTTGAGATATTGAAGAAGTTCGTATACAAGTGAACAAGTAGAGATCTCCTCAATGTTTTAGCACTTTCTTCCACCAGGTCTTGCCCATGATGATGGATTTTCCTCTATCTGAGTTAACTGTCCATATTTTCTTTGAAGCTCAAGAGCATGATTGGAGAACAAAAGGGCCTCCTAATGACAAGGGCCACAATACTATTTGACAATCGCAGCGTAAAAAGCATCGATATTGCCTTGAGGTAGGGACCTTACTTCTCAACCATACTTTGCTCTCTCCACTTTGAATTTTTTACCCCCCAAGAGTTTTCCATTGACTAGATGAATGGCTCTATTAGTTTCAACCTTCCCAGCAAAACAAACAAAAGAAAATCCCCTTTAAGAGCCTAAATCCTTAGAAATGAGGATGTAGCTATCAATGATATGCTCTGCTCAATTGAACAGAGCAAAGATTTCCAATTTTAAAGAAGTGATCAGGAATGATTGATATGAACAGGGAGAGATGGAAGAATCCCTATCCTTGCCTCGCAGACTCTGAAATGCCATACCCCACTTGGAGATGCACCCTTTTTTATCCTCTTTCTTTCCTTCCTTTTTTTCTTTTTTTAACAATGTTACTTCTTTGATTCATCACTAACTAGTACAGGGGGATGGTCAGAGCTATGAGGTACTTAGCTAAATGCCGTTGCATCTAGATAGCACACAATACAATATAGAAGGTGTTGACTGTTCATTCCTATGCAATCTTTGGCTCATTCACTCATCTAAGTGACAAATGATTCAACCATTGGTTTAAGTTTTGAATCTTAGATTACATGATAGGGTTAATCCCAGAGAACTTAATTGGAAAACAGGCCATCTTATGTTATGTGGATCAGTAAGCAAACGATCCAAAGTTGGTATTGTTTTCTCTGCCATGGGACAGCTGCACATCCTCCCTATGTAGGAGTCCACATTACTTTTGCAATGAAGAATCACTTCAAGGCTCTTATAATGGCCCATCATGCGTGATCTTAGCTGATTATAAAATAGCCTTGCTAATCCTCAACGAGAAGATGCGGAGGAGATTCTTAGGTTATATATCATTAAGTCAATGCATCATGACATGGTCAATTTTGGGTGTTAAGAAGCCCAGAAGCAATCGAACATGGCATCCAGAGGTTCCCGAAGACATATATTTTGGCAAGATCAAGATAGGTATTTGATAAAATATTATGTCATTGCATCAGCCAATACAATTTCAAATCATTTTAGAGACAATCCATCTCCATCTATTGGGTTTTTTTAAAACACCACTTTAGTGTTAAATGGTGCTTGATCAACACCAAAACACAAATGGTGGGATCTAACATATACACCGTAATAAGTGGAGGAACATTATTAGAGAACAAACAGTGTGGATGTGAAGGATTTCCCCTATTAGAGGTAGGTGAAAAGACATTCTAAAACAAGAAATTATTATTGGATTTTATGGGAGGACTTGGAATTGCCAAGGTTGTGGAAAAGGCATTCCAAAACAAGAAATATTATGGGCTAATCCTTGGGGCATGTGCAAACCTCCCTATCCACACACACCGTGTAAAACTATGGGAAGTGGCCCTTTGGGGAGAGTGGGAATTGAACTCAAGGTCTCCCACTTGAAGAGATGGGATCTTGGCCATCACTCCAACCCCATTGTGTTATATGATAGTTGATCTTACTACACCTACTAGATGATCCCCTGCCCAAGGAACTCTAGTTTACTTGAAAAAAGCTCTTTGAATTCTTCTCATTCTCCAAGATAATTCATCTTCAACCCTCGGAACTTACTTGAGAAGATAGAAAAGGATGAAAAACTTGAGAGTTAATTGGGGAACGTAAATCTCAAGATATCTATTGTAGAGAATATGCAACAAATTTAGAAAATCTTATACAGAAATTATATAAGGTACAATCTAGCTTAGAGTCATGGCATGATATAATATAATATGTGCTTGTAGATAGATCAATCCTGGTTTCATATGAATGTTAAAAAATAATGTGCTTGTCACTTCCTAAATTAAATTTGACATATACAGCAAGTAGCATATTTGGTAATAGCTCATTGTTGCAACTATATATGTTGAGGGCTCAAGACATATGGGCATTAGATAGCAATTATTGTGGAAAATAATTTGCCAAATCCAATTTGAGTGCCAACCCTAAATAGATGAGATAAATGGCTTTGACAATGATAATGAATATAAATATATCAAAAAGTAGCACATTAGACTAATCCAATACTGATGAGCTAATGTCAGGTTGAACTCTACCCAGAAACCTCTGCCCCACCTTAGACCAAGCCTGGAAAAGTGTCATACCTTCTACACAGTTAGGACTAGCAGATCCTGATCCAACCCATTGAATCCTTATTTGTGGTGTCTTAATCTTGTGCAGACTTAGTTTAGATCATGGGAAAATACAACAAATAGCTAGTTCACCTCATCATCACAGCCATTAATCCCATCTTCAATAACAAGAAGAAAAAAATTCTAGAACTGACTAAAACAATTTGAATGTTTTTCAAGATCAGTATTACCAGACTTAGAACATTAAAAAGGAAATGCAGAATAATAATAATAATCACACGCATAATTACCTGCAAGCGAGAAGTGGGTAACCTTGCACTTAGGGTAGTCATAATTCCATTGGCCAGAACAAGATTGCCTTCACTATTCTCAAAATCAATGGGATTGACTTTGTGAGGCATAGTTGATGAACCAATCTCACCAGCCATGGTTTTCTGTACAACAAATCCTTCAAAGGAGATAAATTAGGTACGGAATAAAGAGAAGTTCAATCCTAAATGCTCTCCTTAGAAAACGAACCTGTTTAAAGTAACCTAATGATACGTAACTCCATATGTCTGTGTCAAAATCAATTAAAATGGTGTTGAACCGAACAAATGCATGAAAAAGCTCAGCCATATAATCATGAGGCTCAATCTGCGCAAAAACAATATGCAATCATATGGAAAAGTGAAAAGCATAAAAGCCAGATACTTTGTTCATCAATATAAGCGTAAATTTATTAAAAGATGGAAAAAAAGAACATACATGCATACATACATACATATATAGTGAGCTCTCTCCTAAGAATGAGTTTGCACCGTATTTGGCAGGAAAGGCCAATGGGCACCACCTAAGCCCACATGGATGGGTGGGTGATGCGGAGCACTACCGGATTAGCATTAGTTTCTTTATTTTATCTAGTTATTTATTTTATTTGTCATGAGTTGGATTTTTATTTATTTCATGATGATACCATTCCATTGTTAGAATTGTAATTTTGGGTTTATTTAAGGGTATTTCGGGCATTCTGATGTAAAAGGGCATTTTGCGTTCTTTACATTGATTTGTATAAATACTCTTAACCCTCATTAGGGTAAGATGGATGAATGAAATGAAGAAAATGAATGTTGCTTGAGGAACATTGTCTCTTGCGCATCTAGTGTTGGTGAGAAGCCCACGGAACCTTGGTGAAAAGACGGCGAGAAGCCACTGGAACAAGTGAGAAGCCTCTTCCAAAGCCAGGTATATCTCTCTCTCTCTAATCTCCTCTTCTCTTCTCTCTTCCCTTTCTCTTTTTTCTTTTGGTTACCAGAACCCAAATCAAAACCCATCCCTTGCAGCCGCAACATCAAACCCAGGTCCTTCTTGTTTCCACCCAAACCCATAAACCCTCCGTAACCTTTTTGCCGAACCCCCCAACACCTACAACCATCTGCGACTTGTAATGACCCGACCCGGGGTAACGGGTCAGTAGTGATGGATAAAAATAATTTAGAAAATTATTTTAGTTTAAATTGATTTGTTAGTTAATTTGATAAATTTATTTGGGGAAAACATAATTGAATTTAGAGAGTGAATAATAAACCCTGATTTCATACACTTTCTCCTCAATGAGAATTTACAAATTTATTCCCTTCGAATTAAATTTCGGGAATGGAAAATAAATTATCAACTTAGATTGTTAATTTCCCCTAAGTTAGAATTTCAATTGGAAATATTTTATTTAAAATTTTAAAATCAATAAATAGATTCAAACTTTAATTAACGAAATTTAAATAAATGGCAGATTAATTTAAAGGAAATCCGACCCTAAAACCCGAGATGCATGATAAGGCGTGTGGGCCCTTTGGAACCCACCCCTCTTAGCTTCCGTATGTTGGTCTCTCCGCTCGAGCAGAGGGATTGAAATCCCTAAGGCATCGATGGAAAGAGTCCTCAAAATCCCTATTTCTTTACTCCTCCGGATCTTCCCTTCCGGAATTGGTGCGACCGACTCAAGCACCCACTTAAAGCCCAAGCGAAAGAGGGAAAGTCCCGATTCAGGATCTCAAGCACAGCATTCTCTCTCTCTTTCTCTCTCGGAATCTTCCTCACTTCTTCCTCTTCTCTCTGTGACGAAGATTACAGTGGAACCTAACCAGCGGCGACTCGAAGGAAGCCGAGACAGCCCTTGCAGTCATTTTCAGTTGTCTTCACCCATATTTTACAGGTATTTATGCATCGTATTTTAATCCGAATTCCTCCCTTCCAACTTGGTTAATTTCAGTTAGATCTATAATACCAAAGCCCCAATCAATCCACGCTTAAACCGATCCATTCCTGACATTTTTAAACCAAGCCAGACCACGTTTGAGGTCTGACCTTCAGTCCGGGATCGGCTACAGTTAGGAAAGGATTTCAGTCTCTGGACTGTGGGAAAGAGACCTCTAAACGGTGGGTATTAAGGACTCTTTTCAGCCCCTAGCTGGCTGATTTCAAGACTGGTTTTACTCTCAGTGTGATGAGTTACAGAGAACTCTTTCTCCAGCCGAGATGGACAACACAACCAGCCTGAAACTACCTGTAAGTGGAGTCCCCTTGCTACCAGCATTATGCGTTAACCCTTTTTTGTTTTACCCGTGGCTTACTTACAAGTTTAAACCCAGAACCTTATTACCTTGCCCTCTTATAGTGGTACTTTCAAGATAGTACCCACTGTATTAAATTGGTCTGATTTAATATGCTTTGCTACAGTTAATTACTTATTAAATCAAATATACATTGAGTTATTATTATCTTCCATAAAGGCAACCAACCTCTAAACTGCCCCAAGTTAGGACAGTTTTCATAACAAAATAAAATAATACAGTCCTAATTATTTATTATGTTATGTTGGCAGCAAATCTGGAAACGTTTATTACTTTATCTCAGTTAATTTGATTTAAAAAGTGACTCAGATCTGTCCCCAATTTCTTATCCGTGAACAGTAACCACTCAGTCTTTCCCTAAAACATCCTAAGTTGGGGACTGATTTCTAACCACAGATCGGCCAATTAATGGGACTGATTTTCAGCCCCAAAAACATTGATATTGAGGACTGTTTGGACCCAGAATTTCACTTAGAACTGGTTAGTGAAACTTGTCCTCTTCCTACCTAAAACTGGATGTTTAAACCAGTCTTCTTAATGTCCAGTTTGAATCTAAGATAGGAAACCATCTCATACATAGCCTCTTAACCTTGCATTTTTCAACATACATAGGTGGTGAGGGCAGCACCCATCACCCACGGTTAATAATCCTCATACACCGATCTAATCCATGCTATATGGAAATATTTGTTAGGAGGAATATTAATAGTAATCGGAATCTTTAAAACATATTTGCAGCAGACTTTGGTATTCAAGAATAATTATCACTTGGAAGCTACGTGGACTTCTCAGTCGATATACGAAAACTTCTAGGTAAGGGAAATAATTCACTACATACCATGTATTCATATAATTTTCTATTTGTTGTTGTGCAATGAAAAATATTGCATTGTTTTGTATGTTATGAATATAATTGTTGGATCTAGAAAAGACTGGATGCACGTTAATGATGGTTATAATCCGGTGCTCATTCACAGTAGTGTAAGCGAGATTTTAGTTATATATTCTATTGGCCGTGAGGAGATCCACTCCGCCCGGATTGTGAAATCTAACCATTAATATATATTGAAAGATCCAATGATTTTATATTCGTAGATTAGTGATTAACTGTATGGTATTGTTGAATTTCAATCTTGATGGTACATGTTTGAATGTTGGTCTATATGATTCAAATCATTATGATGCTTGGATTATTGCTATATTTATTTCAAGGTATATGCATGCTATAGCAAATGAGACGTTGATTATGATGTAATAATCTGCTTAGAATGGAAGTTATAATTCTATAAATATGTCATGATTAATTCAACATATTAATTGGCATTGAGCATAGCATTCTCATATTCATAGCATTGGGTATGAGGATGCGATCCATGATTGTCACGAAGACCACGACGGTGGTAGTGTTGTTAACCTCACTTTAAGTGGGAAGACCATTATGGTAGAAGAGATGTGATATCCGTGACAAGTCATGAACGCCGTTATTTGGTGGTAGGTTGTGTTATCCTCACTTTATGTGGGAAGGCAATTAAGGCGATGTTGTGTTATCCTCGATTCATCGAGAATGCCACCAAATATCAGTAAATGTAATAATGGGCTGGAATATGACACTTGGGCATTGAGCATTACATTTTGCAAATGCATGAGCATGAAATAAATTGTTATTCTTGCTTATTTGCAATATCATTGAGGAAGTAGGGATATCATATGTTATGTTTGTGTTATTGTTTTCTTCACTAGGCATGGATCTCATCTCTTACATTGCAGGCAATCCCTTGGACTTGGGTCTGAATAATAATCACAACTGAGCTTAGAAGGCGAGAAGTCGATGAAGAATTTGTAGAAACGCTTAGTGTAGAATTTATTATTTAGATTATAAGTTGGTTGTTTATTTGATTTGAGACTTTGAGAAAGTTGTTTATTCGTTTTATTTTTATTTGTGAAAACTTGGATAATAAATTCAAGTATGGATTAAATTTGAGAACGCTTTAATTTGATTGTTATGGGAATGTGAGTAAGTGATGTGTTTAGAAATCTTTATGTGAGTGGTTTTTTATCCCTTTAAGTTATTTGGAAGCTCAAATGAGATGTTAAGTCTTCTAGCAGGTTGTGGACTTGAGGAATCTTGGTGGTTTGTGAATGTAATTATGTTTGTTTTAAATTTAGCCACAGATTTTGATGAAATACCCGTTTAGGGCAGCAGGTGATGTAATTTTGTACAGTCAGATCACGCCAGTTTAGGTGTTGAAAGGCGGGGCGTGACACGACCCTGGCGTGACACGACCCTACCTAAACCTTGTTGCCACCACAATACCAGCCTCTCTTCTTGCTGCCAGGCCCTTCCTAGACCCAGATTTGTTGCCACCCCTCCCTATTTATCACTTATCTGTTGTCGTTGCCATCTCCCTGTTGTCCTAACTTCCTCCCAGTCATAACTCCCTCTCCAGCCTTCGTCCCTCCCTTACAACCCCCTTCTACCTTTGCCTACCCCTTGGGTCCCTCTTACACCTGTCGTTCCTCCAAAATCAGCATCCCTACACTTACCGTTAATCCCTTTTTGCCTTTTCCCTTCACCGATATTCCAAGACAGCCCTCTACATTAGCCGCAGACACCCCCCCACCCCCACCCCCACCCCCACCCCCACCCCCCAAGTCCAATTACTTGTGTCGCCACCCCCATAGGCCCCACATCATTCTTGTGTTGATACCTTACCTATTTTGGGCATTAGATCTGCACTTCCGCGGAACCCAACGAACCTGTGATTTTGACAAATCCCCATTTTGAGCATCAATTGGGCTTGGTAAGTTACATAATTATTTACATTTTGATTCTAAGAATTATTTGATTATTTGTGGTAAATTTATATTATTAAATTGCAAAATATTAATTTAGATTTTAATTTTAGCCCATATTAGATTTAGGGTGTATTATTTTATCATCTCATAAAATCAGACCTTAAGTTATGGTGTTTCCTTAAACATCCACGATCTTAGATTTGCATTTAGTGTTTTAAAAAAAAAAAATCATGGCATATAGAATTTAGGACAAAGCATCTAGTCAGCAAGTTTTCTTCTTTTAGTTGCCTAAAAAAACAACCCATCTAGAGAAACGTCAAGAGAAATGGGATTGGAAGCCATGAAACATCTGTTATTGTCAAACCATCCTAAAACTCTTCAACTTGTTGTTCTAATGGTCCAAGAATATTCAGATAAATTAGGGATGGCTGCATGTATTGAATTCTTTGAGCAGTCCAAGTCTTATGAAGGACTTTACTCGTTCTTGGGTCCATACTTGAGCTCCGGTGAGGATCCTGACATACATTATAAATACATAGAGGCCGCTGTTAAAACTGGCCGCATCCAAGAAGTTGAACGGGTCACAAGAGAATCGAAATTCTATGATCCTGAGAAGATATGGAACTTCTAAATGGAAGCTAAGCTTCCCATGACTTCTTTGATACATGTCTTTGGTCGTCTTCTGTCACCTAAGCCACCTAAGTTTGCACCTTCATATGCACCGCACATTCATGATTTGCATGGTGAAATTAACGGTCAAATTAATATAAGCGATGAAGAATATGAGTTTGCTACAGATCATTATGGATCCAAGGAAGTTGATGTGGATAATTATGTGGTGAATCTAGTACCCTCTCAGTATCCAGCACCTACACTTCCACACCTTGATCCTCATCAGACTCACCCTGAGTCACATCAGACTCGCTCCACCCCACATCGGCATGATCCTGATCATCCACTTGGCCTTCTTGACCCACAGCCTCACCCTGATCCTACTGGCCTTTCTGACCCACAACATAACTTGTTACATGACCCATGGCACGCACCAGTACAGTCCTCTCAGCCTTTACCAGTACAATCCTCCACATACTGGCCTACCTAACCTACTTCATCACCCATGGTATACACTAACACAACCTTCTCAGCCTTTACCTACTTTACCTTCATTGTCACCTAAGAGAGATGAGATAGAATCTATCCTGGACAAGGATGTTGTTTCAACACGTGCCAAAGGCTACCAGAAGTACCTTGTAAATAGGAAAGACAGACCGATTACTGGCGCTATGTGGTTGACCGAGAGCGAGCTTCAACGAGTTGACCCAGATCTTCTGGAGAGATATCGGAGTTCTATCTCGCCAGATGTGCATTCTTCTCATCCGGGAAGAGTGAGTGACAAAGCAGGTTTCTGCATATATCATCGCTGGGGGAGGAGAGCCGCTACCGCACCATTATTGTGGCTCGATGACAACCTGACTGTATGACATTGAAGACCTCACGTGCGAGTAGATATCATATGAAGACCCCACACAGGGAAGGCGCACGTGTGATTTAGTTTACTTCCTTCTCATCTGAGAACTCGAGGTCGAGTTTTTCTTAGATGGGGGATTGATGCAGAGCAGCCCAGCTGAGCCTAAGCCCAGTCTCGAGCCAGGCCCAGCCACAAGTTAGGTTTTTATAACCATCCTGCGAAGACGAGGGGACAGAAAAACGGAAGAAGAACGAAAACTACCGCATGAGCAGATGCGTTGGTGAGAAGCCACGGAACGGGGTGCGAAGCCTCTTCCTCTATCCAAGTACACATCTTCTCTCTCTCTCTCTCTCTCTCTTCTTCTTCCCTTCTTTTTTTTTTTTTTGTTTTTTGTTTTTCTTCTTTAAGCCTTGCAAACTCCCAAACCAACAAACCCGTCCCATCCCTTTGGGCCAGAACCTTCTCTAAAAAGCCTTCCACCTTGATCGCCACCCCCATAATGTCTCTGTCCTTGATTGCCAACCCCTTTGTCCCTTACCCTTGCCGCTGCAACACTCCTTGCTCCCCTTCTTAGCCTTCGCCCACCTCTATTAGGCCCTCTCCTACTGTCGCCACCTCCCAATAGCCATCTCTGTTGCTGTCATGTCCCCTCTAATTCTATCCCTGGCTGCCACAGCACCCAAACCTCCCTCCCTTGACTGCCGCAGCCCCTATTTGGGATTCCCTATGTTTCCGCAGACCCCCACACCCTCTCTGGCTTTCGCTAGTTCCTCCAAACCCTATATGGGTTTCGACCCTCTCCTAAAACCCCTCTGCCAACCCCCAGATCTCCTCCATTAGCCTTCACCGACCCCATACCAGGCCAAATTTCATTCTAAAACCACTGTTAGGCCCTCCCCTTTTTCCGCCATAGCCTTTACGCCCTCCTAAGACCTTCGCCCCTCTGTCCAAACCCAATATCACTTGTCGCCATCATCCTCAAAGTCTCTCAGCCTTGCCACTGGCTATTTGGGGACCTTCTGACCTTGCCGTTCCTTTGTTTGAACCCAAAACTGACCCCTTCCATTATTTTTTTAACCCCTCTAGCTTTGCCATACCGTTATTAATTCCCTCTAGTCTTCCTAGCCACCATCTTTAGCCCATAACGCACCTATCTACTGCCTAACAGCCAGATCCAACCCTATCTAAAGATAGACCTAACTTACGAGGATCCCAATGAACCCATAATTATGAGAGTTCCCCATCTTGAGCAGTACATTGGCTGTGGTAAGTTACATAATTATTTACATTAGATTTTCAAGACTTTACGTTGATTACTTGTGGTAAACTTATATTATGGAATTGTTGGTATTAATTGATTGCTTAATTTCAGCCATCTTAGATTTAGGGAGCATTATTTTGATCTTTTCATAACCACATTAGGCATTTAGGGTTACCATATCTCTTGTCCTACATCACCAGGAATCAAGGTGTTCTTAGCTTGGTTGTTGGTGCTTCTTTGGAGGCATCTCCTTGCTACCTCTCAAGCGGTTGATGCCCCTTTCCATCTATTCAACTTCTTCAATAATATCATCTCAAAAAAAAAAGGAGCCTCAATAGCATCATTACTTGCTAAAACAAAATAAAATAATCCATTTCAAAAATACCTACTCTACAACAGCAGTAATTAGTCAAGAATGAAGGTAAGAGATGCAAACAACATAATATACGAGAAAAACATCTCAGCTGAGAATATGATAAATTGGAATGCTCCACTTGTGCAATGGCAGAGATTGTGGGCCCAAGCCATACCATCATCCCCTCCCCCCTCCCCCCCCCCCCACCCCCCCCCCACCACACACACACACACACACACAAATGCCCTCAAAACATTAAAAAAAAAAAGGGTCATTCACAAGGGCACTCATTAAAAAGAAACAATATGAAAGCAAACCTGTGTCACGTAGGGGTTAAAATCTATTCCCAATGACTGTATAAACTCTTCTGCAATACTTGGCCATTTAATATCAGGATAGGCAACAAGATGGGCATTGTAATTGCCAACTGCACCGGCAAACTTCCCCAACAACTTAACTTGAGAAATTGATTGGAATTGCTTGCTTAGCCTGTCAACAAAAATTGACATTTCCTTTCCCAGAGTAGTGGGTGTGGCTGTCTAAAAAGAAAGAAAATAGTATTTATCACATAAAATAGTAAATATCACCGAATAGTATGCATCACATCTTCTCTCTCGAAAATAGTATATATCACATCTCACATCGCACTATATTATGTATATTTATGTATATATGTATGTATGTGTATATGCATGTGTATAGACTTAAATCACACTACAACAGCTCAAGGAAGTGCTAGTGATCAAATGGACCAAAAAAAATTGTAGAGACCAATGATAAGGTGTTTGGATGTTCCAAAAATACAATTATTCTTAATATTGTCAAAACAGCTAATTGTTGGGAGCAGTGTAGAGATCATGCTTCAGATTTGGTGAGAGAATGTTTTAAAACAAAAATTGGAATGATAATGTTTAAAGTTTTAATACACCCATATTGCTACAGTTTTTTTTTTCTCCCTTTCAAGTATGCACGACTCCCAGTCAGGTATGCCCTCAGCCAAGTGACTTGAAGCACAACTTACAGTCATGCTTCTAATGATTTGGAGATGACAGGGTAGAGATAGTGTGTCCTGTCACACAGTCACCAAAGTATGTAGTCTTTATTTGAGCTTATGCATGTCAACTAGAGAACATGAACAGTTTGCCTCGCTTTTAAGTATCTGTGAGTAGGACGGTAGATTGATAGTTCAAATAATCTTCCTATCATAATGGTCTTCATCATTATTGGCCCATGAATGCAAAATCACCTACATTGAGATATCCCAATTATCCAATTTTTGACCTTTTAATCATTTTTTTAGCGGTTTTCTTTGTATCATTAAATGATGAATGTAGCTATAATTTCTTAACTTTCTCTAAATGAAGGGAAAGATTTTCCAATATAAACATATTTGAATCATGGTGCATCCACACGTTCACTGCATCATTGGTTTGGACTACTGAATAATGGCCCCCGTATGTACTCACAAAAAACCAGAGAAACACCAATTTGTTTGCACGTCAGAGATTATCTACTTCCTTCCATGCTTTGTGCTGTCCCAAACAGAAAGAGTACATGAAACCATTTGCTTCTACATTTGCAATTTGGGATATACTCAAGTTCAAATAAGGTAATAAGCTAGCAATAGGCTCATGTTTCATCAAAGGAAATACACCCACAAAGCGTGCAGCCTTTTTGCACGTATGTATCTAGAAAAAAAAATTGAAAGGTGGCAACATGAAAGTCTGAAGTCAAGATAGTCTTTTGTGGGTATTCTCAATCCTAGGTCTAGTATAAACTCTTTGGTGGCTACTGGTTAGTGGTCAAGAAAGATTCTCACAAGTTGCAACTTAATAGGCAGAAATATCTCACCTCTAAAAACGAATTCATGCTGCCCTCTTTACAGATTGTTGGAGGAGTCTATATACTAATTAGTCCTGAGTTGTGTGTTTGAGACTCCAGTTTGGAAGACAAATGTAGTATGGGTGCAACACAACCAGTTAGGAAGACAAATGAAGAGCTAAGATAAGTCCATTCAGACGAAAAGACAATGTCATGTAGAATAATATAGCAATACCAATCATGTGGTCAATATGTGAATATGAAGCAAAACAAAAAGATTGGAAAAGAAACAACACTGCTTGGAAGTATTTGAATATGTGAATATGAAGCTAATCAACTGGGTCCAGGGGAGGAAGGAACTTAAGGGCATAAGTCTTGCTCAAAGATGAGAGGGGAAAAAATGAATGAAATATGAAGAAAGCTGCAAGCCAAATATCTCAAGTTGAACGTAGATGGGGCAGCAAAAGGAAAATCAAGGACTTGAGGGTGTGGGTAGAATCCTTAGTGACTTGGAGGGGGAGTCAGAGCTTCACTGCCAAGCTAGTGAAAATAAAAGACTCCAATGAGGAGAAACTCGTAGCAATAAATGAGGCACTAAAGAAGTGAGGATCATTTCTTAGGTAAAGGTGATTACAAAGAGGGACTAGGCTAATGAGTTGAAATGGCCAACAAACAAAAAAAAAAATACTTTGAATGATTCCCCCTAGTGGAAGGGGGACAAAGACATGACAAGGGAAACAGACATCTCATTTGTGCATATGAGGCGGAAAGAAAATGGAGTTGCAACCTTTGTTGCAAAAAGTTGCATGCTAATGGATGGGACGTTAAAAACTGGCTATGGTAGTCAAAGGTGTGCCTTCGCTATGGCAAATCCTTTCTTGATTCAGCCCGTGCGACACTCATTCGAACAGTGAATCATCAAGCAAGTAAGCCTCCAAACTAATGCGGTCACTTTTTGAACCAAGATGAACACCTTACAAGCACACCAACTATCTGAACATACAAGATTGAGAAAGAATCACAGAAGACTTGAATAAACACAAACTCATATTGATAAACAAGGAGAAGTACAAGGCTTAAACACTTTGCAAGCACTCACACTCTTGAAGCTATCCAACAAGCTTCATCAACTCGGAGATTTGAGCTCTTTCCTGAGTCTTCATCTAAGCTTGACTCCTCTCTCAAGCTCTCAAGGTTCTCTCTAGCTTGCCTGCTTGCAAACTTATGACAGTTATGTGCAAATGAGCTCCCCACCCCTTTATATAGATGAGACCTTGTCCCATAGGTGGCTAGGATTGTGACACTTGTCACAATCCTACACACCATGAAATTTCTAGACCTCTTTCTAGAAGACTAAGAATCTCTACTACTCCATACCTTTCTAGACTCCACTGCACTCTAAAGACTTCCACACACTTCAATAGACTTCTAAATTCTTTCATGAAGTTCTACAACGTTCCATAGAACTCTACAAAACTCCACACTATTCTAGAGTTGAATTTCAATAGCTCTTCAAATCAAATTTCAATTGAAAGATCTCATTTAGGGCTTTCTCATAGAATTTTTTGGATTCAATTCCAGATTCCATTTCCAAAACTCATTCTGTAATTTTGTGATCCTCTCTCTAAAATATTTAAAAAATCCCTACATGACTCTAGCACCTTGGAGGATCTTCTTGAATATTCCAAAACCTTCCATAACATTTTTTATACTTCCAGGACATTTTGATCCCATCTTGAAGCTTCTAAGCATCTTTTCAATTAGAAAACCTCCAATCTTTGAGTTGAGCCATACTTTGTGCACAATATTGGGACTAACTTTGGTCTTCATAGTCGATCGTACTGTCATAGAGTCTCGACCCATGATACTAGGCTCCAAACCCATTACATCTCGCCTGGGTCAAAAACAAGCTCACATTAATTAAACCTAGTTTTTTTAGAAACTTCTTAGTAATAAGCAATTGCTAGCAATGAGTAATTCGAGACTCTAATTAACATATAACATACTTATGCACACATATAACATACTTGTGTATGTATATACTATACACTAATATAATGTGTTTGGAAGCTCAATTGTCAATATATTTTTGTGTGTTGGATCAGTAGCATTGTATTTTGTCGACATTGATGTAATAAGGATAAGATCAAAGAATCTACAATTAATTTTAAATATCTAAATAAGCATGCCTTGAAAAATTAAGCTGTGTCGTAAATTCCTCTTCTCAAGGAATTAAGCTTTACCTTGTGCTCTTGACTTGCACCAAAGTGAGCCACCTTAGTCAATCTGCATGTCATTGAGTCTCATCTCACGACATTATGTTGAGATAGATGTAAACTTCAAGCAGATGAGGGCAGCAGATAGCATAACAAATTTCTTTGCAAAGGTAGGCGTAAAGAGAGAAGAGACTTTTGAATTTATATAATGTATAGGGGGACATACAATTGTGCTTTGTAATTTGTATCTTCATAGTTTGTCTTCTTCTTCTTCTTTGAGTGATACCTTCACAGTAAAGTTCTCCTATACTAGTTCCCACAGTCCTTTTTCCTAAATGATAAAGTCAACATTTCAAAAAAAAAAAGAATTGGACACTTATAGATTCCTCAACAATTTTAAATCTACTAATGCTTTCTTTTTTTGGTATGCAAAGAACTTCTAGACTGGGTTTTGAGCATGCAACTTAGATGCTTTACCCACATCTACTTGTACATTATGTAACTTCTGATTAAATATTTATGCTATCTTTAAAGGAGAAGAAGAAGAAACAGCAAGTCAATACTAAGAACATTGGTTGAGGATGAAATTGAGCTCGTAACAAATTTACAATGATGACCCTAAGTAACTAGGTGCAAAGAGAAGTCGTGAACATACCTGTCCATGAGTACGTGAAAGCATGGGAATATGAGCATTCTCCTTTGCCATGTTACATATTGATTCAATCAGTTCAAACATGATAGGAAGTATTACTTTGTTGAGTGCTTCTTTTAGCATCAATGCATGCGCAACGTTGTTGATATCTTCTGATGTACAAGCAAAATGGAAAAATTCAAGTACCTAGAAGAAAGAAGAAGCTCAATTATATCATGCAATAGCACAAAATTACCAAGATGATTATAAGTATTGCACAAAATTTGGTATTTTGCCATTAAATTTTATATGCCATAGTTGAACTTGAGAGAGAGCAATAAAGCAACACCTAAGACAAAAATCTGGTATTCTAAGAACCAATTAGGCTTCATATCAGGTAAATCAACCACAAAAATCACTTTGTATTAAAACAACTCATGGAAAAGTTAAAAACTTGGACATGGGTTTTATTGACTTAAGGCATGTCCATGATAGGGTTCAGAGACAATTAACTTGGCAGAAACATTGAAAAAGAAATTCAACCTAGATAGGCATATAGAGATTAAACAAGACATGTACTGAGTGAAAAAGACAAGCCCAAGAGCCATGTGTAAAGAGACAACAGAGCCCAATTGGAACCAGGCTTCACCGAGGGGTTGCCCTGAGTTCGTTTTTATTAGCTTTAATTATGGACAACTTAACCTTCAGAAATTCAATAACAAGTTCCATAGTGCTTGTCGGTGGCACACGATGTAGTGCTGAGTAATGAAGCAACAAATCAATTATATAAAAAGTTTGAAATGCGGGGGGAAGCTTTTCGGGAAAACAGACTAAGTATTAATGATAAAGACGGAACAAGTGGGGTGAGTTTCATGGATTTGAGAGTAAAAAGGATGGAGTAATTAAAACTAAAAATAATTTAGTATCATATTCAGAAATTTTGACACTTGGGTGCAATCATAGAACAAAATGGCTGGTTTGCTTTGGATATAACAAGTAGGTGATGAAGTGTAAAAGTACTCTTTTTCGAGCAAATTATATTTTTCTTTTTTTAAAGATTGACTAGGATTCTATTTTGTTGTAACTGATTTTAAATCCATTAATTTCGAGAATTATTGTCTCCTATAATCATGCTTTTTCAATTATTCATACCTGTTTCAAGGAAAAGAAATACACATAAATAAGTTTCTCCACTTCTTTGATGCGGTGCATTCTCCAAATCCAGACCTTCCATTTACCTTACCTTCCATTTTCGTATTTTGGCTATGTTCGTGTTTTTTTTAATTTTTAGATTAGTTTTTTTTAGTAATTAGCAAGGATTTATTTTTAGTAAGGAGAAGCTTATATAAGTTGTAGCCTCCATGAGGCAAAGACACAATTGAATTGAATGAATAAAATTTTGGAGTTTTCCAAACCTTGTGTGGAGAGATTCATTTAGCGTGAAGCCCTGGCGTGAGGCTATTTTTCCTTCTTCTTCAGGTACTCTTCCTTTATCTTCTATCTTCCTTCCTCTTCCTTCCTCTTCTTCTTCCCTTCGATTTCTTCACTTTCCCCATCTCTGTCTTTTCGTTGTTGCTCCCTTCTCTGTTTCCCTTTTCCTTCCTTTCCCTTTTCTCGCCTTCCACTCGAGCGCAGTTATCCCTTCTTCTTCCCCCGCTTCCCGTTTCTCCCCTTACATTGTTTTCCACCATCACCACACCCTTCCCTTCCCGCCGCAACTCGCTGTGAGAAATCCCCTCTTCCGCCTCTGTCGATTTCCTTTCCTTTTCTTTTCTTTCCACCCTTCGCATCTTCCTCTTCTTGCCCTAATTTCTTTAGTTACCCACGTGACTCAAGCTACACTCCCACACGTGCCTAATTTAACCCTAAGCCCATGCATTTTTACCTTCCTACCCTTTAATAGTTCACAACCATATTAAAAGGGCTCTTTGCTTTGTGATTTAATTACCTCATTGAATTTTGAATTTGCTTGGACTATCTGTAGTTTTCTTATATTATTTATTTGCTCAATTAATTTTAATTTTAATTTTAATTTCAGCACCATTTCATTAAATTCTAATTATTTTGTTCCATTAGTTTGCATTTTAGGCATTTAGGGTCACCTATCCATTGTCCTACATCATTCTTTTTTTGAAAAATCAAAATAAGAGAACTCTATTAATCCTATACAAAAATCAAAATAAATATCCAAGAGAAACCCAAAAAAGCCTTTACACAAGATCAATCCACCCTATAGTTGCATTGGAAATTCCCTGGTATATAAGTGGTAGCATTCCTTCTTCTAGCATAACGCCTTTTGGGAGCAACAGTGGGTTGGCTCGCCAAAGCAAAGCCGTGCGGGTTCATGTGTAGGCTCAAAGCCGACAATATTGTACTAGCGGGACGGGTCGTTACAATGACCCAAAAAACCTTCATTGCAATCTTCCTCCACCTTAGATAAGAAATCTATGACTCCATTGACTGACTTCTAACATGCCTGAAAGAAACATCCATATCCTTGTCAAGGGAAGAGATATCATTTGCAGCAAGAAGAAGCCTCCACGAAGGCATCCTTCTACCAAAAGCCTAAGCAATGGCAATTCATCGAATCTCCCTCCACACTAAGTGATGTAGGACATGCACAGCTTACATGGAGCATTAACTATTTTTGTATTTTACTACTTTTATTTTCAGAGTCCTTGTAAGAAAGCCATATTGGTGGCTTTCCTTGTTGGTTTAGGAGTCTAAGATAAGATTAGAAGTTGTTATTTTCGTTTTAGAATAAATCAGGAAGTTTCCTAGTGTGTGTGGGATTCTAATCCTGTGTAAGTTTACTTCTAGATTTCCTTCCTTTTTTTTCTTTTTTTTTTATATAAAGATATGTAATGGGATGAGAAAGAACACCCAACGATGAAGATTAAATAAAAATTATCAAGGCATAGCCTTTTCCTATCTTCTTCCTTTCTTCTTCTCAGGCATATCTACTTCTTCTTCCTCATAGTTGCAAGCATGCTCCCGCATCAATTGGTATCAGAGTAAGGTTCTTTGTATCTCTGTTATATAGATCATGTTCGGAGACAGGTTCCAACATACTCGGGGACGATCTTGGTCACTGTTTATCATCTTGAAAAAAAAACAGCAAAAAAAAAAAAGGGGGGGTTTTGAAGAACCTGTGCCACTGTTGCTGCCAAGTCACTTTGTTCAATCAGCCCATCATTCGCCCACTCAAAAGCCAGATACCACCTTTCTCGTTATTCCACTCCATCTATGTTGCCGCCTGCCTCGTTGTTTCTCCTCTTCCACAATTTCCACCACTGCTTCTCAAAGCTTCCTCCGTTGCGAACCAAGTCAAAATCCCATTGCTGGTCCCTCTTTCCTACTTCCCTTTTCTCTTCTTCTTGCTTCTGCCGCCGCCACCCATTTCTTTCTTTTCCCCTTTCTTTGCTAACCTTCGCACCCAGCTAAGTCCTTCGTGACTTAAATCCTAAATCGTCCCCTTTTCACACCTGCACGTGCCAAAATCCCCTCCTTTTAGTCCCCACTCCACGTGTGTGACGAGCTCAAAATCCTTGTTTTCGCCAGTTCAATCGTATTCCCCTTTTTCTATTTCACTTGCACCTCAACTCAAAGTCACGTGTTTCCCACCTCTTATGTCCCATGTGCTTCACTTATTCTCCTGTTTCGCACCTGTGTGACCCGTTAGTGACGGTTTGACCACTTTTAACCAACCTTTCCCATTTAATGACCCATTTACTCACCGGATTGTGCCCATTTAAACTTTCCAATCCATTACCACTTTGCCAAACTCAACTCCATGTCCTACTTGTGGGTCCCACCTCACCCATCTTTGACCAGATTGACCCGTGTTGACCAAGTTTGACCAGGCACTTTAAGCTCGCAATGCTTCTGCTACATCAAGTGGTATCACTATGACTTCCTATTGTGCCTATTTAAGCAATGGCGACAAGGACTATATCCCACCTTTTTATGGCCAATGGCACAATGAATACTTCCTCAATTGACTTGTAAAAGTCGAACGCTTCTTCTTTTACACGCCGATTGAAGAAACAAGAAAGGTAGACTTCGTGGTATATCGTCTCGAAGGTGATGAGTTTGCATGGTAGACAAAGTTGAAAATCAACCACAGGTATTACAACCAGCCTCCTATTAGCTCATGGACATGGATGAAAAAGGTTGCTACGTAATCATTTCCTTTCTGTCGACGATAAGCACATTATGTTCGAGCAATAACAACATTGTTGGCAAAGAGATCGGATTGTTCAAGATTATGCAGTTGAGTTCTACTATCTCTCTGCGAGACATGTTGAGACTGAGGCTCAACAGATCTACAGATTCCTTAGAGGACTCCATCCTGCGATCTTATTTTCTTTCATTATATCCTTAGATCTAGGGTTTTGAATGTGTTAACCTTATTTTAGGGCACACTGCACTTTCGCCCTGCATCATCTTCTTCTTCCATTTGATTGTCCAGCTACCTCCTCTAGTCCCAAACCTCTTCAAGTTTATGTGCAACACTCCAGCAAAATCAACCTACAATTGTTGCAATTACACCATCACCTTCACCTCCAAATACTATTTCAACGCCTTTTGACGATTTGGAATTGCACATTGCCTTGTGAAAAGGTTCTCGTTCTTGTACATCTCACCATATTCAACACTTTGAGTCTTATGTTTGTGTTTCTCCATCTTATTAGGCATTTCTTCAATTAACTTTTTCCTCTTCTAAAAAGAGTTGATTCTGCCCTTAAAGATCCCTCTTTCTTTTTTCTTTTTTTTTTGGGGGAAGAGAGACATAAATGAATTTGATTAAATTCACAAACTAAGAGTACAATAGCAGAGATAGGACTTGTATAAATGGATTATACACTATGAAGCAGAGATACATTTCCGACACGGATAAAGCCAGATACGGCTCGGATACATATCCAATTAAATAATAAATATTTTAAATACCGATATGGCTCGGATACGCCATTCGACATGTACAGATACGGCAGGATACGGCTAAACACAGGATACGGCACACGGGACACGGCAAAACACGGGATACGGCGAAACACGAGAGAAAAGAGGGGGAAAAAAAGGAAAAAATAAAAACTTACTTCTGTTTCCTCTGTTTCTCGCGAAAACCCTTCGAAATCCTCTTCTGCTTCTCGCGACAACCCTTTGAAACCCTCAAATTTCGAAACCTCCTCTGCCCTCGATTCGCTGCTCTCTCCTCTCTGCTGCTTGTCTTCTTCTGCATCTTCCGATTCACGGCTCTGCTCTCTGCTCTCGATTTGTCTTCTTCTGCATCTTCTCTAGGTATGCCTTTCTTCTTCCTCTTCTCTCCTTCTTCTTCGTCTTCTCTTCTTCTACTTTTGTTTTCCGTCTTATTTTTCTTCTTCCTGATTTTCGTTTTTCCCTCTTCTTCTTCTTCTTCTTCCTCTGGTCTTCTCTTCTTCGTCTTCTTCTTCTTCTTCGTCTTGCTCTGTTTTTTTCTCTTCTTCTTCTTCGTCTCTTCGTCTTCTTCGTCTCTTCTTGGCCTCCTTTCCACCCTAATATGCAGTGGAGGATTTGAATTTCACTTTTATTATTCTGCTTATTACAATTAGCCCTTAAAATAATTTATATTTGTTATTGTAATTTGTCGGCTGGACATTTTTAGATTTGTCGGCTGGACATTTTTAAGCAATTTTTTATTTTAAGATTTTTATCTATAATGGTAAGGCATAAATACCTTCATTTTATATCGTTTCTGGTATTTGATGGAGAGATTAATGTTTGAATACATCATCAACTTTTAGAAGTATTTGTTGGGTTACTGAGAAATCTACCTCAAAAAATAAGAATTTTGTATTTAAATCTCATTCTAAAGCTCCGATATTTGATTCTTGTCCTTTTACACGAAATAGTAAAATACCGTGATTTATTTCATTTACTGTAGATTATTGGTGTTCTGATAATATGAGTCTATCTGATTGTATATTTTAGTTAGTTAATTGTTTTTTTTTTTCTATATGTTTGCCGTTCAGCCTCTTTGTCAATTGAAATGGCTACAGGTGGTGAGGGCAGTGGTAGTAGGTGTGGTTCATCTAGTAGTACAGCTACAAATAGATTTTGTTCCTCCGAGGCTATAGATGATCATTGTCCTCTTTGGTCATATGTTACAATATATCAAAGTAGAGATCCAAATGTTGGAGGTCGAAATAGGAAGTGGAAGTGTAATATTTGTAATAAAGATTTCAACGGTTCATACTCTAGGGTAAAGGGTCATCAATTGAGGCAATCTGGTAAAGGGATTCAAATATGTGCTTTTGTGACTGAAGAATATTTAAGGGAACTCTTAATCATTGTTTCTGAGGCTGAAGAGAGGTCTAGACCAAAAAATGTTCCCTTACCCAATCGTTCCATTGCAACTCTTATGGGCTCAGCATCAACTAGTGAGGGGAAAAAAAGACGAGTTGGAGGTACAAGTGCGTTAGAAAAAGCATTTAAAAATGATGCTAGAGATCGGCTTACAAGCGAAATTGCTAGAATGTTTTATTCACGTGGTTTTTCATTTAACTTTGCTAGAAATCCCTATTATCTTAGTTCATATATTTTTTTTGCCAACAATCAGATCGCTGGGTATGTTCCTCCTGATTATAATGCTTTAAGAACCACACTTTTACAAAAGGAGAGAGCAAACATTGAAATGTTGCTCCAACCAATCACAAATACTTGGCATGAGAAGGGGATGAGTCTAGTCAGTGATGGGTGGAGTAATGCACAAAGGAGGCCGTTAATCAATTTCATGGCTGCATCTGAGGGAGGCCCCATTTTCTTGAAAGTTGTTTATGGGTCAAAAGAATATAAAGATAAGTACTACATTGCCAAATTGATGATAGACACAATTCGTGAGGTTGGGTCAGAGAATGTGGTGCAAATTGTGACCGATAATGCTCCTGTATGTAAGGCAGCGAGGTTACTTGTTGAAGGTCATTACCCTCACATATTTTGGACTCCTTGTGTGGTGCACACATTAAATCTTACACTAAAAAATATATGTGCAGCAAAAAATAGAGAGAGGAATGAGAATGTTTTTGCTGAATGCCATGGGATTACTGAAGTTTCAGATGATGCATGTTTTATTCGCAACTTCATTATAAATCATTCTATGAGATTGGCTATTTTTAATTCCATTGTACCATTGAAATTTCTTGCTGTGGCCGAGACACGATTTGCTTCCACCATTGTGATGTTGAAGAGATTGAAGCTTATCAAGCGTGGCCTTCAGGAGATGGTTATTTGAGAGGAATGGAGTGCCTACCGGGAGGATGATGTTGGAAAGGCTCAAGCTGTGAAAGAGATGGTTTTAAATGATGTATGGTGGGACAAGGTTGACTATATTCTTTCTTTTACATGCTCAATCTATGAGATGCTCCGGTTGTGCGACACGGATAAGCCGATCCTTCATTTGGTTTATGATATGTAGGATTCAATGATAGAGCAGTGAAGGCAGCGATATATGGCCATGAGTTGAAGGAGCTAGATGAGCAATCTACTTCTTATGGTGTGGTGTATGATGTACTCATTGATCGATGGACTAAAAGTTGCACACCACTACATTGCATGACTCATTCTTTGAATCCAAGGTAATTTATCTATTTCGATTATTTTTTTAGATTTTGAACTTCATGTTTTACAAACTAATGTTATGCTTTTCTAACCTATAGGTATTATAGTAGTGAATGGCTTGCTCAAGCTCCGAATAAGGTTGTACCACATAAGGATCCAGAGATATCTGATGAGAGAAACAAATGTTTGAGGAGGTATTTCCCTAATGTGAATGAGAGGAAAGTTGTTCTGACAGAATATGCAAGGTTTTTAGGAGCTACTGATGTATTTGGGTCCTTTGATTGTTCACAAGACAGATGGGACTTAGATCCAAAAATATGGTGGGTGACCTATGGATCTTCTATACCAAGACTGCAAACGATGGCTCT
Source organism: Chimonanthus praecox (assembly GCA_022113865.1). Classification (NCBI taxonomy): domain Eukaryota; kingdom Viridiplantae; phylum Streptophyta; class Magnoliopsida; order Laurales; family Calycanthaceae; genus Chimonanthus; species Chimonanthus praecox. The sequence continues at coordinate 14,084,036 of CM039087.1, read as the reverse complement.
TAAGCTTCTTGTACAACCATGTTCACCATCGTGTTGTGAGAGGAATTTGAGCACCTACTCATTCATCCACTCCATGAAAAGAAACAAGATACATCCTAAGAGGGCTGAAGATTTGGTGTTCATACATACAAATCTTCGTCTTTTGTCAAGGAAGAAGAAGGCTATGTAAAAGGACCAAATAGGATGTGGAGCATTGGGGGAGATCAGTGGGATCCATTTGAAGGAGCTGGAGTTCTAGAAGTTGCAAGTTTGTCTCTTGATGAACCAGATATGGAGGCAGTTGTTTTTACTGATGCCGGTGAAGGAAATGAAGAGATTGAAACCTTCAATCAGATTTTGTAATAAGTTTAAACATGTATTTTGTGAGTGACTTATATTTTGTTGAAATGTTGACTCTTTTTATCTCATAGTAAAATTTATGATGTTTTTTTGTAAATGTTTGAATTTATTATATATATAAACCTTCAATCAGATTTTGTAATAAGTTTAAAGATGTATTTTGTGAGTAACTTATATTTTGTTGAAATGTTGACTCTTTTTATCTCATAGTAGAATTTATCAAGGTTATCGAAATCGTGCGATTCACGAATCGAATCGCACGATTGGTATCAAATCGGATGGTGTTACGGTTCGAATCAGTATAAAATCAGAATTAAGTAAAAAAAATACGTTTTTTGGAAAATCGCGAATCGTGCGATTCGAGTTGTGCGAATCGCAGAATCGCACGATTCGCGAAATGAAGGAAATGCCGTTGGTTTTAAAAATATATATATATTAAAATATTAAAATCCTTCCTCGACATTCGAACCGAAGGAAAGACATTTACCTACCGCCTCTTCCTTCTCTTGAGCTACACGAAAGGAAAAACTTCTTGCTGTTTGCGACTCTCTCCTTGCTGCGTGCTCCTTCCTGCTGCTTCTCCTTCTTCTCCTTGCTGCTGCTGCTGCTTCTGCTTCTCGTTGCTGCTGCTTCTACTTCTCGTTGTTGCTGCTTGTTCGTTGCTGCTTCTCCTTCTTCGCAACCCATTCGCAGGTGCAAGGTATGTTCCTTTCTTCTCTTCTTCTTCTTCTTCTTCTTCTTCTTCTTCTTCATCCTTTTTTCGTTTTTCTATTCTTTTTATTTCTTCTTCTTCCTCTGATTTTCGTTTTTCTCTTCTTCTTTCTCTGATTTTCGTTTTTCTCTTCTTCTCTTCCTCTGATTTTCGTTTTTCTCTTCATCTTCTCTTCGTCTTCTTCTTCTTCCTCTGTTTTTGTTTCTCTTCATCTTCTTCTCTTCCTCTTTTCTTCTTTCTTCTCTTCTTCTTCTTCCTCTTCCTCTGTTTTTCGTTCTTCTGCAGTTCTGCTTCTGCTGCTTCTTCTTTTCTTCTTCTTCGTCTTCTTCTGCTGCTGTTTCTTCTTCTGCTGCTTCTGCTTCTTTTCTTCTTCTTCTGCTGCTGCTACTATTGCATGGTTTCTGTTGCTGCTTCTGCTTCTGTTTTTCTTCTTCTTCGACTTCTTCTACTGCTGCTTCTTCTGTTTTTTCTTCTTCTTCTTCTTCAGCTGCTTCTGCTTCTTCTTCTGTTTTTTCTTCTTCTTCTTCTTCTTCTAATCTGTAGGAGATTGTTGTTTTATATCACTGTGTTATTATTTAGTATTTAGTTATTTACATAATGTTGTAAATATATTTTAATATCATATTAACATATTTTTATGCCTTTTTTTGGATGATATTGTTTTGGATGCGTCTTTACAAATTTGTAAAGAGTAAAAACTGTTAAAATGATCCGAGGTCAACGAAGTGGCAGTGGGAATGACGGACAAGATGAAACATGGCAGTTTTGTACTAGGGTGGAATCGGGCAATCATTTGCATGTGCAATGCAATTTTTGTAAAAAAAAAAAAATGTATGGTGGTATTTATCGGATGAAAAATCATTTAGGAAAAACAAAGAAGGACGTTTCGGTATGTGACAAATGTACAGAATTGGTGACCCAAAAATGTCTTGAATTGATGGGGCAGAATGTGGATACAAAAAAGAGAAAAAGAGAGGCTCAAATGAAGGCTGGAAGACCTGAATTTTACTTTGATGATAAGGACAAAACAAAAGGGAAAGGACCGATAGAAAACTTTGTGAATTTGGAGGATGACAAGAAGCAAACAACTCTTATTAGGGTTTGGAAAAAAAAAGATAGAACAAATGCTTGCCTTAATATTTCTCGATTCTTCTATGCAAATGCCCTCCCCTTCAATTTGGTAAAGAGTCCATTTTTCGAACCCATGTGTGAATCAATTGGGAGCTTTGGAAAGGGTTTGAAACCCCCAACATATCATGAGATAAGAAATACTTATCTCAAAATCGAAGTTGAAAATGTAGAGAAAATGTTGGAAAATCATAGAAAGGAATGGACAAAAAAAGGGTGCACAATTATGACGGATGGTTGGACTGATGAGAAGAATCGATCTATAACTAATTTCCTTGTCAATAGTCCAATGGGGAGCGTATTTTTGAGAAGTGTTAACACCTCTTCAATTTCCAAGAATGCAGAGAACTTGTCCAACCTCATAGATTCAGTCATAAAAGAGGTAGGCGAGGAAAATGTTGTGCAACTTGTCACCGATAATGCAGCACCATATGTAAGGGCCGGTGAAATTTTGATGGACAGAAGGAAACAATTATTTTGGGCTCCATGTGCAGCACTTTGCATTGATCTTATGCTAGAAGATATAGGAAAGCGGAAGTTGAAGTCTTCTACTATTTCTAATGCAAAATCAATTGCAAAATTCATTTATGGTCATGGTTTGATACTAAATTTAATGAGGCATTTCACGAAGAATCGTGAGTTAGTTAGGCCAGCAGTAACAAGATTTGCAACAAGCTATCTTACATTAAAGAGCATACTAAAATGCAAATCTGGCCTACGAAAAATGTTTAGCTCGGATGAATGGGATTTAATGCCTCTGTCCAAGGCTGAAGGGGGGGGAAAAAGTGAATGATTTAATTTTTGATAGTAAGTTTTGGAATCGTGTTAAATTTTGTACCAAGGTTGGAATGCCTCTTGTAAAATTGCTTCGATTAGTTGATGGAGATGAAAAACCGGCAATGGGATATATATACGAGCCATACTGGGCCTTGATAGATGCTCGTTGGAATCAACAACTCCACCATCCTTTGCATGCAACTGCTTATTATTTGAATCCTTCTTTCCACTACGATGATTCATTTAATCCAGATGTTGAAATTAAAAGGGGGTTGTATCAATGTCTTGATAAGTTGGCTATAGACATGGATGAGAGGATTAAGATTGATGAACAATTGCATAATTTCAAAACTGGAAAAGGATTGTTTGGGGATAGGATGGCCATAGCAACAAGGAAGAGAAAACAACCACGTATTTGGTATTTAGTTATTTACTATTTACTCATTTATTATTTAAATTTGGAATTTGATTTTTTATCTCATATTTTATAGTCATTTGGTGGGATGATTATGGTGATGAAAATAAAGAATTGCAACGTGTTGCGATGAGGATTTTGAATTTAACTTGCAGTGCAACTGGGTGTGAGCGGAATTGGAGTGGGTTTGACCAAGTATGGTTTATTTCTAGCTTTAATTAAATAAATACAAATGTTTAACATTTGTTTAAGAAATGGAGATAATAATTTTGTATATTTGATATTTTGATTGTTTTTTAGATTCATACGAAGAGGAGGAATAGGTTAGAGGCAAAAAGGATGAATGCCCTTATATTTGTAAAATACAATTTACAATTACAAGTGAGACAAACTTTAAGAAATTCAAAGAAAGATTATGATTCTATTTGCCTATCGGATGTGGAATCTGATGATGAATGGATAACTGAAAAAGAAGATCCAGATCTTCCAGAAGACAATTCTTGGTTGCAAGCCGACGAGATGTTTGATGAGGAAGAAACGAGTAAGCCTTTTAAACTCTTGAAGATAGGTATATTATATTTAGATTTTAGAATACAAAATTTATAAATATTTGATTTTTCTATTAACAGGGGTTTATTCAAGAAAGAGAAAGAGAGTTGAAGGAGAGGAGGAAAGTGTTGAAGAAATTAGTGAGGGAGATGTAGAAGATGGAAGAGACACTTTATCTTCATCCTAATTAGATGTTTTAGATGATATTGATGACAATGACATTCTTTAGAATATTAGATGTTTTGTATTTTGGAATGTAAAAACTTCACTTCTAATGCATTTTGATTTCATTTTGAATTAGTACATTTTGTCATATATTTATGTGTATGCATATTTACTTATTTATTATGGGAATTGAAAAAAATGTTATGAATCTTAAGATTCTACGATTTACGATTCATGATTCACGGTTTAGACTCCTAGACCGATTCACGTTACGATTCGTTTTTGACAACCTTAGAATTTATGATTTTTTTTGTAAATATTTGAATTTATTATATATATATATATATATAATTTTTTAATTCGGTGTATCCTGCCGTACCCGTATCCTAGTTTTTCAAAATTTGCCGTGTCCCCGTATCAGATACGTGTCCGATACGCATACCCGTATCGGTGCTTCTTAGATTATACATGACCATATATCCATACAAAAGAGTAGAAAACAAACATAGAGCAGATATCACATCTCCAAAAAACACTTATCCCAATACACCCTAACCCAATGACTTGAAATTACAAAATTTCTACTATCAACACCCTCTTTTGGACTCCAACCTTTGCCAAAAAAACTGCGATGCTACTCGTTGATCGCCCCACATGTCTGAAGAGGTTGTCTTTATTCCTTACTCACATTTCTAATGTCTCTAACAATGTTAGCCAACCTCCAAGGGGGACTCTTCCTACCACAAACCCAGGCGATAACATTAGTAGAACCACCTTCAACACTAGAGTTAACATTCGCATGCCTAATCCAAAGGTAAATCGCTCTTTGAATCGCAAGTAGTTCCGCTTCATTCGACTCCATAGCCATGTGGACTCAAAGAAGACTAATAACATTCTCCCCTATCATCATGAACTACACCCTCTATACCAGTCGAACCAAGCTTGCCCCTAGCGGAACCATCCACATTGAACTTATGAAAGCCTAACTCAGGTTTCATCAAAGCCAATTCCACCTCTTTTTGTGATAGCCAACCCACTGAGCTCCACTTGACCCTTTAAAAACCTCCATAAAAGCTCCAGCCTTTCCTTCAAATACTCTACTATTCCTTTCCTTCCATATTAACTATAAGATTTGTTCGTGCCCCAGCTTGCAGAGCTACCTATTTGTCAATTTCATGACTTAGGTAAAGCCTTGCCTCGAAAGATTGAAGCAATGAAGCTCGACTCAAGTGATGAAGATTGAAGAGCATTGAAGATGGAAGATCAAGTGCAAGATTCATCACCAAGTGTATGGCAATCACTCAAGGTATATTGGTCATAAATGACTTTAAGTGGAACCCAACACCTTAGGATGACATTGCCTAGGCTTAAAGAATACATTGGTAAATCATAAGTAAGCCTAGTAGTGGATGTTTGACACCAAAATCATAACATGGACCTAATATTGAAAACAATAGATTTTACTGTCAAGACGACACATCGTGTCGGCAATACATCGCCATTGACATGGACAATCAATCGTGGTATAGCGATGTATCGTCTGGAAAACGAAGGTTCTGGTTTGGAATGGTCTGTCAAACACCAGTGGTCCTAGGACGATACAATCGTACTCACAACGTATCGCTGGGACAGCGCCGATTCAATTAGGTCTATGATCGTTCGCCTGGACTTAAATGATCTGGACAAAGAATCAAAGGTTGATCATGGATGATCAATCGATAGCACGATCAATCGTGTGAACAGGGGCCGACACATCGGGCCCACGACCAATCGCCTTGGGTCTGAATAAGGCTTGTCTTGACAAAGCACTGTCAAAACAGGATAGCCTCAAGCCGACACATTCGCCTACCCACGATCAATCGCAAATGAACAGGGACAATCTTGTATCATGTTCTAGCACACCGGGAACTTTCAAGATTACTGTTGGAATCAACTTCCACACCACTCCCCACTACATGAGCACCACATTGCTCGTGCTCCCATCAAGCGCCCAAGATGATGCAAGACACGCAGAGCTTAATCCTATTTTTAGTCCTTTTATTATTTTCGTATGTCCTTGTTTTAGAAAGCCGAGTCGGTGGCTTTCCTAGTTTGGTTTAGGAGTCCGAATAAGATTAGAAGTTGTAGAATATGGAAACCACTTTCGTGGTTTTCCTAGTTGAGTCCTTTTCTATTTCAAGTTTCTAGTTTTCTTATAAATAGTATGGTTGTAAGCAGAGGGACATCCCTCATGCGAATTTATGAATTGAATTAGAATCATTCCAAGGTATTTTTAAATTTTATCCCTATTTTTCCCTTCTCTGCCTTTGTTGCAGACGATTCTATCTCTTCCTGCCTAGTTGCAGGCGTGCTTCTGCATCAATTGGTTCAGAGTCAAGGTTCTCTGTATCTCTGTTATATAGAAACGACCCTGTTCAGAGACAGGTCCCAGTATTCTCAGGGATGATCTTGGTCTTGATTTATCGGGGAAAAAAAACAGAATTCGTTGCTGACCTTTTCACCATCGCCAACCTTTGCTACAGTCGTGAAGTGATACAGAAATTCTCCAAGTTTCAGCCAGTTCAACGCCATTCACTGCTACCCAATTTCGTTTACATCTTGTTGCCTTCGTCCATCGTCCCAGGTACTGTTTTTGCAAACTCGAACCCTTCCTCTACCCTTCACCTGCACTCTTTCTCGCCTCTTTCTCCCATTCGCCAAAAACCCAAGCGAAAAAAAAAAAAGACGAGTCCCACCCAGATCCTACCCTCCCTCAGCTTCCGCTCGATTCACCCTTCGCCCTTTCGCTGTCCCTTTTCTTCCCTCTTCTTGTGCGATACCCATTCCTCTTTCCCCTTTTTGTCACTTCTGTCTACTACTCTTTCCGCCGCAACCCTCTATTCTTTTTCCATTTCCTTTCTATCCATTTTCTTTAAACCGAGACTTTACCCAAAGCTTTACCCTAATTCCATCGCACCTACCCCCTTTACCCCAACTTAACGTCACGTGCCTCATCTCTCTTATACCACACGTGCTTACGTTTTTAGTTGAGACTCCATTGGTCCTTTCCCATTTAACCCATTTACCTACCTTTTGACCACCTATGCGTCCACTTTGACCGAACCTCACCACACCCATCCAATAAACCATTTAACTGGTCCAACTCCTATTCCTCATCTAGTTCCATCTCATACCCATTTAACCGATATCATAAGCCCTATAACTACCACCCAGTTCCTTTTTATTCCCATTCGCCTGAGTCATCAAATTCTTTTCAACCCCCAACCTGCTCCAACCGTCGTGTCTTGGACTCTGTAGCACCTCGATCTGATCGCCCGCATCACATAGACCCGATAGTAGGAGTGAAACTTGGGTCGGGTTTTGACCCAACAGGAAAAAAAGTGCGGGCTGAGTTTGATAATTTCAAAATTCAGGTCGAGTTGGGTTTAGAAATTTAAGATGAACCCGACCCTACCCAAATTAATTTCCATTCAAATATTAATAATTTCAAAATTCGGGTCGAGTTTGCTTCTCGTGCGAAAGAGTCCCTTGGAGTTGCGACAGAGAAAATAGGAGATGAGAGTGAGAGGATTTCGTCGTCTATCTTCATTCTCTTCTTCTTCCTCTTCATTGTTCTACAGAAAAGGATTTCACAAATCCAATCATCACTTAGAAACCACTTTCATCGTCTTCTTCCTTTTCATCATCTTCTTCCATAGGGTTTGACTGAGTGGAGAAAGCAACGAAAGCTCTTCTGCAGTTGGGTTTTCTCCTCCTAGCGCTAATGGCTCCACTGAAATAGATAGGCGAATGGACGATACTCCACACAGAGAAAGAGAATTAGGTTTTTTATTTTATTTTAAGTTTTTTTTTTTTTTTTAAAATCAGGTCATTACCTTTTGTGTGAATTTCTTCTTTACTCATTGAGATTTGAGAAAGATTATGTCATTAGAGTGATTTAATCATTTAATAACAACTCAAAAAAATTAGGTCTTCTCTCTCTCTTTCCCCCTTCTCTAAAACAGGTCGGGCTTGAGGTCGGGTCGAGCTCATTCTCGAGTTCGAGGTCGGGTCGGGTTGGGTTCTGCAGTTTGGGTTACTAATTCGGGTCGGGTCAGGTTCAACCATTTTTATCATGGGTTAGGGTTGGGTTTATCAAAACCTGGCCCAACCCGCCCGAGTTTCAGCCCTACCCGATAGCATCAACAACAATGGTGATCATTATGTCAGCGAATCTGAGTTCAACGAATTTAAATCCGAGTTTAAAGCTGTTCTATCTGAATTGAGATCTGACCTTCAAGAATTTTTACAACAATTTAAAGCACTCTTGCACGACAGAAAATACAGACACGACAAAGGTGAACACAAACTCGAACTACGTGCCACTTCCTCGAGATGAGTGTCGACTCCTCCAAAGTCACCATCGGCGTTCGTGCCTACCCCGAAGTCAGACTCAGAGTTCATGCCTCCTTATTCAGAAGTCGTGACCCTACAGACATTGCATGTGGTGGAGAAAAAGCAAGTTGTGTTGCCGACACCACAGCCGATGCATCCGCCAAGTATTGAACCTCCACCAACACCACCAGTACCGACACCTTCACCACCACCACCAATACCGACACCTTCACCACCACCACCAATACCAACACCTTCACCACCTCCCCCGCCACCACCGCCCATTACCCAACCATCTCCATTACCCAAACTCGTTCCTATTACAGATACCGAGAATTCATCTATGGTTATTCGTCTATTATCATGCTCACCTCCTATCCTCTTATTGGTGCCTGTCCAACAGATCCTCAAGTTATGGAATGGATCAAACAAAGTATTGCTCGAAAAGTAAGAACAAGAACTCAATAGGACTTTACCCCTCTTTGTCTGATTCGGGGGGTAGGGTCCTATTGAGTTCTTGTTCTTACTTTTTCATGTCTACAATCCGGCTCATCCAATCCAATTCCTATAGGGATGATCCCAATCCGGAATATGAACCGTAAAAGAAAATACCTATTGAACCGATCACAGGAATACCAGTTACAGTACCTATAAGCCAAAGAGGAATCCTTCCAGTAGTATCGGCCATTTACCCACTTCCCTCCACATTTCATCAAGTGTATTGGTGCCTGTCCAACAGATCCTCAAGACCGTCTGCATACTCCAGTGCCATATGACGACCCCTTCGCAATTAGCTTGGTTCGTCCATGCTTGAGCCTGTTTACGATCCTTGGCTTCATCGTCCCATAGAAGGAAAGCACCCATCATCTGTGCGGGTGCAAGTTGTGCAATTACAAGCTCCGTCATTCGCATCTACGGCCTTGGTCTTCGTATTTGTTTGGTGCCTTGTGATTTTGCTGATTTCAACTCGATGACGCGTTCTTTTCAAGACTGGGGGAATGATGTAGGAAACAGAGAGCTTAATCCTATTTTTAGGATTTTATTATTTTCGTATTTAGTAGAGTCCTTGCTTTAAGAAGTCAGGTCGGTGGCTTTCTAGTTTAGTTTAAGAGTCTGAATAAGATTAGAAGATGGAAACCACTTTCGTGGCTTTCCTAGTTGAGTCATTTTCTATTTCAAGTTTCTAGTTTTCTTATAAATACTATGGTTGTAAGCAGAGGGACATCCCTCATACGAATTTATGAATTGAATTAGAATTATTCCAAGGTATTTTTACCTTTTATCCCTATTTTTTCATTCTTTGCCTTCGTTGCAGACGATTCTATCTCTTCCTGCCTAGTTGCATGAGTGCTTCCGCATCACAAGAGCAACCCATCAAGCTTAGAATCCCAAACAATTCTTTGAACTGACACCTATGTTGAGATATATTTAGTAGTTTCTTTAATTTATCAGTTACTATTATTATATTTTTCCAATTTAGTATTTTCCTTAATTGGTGTTTACCAATATTGTACTTACCAACTTTAGGGTTTTCCTCTTTTAGTTTATCTTCCATATTTTTATTCCCTTTTTCTCTATAAATATAAATGATAGGTTCTCTCCTTGATTAAGGAAGACATACCATATTTTTTGTCTTATTCAACAACCTACACATCAATGATCAACAGATTCCTCCTCCAACCCACACAGTACTCAAAATTCCAATACACCATCTAGCAAGAGGCCCCCATCCCTCAGGTTACATTTCACTAATATCTTTCCTTTAATTGTTGCCCAAGTAAATACTTGAACTCTAGGTGGAATTTTATTGTTCCAAGCCAAAGTGCAGCGTGGGGTAGGGTTCTAATAATTGGAATGCATTGTCCTAAGAATAGCCTTAACTGAGAAGACCCCTAAAGGATCAATGGACCAAATCCATCTATCCTCCTCCTCCATACAAACATATGCATCTCCCGACAGCCTTTTTAGCAAAACATATTGTTCTTCAAAAAATCCCTTAAGCCCCTCCTGAAGCTCCCTGATCATTGAGGTTGTCCCCCAACTTCCTCATAATAGTCTCTAAAGAAAGCATCCCTAATTCTGGCAGCCTTATATAGTCTAGGTAAACATCTCTTAGGACGTTTCCCCCAACCATTTATCATTCCAGAAGGAGACCTTGTCGCCTCTACCCAGTGACATCCTAATCCCATCCCTAAAAGTTGTAGCAATACTGTCCTCACCATTACCTAATTTGAAGATTTATCTTAGCTACAGGTGAGCCCTCCCTAGCTACCTTAGCTCCTAACCTCTAAACTCCCAGGTCATCGACACCATACCTACAAACCAACACCTTCCTCCAAGGGTCTTCCCATTCCAAAGCAAACCTCCAAGGCCATTTCTAAGGCAAACCTACAAAGGTCCCTCTTGTTGGGCAGCATTGGAGAACAAGATGGCTGCTCTAGAAAAAAATGGCAAGTGGGAAATGGTACCTCTTGAATATAACTCGCCTTGTGGCCAAAGGTTACACAAAAAAAGTTATGGTGTTGTTATGAAGAGACCTTTGCACTAGTCGCTAAGCTTAACTCCGTAGAGTCATCATTTCTATTGCTGCCAATCTCTACTAACCTCCGCATCAATTTGATGTCAAAAATACTTCTCTTCACGGGTATCCACATGAAGAGGTTTATATACTTCCTCCTCCTAAATTTTGGTAACCAAGAGATGAGGGAAAGGTTTGTCAACTCCATAAAGCACTATACGGCATTAAATAATCACCCCATGCGCAGTTAGAGAAATTTTGCATGGGCCCCTTCCAAATGGCTTTACCAGGTGTATTTCTTATCACTCCATTTTTGTTCGACAACAGCAACAAAGTATTATTCTCAATGTTTACATTGAAGGCATTGTCACAATGGGAAATAAGTGGATTATAAAAAGCCTAAAGATTACACTAATAGAAGAAAATGTGAGGGAATTTCATCTAAGACAACTTGGTCATCAAAAGAAAGATGACTTGGTGATGCATCGATAACATGTATTTTGTGTAGAATTTTAAAAATCAAACTAGACCATCCAATTCAACCCAGTTCAAGTTAAACCAGTCTCTAAGATGGTTGAATTTGTCCAAAAACTATTCCGATTTCTTCATCTTATTTTGTCTCTTATTCTTTATTCGCTCAAAATGTCATTTTCATTGTTACTATAATAGTATCATGGTTGCAATGTGACATCCAATTTTTTTATAATTTTTTATTAATCATTTTAAATATTACAATGCATCATGTTAATATGATGTTATGCTAATATCATGATTTAAAGTTTTAAACAGTTCAAAGCGGTTTGACCTAAAGGTTGAACCTAATTAAACCATATTGAAATAAATAAACAGTTTAGCTAACGGCTTGGTTTTTAAAACATTGATTATTTGGTAATTTAGGCCATATTGCCAGACCACAATTTAGTGAGGAGAGAGGGTTGTTCCCAGGGGGATATGTCGGGGGGCAAAACCCGAAGCCAAAAACTTTTAACGCATAAAGGTATTTTTGTCTTTTTGTACTTGATGTCTATACATTGCACTTTAAAGGGATCACTACCGTTATGGATTCATTTGTACTTTAGAGAAGTGAGAGGAAGAGAGCATTATAATCCCATTCTCAAATATAGTGAAAAAAAAACCTCCTCTTACTATGAATGTAGGCACATTGCTGAGACAAATCAATCTTGAGTGTTTCTATGATGCGGGAGCACCACCTGCAACTAGACAGGAAGATAAAATCGTCTGCAACTAGGCATAAGTAGGAGAAGAAAGATAAAAGAGAGAACCAAAAGGCCATGCCTTCAATATATGTTTATTGGATTTCCATTGAGTGTTCTTTATTACAATCGATTCCCTCCTTTAAATAAAAGGGAGAAACCTAAGAAAAGAAACCTAAATAAACTAAGAAACTTCTTAATTATTCTAAAACGAAAATAACAAATCCTAATTTTATCTTAGATTCCTAAACCAACAAGGAAAGCCACCGACCTGGCTTTCATGTTAAAGAAGAACTCTAAAAATAAAAATAATAAAATACAAAAATAGTAAATACTCCTTGGAAGCTCTACGTGTCCTACATCATTCTGTCATTGCTTGTTGTTTGTTGCACCGTGGTTCTTCTTTTCAACACATGGGACATCCCACAAAAGACTAGAAACAGCCCTAGTATAAAGAGCGAAAGGATTACAGCTAAAAGGTACTTGGTGAAGGAGGTCATCAATGACATTGATTGGGGTAATAAGTCAAGACATGATGGAACGTTGGGGTGACATATAACACAATCATTGATAGAATTGAGTGGAGAGTAAAACTTAAAAAGCCAACCCCAAATAGACTTTAATGACGATGATGATGTTGAATTGTCATAGAACAATGACAACAACGATGAGAAACAGCATATCCACAACATAAGGGTATCACTCAAACAAAAAAAAAACCAAAAAAAGGAGTGTCCATTAGTATATCCCAAACCTAGAGTATGTCAATTGATATTTGAAAGGTACATGTTTCAAGGGAGGGGGAAGGGGGTGTGGGAATCAACTTAAATATGGACCCAACAAGTAAATAGATCACATTGTAGTGATGTAAACCATTGGACGTGGAATCCGCCAAAGATAAAACATGCATGAAATCCTGGCTTTGATTGGCAAATCCTAACTACCAAACCAAGGAGAACAAGAAAAAACTATAGAGGAAGGAAGAATGGAAAGGACTTGAAGTCGTCTTATTGTCTCTCTGTGTCCTTCAAAGAGGGCAGCAACCCTAGATATTCATGAACTAAAGTTTTTGCCCACAACTCCAACATAAGGAACTTGTAAGTTTTAAACTAAAAATACATGCTCTGAGTCTACCTACAAGATACTCCACATGGCTATTTATATTGTCATAAAAAAAGACATTTATTCCATCTATTTGAGATTGGTGCTCATATATTTGACATGTATGACATTCAATCCCACAACTTTTATAATTGCAACAATGAACACTTACTAATTATTCTGCATGCTCGTCCATAAAACCATCACCATCATCAATGCCGTGCATCCACCTATCTAATGTTGGCACTTTTAAATGGATTTGGCAACTTTTTCCATAAGTAAACTGCCTATCTGATGCCTAAAACTTTTTTAAGTAATTTGATGCCCAGATGTCTCAAACTACAACCTCTATGCTTTCGACAATGAGCGCTTACCTCCTATATGCTCTTGTCTACATGAGTATCTATTTTTGAGTATAAAATAAGATAAACCACCAGTCTAAAAGAAATTGTGCATCTCTACAATCATTTTCCATGCTACTCACACAATATTTGGCACTTTTGCATTAGATAGAAACTCTTCTTCCATTTCCATAAGTCCTAACTGTCTAATTACAGGCCATAGGTGAAGGGTTAGTGTTGACCTAAGAGAAATTTATCCAGTGGAGTTTATCTGTCCACTGTGAGGCCAATCAGATCAACAATTGGGCTTGCAGAATAAGAGGTACAATCATGTACAAAGTAAAGGCCTAATGACAATTTAGGTATATCCTCACTAACAAAAACACAAGTGAAGAAGTTGGTGGAAATGAAATCTGAATATTAAGAAAATTGCAGAAGTGACTGCTAACCTTTGCAATCTCTGGATGGGATTGACATTTTTGTTTCAAGAAGTACTCTACTGCCTTCACGTCATGGTTAGTAGTTTTCTCAAACTTTTTCACCTCCTTAGCATCACTTGTACTAAAATTTTTAATGATGCCTTCCAAATATGTCTGAGCGTTTTCACTAAAAGTTGGGACCTCTGGAACTTCAGGAATTTCTGAAAGCTTCAGTAACCACTTCACCTGCAGGATCCAATGCATGACCAATATGAACACAGTCAAGTCAAGCATGACTTTTTTTTCCAGAAAGTTGTAATGTCTGGCATGATTTTTTTTGAAATTTGTTAAGCCCAGCATGCTAATGGCAAGTAAAACATTTAATATATGAGAAATAAATCTTAAGACATTCTTCAAATGAATCCCATGACAAAATTTATGATATATTTTGAAGTGAACTCAATGTACAAGGCAATCAGAAGCTACAAATATGATGCAGGAGCAAGTTGAAAGCAGCACATCTTTTCAAAAAGGTAAAAATCCAGAAATATCATAATAAAGATCGGCACAATGACATGAAAAAAACATGAAATAAATAAAAATAAGACAGAAAATGCAAGCTTGAAGGCTAAATGATGTGGGCATTGGGGAAGGTGGGTCCAAGCCCAATTCATGTCAGGCCAGGCCTATTCAATTGAAGAATACAGACCAGTTCAAAGACAAGCCCAAGCCTTGGCCCATTGGTTCATTGAGTTCCACGTGAATCAGCAAGATTATTCTCAACGTGTGAACAGTCCTAATTAGGATAGGATTGTGTAGATTAGTTATTAGAAACTATACGTTTTTAGATTAGTAGTTGCTTTGTTTAATTTTCAAAGTGGGTAATTATCAAATTAGAGGAGGGTCGGCTCCTATGTTTAAACTTAGAATTTTCCTATTTTATTTTCCATGTTTCAATCGGAAGTTTCTTTATATGTTTCAGTCGGTAGTTATTTTCTTATATAAGCATTGTAATAAGGCCTTTGGAGGGACCAAGTTTTATCAATAAGATTTCAGATTTCTTTCTTGCAAACAGAGGACTGTTTTGCTGTTTTAATTCACTGCAAGTTGCAGAGTTTTGGCTGAGAAATCCAGCCCTGTTACAGGTGTTGGCGCTGATTAGCACCGCCTGTTTGGCAGCCAGTTGTTTGTGTGTATGAAGTGGAGTTCTCTGCAAAACGCTGCAGACCCCTGTTGAGGCCAAATCGTGCAATCTGTGGTTGACTGATTGGAAGATTCAGACGGTGCTTCTGTCATCTTGTTGTGGAGACCTCATCCAGCAACACACCTGTTGGAAAAATACAGATCATTGGGTACCAGGAATTTGGGCCTTACTTTTCTATACAGACTTTCATATAAATTCCAACAGGTGTGTACATGCAACGTTGCATGGGAGACACGTTGCAGGTTAAGGAGTTGGTTCAAAGTTAGTGGGATATCTCAGGTTGTATTTCTTTTACTTAATATTTCAACTCTAATTAAGACCAGGATCCCTTGAGTTGGTTATTACCATCGACGGGTTGCCCTTAACCCACATTGATTCGTAACTTACATACCCCGGGCTCCCAGCTGTATCAATGTTTCCACTTAAGCGATCAAGTAGGCCTCTTATCCTACCTTTCCTACATCACTACATGTTAGCAACGTCTAGACAACCATGTCAAATTCAAAAATATTCGCAAACTATTGAGCCCACTCAGGGGATTTTGCAGAATGATAATCCACCAAAAGTTAGAATTTAATTATCATTGTTAACCATTTGATCTAACACGAAGAATGGGATGTGAAAATCAAGACCGATAATAGTTCAGTCACCACCACTAATTGGAGAATTCTTATTCCAATAATAATAATAACAACAACAAAAAAATAACGATTCGATGTTCAAACCATGATTGATGGCTGAATTTGTAGATGTTTTTTTCCAAATTACTTTCTATCCGAAGAGGATCCACTTGTTCTCAAGGGAAAGAAATCATCATTTTATAATTTTACAGTTCTTTTTAGAAAGTATCTAATAAATTTACTTTAGTCATATTTAAGAAAGTTTATTTTTATCCTGTAGCAAATTTAACTCATATTGGAATAATTATGTTCAGATCAGCTTCTTAGACTCGATTGTTTCTCATTCCTTGTTTTAAAGTCGATATATTGACATTAAAAACTCAAAACCATGAAGTCAATGACGGAAGCTCCAAATTAAAACAAACTTGTTTTGCAAGGCATCCAATCTAACATTAACTAAATCAATAACAATTTAACATTAACTAAATCAATAAAGCAACCTATTTGATAAAATGGCGTTGATAAACATGGCTGAATTCCAGCATCAAATACATCTCTGAAGGTCTGTGACATGTCAATTTTGTATAGGCTCAAAAGCGTTCATACCAATGAGAATTGACAGTAAAAATAATAATAACAATAACAGAGATTCATGAGTGAAGAAAAGGTCATGTTCGTATCCCAATCCATGTTGTAAATTGCAAAACCTTTTTGAGATATCCTTACTATCTCTTCATACTCTTGAAGAGGTGAACACTCTTGGAAGGCAGGTCAGTACAGCATTGAAAAAAAAATCTTAGAATAAATTTGAATTGTACCTCCACTAGCACTCGAAAGCGTATCAGACCAAATTCACTCATAATTGGGCAGAGCTCCTCAACTTTTTTCTTGTAACGACCATCCAAAGGTGATAAAGCCATTAAACTAAACAGTTCAAGGTCATGAACCTGTTCCTCAGAAATCATCTTCACCTGGAACACATAAGACATATCATCAAACTGAATTTCGCTGTCCGCATTATTTTAATGCATCATGCCAAAGTGTACAGAGGTCTTATTTTCTCCATTGTGGCAACCATACATGCAGGCCCATCTCAACAATTGAGAGTGTTCATCCAATCCATATTTATCATTAATTCAAAATAGTAAAATAAAATGAATAAAAGTGACGCTTTCTGAGCAATCTTAAAAGTTGTCAGCTGGAGTTATGTCACCATTTAAAACGAGTTCATCACATAATTACTTCGTGCTTACAACGCAACCTAAAAGGTTATGCGCACAACCGCACCCACGGTTGGCCAATGGACCATGGACTGAACCCAACGTGAAAAATTGTCCACCTATTAAATGAGTTAGATTTTCCAGTTCAATTATGTGCCAAGGTAAGTGAAAGCAATCTAGCGATTGGATGACTGAGATTTTCACGATCAACAAAGTCTCAAATTATTAATGGCCGAACAGTCAAGATTCCATTCACCATTTCCTCCAATGAATTGTTGTTAAGTGTTTAAAAGGAAAAAAAAAATCAATAGGAATGGGAAAAAGAAAGAAAGAAAGAGAAAGACCTGTGTCATGTGAACTCCAGAATCTTTCACGGAGACTCTGCGGGAAATGGAATCATCCCTTTGGTAGAGGGGCTTGAACCTTCTGAAGGAGGAATCTGAACGAGGATGAAAGGTTGAGATGGAGAGAGATGTGGAGTTGAACGTTTGAGAGGTGAAAATGGACGGTTGGATGGTGCTGGAAAGCCGAAGAGTGGTTCCCAAATCCATTGATGGAATTTTGACAAGGAAGGAAAGAGTGGTTTTTTCACTGGAGAACGGGAAGTGCTTGTTTGGCAGCGACCTGAATAATCAAATCTTTCGAATACTGGCAGTGGCAGCCCTAAAAGTAAAACCCGAACCTTAAATGTGCATCAGTAGGCCCGAATAACCCGACTCAATGTCTCACGTCCGTGCCCGAAGCCCCGAAGGCCGGAACCCATTCCATTGGAATGTTACCATTTTAAATATTTTATTCGACAGTATAAAAATATATAAAGAAAATACTATAAAACTATTACAATCAATTATTTTTATATATAAATAAAAACATGTAATAATTATATACTTAATTATATTTTTATTTTAAATCATAATAGTATAATTATCAAATACTAATTCAAGATGGTATGAATTTTATCAACTAGAAATCAAACAAAATTTAACTAGATAAAAAAAATCTAAAAAATACTAAAAAAAATAAAACTTGAATTCTGATTTTATTCAAAATTAAAGGTCAAAACTCCAAACATATGCAGGCTCATTCCAATTTTTTCTCAAAATTTATGTGAAATCCATAGAATATCAATTGCATGAAATGAAAATATATTTTAAGAGTTACAAGCATATCAAATTTCATCTTAAAATTCAACTTACACTCGATCTTAATAGTAAGAGTCATCAGACGTTCATAAATTAAAGATACTTGATAATTTTAACCACTAAGATCAATAGCTAAAAATGAATTTTCGACTGCAATTTTTTCCACTTATAGTCTATGGAGTATATTTTTATTATGTACAATTGGATTTAATATGTATATGTATAATTTTTTAAGAAAAGTGAAATCAATAGATGAAATGGGTAGATTCAAAATAGGACATTTCGGTCCCAACCGAAATAAAGTCCAGTTTTTTTTGTCAAAACCAAAATCTTCCAATCATGTTGATTAGAACAAAAAGAAATTTACTACTAATTTCTAAATCCAATTTGAGAAATGATAGATTGGAGGGACATAAGATTTGTTCTTTTGACCACTTGTCGTCATTTGAGTGGTAGAAAGGTAAATCAATCTTCTTTATTATAAAAAATATCGGTGTCTAATCAAAGTAGACCGATATTAGAGTCCAAGCATTGAGATTCTAAAAATTGACATGGACTCGCATTAAAAAAAAGTGGTGTTGTGCAAGAGTGAGATGTCCAAAGCCTATAATGATGATTTGTGATGAAATCACATAAGCAATAAAATTGTCTATAAGATTACAACTTGATTGGGTTTAGTGTCGACTCAATCACAATGCAACTTAGGCGGTTGCTTTAGGCATCGGTTTTGAGAAGGCCTCCAAATATTTTATACAAACGAACTGACATGGGATTTAATTGGGTACTTGTTGGAAGACCTAAGAATCCTAACGACCCATCAGCTATATTTTTATTTTTCATTCCCATTAGCAACTCTTCAGCAACTCCAAAATTCTCCAGTCGAACTTCTCTGCCTTCCTCATTTTCAAGTAGTCAACACCATCTTCGTGTCTTACTGTCCTTACGCCTGAGATTGCCATACCTCCGACCAACCTTTGTTGGCGACATGAGGCATGCCTTCCATCTTTCGATTCACTTACTTTTATTTCAAGTCTAGAAAGAGGCATCCCTATGTAGTGTCTGATTAATAAGAAATCAACCCCACATTGCAATGTTGTCGACCAACCCTCCCCAACACCTTGGCCACAGACCTTTCCATCCCAGGCCTTTGAATTTCAGCAGAGTCGTTTAACCCTCCAATTCCCTTTATGCTTATTCAATTGTATTTTATTATTATTATTATTATTATTCTCTTCATCTTTTCTATCTTTTTCCTTCATGTTCTTTATGAAATCATTTAGTGGTTTATTGATTGGTTGTACTAAATCCCATCATCGTCTTTCTATTTTGTTGATCAACATTTTGAAACTTACACGGTTACTGAAATTTGGTTCATTTCCTTCTCACTGGGACAAAATTCTTGTAAATCTTTATTTATTTTCACACAAAATGTTTAAATCATTTAGTATTTTTTGGATGATCCATATTTTTAACTTGCAAATCTTTGGACATAGGGAGACCTGAAAGAGATCCTTTATGTATCAGGTCACTTGGTAAGGAAACTATTGAAATATTTACGGGATAAGGAATCTATTCGGGTGCACCCATGTCAACTATATATTATCTCCATAATATCAAAACTTAATACAAAATTTAATTAGTAATTTTGCATCTCAAAAAATAAGAAAAATAGATTTTAAATATTTTTTTTATATTATATAATTAAAATTTTAATTAAATATTATTTATAATAATATCTTAAATATTAAGAAAGCTTCCTTTAGAATTTTTGTCTTAGAACTCAACTTGTATTAAATCAGCCCTGATTAAATCAGGTTTTGGGTCTATTCAAGCCTGAGCCCAAGCCAAATTGCAATTTAAGAACTTAAGTGAAGTTTGGGCCCCAGAAAACTCAAACTAGTCAAACTTGAGCCCGAGCTGAATTTGTATTTATAGGGACCTAGCTTGATTTTAAAGCCAAAATATATATACGTGGGCTTGTACGAGCTCCGGTTTTATTAGGTCTAAAAGGAATTTTCTGTATTATTCTATAAGATAAAAACTGTATATTAAATAAATGTGGTTGGCATTTAGGCTTCGGAGCCAAACTTGAGCATTTATGTAAATGGCTCAATCTCAGCACAAATCTGCTTTGGACTTGACAACTTAGAGCATCTCTTTACACTTGTCCAACAGCAGAAGCATTCAATATCAATTGTTCAAACTTCTTTATAAATTTGTCCTCATTTAAAAAAAAAAATGGAGTTCCATTTAGTCCCTGAGAGGTTTTTATGAGAGATTTGAGTTTGTAATTCAATGTTTGTCTTAGTACTCTTGGGATTCAGGTATTTTCTTTATAATTTACCATTTTTCAATGTAATTCTCAATTTGATTTGGTAAATGAAACAAGTCTTCAGCCTTCTAACATTTGAATTTCTCTTTTCATACATGTTATTAGCTCATGCTTGTTAAATTCTATTTGGCTATCTGCATTGTCGGCTACTGGTCCTATTTTTCTTCATTCCAAATTAAGAAGACAACCACTAGGTTAGGTTTGGATAGAAGATAAATTTTGAGAGGAGTGCATCTAAGGGGGTATATTCAAGAGTAAGGGTATTGAAAGGGAGATAAAAATGGGTGTTGTACCATTATATCTTCTAATTATCAAACAAGGATAATGGAGAATTATCCCCATCATCCCCTTTATCTCTAATTTGTAGAATTTAGAACCCAATTCCCTTCAGGTGACTGTAATTCTTTGTGAATTTGTGTTCTTTGGTCACCAGTAAACTCCTCTAGGCAATTGGAGTCTCATTTTCTGCATAAACTTGTTGCTCTGTTCTACTACCATTTTGCACTGCTTTTCATTTGTTTTTCAGTAGTTTATCAATTTTAGTTTGATTTCTTCGTACTTCTCCTGTTATATTGTCTTTGGGGTTATACTTAGACCTTCAGTAAACATTTGAATTTAGTACAAACGACCAATATTGTTTTAACAAGTAACACATTTGTAGAGGAACAAATAATTAAACTTACTCACCTCAGTAATTCAATCTCTGGTGTCTAAATTCTCATCCCAATCTAACTTTTATAGGTAGACAAAGAAGGCCTGATTTGATACCTAAACATCTTCTGATTTGTCTTTCTTGGCTGGGGCAACCAACACGAGCAAGTTCCTCAATCAGAAACTGTTTGATTTTCAATTAGCTTATTGTCTCATTTATTTGTAGCCATTAGCCCCGCATAAAAAAGAGTCCTCTTATTTTTCATTTTTATTAAAAAAAAATTACTCACATTTTAATATATTTTTCAAAAGTTTATAGAAATCGGGATAAAAAATTATAAATTGATCTAACTATACCTGACTTGAAATAAATATTGGTCAGATTGGGTAGAGGAGTCTTAAATTTGAATCCGACCAAATTCAAATTATAAATTAATATTTAAGTAAGTTGTTTCTTTTTTATCCATTGATTCTAGCATATGTACTCAACCTAAGTTAAAATATTTTTAAACTCTTGTTTTAATTTCTCATAGCCCAATGACTCCATTATGAGAGGAAGTACTCTTATATTTCATTTTTATTAAAAAAAAATATTTATTCATATTTTCTTAATGTTTTAATATATAAAATTGTAGTTTCCAGAAACGAGAGACTATCAAAGTGATATTAAAACTCAAAAAAAGGATTATTAATGATCTCAATAGCTAAAGATTAAATACAACTTAAGCTGCACTATTGCAACTTGTCTTTGCAAGTAGAGACATTCAAGGGTAGAAAAATCGACCGAGCCGAGATCCCGGCCGAATTTTTTCTCTCTCCTGCTCGTTTTTTTTTTAAAAAAAAAATCAAAAAAATTACAGTAAATGCAAATAATTATGGGCTTATTGAATATGTAATTTTTTCATAAAATATCGGACATTTATATCTTCTAATATATTTTTGAAGTTACGATAACGAGAAATTATATAATTAGTAATAAAATGATGAAAATTATAAGGAAAATGATATAAATGAGGAAAATTTGTAGAAATAATTTCATAATTTATTTTCTTAGTCAATGAGTGTTATTTTAAGTTATGAATTATAGAAATAAAATAAATAAATAATAAAATGATTGAAAATTACATAATAATGTAGAAAAAATATTAGAAAATGAAACTAATGGGGTCTTAATCACTTGATCTGATAACCATACAAATGTCATACATAATAATATAATGTTTTCTTTCATTTGAGAAAATAGATTTTATTTTTCATTAATAATAATTAGATAAATAAAATTATTAGATAAAATTATGAGCTATAGTTAATTATGTTAAATTAATATAATAAAAATAAAGAATACCGTTTAATAATAATGACAATGGTAAAAATATTAGACGGTAAATATAATATTAAATTATGACAATAAGATAAATAAAAGAAAATATTATACTTTTTACTTTCAATATAAGTAAATATTATATTTAAAATATTTTTTTTTTACTTTTATATTAAAAATAACTTTTTGATAAAATGTAAGAATACACACATGGGCTTCTAAGTGACCTCTTTAGGAAGCTCCGGTGAGCTCTTCTTTTTATAAAGAGATAAAATGGGTTTTCTCTTATAAACCCTAATGCTCATCTTTTAATGCCGTTCTTTTCTTTCACTCTCTCTATTAAACCCTAGCAGCCGCCACCACCGTGTGTATTTTTCCCATCATCGAAGAAGAGAAAGAAGAGAAAGAAGAGAAGAAAGCTGTGAAAGGTGTGTGATTTTTTTTCTTCAATCTTTTCTCCATATTTTCTTTTTTCTCTTTCCATTCTTGTCCAATATTTTTTAAAAAAAGGGGGGCTTTTTTTTTTTTAAAAAAAAACCCTAATTTTTAAAATTCGGCCGATATTATGACCGATAATTCGATCAAAAATTCAATCACATCGACCGATATTATACGTATCGGCCGATATAATTCGGTGGTCGAAATTTCAAATTATATCGGCCGATACGCAGAGTATCGGCCGATATTTTGACCCCTGGAGACATGTTCATCTATAAGCTGTTTATTATAGATATACAAAGCACTTTTGGAGAAGATCACTTTTTCACCTAACATATAAATTTTGAGGAATCTTTATAAAAAGTATCTAAAATAATTAAAAAAATTATATTGAATAATTGTCATAATTTCATAAAAAATAATTCAATAACTAAAAGTTGGAATTCAAAATTATTTAATTAAAATAATTAAATGGAGTCAAATTTATTTATACCAATCTTTTATATCTCAATTTCAACTAAAGTATATATTTTATTTCAAATTATATTATTTCCGTCTCATTTTAATTTTCTCATTTTAAATATTTATATTTTTAAAGAAACTTCAATTTGACTTTAAACCACGATATACTAAGAGGTGATTTTCATCAATTTCATTACATTTTATACTATTCAAATATAAATGGTACAATTATTTTAAAATAATTTTAAATTTATATGAGATAATTAAATTGAAACAGGATTAATAAATAATAAAGACATCTCCATAAAAAAAATTAAGAAATCATCGGCACGTGACGGGAAAGAACTAAAGATCCGAACTCAGTTCCGAGAAGTTCCCTAGTACTGACAAGCAAATGCTCCGCACGCTCGACGCATCTCTGTGCCACGTGCGATCATCTTCACCAACGCTAGTAACATGCCACGTTTCGGTACGACGGTCCATCGCTGCCAAAATCTTCGTCACGGACGGTGCGAGTTTGCTCCCACGATAAAAAGCAGCCTCCAGTTTTCGTCTCATTGTTTCTCTTCACGTATAAAACCAGCATACGCTTTTCTCGTATCTCCTCTCTCGGCGAGAAAAGAAAAGAAGAATACTCTCCTTTGCCTCCACGTTTTCCTCTATCCAAAACCCTAGAAATTCTCTCCTTCCTAATCTTCCTTTCCTACCACTTCCCGTTTCCATTCCAGCTCCTTCACATCTCTGCAAGCTCTCGATTCCTCGCAAGTAAGGGTTTTCCTCCACCTGATGTACCCGCCCCCCTTTTGTTGCACTAATTTTCGTCGATTCGTGTGATACCTGTAGATTTATGGTCTATCCGCGTGGAAGAGCTTTCATTGATTTCTTCTCCATTTGGATGCGTGGAAAGGAAAGCACTTTCTAGGAAAAGAACAATCCTTTAACTAGAAACTGCAGTGGGTTTAAAGAATTTCGGTGAAAAATGGCTAATTTGTAGGAAAGTAGTTTGATTTCATTGCATTCCAGCGAAACAGAAGCCAATAGAAGATCTTTCTCACGGAGATACGAAATTAGCGGTCCCCCTCCTTTGTTTTTGCACCGAATCCCTCAAGTTCTTTGTGATTCTGGGGATTTTGTCGTATTTCTGCATGAAAAGGTCTTCTATTGACGTATGCTTCATTGGATGCATGGAAGGGAAAGACCTGCATTGAAAACAACCATTTTAATCAATTTTCTCATGCGTTTCCTATTTTTGTTGCATTAATTTTCATTGACTAATGTGTTTGTACGGTTTTCACAAAGAAGAACTTCTATTGGCTTCCATCCTGCTTAAATGCAGGGAAGGATAGTATTGTCCAACAAAATAGCTCTCTTTTACCCAAACTGGTGTAACCCATTGCCATGTTAGTTACAAGCAAGGAAGTACATTTTCTTCCATGCTTTTAAATGCGACATTCTCATATTTTTTTCAGAGATTGATGGTTCTTGGCGCAACAGGGCAATTTCTGAAAGTTTTGGAGTTTTTTTTTCCCTTCAGAGATTTTTGGGTACTAATACCGAGGTTGTTGGGATGTATATGAATTCCAGAAATCTTCTCGCTGTTGCATTTTTTTTTTTTAAATTTTCATGAGACCAGTTTTACAAGGATTAATGATTTCTGGAATTGTTTTTGGTTTCATTCAGGTGCATGGAAAATTGGAAATGCAACTAATTTCTTGGGAAATAACCATTTTAATAATATTTTAATCAATTTTCGTTGAAAAATGGGTATTGTTTCCAGAGAAGTACTTCCCTTTACATGAATTCAAATGAAGCAAAAGTGTATAAGTTTTCACCAGTTTGGTATAATCAGTTTTGTTAAGATTGGTCGTTTGGTGTTGGCAGGGGAACGTTTTATGAAATTTCTAGGTATTTAAATTCATTTTCATGGATAGTGGTGGTTCCTGTTGCTATCAGCTTACTTGAGGTGGCTTTCTTGAGGTGAAAATCTAGGACCTCTGGTAATTTTTAGTTCCAAAAGCAATCCAGGGTTTGTTGCTTCACGACGGGACTTTGGTCTCATGAGAATTGTCAGGGGGATGCAGAGGTTGTTTTGTGAGGAGCAGCAGGCACTCGGCTGGAAGAAATCATTCAGCCAAGGGATTGGAGTCACCATACCAAAGGCTAGGACACGTGATAAACGGCTGAGAAGTGTTTGAGAGCTTTGAGTTTAAGACAGTGAGACAGCGGATTAGTGCTTCTGTGTGAGAGGAAGATGACTCGGATCTTGGTTCAGCGTGGTTCTTCATCAAATCAAAATCGCACTTCTGCACCTGGTTCTTCCTCAGCATCTCAGCTGTATGCACCGCAGGTTAGTTCTACATCTAAAGAGGAGGAGCAGGAAAAAGAAGTGCAGGACCCCTGTGCTTTAGATGATCTTCTTGACTGTTGTGGAAACAATGATGTAAAGACTCCAAGAAATATTGAGTTTCTTCCAGAAACAGTTCAGGGTGTTAAGAATGAGGTCTCATCAATTGACTCTGCCGATAAGGAGAAAGCTGGTACTGATGATGGTTTAGAAACTGGGGTTGTGGTGAAAGAGCTGGGCAGGTTACAAATCTCAGAGAAGATTGATGTTCATGAAAGTGAGGCTTCAGGTGTTGGTTGTTCACAGATCGTCTCTGGTACTTCTTACCCCCCTCCTCCTCCTGTTCCACCCCCTAAACCCTCAACTGGAAATTTGAGTTCCAGGAGAACAGTCTCAGGTGGCTCTAGTGCTGTGCGGATTGGCCCTTCCAGGAGGGCAGTAGCATGGCCAGTTGTTTCGACTCGTTCATCACCATCTGCCTCCCGCCCTTCTTCTCCAAGGTCTTATGGTGAAGGTGAAGGTTACAACAGTGCGGACGAGCAGAGCCCTTGCTTTGGGTCCTCTTATGATGATGCTGTAAGCTCTGCTTTATTAGGACTATTATTGAACCAAGTGTTGCATGTTCTTTTGTTCTTTTAGAATATTTTGTTGTCATACGGGATCTCATCCAGTCTACTGCACAATTGATCGATACTTTTTAACCAGTTACTCTGGCTTTCTGTGCTACTCTTTTACCTATGTCTGTATTTTCTGCCAGAAGAATTTCTATAAGTTGATATGGTATAATTAGAAATGATCAAGTGCAGGAGAGCTGATCATAATAAGGTCAGGTCCTGCCTATTCATCACTATCTATTGGAAAAAGCTTCAAATTTCAAATTTCACTAATGAATGGTGGGTATGCAAGATCCGGCCTTAATAAGATCAGGTTTCCTGCATATATATTCAATCATTCCTTTTATGATTTGTGTTTCTTCAGTATTTAGATTTCAGTGCTGACATCCATTTGTGCCTTACTAGCTGATTGCATATCCTTGAAGTTGAAACTTCTTAAATAATTTGTCCCATGATGTTGAAAGTTAGTGCCTGTGTTAGTACCAGATGTTTTCCTTACAGAAGAAGACAGTGCTGCATTTTTTTTACCCTGAATTGCATCCATGGTAGTTGAGAAACCAGATGTAACTATATTGGCTGACAATGTTACCTTCAACTTTAGCATCATACCTTAAATGAAGTGCATGTGATCTATGCATTATTGAGAAATCTTAACAGATTTTAACAAATTGAAGTGCATGATATTGAGGTCAATATGGTGGATAGCCAGAGCCACATACTTGAATGGGAAGATATTTTTGTATCCATCATGGTGTATCAAATCGTGGTCCCATCTTATGACATGTGTAATAGATGGATGAATTGGAGATCATGAGGACCATTAAACTATCTAAAGTGGACCCTATTAAATGATCTTAACCCTTTATTTTTATGGTCATAGTTTATCCATGGATAAGTACTTATATTTAGACATTTGATCTAGTGGTGAGGATGCATTGTCAATGCATCAGCCTAGAAAATATTTGGATTCAAGTGGTACACCGATGTTCGGAAAGTTCAAATTGATCACTATATGTCCCATGTAGTAGGGTTCTTGCCTGATCTTGTTTTAGAATACCTATTATTATCATAGTAAGATTTCCTTTTCTATATATATCCCAATAAACTTTTAACACCTCCTCTTTGATTTTGTTAACATTTGGTAAACCCTATTTATAAAGGAATTGTATCAGATTCAATCCCAAGCATCCAGATCATCATCTTAAACATGTAATCATGCTTCTTGTATAATAACTAATTGAGTAAATATGGAGAGAACAACGCAGACATATATTCTTACATATAGATAGCCATCATTGTATTCTTCATCTGGACCATTCTTTTGGGTAATAAGGCAAATGCTTCATATTCACCATTCTCCTGCTGATGCTAATGCTCTAAAGGAAAAGTATTTGAGGAAGTTCCTTGACTCACGTGGATGTGAGTTGAGGACCTAGAAAGAGGGTGACCCATTCAATTATCCAAACCATATGATCATGACCCTTGATCTTTTTGCTGACTATTAATCATTGACTTTTAAGGACCAAAATCACAAGGCTAGAATGACTTGGATGAGGTTAAACTTCACCCACTTCGTATGCATGTGGTCCACTACATATTCCTCCAGCCATGTGGGTCCAACTTCATACTAGAAAGGTGATCTCTGTTGAGTCTCCATATAAAAAATTTATCAGCCAGTTGATCTTTGCTGCGACCAGGTGGGGAGAGAGACCATGGGTAATTGGGTACAGGTGTTCTATAAGGGGTATTAAATAGATGAATTTCTTTTTCTTTCCATTTGATATGAGCTATTTTTTCTTTTCTACTCTTTTATGTTTGGGTAATAATATCTTAAAATAATGACTTACCCAACATAACTTTCCTAATAATGTGTGCTTCATCTTAATTTCAGAATATTTATAGTTTATTCCAATGTGAACTACTCAATCAGTTCCATAATATTTTATCTGATCGGGGTGAGAGAATGTATCTTGCTAGAACTCTAAGCAAGTTAGGGTCTAGTGATTAATTAATCTTTATTTTTTCTAAGAAATTTAAATATAGTCATCATTTGAACTGACAACCTATGTGGTGGCAACAACGAGCACTTGCCAACTGTGCTACAAGTTTTTTATTTTTATTTTTCTATTTTAAAGGTCCCTTTGCCTTTTGAACTTTGACTTCATATCAATGGTTCAAACTCCATGATACTTATTTTAGGTGCTTATCTAAAAACTGATGAGGCTAATTTGACTCAGTTTACTTCATGAGGAGCTAGCTGTCATGCTGTGATATGATGGTTGTGGTTCACTCCAATGGCGTGGCCCAAGATGGTTAGGTTAAGTGCTTGATGTAAACATATAAAACAAAATCCAAGCAGTTTATTGTGAACCAGTATCCTGATTTTTGGGAGTGGCTAGAATTGTAATGGAGTCAACTGTGATTATATTGTGATATGATAGTTGTGGTTTGAGTGTGCTAAATGCAATGTTTAGGTTAAATCTTGATATAAACATATAGAACAAAATCCAAACAGCATTTTCTGAATGTGGTACCAGCTTCTTGATGTTTGGGAGTCGGTAGTTGTATCCATCTTCACTTACGAATTTGTATCATCCTTTTGGGTTCTCCAGTTGGAACATTTGTCATTGTTACCTTGATAAGGGATGATACGATCTTCATTATGCTAGGGTTTATTAAGATAAAGACAGATGTTTATATCTTTAATAACGTAGTAAGTTGATTGAATGATTCTTCGACTTGAATGTGATTGCATGCTGTTGGCCTTGGATTGACCTCGGTTGATTGGTTCATTGCTTTCTGAGCATAAAGATACAGTCATTTGCATTTGATTTGGGTATCATCATTTGAAACAGAAGCATTGATTTAGTTCTCCTATGATCAGATTTTTTAGCTCATCTTTTCTTAAAGATTTGGTCTGTTGAGAGGAAACATGAGAAATCAGGGAAACCCCCAAAATGACATCTAGTAATTGGAACTATTATTCAGACCCTGATTGAGGGTATTGGCAAACAATTCCTATGACAAAAGTGCAATAGCTATTTCATTATGAGTTATGAGGAGATATTGTGTTGTCAACTTTCTATTCCCCATGGCATTTAATCATTTTATGAGTCCCATTTAGCTTTTAATGAATCATTCTGAGATTTGATTTTCGTTTACATTGCATTTTTTCTCGTCTATCTTGTAGAATGGTATGTTTACATACGTCAGAATCCTGTATCAATGAGACATTTAATGCCTGTGCTCTCTTTCAGGAGAAGGAACGCCAATTTGAAATTGACATAAGACGAGCAAAGGGTTTAGAAGTCAAACGAATGGTGGAGGATGGGAACTGCCTCTTTCGCGCTGTTGCTGATCAAGTATATGGAGATACTGAGGCATATGATTTGGCTAGACAGATGTGCATAGATTATATGGTATGCACATCTTGTCACTCTTAAGAACTATAACTACTGGTGTAGACTTTTTTGCAGCAGTCCCATTGGATTTGTTATCATTGTTTATGTTAGATTTGCATACTTAGTTAATCATATTATCTGGCTGGAGGCAATGGTTTGCTATTTGTTTGTACATGTCACTTGTTTTCGGTGAGAAGTGCTACTCTTAACAATTTCTACTCTATTTACACATGGCATCTTATGATTAGTGGGCACATCAGATCCAATGTGGCCTGTGCATTATGAAAGGTCATTGCTGGCTATATGATTCCTAGTATTGAAATCAATAGTCAAAATATGTACATTATTTTTATTTTGACCATTGATTCGATTGCCTTGAAGTAGATGAATCAATGATCTTTAGGCTTGATATGGTTGATGAGTAACCATGGCCAATTTCTTCAATGTGAAGAAGCCATGGCCTACCACATGCCGTTTGAAAAAAAACGAAAAAAGAAAAAAGAGATTTTTGTTACTTAAATGCAGTAGCAATATCTTGGCCTGTTTCTTTAGAAATACAGTAGCCATGTCTATTTCTTCAGGTTAGAAATTTTGCACGTTAGTTGCACTGAGTGTAAAAAGGTTTAGTTCTCTTGATCTTCTTATGATAATGGAAGTGTCTAGCAGTAGAAGTGACATTTAGCTGTCTATTACTGCAGGAGAGGGAGAGAGATCACTTTTCTCAGTTCATTACAGAAGGTTTCACTTCCTATTGCAAGAGAAAGCGACGAGACAAGGTACTGCTCATATGTCGCATTTTCAAATTCTTTGGTATTCACTTTTTTTTCTTAGAATGTTAAAGTGGCTTTTTAAAATCTAGCATCTTTTGCTCTATTATTTGGTTATGTATCCTTTTTGCATGCATGCATGCACCTCGTGTTTTCTATAATTATCATTTTTTGAAAGTTTTTTTTATTGCTATCTGTTCTTCTTCTCTCCGCTATTCTTCTAGCATGATTAATCTTCATATTGTTTGTTTGCATCACATCAATTTTTTTTTTTTTTTTTTAAATGAGAGTTATTGGGGTCCAGTGTGGTTTAGGTCAACAACTAGTTGCTGATCCTTAGCAGTCCAAGTGAAGTTTATTGTTTCATTCTTGACTTGTGCTGTTGTGCATCTGAGTCCTTTCTGCATGCACGTATAACCTCTCTTTCTTGGGGTGAAACAGTCTATTATTGCTTTTGGTGCCAATATTCTGAAAATTGAAAACAATCACAAGTCTTCTAGTCATCAGATCATTTCAAATCACAAATCATATCAGAAATCATAAGATCTTTTATGATTTTCTCAAGAAGTGTAAAATATTTTGAAGAGTTAAAAAAAAGGTTTTTGATATTCTATGCATTTGGTATTCAAAACATTATTGGTGAAATGATAAATAAAATGGTAATAGTATCATATATAAAACTTGATTGTGATTTAATCATTGTTCAAGATTACAAAAAGAAAGTCATTTATATATCATTTTTAATTACGTGTCTTCACAGGTAGCTTATATCACTAATGTTTTGAAAATTGATTTGAATTATAAGGAGAAACTAACATGTAGATGACAAAATTATAAAGTTTTTAAGAGATCATATCTTATCATAAGATCCAAATCGTTTTCTCTAAAAGTCATAATCTATTACAAGATTCAATTTGTAATGGTAAGATTTTAGTGATTATGTTGGCAGGAGAGTTAACCTTACTTGTCAATTCAATTCCGGTCGGAACATACAGAATGTGCTGGATCCATGCAAAAAAGGAACGGAATAGGTTTAGTTTTGGTACTGGGTTTTGTTTCTGCCTATTTCTCTCAGATCAAGCCCGTTCTGGCCCTACCCATTTCGGTTTACGGAATTCATATTTCTTTTATTTTTTTTAGATTTTCATATAAAATCTAACCGTTCAAATAAAAAATAGACTTCATGAGCTACAAGTGTAGAGAAGTTGAGCCTAAAATTCAATTTTTAGCTACTTGATCTTAGTGCTTTTGACACTAAGATCAAATGTCTAAAAATATAATTTTGGACTGAAATTTGGTCCAATTGTAATTAATGAAGTATATTTTCAATTCATATGGTTTATTTTTAAGGTATGTGATGATGAAAATTGGAGAAAAAAAAATGAAATGGACCCAGTTTGCCTGTGTTTTAGGTTTTGACCTTTGATTTTGAATAAACTGAGAATTCAAGTTTATTTCTTAGATTTTTTATTTAATTAAATTTGTATAGTATTAGAGTAAATACTTGAATTAGTATATCAGTAGTTACATTATTAATATTTTATTATATTTTTTATGTTGTCTTTTTTCGAAATGAAACATCGAAACAGTCCGGACGCTGGAATGTTCTGCTGTGGTGACCAAACTGGAACCGGTTCCAGAACATATCCCCATAACAACTATGGAATTAATAGTATATAAACTTAATTGCACTATTTCAGGACCAGCTTGAGCACAAGTGGGAGTTGCCTCAATGAGCTTGCTATTTTTGCTGTTGTAGAACTCCATTTTCTTTTTGTACTTTTTATCATCTGATAAGTGGTCTTTTTTTGTAACAGGTCTACGGAAATAATGTTGAGATCCAGGCTCTATCTGAGATGTATAATCGTCCTATTCATATCTATTCTTACAGCACAGGTACCATTCGACCAACCTACCATTCCAAACATATGGGGACTTATAAGATGCAGCTTCTTTATCAATAAGTAATTTTACTGTATTGTTTCTAATGCAGAACCTATCAACATATTTCATGGGAGCTATACTACAGATATCCCACCGATACGGCTAAGTTTTCATCATGGAAATCATTACAACTCACTTGTTGATCCACGGCGACTGAACATAGGTGCAGGCCTTGGATTCAGCTGTCTTCGGGGGGTGAGTCTAAGTAACAATTCTAAGTGTGTACTTTTATTTATTTATTTATTTGTTGTTTTTACATTTTATGGAAACTTATTTCTTGCATATTATGTCATGATATGTTTACTTTTGTAGTTGAAATCTTACTAAAATTTAAGTAAAAGTTATCTTTTGAAAAAAAGAGAGTAAGAGTTGAAAACAGACTCCATGAGGGAAACACTAGAATCAAAAAGTTGTTATTCATTTGTTGATTTTTTACACTATGTTACGAATTCACATAAAATACACATAATATTCATTAAGGTCATCGTTGTCATTGTGGTCTTATGAAATGATGTACAATAGCAAATGCATCACACAACTTTCATTTTCCAATCTAAAGTGTAGAACAAGGATTGACAACTCCCCAAGAAGTGGCAAAGGTGTTCGCAACATGGTCTCCACAAAAACAGGTCACTTGAGATTGAATATGGGAGCGGTTTTATGAGCAATCCGGTTACTTCCTGCTTGGAGTTTCAATTGAAATGGAAGTTTGAAGGATTGGGACTTCTCTTTTTGTACCAACTGGTGGTCTTTTTGTACCAACTGGTGGTGATGCAGGATATGTGGTTAACTGCCAACTGGACAAAACCATTGTAGTAGATTTCATGCCAAAGTGAATAATATAGAAGAAGTGAGATGGTCAATGCCCTTAACTTCTTTTTTTTTCTTTATTTTTCAGGAAAGATAAATTGCAATGCCCTTTGGATCTTGCAACACATAATGATAAGTTTCTTCTGCTCTGTGCAGATGATGTAACATGGAGACTACTCTTTAGTAATAAATTACTCATTGTCAAAATCTTAGTCACCTGGGCCCCCTTGATAGGTACTTAGCCAACGTTTAGGTTCTAATATTAGGTGGGAATGATCGGGATAACAAATTTTACTACAATAATGTCCAACTTCCTTTATGGACCCCACTTTGTCCTAGTTACAATTTGGTGAATCATCATCATTATTCTCAGTTTTCCATCTATTTGAGGTTGACTTTCTGAGTTTCACTTTTCCATTCTACTCTATCCTTGACCATATTTCCAAAAGCTAGTGTGTCATGCTCTATCCTGTTAGGTTTTTCATGGTTCCATCTCTTCAGTGTAGCTTTTATCTGCACCCTTTAAATTTTCTTTTTACCAGTGCTGTATCTAGTTTTCTACGTACATGTCCGAACCCCTTAAGTGTCTTTCCCTTTTTCCCCCTTGTAATATATGTGCACTTATTTCAAGGTCTCCCTCATGTGGTCCCTTTTAATTCTCTCTTTTAGCATTTGGATAGAAAGCATTTGCATAGGTCCTATATCACAAAACAATTGCCTAATTTGATGATCTATCTTAAGATGCTTGAACTCTTGTACATGGCTAGCATATTGGAAACCCGTACCTTGTTAGCTACTGAGAACCTATGAAATACTTTGTAGAATATACTTAATTGATCTTTTTCTCTGTTTAATCTGGAGCTTTTTGTTATTAGAAATGTATAAAAGGAGCACTATAGAAAGATTTTATTCGAAAAAGCATGGAAATACAAATGCAACATATGCCATGATCGACAGACTACTGACATTTATTCAATGAGAGAAACAATACCATTAGTGAGATGAAAAGTGAAGAGCTGTCATTTTAGTGTAAAAACATGTTATGGACATGGCGCCAAATTTATTACCATGATTTAAATTTTTGAAAAGGGGTATTGTGCAATGACACGCTCACTTGCGTGTCCTTTCCGTATCCTTGTATTCATATCTATTCATAATTGATGGTAACTATATTACAACACAACTTTACAAAAAAAAACACTATATTACAACACATCAAATGTTTAAGTACGAATCCCACATACAGTACACATTGAGCAGACTCCCATGAGCCTGTTTACACCCCTTACCTTATTCACAACTTACACTTGTCAGTTGTATTGTTGTCCAAAGGATGCAAATGCATAGGCATCTTTAAAAAGTAAAGCTATGTGGAGATTGATAGCAGTGTAAAGGGAGAGATGTGTGTTATCTTTAGGCATGTAAGGACATTAATGAGGTGTCTGATTCTTAGCAAGAGTTGGGGTTGACAGATATATCAACTTCATGGAAATGAATTGTAATTGGTCATCATCATCATCAAAATCATCGCTCTCTCTCTCTCTCTCTCTCTCTCTCTCTAACACACGTACGTGTGTGTAAATTTTCTGTATGGCTATAGATCCCCGCTCCTTGTTGAACTCATGCCAAGCTGAATGCCCGTGGTGTCCTGACATTATAATTGTTGTCTTCATTGTTACAATATCATTCTCTCTCCCTTTCTCACCCACCCACACACTCACTCTTCAGATCTGCCTTGCCCCTACCTACCCATGTGAATTGGTTCCTATCCCAATTTGAATTCATTCTCTTGATTTTTGTGGCTTTCAAAACTATGATTTAAATATTACCATACAGTGTGGGAGATCATATATATATATATATTATTTGAAATGAGTGTGGGAAATCATATTATATGAGAAAATGTATTAGGGAACATCCCTTATAGATATTTTTTAAGGTGAGAACCTAGTTGGTGGGCCTAGTTTGTCTCATGTAGGGTATTGGGACCCACCACTTGGCAGGTGCCTAATTGTTGAATCCCAATTGTCTCTGTGGGCTATATAGGGATCCACTATTTGGATCCACTATTTGGTAGTTGTCTAATTGATGGACCTGAATTGTCTTATGTAGCTGTTGGGACCCATCACTCGGCAGATGCCTAATTGATGGATCCCATTGCTTATGTGGGCTATAGGGATCCACTGTTTGGTAGTTTCTAATTGATGGACCTCAATTCTCTCAGATAGGCCATTGGAACTCATCACATGCTAAGCAGCATGCTTTTAACCACTTGCTGATCTCTGCTTGTTCAAGTGGGTTCCGACCGAAGGTTCTTCTTCGGCCAGGTTTGGTTTGGGCTAAATAATCCCTTTCCAGCCTGTCTGATTTCTTGTCTGTGTTCAAATTTGTGTGCCTAGAAGCCAAACTTGACCATTTACAATATGCCAGGCTAGGTCTACAGTTTGTTTTAAAACAGACAACTGAAATCTTGGTTTGTTTTAAGTAATGGGCCAGAATTTTTGGACTCCAGCTTGGTGCAGGCTGTGCTTGGTATTGTTGGCCCATAGAAGTCATAAATACACATATGCCACACATCACATGTTTTGACACTTGCAGTTACGCAACAGTCCTCTCCTCTTTCCAATATAGTGACAACCTACTCATGACGATGTTAGAAAGGTGACACCATTGTAGCTTACGAGAACAGAAATTGCTTGCTTGCTTCCTTTTTTGTTGTTGCAAGACCAAGTTAAGACTATTCTTCCTTTCTCTGTTTATTTGGTTTTGGTTGTTGTATGCCATCAATGTTTGCTAAGTATAAGTTGGCCTACTTCACTCTGAGCTTGAAGAGTCTGGACCAAGAAACTCGGTCTTGATCATTAACGGTTAACTTGAATAATGGTCAGGTTTCGGTGTAGATTTGAAGCCTCTCATCTGCGCTCAGGCTTATACATGCTCAAGTTTGAAAGTTTGAAGCCTAGCTGTGGTTTTTTCCACTCTTTTTCTAGTCTTCCTTGCTGAACAATTATGTTTCACCCTAGCTTCTCTGCACTTTTTGTATTAAAATATTAACCACTTATCATCATCATCATCATCATCTTCTCTCTCTCTCTCTCAATATTGAGTGAAAACTGTTCCAACAATAAAAACAAGAGCAAACATGTAAAAACTGATTTGGGTGAGTGAGACCATCTTAATGGAAAATTTAGGAAGTGCAGGACAGTATGTCTGGTTCTATTGACAGTGGGAGGCAGTATTGGGCTTGTTTGCCAAAAATACGATGAAGCTACAGGGGTTGGTTTCTCAAGGTCTCATTGCATTTCTTATATTTGCCAGTTGTTGGGATTTTACTAATAGATTTTGTTACTAGTATGCCATGTTTGGATGAGGGTGAGATGAGGTAGGGAAGTTGAAGTCACGCTAAAAAATGGAAACTTAACCTGTTTGAGAGAGATGCATCCAAACTTATATAGGTCCTCTCTTGATTGCCAATTCTTGGTCTACTGGACTTTTTAGCTAGCCTGCCAGAAATTTCTTAAAAGTATGCATGTAGTAGCATGTGGTCTACTTGGGCAGTTTTTTCTCAATGTTGTTGTTATTATTATTATTATTGTTAATTTCTGTTTTTTAAGTGCTGTTTGTTATTTTGTTCCTTCGGAACTATTGTAGTTACTGTTTATTTTTCTTTCTTTTATAGACAAATGTTGACAAGGATCAAGTGAAGGCAGCTATAAGAGCTCAGCAAGACCAACATATTGATAATGTGAGCTACCCACACTTTTTTGGAGCTTAGTGCCCTTGTATGTGCAATTTAAATGGAAATGGAAAATATAGTACCTGATTTATCATCTATAGCAAGAACCATTTTCATTTCTTCCATATTGGTATCTTCAATGCCATTTAGTGTTTTTTTTAATCATATTATTTATTTTAAAAAACCACATGTTTATCTGAAACTACAGTGGAGTAAAAAGGAAAGAAAATTTTACTCATTTAACATGGCTAACAATTATATATTTAAATATCACTGGTTCAAAATCCTGAAACCCTTGGCTTCAAATTTCCTTTTAGATACCATATCATTGAACTCCATATACTTGGGACTACTAATTTCTTTCTTCTGGGCTATGATAAATGTTTGCTTTTTCTTTACCCAAACTTATAACATGACTTGAACCCATAACCACATGGTGTTGACGTCAGGTACCTTCCAAGTGTGCTACAAGCTTTTCTTCATTTGAAATATTTGCTGTAGGCACATGTTGCTTTTAGATATTTATGTGATGCCAACCCTTGCATTCACTTTCTCACTCACTTCTTGTTATAATCATGGCTGTTTTCTAAGTAGTTTCTCTTGTTCCAGCTGGAAATCTCTGTTATTACTGCTAAAATAGTAGTAACAATAGCAGCAGCAGCAGCAAAAGGGGTGGAACGTGGTGTGTGTCTGTTTTTTTGGGGGGGGGGGGGGTGGGGGTTGCTAAGGAGAGGTCGGGAAGGTAAATGAATGTAGAATAAAAAGAAACCTATTTCACATGAACTGTACTATGCCAAATCTTTCAATGAATTCTACTTCAGTTCATCAGTGGCTATGCATTTGGTTTTGAATGGCTTAAACTTACTGATGTGAGCTTCTCATTTGGTTTCTAAGTAGTTTCTCTTGTTCCAGTTGGAAATCTCTGTTATTACGCCAAAATATTAGTTATAATAGCAGCAGCAGCAATAGGGGTGGGGGTGGGGAGGTGGCTAGGGTGAGGTGGGGAAGGTAAATGAATGAATAAAAAGAAACATATTTCACATGATCTGTACTATGCCAAATCTTTCAGTGAATTCTACTTCAGTTCATGAGTGGCTATTCATTTGGTTTTGACTGGCTTAAACTTACTGATGTGAGCTTCTCATTAGATGAGAAGTGCACAACGTTAGAGTCTGGTCCTACACAAGAAATGTCCTCAATAACCAGATTATCCGAATTTCTGAATCATGTTTGATTTTCCTTGGATGTTAAGTGGACCGAGATACCAAGCCAAATAATTTAATGGAGGCGCCTGCCCCTGCATGGACTTAATTGAATCCTTCAAGCCCACATGGATGGCTTGAATGGTCAAGGAAATAATTTGACTGCTGGGTTCAGGATCAAACCCCATTCCAACACATCCTTTGAAGAGTAGATGTCCATAAATGGTGGCTGGCTGAGTCGCTGGAGATTGGGCAGAGTTCTCAGCTCTCAGCCTAGCAAAAAAAGGAACCATCTTTGTCTCTCATAGTGGGTGTTTTTCTTTTTGATTGTACTGTATTTTGTGAACTTGTGCTCACTTGAATTTGCAACAAATTATTGTTACCACTCCAAAAGGAAAAAAGAAGTAACTATTCACATGAAACATGATGTTTGAAATGTTAACAAATTGTTTTAATGAAGGAAGCAAATTACATTTATGGTACAGAAAACAATGCCCATTTATGGAAGGCCCCCTCCCCCCCTCAATAAAAACAGAATCAACCCTTTCAACAAAAACTGAATCACATACCCAAAGCCCTCCCTTCACAAATCACCAGAGCCTTCATTCCAACCATCCAAAACATCTACTGCCCACTTTACATCCCCTATTTTACACACACACACATCTTCCCTGGAAGAAAAGAAAGTCAATTAAAAGCTTTGTGACAAAATTGCTTCCATCCCACTTGGACCAGATTGAGTGCATCCCATAATTCTGAAGCCAGCTCAAAGGATCTCTACTCTGTCCTCATCCTTAAACTTTGAAGGACATCATTTTACCCAGCTTGAGCATCTTGATTGCTTAAAGAGGTTTAAAAGTTTGAACTGACATCCATTGGAACCTCCTGTTCAGTCTCACATTACCAACCTATCTCCCACTTTTCACCTTGCCACCAGAATACTTGAGACAACCCAGTGATCTGTTGATATAGCTGCATCCTGCTTATGCATCCCCCATCACTTTCTCACTGCCTGAAGTTTGATGGAAGACTCTTTAAATCAAGAGAAGAGCTTAAAGCCATGTGGGATTTTGTGCTTCTGGATGGACCTGACTTATGTCCAATTGCAGGTCTTGAAGAAGAACCATCCCATGCCCAAACATAGGCCCTCTAACTCGGCCCCCTTTATGTATTCATGTGTTTTTTTACCTCTTTCCTCCATTGAAATCACACATTATCATTCAGTTCACCTCTCTCTCTGCTTTGTATTCTTTTGGCCTCTTTCTATAGTCTCGTGGTTAATTCTCCATAAAAGGCATTGGCTACTTTTAAATTTTTGTATATTGTGCTGTGCATGCCTAATCCTGGCTACTGCCTCCCGCACCATCCCTCTGATCCCATGTGTCTGCCCCAATTTGAAGCTTCCTGCTTTAATTCAATTTGTCTGCCATGGACTGCACCTTTCAACACCATCTGTTGGATTAAAACTTCATCCTGTCCATGAGGTTCTTTGGTTGAGATCGTTCACCAGATTCAGATGCCATGTGACTCATTCCCTCGTGTTTTGCACATGTGGCCTTCCCAACCCCTAATCCTCCTTCCGTATCGGTGGAAATATCATCTACGTGTCTGCTGACAGGATCAAATCTTCCTCATCCCTCTCCCATCTAATCTTTTGATGTCTGCCATTAAATTCTAAGATCAGGGATTTTGAAGTTTACTGAGAAACTCTCTTTTCACTAAAAGCTCACTCACTGAAATCTCCCTTGAAATATTCCTTCCATCCAATGCAATCATCTAACCACCACTACTGCCAATCACAATGAAGGTGCCTTCCATGAATGCAATGGTATTCCAGAACATTGGATTCATACTCTTCCCGTCTAACCAACGGCATCCCTCCACTTTTTCAAAGAAATCAAGACGACCCATTCACTTGTCATTTTCCAAATTTTTGTCATATGCAGAATCCACCATGAATTTCTCCCATTTATAGCTTCTAATCTATGAATTCCACTGGCAGACACCCCTTTTTCCTTTAAAAAAATTAAAATGTCCATCTACGTAGGTCTTGTCAACCTCAAACGAGATAGCTCAATTGACATACACTTCGGCTCAGGAACCAGAAGTCCTAGGATTGAGTCCCGTAGTCACCCAATGCCCGTGGCTTGCAGGGGGCTGCGTGCATCCAGAGTTTTATCCAATGGCATCTTACTCAGAGAGAGGTGGGACTCTTGAGTTTCTTCGTTACCGGGAAAAAACATAAGCCTTGTCAATGTTATCCCAGAACATAGGTCTTGTCAATTCTCCAACATTGCAGCATTCAAACCAATGAAAATTGCCCTCAATGCCATCGTCCTGAACCAATCACTGATGGCCACCTTTTCTTCATAACAGAAAAACAAAGTCCTGTCCAGATTCACCTCCTCTATTTACAATATTTCTATTGTAAACCCCTCCGCATTTGTCTGTTGGAGCACACCCCCTATTTTCTGCCCCTCTGTTTTATCAAACCTTGCCCTTTTAACACTTGGTACCCTCCTGTGAACAAGAAAACCACTTTGAACTCTTGGAACCCTTCTGTGAACAAAAAAGCCATTTAGACCTTTACTGCCTTCCAGGTTACCTCCACGCAAAATCCTCACCACTGGCCTTTCTTTTCCTTGGGATGTGGACATCATAGCGAGGTGACTGTACCATGAGAAAATGTTGAAACCAACTATTCCAGGGAACTGGTAGTCGGCAGATTTTCAACTATGAGGGTATAGACTTTGACTCTGTTTCTCATACCTTTACCAGACTACCTTCCTCATGACGAGATTTTCTTCTTTTCCAATCTTCCTCCACCAGCAATTGACAATCTGATCATTGAAATCAATAGTAGTAATGGGTCTTTTCTTGGATAAGCTTTAGGGGCATCCTACAGCTCCATCCTTTAGTCAACACACTCAGGCATGAAATGTGGACTTTTTTTTTTTTGAGGTGTAAAAAATGTGGACATTGATATAAGAAATGTGGAGAATTGATGAAAATTTGCTACTAAAGACAATTTCAAATATTTGACTACTATCAATTTCATTTTTCCTTACGTATAAAGTAAATAGCACAACTTATTTATCAATGAGCACTGTCTAACCAGTTTGCCAGTTTTGGAATATAAAAAAGCACTTGCAGAGAGAACAAATAGATGGCTGATATCTTTCAGATTGTATAAATGGATAAATGGGTTGCCCATCTTAACAGGAAAAGGGCCAGTAGTCAGTCCCTTTTTCAGTTTCTGATGACTGATGGCCCTATACACCTGGAAGGCTGAGGGCTGAGGCTGCAGCTTGCAAAGACTAGCAGAAGAGTTCCTGTTCGAACGCTCCTGAATTGTGTTGAATCCATCTTTACAGTTCCATTACTGAATATGTATCTTTTTCCTTGAGAGGTAATAACTGAAATTTTATCAAGAAGAAAAATCGAATGTATGAGAAGAAGCTCAGCCTGAAAAAGATCTTGTGCCAATCCTGGTCACTGATGGGCATGGAATTAAGCCAAAAAGTGTGTAGGAAATAATACATCCTAACATAAATGAGCAGATTTTTTATTTCTTTTTTAACCTTGAGCTCAAAAATTGATTATCCAGCAAATTCCTTTGTCAAGAAGCTGCATTGAAGGACATTTTGTTTGCAGTTCTGTAGACCTGATATCCTGGCCAAAGCCTTGTTATCACTGTGTATTTTTCCAAAAAATGTAGTACTGAATGTGTTAAATGAAAATATTGTATCATGACATCATTTGTAAAAGGATGGAATCTTTTTCTGGAAAACTATCAGTCACACAAGTGTGGCTGGATGTATGAAAATCTTAATTTATTATTTCTTCTTGTATTTTGGAGTAGTGTGTGTCCTAAAGGTCTCCAATGTTCCATTTACTGCCATTTTATAAATACTTGCATCTGAACATAAATAATACAATAATGTCACTTTTTCTTTTCTTTTCATACAGATCTTTCAGTTCATCTCGTTTTGTGTTCCAGAGCCCATGATTTCGTTGATGTGGTATTCTAGCATTGAACTGTTGGTGATGTCTGACTTATTCACGTGTGTTTCCATATGTAATTGCAGGCACTCCTTGCTGAGGGCCGCTTCTACTCAGATCTAGAGCTTACTGAGAAGGAAATTGAGCGCATGGTAATGGAAGCTTCACGGGCTGAATATCTTGCTGATGATAAGTCAAAGCAGCAGCTTGGATTCAGAGAGTCCTCCACTTCTGGTGCTGAACCATCGTCTTCTGGAGCAAGTAAGTTCTGTTAATTCTATACTAATGCTGCGTAACTTAGGATTCCTGTTCTTTAAATGGTACATATCTAGTTATTAAAAAAAAGAGATAAATGACAATAATAAAAAAAATGGGTATGTTTGCTCTTTAAACTTTGAAAATCATGTATGATAGCTATATTTACCTATAATTACCATCAGACCAAATAACCATGGTGGGGGAAGGGATGATATTTTCTCTGCCACCTAACTGGGCAATACAAATCAGGTAAATGGTGATTTGACAAGATTTTGCTGGTTGAATGCTTATTCGATATTCATTGCTGTTTTCAAAAAATGGGGAATGAGGTTTTTTTTTTCCACCCGAGTACTTGCTTTTGATTCAATAATAGTCAACTTAGTCTGATGAGGATCGAGGACTGTAAGAACTCCACTTTAGTGCATGGTCTCGAGGTGGGGGCCATGTATTGATCAAGTGTACTTTGGACACACTAAATTCCATATAATATCTTATCTGTCAATTTTAGCCATGTGATAGGTGAGGCTCATCTTCAAACAGCAGTCCAAGCATGAGTGTTTCCTAGTCTAATCTCTGAGACGAAATGCATGGTTTAGAGGTTTTTGTACGCTATGCTCTGTTTCTACCAATTTTGAAGCTGACGAAATGCATGGACAGCAACAGGGTCATCAAGGAGCGAATCGATGTTGGATAGCCAAAGGGAAAGTGCTGTACCGGACACTGTCCTGAGCAATAGCATGCAGATGTTATTGTCCATGGGGTTCAGTTATCTGCAGGTGATTGAGGCTTACAGCATATTTGGTGATGATGTTGATTCCATGGTTTGCTATCTGCTGGAGATGGGCAGTGGTAGCAGTGCTCCTGGAAGCCACAACAGGCGGAAAGGGAAGGCTGCCGAGTGAGTGAGGCTCTGGTGAGGATATGAGGGATACAGGAAAATGGGAACATGT
The DNA here is from genome assembly GCA_022113865.1 of Chimonanthus praecox. Lineage (NCBI taxonomy): Eukaryota > Viridiplantae > Streptophyta > Magnoliopsida > Laurales > Calycanthaceae > Chimonanthus > Chimonanthus praecox. The sequence goes on along the minus strand of CM039087.1, from coordinate 14,040,566 downwards.
CATTTATGCTATCATTACTGATGCCATTGAGAGGGCTGTAGAATTGATATTATCCTTATCTATAAATCAATTATATTATCATGCAAATAAACTTAATAAACCTCATTTTCGAATGTATAAGTGTCGTTCTCTATTCAACTTATCTAATATGCCAAACTAAACAAGCACGTTGTTGGCCTTATGCATGCCTGGAACAGGTATCAAAACAGAACTTGAAAAAAAAAAAAGTCTGCAAAACTCATGTCAGTGAGAGGGCACAAAAGATATCCGGAAAGGGAAATGTAGGACATGATATGGTGTAAAATGGAGTTGAAAAAAGTGGTTTAAAGACAAAAAATGGTTAATAATTATTATTATCAAAGACACGTGTGGCTGAACTCTCAAGGCCTCACATAAGGTCTGGGACCCAATTGATAATCGCATTTTCTTTCAAACAATGCATTGGTTTCCTCGATTCATGTAGAATATGTGGGGGATTCATTTTATTTCACACACAAGCAGTAAGACAACTAATAAGTTTTCTGAGGAATCTGTGCATCAAACGATGGTCATCCTCTCAACATACGGTACTGGTGTCGACTTCCTGAACAGAATGATGCACCTTGTATTCCAGTTACGAAGCAATGCAATGTTGGTATAGCCTTATACTCGGAAAATCACATCCATATATCATCCATTACAATTTACCTTAAAAGATGACGTTAATATATACATAATTACCTTAAAAGATGAAGAGGCACTATCAACACCTTGGCGATATAGTCAGGGTGGTGTGCCTGTAGCTTTATTTTCTATTCGGGTCGTTCAATTTCTATCAACATGTTAAGAAAGAAACGCCATATTGGTTGGAAAATAAACCCAACCTGCCACTCAAATATTCATTTAGAGAGAGATGTAAATGTTTTGAGAATTAGTTAAATTCGTAGGTCTGAAAAAAAAACCGTCAGTGCCACTTCAATAGTAACTATGTTGGTCCTGTATTAGATGCACAGGGTCATCATATCTAATCATTGTGGTCAATGCGTCGGTAAACTAGACATGACAGGGAGTATCACCTTTTAACATGGAAACAATATCCACCCCCGACATCTTATGAGCTATAAAATAATTTAAAATGAGCTTCGTCAAATCATCTTGGCTTTGATTTTAAAATTGAATTATAAAATAAATTTATACCATTTCAATTGAATTTCAATTAGAAGGATAAAATAATGTGGGATAACTTAAACTAATCATTGTATAGGTTCACTTGGCCAAATTAAGCCCACTGTTGATTTAGCCCTTCGAATTTCTAACGTTGGAAAAATTTAGTCTTTGAGGTTTTAAAAATCAAGTGTATACTTATTCAATCAAGACGATCTTTTGTAAATACCTTTCCCACTGTCCATCAAATAGGGTTTGATGCTCCCGAACAAAGATCTGGAAATTAAAAAATAAAATAAAATCTCGAGATTTTTCCAACCAATCTATCTCTATATTTGCCTCAGAAGGCCACAAATAGGGCTCCAAAATGAAGGTCTCGAGATTTATTTGAAGCATCTAATTAGTCTAGGTCTTTTAGAGTATCTAATTAGTCTTTGAAACATGTACAAACTTCTCTATCCACACACATTGAATAAATCTATAAAGAGTGACCCTTTGGAGTGGAGTTAGATCAGTAGTTGTGTAACACTCAGATTTGAATAAAATTGAGTAAAGATCTAATTCAAAGGGTGCAATTGAGAGAGAAGAGGGTGCAACAGGGCCCACACTTGGCTAAAGACTGCATATAAATGAGCACCAGTTCAAGGGAAATAATTATATACGATTTTTTTTTGAAAACAGAGACATAAATCTAACATTAATAAAAATCCAGATACAAGGAATAGAGGGGAGAGTACAAGAGGTGTGTACAAACCTCACCCATCAAAAGGTAAAAAAGAAACAAAAATACAGAAAGGTTACACAGTATGCCTCAAAACTATGTCAATTTAGGGCTGCAACTCGGGTTGGCGGGTTTGGTTTTAATAAACCCAACCCTAACCCATCTTACAACACATTGAACTCGACCTGACCCAAATTAAAAACTCGATTTAGTCAACCCAACCCGAGTTTGGAATACCCTCAACTCGAATGTGTGACCCGACCCGACTTGACCCGAGTTGCAGCCCTACAGTAATGGGCCTAGATTTTTGGAGGAATTTTTGCATGGAAATAAATCAAACTAAGGGCAGAGATTTTAGATAAAGATCAGCCCAGGATTTTATTAGATCAGGAGTATCTTTTGGTCTTCAAAAAATCTGGGTGAAGATAGGAAAGAAAATAAGAAAGAGATAAGGGATCAAACCAAGCATGGTAACTGCTGGGTTTTGCAGTAAAAATCGGTGGTTAAAACGTGTGACTAACAGAGAATGGAAGGCTAAAATAGCAGTTGTTTGAAACAATTAGGTCCCAATCTAAGTTATCCCAAATATATATATATATATATATATATATATATATATATATATATATATATATTAAGTTAGGAAATTCAGGTCGGGTCGGGTTGAAATTTAAAGACCTCAGTCCGACCCGACCCGAATTTTGTGCAGGTTTTTCTCTTCTCATCCCGACCTAACCCTATGGCCCGATTCTTGTAACCCGACCGGCATGATTTATCGGATCAGGTCATGTGGGTTGGGCCAAAACTCGGCCTGAGTTGCAGCTCCACCTACGCGAGAATAAGGGAAAAAACTCAACTCAGACTGAAATGAACACCTCCTCCCAAGAGACTGTAGGCATGGCAACATGAAGATACCAATGATATAACACATTGATTCTCACCCCCTAGGTGCATAACCCTCACAACCGAGCATCATCCTAAGAATACTCAATCAGTAACATCTTCATTGCCGAATGAGTCTTATATACCTCGATATTCTCTAGAAAGTAGGTGACACTGTTCGACGATCGTGCGGAATACACAAACCTGATGATGCCATTCCTACACGATCTCCTAATGAACCTAACAATATTGACCAGTTTCCAGGGAGGGTTTACCTTCCTGCTAACCCAAACGATTGCATTTGTAGAGTCTCCTTCAATGATAAAGTTGTCATCCCTAATACTCATCTAGAGAAAACTTGTCGGCCTGATAGCCCTGAGTTCTGTCTCATTAGATTCCATGACTCCTACTGACTCCGAGAAGATTAGTCGCATTCTACCCTCATCATCGTAAAGTCCTTCTCCTATTCCTGCTGAACCCGATTTTCCTTAAGTTGCACTATCAATGTTAAACTTGAAATGCCTTTTTTTACTGATTTCTCCTAGTCCACCCTAGGTTTCTTTGTTTTTTTTTGCTTCCTTTTATACATCCCTCCTACGAAAGGTAGAAATCTTCAGGGGAGCACCCAGAGAATTCCTTGCATAGAGAGAGCCAACATACTAAGTTCCATTTGGCCTTCTCGAAAACCTCTACCATCGAGCCCAATTTTCCTTCAAAGATTCTATTATTCCTCTCTTTCCAAATTGCCCATATGATTGTTGTTGGAATTAGGCTCCATGCCACCCTTCTTTTATCGACAAAAGGCCCCCTTTCCATTCTATGATAGACTTTCCTATTGTGTTGTTTATCACCCATGAGCATTCCATCAAGCTAATGAACAAGCGCCAGATCCTTGTCGCATAGGACAGGCACACAATAGGTGATCCACCAACTCCTCCCCCTCTCCACAAAGTACACATAACTATGAAGCTCCCTTTGGGAGGAGGCCTCGATTCCTTAGGTTCCATCTGACTAAGATCCTCCCTCTCGATGCAGCCCCAGAAGAATACTTGTATTCTTGGTAGGACTTTATTATTCTAGGCCAGGACACATAGTGGATGATAGTCTTTCGCTAGGGAATAGACGAATCTAAGTATAGATTTAACTGAGAAGGACGGGTCCACGGCCCAAACCCACCTATCCTATTCCTCCATACTCATAACATATTCCTTTAACAAGCTCTTGAGGAAGCGAAGTTGGTCTTCCTCAAAATCCCTGAGGTCCTTCTAAAAGCTATACTCCAATGTGGGTTTCCATTCACTTTGCTGTAGTAGTCCTCCACCAAGGCTTCTCTATCCAATGCCGCTCTAAACAACCTAGGAAAAGCCTGGAATTTGATGATTGATTTGATCACTGATGATCTTTCTGTGGCTGCCCTATTACCTAGTTTCCAACCCCCTTCATCCTGTAAGCCATATCTAAACACTAACATCTTCCTCCATAAGGAATCTTTCTCCAAAGCAAACCTCCAGACGCATTTGCATAATAGTGCATGATTTCTTCCCCTCTTGCTGTAAAGCCCTAGTCCCTCTTCCTTCTTCAAATTTATGACTTCACCCCATTTGACGAAGTGTATGCGCTTCTTTTCTCCCTTTCCTTCCCAGAGAAAAGCCCTTTGTAATTTTTCCACCGTCTTAGCGACTCCTTTCGGCATCTCAAATAAGGACATTAAGTATGTTGGTAAGTTCGTTAAGACAGAGTGAACTAGGGTCAACCTAACTCCCAAAGATAGGCAATGCTTGTTCCATGCATTTAGTTTCTTATCCACCCTTTCGACTACTGAGATTCAAAATGACTTGGATCTAAGATTTCCCCAATGGGTAGACTCAAGTGAAAGGAACGTTTTCAACTCCATACCCCAACTCCCTCGCCAAGGACTCTCTAACTTAGCCTCCATGCTAATACCAATTAAATTGTTTTTTTTCCAAATTAATCTTTAAACCAGACACCAATTCAAAGCATCGAAGCACCGCTTTTACCCCGAATAACTCCTCTCTAGATGCTTCATAGAACAATAGGTGTCATCAGTAAATTGTAAATGGGAAATAGGAGAGCTACCAGAACCCATCTCAAGTCCCTTTACTAGGCACACTTCTTTAGCCTTGACCAAGAGGTGGTCTAAGGCTTCAGCGATCATGGTAAACAAAAAGGGTGATAGTGAGTCCACTTGCCTAAGACCCCTTTTTGTAAAAAAATGCTCATTTGTGAACCATTTACTAGTATGGAGTAGGACGAGTTCTGAATATAGGCCCTCATCCATTATCTCCAAATTCCATATGGACAAACAGATAGTCTACGAAATCTCACTCAACATGATCATAGGCTTTATCTATGTCTAACATTAATAACATTCCTTTCTTTTTATCCCTACGCTTAGAATGTATAATTTCGTTTGCTATCACGATTCCATCTAGGATTTGTCAACCCTCAATGAATGCACCCTCTCTTTCTCCTATGACCTCACTAATTGCTTTCCCAAGTTTTGCGGCAAGGAGTTCAACCAAGAGTTTTTGTAAATGCTCCCAACTAACTGATTGGTCTGAAGTGCGAGAGCTCCGAAGCTCTTTCTTTTTTGGAATTAAGGAGATTTGAGTTTTTAGCTCCTTGTTTAGGATGCCTCTAGAGTGAAACTCACTAAAAAACCTCAAGAAATCCACTGCCGAAGGAAGTCCCAACAAGACTTCAAGAATTTGAAATTAAAGCCATCTGGACCAAATCAGGCGCCTTATCTCCGTTAACACTTCCTAGTACTTCTTTAACACCTCCTTTACCTCAAATTGTCTCTCCAACCAAGCAACTGTTTCCCGAGGTATATACGTACATGTTAGGAAAATGTTCACATTACTCGCCCGAAATTTCAAGAAAAGCGAATCCACAACCCCAAATTTCAAGTTTCAGAAACACCGAGCAATGGATATTTATTGTAAGAACGAAGAACTACTGTTAACAAGGACGACTCCAAATAGTAGAGGGCAATTCTAATTGACCTCAAGTGTGTTCTGGAACATAATATTCAGAAAATTGTTACAGCCTGACATTCGCATTCAAATCATTCAATGTTTTCTTAGACTTAGTTTGGCAGACTGCATGATTAATCCAATCATCATTAGTTTGTACATTTTTTTTTAAGTTCGCTTATAACCAGGTACTAGACCAATATTTAAGAAAAATGTTTTGCTTCATCCTGGAATTTCTTTTGTCGAAGTGTTAAAGAAACTAATTTGTCGTTTTAGTGCAAGAACCTGCCTGAATGATTAAGACAGTCGTTTTAGTGCAAGAACCTGCCTGGCTGATTAAGACGAAACGCGTACCACAAAAGCAGAAGTCAACATGTTATATAAAAGATTCATATGAAAATTCAAAAATGAAGATTTCTATAATATTTGAATTATTGGTTGGTTTTAGTCCATTCTTCCTTGCATTATAGGTAAGGCAAAGAGCTTTCTTTAAAAAAAAAACATCTAGTTCCATCTTTCTTTCGTTTGTTAACCCACATTTTTCTAAATCCAGAGTCCAAGTATCATACCAGAATTTAGTGATCAATCCATCACCAATGAAATACTATTAAAATGAATGGCTTTGCTTTGGGGATCAGCTTGCATATATTCTTCCACACAGGAGAACAGCCAGTTGGAGGAGAATAGTCCCAACTCGATTTGGATTTGATATAACACAATATGAACCAGTTGGTCCATAAAAGGAAGTCCTCAATTCAAAGGATTAAACTCCAACTGGTACCTCCTCTCCCCCTACAGTACCAATACTTTCTACTAGAATGCAGAACTATGGATACAAATTTGGACATGGATAACTCCATATCTTTAAATCCATAGCACATACATACACAGGAGTCCTGCTCAAAACATATTATTACATTATTTTTATGAATTTTCACTTTAAACATATTACAGATTCCATTATTTCTTTTAACTCTATCAAATGAATCAGCCTTTGAAACATGTTAAATGTTACATGTGTCATTTGATTAACTTCTTATCGTTTCTTTTTTACAGTAAGATTTTTTATAATATTTTTTGTATATTTTTATATGAAAAACTATGCTAAAATGAAATCATTACAAGTTCAATACAACCTAAATTACGATGATATGACCGGTCAAAGCATATTTTACAGAGTATCCAGAAGTATCATGGTACAGAGAAGTGCCAACATGTAGAAGTGTCCAACATGATACATTGAGCATATACGAGTGGCTAAGGCATTTTCATTTCCACTTCATAAAACCTCTAATACAAATATAATTTCAGTAAAACACAAGTTCATTCACGTTTCCATGTTTGATAGATTATCTCTATTAACACCATACGTTAATATTTTTCTGAATCAACAAGGAAAAATATGCATAGGACTTTTTTTTTTTTTCGGAAATAGAATATGTATAAGATTTTTCTTCTTCCTAAACATGTTTCTGAGTAGCTTCAATGAAAGAAAAAGCACTTATCATGGGTCTACTAATTCGAGTTAGTTTAACCATTAAAAAAAAAAAGAGAGATCATACAGCTCAGCACTTTAGCCTTTCACTAATATATGAACCCAAAAAAGGGGAAAAAAATAAACTACATTGAATATTTGAGCCTTTTGGATGGACCTTGGTCAATGATAGGATCAACAGGAGGAAGTTGTGGCTCAGACTGTTGCTGGGCTTCTGATCCTTTTTCCGGTTCTGAGGTTGTTGGTGGAACATACCCTTCTGGAAAAGGTGGTGGGGGCGGAGCTGGTGGCAGCTGCAATATAATGATCACTTCGTATTAGAAGGCAATTGCTGCAACAAATCTTGATCCTCAGTCCATTTTACAAATGGATGGAATAATTTGGACATTCAAAATCAAGTTTAATTGGGTGAATGGGGACCCTCACCCACTACGAATGGTTGGTAAAGAACAATATTCCAGATAAGTCATAGATAAAGAGGAAAATCCAATACCTGTCCATATTTGAAATTAAATTAAATGTGCTAGATAATTCTAATTACACACCCTTTTTGGTCATGCACAGCATTGTTTACAGATGTTGTCAATTATACTGATATGAAGGGAATCAATTCGACGTTAATAGGTAATATAAAAATCTTCATAAAAATCCATTTTAGTGTGAACTGTTTGCCATTTTTCTTTTAAACTATCCATTAACAAGAAAAATTATAATGGACAGCATTGCTTCATTGGATGGTATTTTCTTTTCAGCATTACCCATTCACATTGAGATCCACTTGCTGCATGAGTATCACTGAACGGTCGGTCCTACCCATACAAAATTTTGGTAAAAAACAAGTAGCAATTCTAGGACAGGTATCAAGAGACAGGATACCAGCCCAGTCCATGACTATGCCAAAATTTTCAAACAGGAAATCACTATGAACATTCAATATTGAGTTGCACATTGAAACTGATGTGTCAGCAAAACAAACAGAGTGTGGGGCTTGTATGAGCCACAAATATATCTTGATTATCTTGAATCCTAAATTTTTTTTTTTTTTTTTTTGAGAGAGTGGATTTTGTCGCAACTTTTTTGTTAGAAGTACAGCAGTTGAAGCAAGTAAATTGGATAACTTTATCAGATGAAAATAATTTCTAGTCAGGATAGGATTATATTAGAAGCAAGGAAATAAAGGCCTCAGCACGTAAGCATTCAAATGAGTAATGGTACCTTCAATTAAAACTCATTCAAAGGATATACCCTCAAAAAGGGGGAAAAACAAATCTTATGTCTTCATTTGCTAGTACTCATATTCTAGTGCCAAAGGATCTAACATAGTAGTTAAAGCACAAGGTGCATATAAGGTGCCAACAGGTCTTACAGCGTTAAGGCGTATGTCTAGACATGAGGCTAATTTTGCTTGATACACTTATTTAGATACTTCAAAATATGTGTATATTCATGGATTTATGTTCTTACTGCATAATATAATATTAAATACTAATCATCAAAATCACCAAAACATATTGACATTTGAGCCGCCAAGCACATTATATAAGCACGTATGATATACACACACAAATATACATCTAACAATTAGAATTCCTAATCAAGTATTACCAACAATTACTTCATCTTACCTATAACATTGGCCAGCCATATAGACACCCGGACTTTCTTTATCTACACACCCGTTTTCAAAAAATTGGATGAAATTACCCTTTTGCCCTTCCACTTAATACCGCCGCCCTTTTGTTCGGATGTGGGATCGACTGAACTGCTTGCAGAAGAAAGGGAAAAAAATTGGTCAAAGGGCCCCACCATTGACCGAAACCCAAGGTCTTCCTTAGGCGTAGAGAGGTGGGCGACCACGGTGGTGTCTATCCTAAGGGCAGAAGTGCATGATCCACTTGGATCTAAGAAAAAACCTACAAAATTGGGTTTCGGTCGCCCTAAGCAGCAGTGGAAGAAACTGGCCAGAGGAGGATCCCACGTGAGTTAGATCAGAGATCTGATAGTACAAATGGATAGACCATCAAAAAACGGAAGGGGTATGGTGGGTCCTGCCAGCAGAAATTTTCCTGAAGATCTGGCCTTAGATCAGCTGATCAGGAAAGTTTCTGCCCGCGGGACCCACCACACCCCTTCCGTTTTTTGATGGTCTATCCATTTGTACTATCAGATCTCTGATCTAACTCGCGTGGGACCCTCCTCTGGCCTTCCACTGCTGCTTAGGGTGACTGAAACCCAGTTTTGTGGGTTTTTTTTCTTAGATCCAAGTGGATCCTGCACTTGTGCCCCTAGGATACACCACGATGGTCACCCCTGGCCCACCTCTCTACGCCTAAGGAAGACCTTGGGTTTCGGTCAACGGTGGAGCCCTTTGACCGATTTTTTTCCCTTTCTTCTGCAAGCCGTTCAGTCGATCCCACATCTGAACGAAAGCTTCCCACTTTTCGTTTGGTGGATGCGGCGGCAGTATTAAGTGGAAGGCAAAAGGGTAATTTCACCCAAAATTTTGAAAACGGGTGTGTAGAGAAAGAAAATTGGGTGTCTATATGGTTGGCCATAACATTTACTAACCATTACAAAAACAAACAACTTTAAAAATAGATTTATTATAGAAAAAAAATTCTAAAAGAACTAGGTGAAAGCCGAGGCACAAAATGCACTAGTCAAGGAGCAATATGGGTTTAAAGCTTAGCTAAGGGCCTAGGTAGGAATTAAGGTGTGCCTTTGATTACTGTGAGAGCTAATAGGCAGTTCATCCCTTTAAAAAAAAAATGACCAAATCCAATTGTAAGTGCCCAACCCCAGATTGTAAGGGCTCCAATGATAAGGACGATGAGAAAAGGTAGTAGGATCCCATAACATTCTCCAGTGACAAGCAGCTAATAACAGTTCAATTGAGCATACCTACTTCATCCCCTTCTTTTTAGAGGAAAAGATTTTGTTGCCTGTGGGACTCAAAATGAGGTTTTTTGAGTGAAAGCAAGAGCTTGAAAAAACAAAGCTAGCCAAACCTTGTTAGCATAACTCACTCCATCCCAAGCCATCTAATTAACTGAATTTATAGATATAGTTGACATACTAGCGTGATGCAAATCATAAATAGCAAGTTAAATGAATATGGAAGCATCCATCTCAATTTAATCCAACATCAAGAAATTGGAAGTAATGCAAACCAAAATGTTACAAAGTTCAAAAATGTAGTTCCATTAAGTGGCTATACTAGTACATAATAAGAAAGGGTAACAAGTTGGCCTACCAAATTCTTGTAAATGACAGGTATACCAAGTACACCAATACTGCTATTGATACTAATTTGCAGTATCCTACAGTACCATGTTTTCTATTTCCACAAGTTCTATGAAAGATTCATTATTCCAAAATTTCTATTTATTTTCTTAGTTTTTTTAACAAAAATGTTTGAAATGAATTTACTTAGTGATACTTTCATTAGATTTTGGATTATTCTATCATTACAAAAAAAGGATTGTTCTAAAATCTAAATAAAAAATAAAACTTCAAATTGGAAAATTTAAAGTGTAAAACGGTGTGAACTTTTTCCAGTGGAACTCATTTACATTAAATATTAGTACACGATGCACATTGATGTCAATGCCCTAGAATCATGTTTCAGTTTCCTCTCTGTATCTGTATCAGGACACAAAGGCCATGGGTCTTAACCCATTCACTATGTGGGGGAAGGCATTTCTCTATGGCAACATGGTCCTTTCATCTGCTGGTCTTCAAAGTTGATGCACAGGAGTTCCTGAAGCACATCATAACATGGTTTAAGATCAATGTATGATCTGCATGGCACCAGAGATGGGTATAGCTTCTATACACCCTTAGCTAGGTTCACCCAAAACTAAAATGCATTCTTCATGCAAACATCAACATGGCATCAGAGGAATGCATCTACTCCATGGCACTCTAGAACTTGTATATAAGTTTTATCCACCATTGGTTAGATTCATCCAAAAAACACTAGCATCTACCATCTGAATTATTGCAGATTAACATTTTAAGTGTTGTATAGAAATCCAGCGTCCACTTGTGCCCGTTGCTAAATGTTTGGGTAGCTGTACTCAAATACTAATGTGTGCCAATCAGATAAGCTTTCTTGTATGCAGCAACCTTATCATAGGGCATAGAATACCAGACAAGAACCGACATCCATATCATTAACAAAATTCTTGGGGAACATGTATCTGTTTGAAGCTTTCACCACAAGCAATTATTAAAATTGAGTGATCTCAATGTCTTAGCAAATGTTAAATTCTTGAATTTCCTTATCACTTTTTATTATTATGGAAGGTTAAGTAAACCAAAACAAGCATCCACAACAAGCAGATTGCAGAAAATTCAGGTTAAGATCCAGGTACCTTGCGTTGTAATTGTACAAGAATATGATCAACTCGTTTCACTTCCTTTAAGTCTATCATCTCCTTACCAGTCTTTGGTTCAAGATTCACACTTTCATTTTCACCATCAGCTGCAATACAGAAGGAATGTAAAGCATAGCACCGACATACATAATGACTTTGAAAAAGCACATCCAACAAGTGTATCTCTCATTGATTAAGAATGTTGAAACAATGGAACCCACCCTAGATGGAGGACACAGATAATAAATCAGAGATTGGAGGGTCACACATCCATTTGTTTTATGACCATCGCTGTCTTCCTTTCAAATGCCTCTTTGTAGAATGCCATGTAAAGAGTTAGTCTTTCAATATAAAAGATTTTTATGATTGTGATCCCTTACTTTAGAGTCAACATAATTTATTACACAAGGAAAGCCATAAAGGAGTAATCCATAAAGAATAACGGCACCGATAATTACAATAGTAGAACTAGAAATGATTTAGCTAGGCCATAAACAGCCAGTATGCCATAAAAACCCCACTTGACATCTCCAACTCCTCCACAGATCTGAAGCAGAAACAGTGAACTCTCATATGGATACTACCTATTGCATGACCATCTATTCATTTATGAAACCAAAATGAGAATCCAAATGTGACGAATCATAGCTCACTATAGTCACTCTTCAAGTGGATCTAAAGCTCAAATTAAGTATATTGATAAAATCTGGTTTTGTTGGATAAGAATCTGAAAATTATCTGGTGTAGGTGGCAATGGGTTTGAAGACTGGACCATCCAATCAAGGCTAGGTTGTAACTTGAAAAACAAGGGCAACATCTGTTGAAGACTCTAATTTATTCATTTACGGAAAGGTGTACATGAATTAGTTTAGTTGTGAAGATTACTTATGATCTTCCTCTTTTGTTATATATCATTGTCTATATAATTCTGGTTTTACCATTCAAAAAAAATATATAATTCTGGTTTTGAGTAAACATTGTTAGGGACATCAGGAGGTTGAGTAGGCATGGAGGATCACCTTCACACATATAGCTGTCTGTGAATAGTGTTGCAGACTACCTAGCCATGGTTGGAGTGCAGAAACAGAGACCAGCACTGGCGCTTTTCTGATCTCGGGCTATTTATGGGTGTATGGGGTTACTTATACTTGCATTTTCTTTATGCTTATTTTGGAGCATTGTATAAATAGACTCCATCTACTAAATATCCTTTTTTTTAGCAGTAATAAAGGTAATTCATTCAAAAATAAAAGGTACAAATACATCAAAAAAGGAAGCTAAAAGCAATAGACCTAGAAAGGGGAAGAAAAACATGAAAAGGAAAAGAAAGAGAATAAAAAATACAATCACAAGATATTGTTAGGTCCTCGGTTTGACCGAGTCTATGTATTGTCAATTCCGTGACCGAGCGTGACCATGTGGGTTGGACCTTGCCTTGGAAGAATTTGAAGATGTTAGAAATCTGCTGGAAGATCTACTGTGCATTGAAGTTTCTATACCGGACACGTAATTGGCACACAGATAAGTGGACTTTAGGTCAAGCCCAGACACCCTAGAAGTCGATGGTTAAAAAAAATTGGAAAACTGAAAAATATTTGGTCTCAGCCTCGAGCTCTGTCTCGACCCCTTGAGACTGAATCTGGTGAGAGCAAGCCTGTCAAAAACTGTATTAATCCTTGGCTCTCAGCCTCGAGGATTTTGTCGAGGCCTCGAGACCCTCCATATCTAAGTAAAAATCATGACAGCCTTATTCGACATGTGCTCTTTAATCTTAGTTGTACTTTGACTCAAAATTACACAAAATCTGGGAGGGACAATCTGGAAAAGGCTCCTCATGATTGTAATTTACAAAGATTGTGGAAAATCTTTTTAAAATCTCAAATGATATGGAGCCACCTCATGGGTCAAAGATTATGGAAAAGCTTGAGCCACATCATGATTGGCAATCATATATAAATTTGGAAACATTATAAGGCTCCTCACAACTTGAAATGTCGACATTTATGGTATGACTTGGTGTGATTTAAAGTCAAAGATTGAGGAAAATCTGGAAACATTTTAAAGGCTCCTTTTGATTTGAAATCTCGACATTTATGGTAAGTCTTAGTGTGATTGGCAGTCACACATATACAACAAATTAGTGATCTGGTCGTTGACAAAACATCACTAGAAGTAGGGTGCAAAATCTGGAAATCTTATGAACTGTATTACCAAATACAGCTTGGAGGCCTCGAAGAAAACTTGGAGGCCTCAAAGCTGAACCGTTGACAGAATTTATTATAAATGCTTGGTTGTTTATTTTAATGGACAGATCTGAAAAATTGGAAAACCCTAACAGCCTCTAGAGACCATCCACTACCTTCTCTCCTTTTCTTCTTCATCGTCCTTTGCTAGGAAACTGAAAAAGCATTCAATGCTTGTTTTGTGAAGAAGATGAGGACTTTCCTCTAGGACCAAAATCCAGTAATACCTTTATCCTAGAACCCATGTTCCGTTGTGCCAAAGCTAGCTCAAGGAAAATCCAGATCTGAAGGAAGAGGCATGGAGACATCAACAAGAAGAAAACACTTATTGAAGAATTGTTAAAGCCCAAGATAAGTGTTCCTCCGTACTTTTTCTTTTATCAAAGTTGTAAGGTGGATTAGAATAGTATATTCGAACCACCTAAAGAAAATAGGCGTCGAAAATTAGACCATTGGGGTCGAACCTATATAAAAAATTAAATTGTACTATCTGGGTGTAAAACTCATTCATAGTATATTGGGACGACCGTAGAGTTGGAAAGTCTGATAGTGGATGTAGGTTCAGGTGAACCGAACCACTATAAATGATTGTGCAATGTGGTTTGTTTTGATGGTTTGATTCCTTTATTTATCACTTGCATACACGTTTATTCCGCTGCACATATTTTTAAATTGATTTATTTTAAAAAGGGAAATAAAATCGGATCAGACCTATTCCCAGCTTAGCAAAGTAGTTTGTCACATTATTTGTTGTATGGCTAACATGAACGAAAGATACATCAATCCCTATTACTGAGACTCTAATCTCTCTAACTTTAGTGATCAATTTCCAAAGAGGCACCTGTTGTGGGACCCACCTCTGAACATAGTTGACCAGAATCATCCCAGTTTGGAAAGTTGACTGAGAAAATTGCAAGCTATGTAATTTAGTGTAATTGATTATTTTTTATTTTATTTTCTTTTTAGCCATCGTAATTGGCTCTTTCTAATCTATTTATAGTTGTTCTCCTTCGATTATAGACACATTCAAAGAGAGTGATTCCCCTCTCCCAATCTTTCTTCTATTTTCATTATTACTTTTCCTTTTTTCCAATATTACTTTCAACATGGTATAACGCCTTTGTCCCTTAGCCCATTTGATTACATTTGCCAAGTCCCTTCAATCACTAGTTTACCTCGCCCAAGGATTTTCCATATGGCCATTTGTTTTCGTGGGAGGGTTGCATGAGTGGACGGGCTACGAAACCAAAGATTCCGGTTGAATGGTCACCTCCTCAAAGAGGTGTCATGAAATTTAATGTGGATAGGGATTCTAGAGGAAAACAAGGACCGGCAGGGATAGGTAGTGTCCTTAGAGATCATAGCGGCCAAACATCTTTGGTATTCACTAAATCAGTAGAGGGTGAACTTCTCAGCATCAAGAGAATGTTGACCATTTGGATAGGTTTTGGGGGTGGAAAACTAGTTACCGAGGGAGATTCGGCAAATGCCATCAAATGGACGAAAGGTTTGAAGCGACCCCCCTAGAGACGATTACCATGGTTAGGGAGATTAGGACATTCATCACGAGACTCGAGGTATCTTTTGTCCAAATCAGTCGTTCAGCAAATGGAGTGGCATACTTTTTCGTTAAGAACGGAGTCAAGGGTTTTGTCTCTGGCGTCTTTCAAATTTAAGGAGGATAGAAACAATGGAAGATTGGATTGCAAAGGATGGGATCTCTTTTGTTTGGTTGGTTTTTTAGATTTACATGATGTATTTTACTTTTGTTTTTCTTGTATTTGCTGGGTCTACATCTTTAGACCCCATGCATACTCTTGTACCTAATTTTTCTTTAATATATTTCTCTTTTACTACCGCTCAAAAAAAACATGGATACATACCCATACCCATATTATCCCAAGCAATATAAGCCAGTACATTCATTTCATGGCTGATCAATTGGTTGGTCTTGATTAATAGATAACAAAATGGAAAAATGTACTGAACTACAATTACATGTGCACAATTCCACACAAGCAAGGTTCTAATTGGAGCTCTATCAATTGACCTACAGCTTCTAGGGGGGGTATTACATGGCCCCAATGCATTTAAAACAAAAAACATATAGAGAAAACCAACACACCATTCTTATGGTGGAACCCAAGGAACAGTGGTCCAACTGTGCATTGCTCACAGATGGGGCCCAACATAAATGTGATATGAACTGTTCGAGGCCATCTTAGATATCTGATCTAGCCTCAGAGATTGAACTTTAAAAGAAAATTAAAAAGCAGTTCTGAATAAGTCCAATGATAGGACAGTGAGACCCTAATATGTAGAACTTTGGGTCATCCCCCATGAACATTGTCGGCACTATGAGATCAATAACTTGGATTGCCAAACCATGTGAACCACTTAAATTTGTACAGAATGAACAGAAAAGGACACCATTTCCATGCTAATGAATTAGGAGAATCAGGACCCTAATAAATCTTCTGATCAAAAAGACATTGGCAATTAGAAACTTAGAAGCAGGACCAATAAAACGATATTAAGAATAAAATGTGTCACCATATCCAATCTTTTCCAACTTTGAGGCAGCAGTTGTGAAAGCCTTTGATATATGATACAAAGCACGTGCCTGCCATATTGATACATAACTGATACTTGAGAGATGGCTCCAAAATACCAAATGAGATTCACAATCTATGCCAGAATACACCATTGAGTACTAAAAGATACTGGCAAGAAACTGTAGAGTACTAAATCATCTACTCTATAACATGACTGAGAGCTACAATACAAGATATTGCTTTATATGAGAAAGAGATGAAACATGTGGAAATCAACCGAAACTGATGGTGGTTATCACAAATTGGAATGACAACAAAAGATATCCATTCATATAGGCTATAGTGTGTCAGAACAATACTGTCAGATGTGAATCATGGTAATATGTATTTGCACTAGATATGAACCTTGAGGGGAAAAATGACAAAAGCAATCTTTAAAGTACATTGACAAAAGTATTGCAGGGAGAGGGAAGAGGGAGAGGGGGTTGAGAGAGAGAAAGGGGGAAGTGGTATACTAGATATTCTGAACAAGAAGGATAACATAGAGTGTGCACGTAAGTGTAACAAAGAAGCAAAGTTGTCTATAATAAACAACATGAAACTTAATTTTGAGCATCCCTAAGAGGTTGATTGTCTATTTCCTCGAGGAAAACAATCCATGGAAAGCAATTATGTTTCTGTTCAATTCATTTCATCCAATAGATGCTATGAAATCCGGCCTCATGTTGGGCTATGGAAACCTAACATTTTTGTTGTTTGCACAAAAATCTTTATTTTCTTTGAAAATGAAGAAAGAGTTGTCTTGGAAAGCAAGAAAAACCTCCCGCTTTTCATCATTAATCTACTCATTTTCCATGTGTAGAAAATGATAAACAGCCACTATGGGTATGTTAGTTTTTTCCATTGAAAGTAGGATATTCAAGTAAAGGGGCTTATGAAGGAAAAAAAAAAGAAAGATTTTTATAAG
Source organism: Chimonanthus praecox (assembly GCA_022113865.1). Taxonomy (NCBI): domain Eukaryota; kingdom Viridiplantae; phylum Streptophyta; class Magnoliopsida; order Laurales; family Calycanthaceae; genus Chimonanthus; species Chimonanthus praecox. Next base: position 14,023,185 of record CM039087.1, on the reverse strand, counting down.
AAGCAAGGTGGTTTTCAAATTTTACTTTTTTTTTTCCAATGTTTGCTAGAAGATAGGAATTTCAATGAAAATAGACATTGATGCGGTTAGTGCCACAGTTTGACCAAGTCCCTATATTGTCAATTTCGTGACCGAGTCGGACCTTGCCTTGGAAGAATGAAGTTTGAAGGATAAAGATCCAAAAGCAAGCTACGAGCATCTCATCATGTGTTTGGAAACCATCCAGGTAAAATGGACCTTAGCAGACTATAGGACTATAGGTTGAACCCAAACACCTCTAGGCTAGAAGACTAGAATAAAATGCAAAAGGGGCCTAGGAAGACCTAGATGACCTGGACTTACCCCTGGGATTAAACCTTAGAATCCATCGTTTAAAATTGATATAACTTGTAGGACTCTTAGGTTAGATGAAATTTGTCTTGTCTTGGAGAAGCTCTTGCAGTCTATCAAATGTGATCAAACATCAGTTAAATCATTATTGTTGGATAGAGCATTAAACGAGCTTTCTGAAAAGTCCAAGATCACTCAAATCCGAATTCGGGAGCTCAAGTTATGGTTGTTTTAGTGAAGTGGGTGCTGAGTGAATAGTGTCTCGAGCCCTCGAGGCACTGTAGCATCTGAGAGAATCTGTTTACAGTCAAAATTTATCAGCTCTCAAGCTCGAGCCTCTAGGAACTGTAGTTTCGAGTACTTGAAGACTATCCGATGGCTTAGCTGTACTAGCCGTGGTAGGCTCCTCGAGCCACAGTACTCGATGCCTCGAAGACTAACTGTTGTGAACAGTAAATCTATAAATACGGCTCGTTTCTCTAAGCAAAATTAGGCTAATCAAGTGAGAATAATTTTAATCTATCCCAGACTCTCTGAAGGGGTTCCAACCTTTGCAAATCATCCCAAACCTCCTTCAATCTTCTCTAATCACTTTAACAATTGTTAATGGTGATTTCAAAGCTATCTTAGCTTTAAATGAAAGTGATTAAGAGATGATCATCTAGGGAAATCCTGTAGCATTATTATCCTACCCTAGATCTAGCCTCTCCTACGGTTACGCAATCACTGGAGCATTTCAAGCATCAAGGACCGAAGCGAGGAGGCATCTTTCAAGAACACTATTAAGATCGTTTGGGAGCTACAAAGGCAAGTGTTCTTGTATTTTCATTGTTATTTTTGTAAGGTGGATTAAACCTTTGTGATCGAACCACCATAAAAATAGGTGTCAAGGAGTAGGACCTTGGAGGTCGAACCTTTCAAAATTAGGAGTGTAATGTTAGGGTGTTGACCCTATCATAATATGTTTCGGATAGCCCAAGGTTGGGTAAGTCCAAGAGTGGATGTAGGTTGATTAACCAAACCACTATAAATCTTTGTGCATGTGTGGTTTGATTCGGTGGATTGTTTATTTGCACACACAATTATTTATTCCGCTGCACATAGCTCAATTGATTAATCAAGATTTAAAAAGGGTAATTAAAATTGGGGATTGATCCTATTCACCCCACCTTCAAGGACCCGGACCCGTGCATTGATCTAGCCCGGACTCACAGATACTTGTGTAGAATGTAGATTTCCCTACCTGAAGGACCATCCACAAGTAAATCACTTCTTTTTTTTCTTTTTCTTTTTTTTTGGGGGGGGGTCTGGTTTCCTTCCAATTTTATTTTGTGTAAAAAAGACAAGCATGCCCTTATAGTTCTTATCTCTTCCTTTCTAACTCATATGATGGGGAAAAAATGTAAGACAGGGAAACTGGTTAGAGAATAATTCCTGACAGGACAAGTATAACAATTGTTAAACTGGTTCCCAATTGAATCAGGAAACTCTATGCCATAAAAAATTTCACCTGTCAAAAGATTTTTATTTATAAAATTAAATGGATTTGAGAATAAATGCAAAGAGTTGTGTCTAGCAGGACAATAATAAGTTGAACTGATTTTGTAAAATACTTAGATTGAAATCACAACAGCCTCAAATGTAACAGAAATTTAAAAAAAAAAATGCAGCAGTGCCAATAAACAAATAGCATGAAAATAATAGAAAATGAAATGATCTTTTTGATGCCTAATAGTTAATGAAATACTTGACATGATAATTATTTGAAATGAAGGAAAATACCATAAATAAAAGCATGCAAGGAAAAAAGAATTACAATTCGAGCTGCAAAGACATTGCAGAGCTGTGGGGCTTGATAAATTGAACCATCTAGAATGTAGTAAGTGAGCATTGGTGTGACTTTCTCTGGTGCATCTCTTTTTTGTTTCCGGATAACAAAGAGATGAGGCTCCATAACTTCACTCAGAACGTACTCATTACCTGTCATCTTCCTACAGAAAAAACAAAAGAAACTTATATTAGTAGTTGTATTATTAGAAAGAATTGGCATATCCGTTATTATATCAATAATATATATATAGGCCCAAAATAGTTTTTTTTCTCAAAAAGGCGACGGATTTTATTAATGATTGAGAAAGTTCACGATGCCATACAAGATGTAACAACCAGCACTCAGATAAATAAGCTTAAAGAAGGAAAGTGCTAAGCTTACCCTGAAATTATACCAGTTTTTGATATGATAAGTCATTTGGTATCTGAACTCTTGAAAAGGTAACCAATTGTGACTTACCACATGAGCATGAAGGAGTAAAAGGGCATAATTTCAGAGTAAGTATAGCAACTCCCATAAAGGAGAAAAAAGGTGGACAACCACACCCTTGCGGCCAGACATACCAAATTCAGTTTAACTAAGGCTATGGTCAAAATGTATAGTTCAATTTACATTTATGAAAGTAGAAATGCAAAATCTAAGAATTGATAGTAGAAAATATAGACACATTTGTTATAAGACACAGTAGCATCCCATAATACTATTCATTTAAGTGTGTGATTAATATTTAGGTAAGCAATGGATAATGACTTGTGACCTTTGCCAAATGTACTAATGCATAGTTGGTTGCACATTATGGTGTATGGAAGTGTACTTTTTAACAGATTTCCTCATTTTTAGTCAGTGCAAAGCATCCATTTCTATCTTCTAATCTCATTTCAGTTCCATGCCTCAAACTACTGGGCACCATCAACAGTGAGGAAGACCATCATCAATGAGTATACCACAATCAATATTGGGTAACATCTTTGCCTCATCCATTGAGACCACCACAGTGGCAATTCTATTTACACATTCAAGTTGATCTAGAGTTGAAAATTTGGGTAACTGTCAAGCATGCATTGATCAGTGTCACAATCAGTACATAATGCATAGTTGGTTGCACATTATGGTGTATGAAAGTGTTTTTTTTTTAACGGATTTCCTCATTTTTAGTCAGTGCAAAGCATCCATTTCTATCTTCTAATCTCATTTCAGTTCCATGCCTCAAACTACTGGGCACCATCAACAGTGAGGAAGACCATCATCAATGAGTATACCACAATCAACATTGGGTAACATCTTTGCCTCATCCATTCAGAACACCACAGTGGCAATTCTATTTACACATTCAAGTTGATCTAGAGTTTAAAATTTGGGTAACTGCCAAGCATGCATTGATCAGTGTCACAATCAGTTCTATCTACAATCCAGACTTTGAACCATTCAATTCAAATAAAATCATATGGAATACATTTGAAACCATACACAAGAATCATAATTATCCATGAATCATATGAGGTACATACAAATCATAGTCTATAGGCATGGAGCAATTCAAGACAATATTTTTGGTAAAATAAGATATATTACTTTCTATTCTTTACCAATACATCTCCATGTGGAAACATCCAAACCACAAGAAGTTTTTTTTTCTTTGTGCAAATACTCTATACTTCTGACAAGGAATGTGGGGAATGAGGATCTCTCTCTCTCTCTGAGGGAGGAGGGGAAGGGATGCGATTCATGGCTGTGGGCCACTCTGAAAGAACCTCCACTTATGAAGGAAATTATTGTTACTGTAATATCTTATTATTTTGCCACTTTCTTTTTAATTTCTGGAGATTTGTAGTTACTAGTCAAAGTTAAAGCATTAAAAACATCATTGAACTTCATATTTGTATTTGGTGCTTTTGGATGGTGTCTGGGAGGAAATTTTGATTGGAGTGACTTTTGCCAGTATTTGGAGTATGGAAGAAAACAGGATGGGGCCAAAACAAAAACAAAGATGAGACTGATATGCAAACCCTAAGATAGACTGATGCAATTGCTGTTAATACCAATATCACAGTGTGGTATTTATAGTTAAATGTCATCCAACATGTAACAAATATTTGAAATCAAAACCAGAAAAATTAAAATTTAAGAGAATTATCTTGAAACAAAAAATAACAAAAAGGATGGATGGTATAACCATGCTCTGATTCTCTTAGATACAGTGGAGATTGGGGTCTGAGACCCTTTCGCTTTAATAATGCATGGTTAGAGGTTTCTAAGTTCATGGATTTGGTGCATTCTTGGTGGGAGAGTATTTGGGTAGAGGGGTGCGCGGCTATGTTCTGGCAATGAAGTTGAAACTCATAAAGCAAAAAATTGAAGTTTGAGCTAGAACTAATGCGAATAGTAGACAAGAATAAGGAGAAGGCTTTAAGAGATCTCAAAGCATGGGAGGCAATTGAGCAGGAGCATGATTTATCAGAGGAAGTGCTAGTAAGTAGGAGTTGTGAATCTAAGTTATGGGATTGTTTGCATAAGGACAAGATAGAATGAGGCCAAAGTGAGAAGCAAAGTGAGAACCACTGATTGACCAAAACCCTAGGTCAATCATGCACAAATATAGTAGAGGTAGGGGCGCAATCAAAAATAAAGGGAAAGCAAATGGGCCCAACCAACAGTCGTATGTAGAAACCAACCTAATGGATGGAATCAAGACTGGGACAATCCATAAACAGTACATATATGGGTTCAAATCCGTGGAAAGCCAACAGATCTAAGGACAGTCGTGGAGATTGTAATGACCCGACCTGGGGTAACGGGTCAGTTGTGACGGGTAAAATTAATTTAGAAAATTATTGTAGCTTAAATTGATTTGTTAGTTTAATTTGATAATTTTATTTGGGAAAAACACAATTGAATTTAGGGATTTAATATTAGTCCCCGATTTTACACTTTCTCCCCAATAAGAATTTACAAATTTATCCCCTTCGAATTAAATTAAGGGAATGGGAAATAAATTATCAACTTAGATTTTAATTCCCCTAAATTAGAATCTCAATTGGAAATATGCAATTAAGAATGTGAAATCAATAAATAAATTCCAATTTTAAGTGTCTAGAATTTAATCGATGATTGACAAAATTAATAAAAGAGAAATAAAGGACAATTTATTAAAATCAATAAATTTAAGGGACCACCTTCCCTTGTCGAATTTAATTGTCCAAAATCCTTTCACCGATGGGATTCCTTATTCAGATTGGACTCTTCTTCTTCCTTGTTCGTTTGGGACTCAAATCCCTACTTAAATGGAAACTGTCCAAAATCCTTTCACCAATGGGATTCCTTTACCAATAGGACTCTCCTCCCTTTAAGAGACCTGCGAACCCTTCCCTTCTTTTACCCTTTTCGAAACAACAACCAAATCTCAACGGAAATCGCAACAGAAACCTCAGCAGAAGAAGGGAAGGAAGAAAACCCCAAATCTCTCTCGAGTTCTTGCTCCTCTCCTCTTCAAAGACCATTCCGGACCATAGTGTGACCAGCTTTTATCGTATTTGTTCCCAAATTACAGCAAGTAACAGGTATGTCCCTCTAATTTCCTCTATGGTCTTCTTCTCCCATGGGTTTCTTCTTCCTCTTCTCCCCTTTGTAAATTTCGAGCCAGCCAACTAGCCAATCCTTATTGGATGGTGATGATTTTTTTCCCTTCTTCATTCAGCGGTAGGATCAAATAAATTGGTGACTCAGATCTATCCCCAATTTCTTATCCGTGAACAGTAATCACTCAACCTTTCTCTAATAAAAACATCCTAAGTTGGAGACTAATTTCTAACCCCAGATCGGCCAATTAATGGGACTGATTTTCAGCCCCAGAAGCATTGATATTAAGGACTGTTTTCAGCCCCTAGCTGGCTGATTTCAATACTGGTTTTAATCTTAGTGTGACGAGTTACAGAGAACTCTTTCTCCAGCCGAGATGGACAACACAACCAGCCTGAAACTACCTTTAAGTGAGACTGATCCAAGTCCCCTTGCTGCCAGCACCATGCGTTAACATCTTTCTTTGTTTTACCCGTGGCTTAGTTACAAGTTAAAACCCGGAATCTTATTACCTTGCCCTCTTACAGTGGTAATTTCAAGATAGTACCCACTGTATTCAATTGGTCTGATTTAATATGCTTTGCTACGATTAATTACTTATTAAATTAAAAATACTTAGAGTTATTGTTATCTTTCCTAAAGGCAGCCAACCTCTAAACCGCTCTAAGTTAGGACAGTTTTCATAAATAAATAAAATAATAGAGTCCTAAGTAATTATTGTGTTATGTTGGCAGCAAATTTGGAAACCTTCACTCCTAACCTTGGACCCTAGTGTAACCTATAAGGCTAGAGTTGGGACAGCAATCCACCTTACTTGTAATTAAAAGTACTTTCCCAAAGATACTTAATAATCCTCATATTATTAATACTTGGAACTTTTAAATCGTATTCGCAGCAAACTTGGGTTCTCAAGGCTAGTTATCTCTTGGAAAGCGTTTGGGTTCATTGTTGGCACTTCACAAACTTCTAGGTGAGGGAAACAATTCACTAAATACTTTGAAACATGATTCCTTATATTCTTATGTGTTTAGGCAATGGAATATTGTATTTTGTTGTGTGACTAGAATATAACTGTTGGATCTAAAATAGACTGGGTGTATGTTAATAATGGTTAAGATCCGGTTTTCACTCACAGTAATGTAAGGGAGATTTGGCTAAACATTTTATTGGCCGTGAGAAGACTCAGTCCGCCCGGATTGTGGAGTCTAACCATTAATATTGTTGAAAGATCCAATGAGTTATATTCGTAGATTGATGGTTATTTGTATGTTGTCTGATTATTAACCTTTATTGGACATGGTTGAATGTTGGTATATATAATTCAAATATTGTGATGCATGGACTAGTGTTATGTTTATTTCAAGGTTTATGCATGCTATGACAAATGAGATATTTCGTATGATGTTATAATCTGCTTAGATTGAGATTTATGATTTCATAGGCATGTTATGAATATTTAAACATGTTTGTCGGCATTGAGCATAGCATTCTCATATTCATAGCATTGGGTATGAGGGTGCGATCCATGATTGTCACGAAGACCACGACGGTGGTAGTGTTGTTAGCCTCACTTCATGTGGGAAGACCAGTATGGTAGATGAGATGCGATATCCGTGACAAGTCATGAGGGTTGTTACTTGGTGGTAGGTTGTGTTATCCTCACTTTATGTGGGAAGGCTATTAAGGCGATGTTGTGTTATCCTCGATTCATCGGGAAGACCACCAAATATCAGTAGATGTAATAATGGGTTGGAATATGGCATTTGGCATTGAGCATTACATTTTGCAAAGGCATGAGCATGAAATAAATTGTTATACTTGCTTATTTGAAATATCATTGAGGAAGTAGAAATATCATATGCTATGATTGTGTTATTGTTTTCTTCACTGGGCATAGAGCTCATCCCTTACATTGCAGGCAATCCCTTGGACTTGGGTCTGGACGATAATCACAATTGAGCTTAGACGGCGAGGAGTCGATGCAGAATTCGTAGAAACGCTTTTATTATTTAGGTTATAAGATGGGTGCTTATTTGTTTTGGGACTTTGAGAAAGTTATTTATTTGTTTTATTTTTATTTGTGAAAAACTTGGATAATAAATTCAAGTATGGATTAATTTTGAGAATGATTCAATTTGATTTTTATGGGAATGTGAGTAAGTAATGCGTTTAGAGATCTTTATGTGAGTGATATTTATCCCTTTAGGTTATTTAGAAGCTCAAATGAGATGTTATGTCTTCAAGCAGGTTGTGGACTTGAGGAATTTTGGTGGCTTGTGACTTTAATTATGTTTGTTTTGAATTTAGCCACAGATTTTGAAAGTAAGACCCGTTTAGGGCAGCATGTGATTTAAATTTGTACAGTCAGATCACACCCGTCCAGGTGTTGGAAGGCGGGGCGTAACAGAGATTGTCCTATGAACCCAATAATAAGAGAAAAACCAAAAGCTTGATCTGGAAGTCGAAGAAATGCTTGAAAAGAAAGAATCCTTCTGCGGCAATGACGAAAAATTAGAGAGGACCTATCCTGACTCATACATGTTGAAAGGAAAGAAAATAATGAAAAGAAGAGACAAAAGCTAAGAGAGAATAATTCTCTGTATTGTATTTCTTATTTTGAAGAAAGAGTAGTAAACATGCATATATAAAATACAATAAGCCAATCAAGGTGGCAAATAAGGAAAGAATAATTAATTACACCTAATGACATTGTAGGTCAACTCTATAAGAAGACGTAGAAAATTCAATATTACAACATAAATGGAGCTTGTGACGATGCCCACATCACCCATGAATCATCATCTATTCAACTACTAATTCACTTTCATATCTCCTACAAGTTTCTTACAAAAGCAGTAAAATATGATAGCAAATCCCATATCTGAAATTTCTTGCAATGATGATTGTGAATTTAACATGTAACAATGCATGCTATAAGTAAAATTGAAGCACTTTCGAAATGTAAAAATTGGAGCACTTTTGAAATGTAGTTTTGACCCTTAAATTTTTTAAAGGATTTTTTGGCATTAAAATAGGATCACCTTTGACAATGAGTTCTCTTAGCAGATACATAAAAGAGAGGAAATGGGAGATGGACGTAGTGGAAGTAGAGTTTTTTGTCGTTGTAGGGCCACTCATGAAAAAGGGAGTGTGTTATTCACACACAAGCTTCCAGTCAAGTGGCTATTTGTTCAACAACAGCTGATTTCTAAAGCAAATTCCCATCTTTTTTGTTCCTAGCAATGTAACGACCCGTCCTGCTAGCACAATATTTTCCGCTTTGGGCCCATACACACAAGCCACCACGGCTTTGCTTTGGTGTCCCAACCCATTGTTGCTTCCAAAAGGCCTTATGCTAGAAGGAGAAAGGCTATCACTTATATACCAGGGAATTTCCAATGCAACTAGCAATGTGAGACTTTTTTTCTCCATCACATTATAGACCCCCTCTGGGGCGGGGTATTACAATCTATCCCCCCTTTAAAGCTAGAGCTGTCCCCGGCTCTGCACACAAAAGAACCAATCCCACACCCTTAGGCAGAGAATTGAACCATTCTCTAATACCATTTGTGACGACTTGTCCTTCTAGCACAATCCGCTTTGGCCCCACTCACACATGTCCGCACAGCTTTGCTTTGGCGAGCCAACCCATTGTTGCTCTCAAAAGGCATTTTGCTAGAAGGAGGAATACTACCACTTATATACTAGGGAATTTCCAATGAAACTAGCAATGTGGGACTTTTTTTCTCCATCACATTATAGACCCCCTCTGAGGCAGGGTATTACAAGCAATGCCTGAGTGTCAGCATTACAAGATCCCTTCAATCCATTCCATATTGTGAAAGGAAGCAGTATTGTGACTTTTCTAATGGCTCTAATTCCCCCCTTCCACCCTCTCACTCTCTTCTTTTTCTATTCCTTTCTCCTCAAAGCCATACCAAATTTCATTTTGGAGCAACAATGCCAAGCATTTTTAAGTTTGATAAGACCATGTTTGATAGTGGGGCTTATTGTAACGACCCATCCCGCTAGCATGATATTGTTCACTCTAGGCCTCACACATGGCCCGCACAGCTTTTAATTGGCGAGCCAACCCATTGTTGCTCCCAAAAGGCCTCATGTTAGAAGGAGGAATGCTACCACTTATATATCAACGTTCTTCTCCCTGCCTGGGCAGTATGGGACCTTTGAACACGCCTCACTTGCGAAATTCTAAGACCCATACACGCTTTTCACACATCCAGAGGTATTACAATCCACCCCCCTTAAGACTTGAGCCGTCCCTGGCTCTGTACCTTCCACAGGCCAGAGAGTTGAACCAATCTTTGATACCATCTGTAACGACCCATCCAGCTAGCATGATATTGTCCGCTCTGGGCCTCACACACGGCTCGCAAGGCTTTCAATTGGCGAGCCAACCTACTATTGCTCCCAAAGGACCTCATGCTAGAAGGAGGAAAGCTACCACTTATATACCAACGTTTTTCTCTCTGCCTGGGCGGTATGGGACCTTTGAACACACCTCACTAGCGAAATTCTAGGACCCATACACTCCTCACAAATCCAGGGTTATTACACTTATTGACATGGTCAAGACAATGGATAGACATGGAATCATGTCAACTGCAACATGAAAGTTGGACCTATTAGATGATTTTAGTCTTCAGTTTTGAGCGACAAACAATTGGATAAATAATTTTGTCTTCAACACACTATCCAAAGATGAGCATGAGTTAGATGGATGTCGACATGGGTACCTACCAATTCAAAGGGTAGAGTGGTGTGTTCAACAATTTGGATTAATCATTTTATAGGCCTCAATTAGATGTTGTACACTTGGTTGCCTGCCTAAGCTTTTGTACTTTTACCGATGACTCTAAAGGGGAAAAAGAAAGGCAAAAGATGCATTTTGAGAACTACAATGGGTACCAGGCCTAAAATGTAAACAAACTTGTACCTGAGGTTAGATAGCATGTTTATGTGACCCACCATGAAAAGGGATTGTGGATTTACTTGCTCATTAAAAACCGATCCCAACATTGGTTGTCATCCATTTGAATTAAAGGCAATGAAGTGACTAGTTAACTGCAACACACTTTCTACCATTAAATTTATGACATTAGATCACATGGCTAGAAATTTGTGACCACATGAATCTACGTGTACACCTTTTATGATGAGCCGGGGGATCAAAAAGAACCACCTATAGACCAAGCATCGTGAATTCCATCAAAATGCAACACGTCAGTTGGGAATGGCCATTTTTGTCATGAGTAAATTTGTCTGACTTTTTGTGGTAATGTGATTCAAACCTGCGACCTTTAAAACTAGATAGCATTTCCAATTGTGTGACAAGTGCTGATCACATTTTGCCAACATTTTTGCATGGTGAAATGACAAATATACCAATAACAAGGGGGTAATTTGGAGCTCTTGATTGAATCCACCAGAAGGATATCCCAAAAAATGCAAAGTTTATCCTACCATTTAGACTAACCAGCTTTTGTCAAGTTAAATCACATTTTTATGCTTTCAAATGAAGAAATTGGATACACCCAAATGATGGTCACGAGCATATCTTCTTTATGAAAATAATTATAAAAACTCATAAAACAAAAAAAGTTCAGTAGGAGAGAAGAGGGAGAAGTGGAGAACTAGATGGTGGAGATGGAGCTTACGAGAGATGAGATATATCAAGCGGGTGGATGGAACGGGTGCGGAGTTGCTCATTGTTGCAGGTCCAGTCGTAGAAAGGAGAGAGTGCAAAGTAGTCAAACACAAGATTCCGGTCTAGTGGGTATGAATTCAGCCACAATTGATCTCTGAAACATATTCCTGTCATATCTGTCCCCGGTGGTGCCAGCATTGCTGGATTCCCTGGAACGCTGTCCATGTTTGAAGGTGGAAGTGGTGTTGCAGCCATTCCCTTCCACGTCCCTCTCTTCTTTTCTACTCTTTTTCCACACGGTCACTACACTTTTGATTCTTTTGAGTAATTACAAGAAAGTAAAGTTTGGCAATTGTCAAATTCTCAGCCTGCAAGATTACAATAAAATCCAGTCAAAATGAAATCTAGTTGTTTGCAAACTATGAGAAGATTATGGCAAATGAAAATCCTGTTGTTTGGTGTTTGTTGAAGATTCTGCCAAAACAAAATCATGCAATTTGGTAATCCTTTCATATTAGAACTGTGAGCTGTTTTGGTGTTTCAGAATATTTGACATGAATTAAACTAAAATTTCACAATTAGACATTCATAGCAACATTCCAAATTTATTTCCCAATTCCTGAATGGGACTACTCGTGCTACTAACTATTAGCACTATTGGTGCATGCATGCATCAATTTCAGCTCATACAATGTGGAATAATATGATCACTAATCGAATCCCATGTGTCTGATTACGAAAGTTAATTACAGTAGCAACAAAAAATAAAATTATTCACCAAAGATACACAAATAGCACAAAGGTGAATGCATGTGCAACATATGGAATTAATTAATTGATGTACACTAACTTCAAAGCAACACAAAGAAGGTTTGACCACAGTATTTGGGTTCGGCCAATGGCTCCAATCGAAAAATTGGAGGTTAGGTCCAATGACACGAATCCGCAATAAAATGTAAAATTTGAACTAATCAAGAAAATCAAAGCTAGAGATGATGGGAAAATGAAATTGATCGCCCAAAACTAATCTTAATCCGGCCCAATTTTATATGGGACCCCAAAAATCGATTAGAGGAATCAAAGAAATTTCACTCAACGGGAAAAATCAAAGGCCCTAATCTCACCTAGGTCAACAAATTCTCACCGGAATAAAATTAACAAAGGCTTTGTTTTAATTTAATTCAGACAAAATTAATTGTGCTTTAATTAATTGCAATGCCAACATAAATTCGAAATTAAAATGACATAATCGAAAAATGAAAGCAAGAATTAATTAAAACAAAATTAATTTACTGAAATTAAATTGAAATAGAACTTACCAAAATTGGATAGGAAACCAAGCACATAAGCTTCAATTTTATTGCATCAAATTCATGTACAAAATGGAGTGCCCAAATCCTCAATTTATAGTGAGGTAGGGTCATTTAAAATGGAAAATATGTTGAGATGTATTTAGATGTGTTAAGATATATTTTGTTATTTAGTTGCTTTATTCAGATCAGTTGCTTAATTAGCATTTACTAAGTTTAGGACTTTCCCCTTTATTTGATTTTACCTTCCTTATTTGTATTATGTTTTCTCTATAAATATAAATCATAGGGTCTCTCCTTGATTAGGGAAGACACCATATTTTATGTGCATTATGTTTGGTCTCGTTGAATGGAGGTTTAAGTTTTTCTCCGTTTTAATGTTCATGTCAACGTTGTTGTTCCTCGCCGGGCTTCAGTATTTTCTACGGATCAGTTTCTCTTTTCGGCGGACTTCTGCAGCGGATTCTCATTTCTACCCGGGTCTTCTGAAGCATTTTTCCTTTGATCTGGTTTTTTTCTTCAGATTTTTAAGCCTACCAGCGTTTCCTCCCTTTGAAACCAGCACTTTCCGACGTCAGATCCAACCACCAGAACATTTTCTGCCGACAGGACCCCTCTCTTTCTCTGCCATTTTTTGGAGACCTATACATTTGTACAGTGGAGTTGCAGCATTGTTGTTTCCCGAACTGAGGGATCCACCGTTCCTTTTCCAGTACTTGTTTCGGTCCATGTTGCTGCTGCGGGACGTCTGTTGATTCCAGTTTTGGCTTCTCTGCTTCGATTGGGCTCTACTTTTGGAAATTCTTGATGATCTGCTTTCACTCCATCAGATGACATCACCATTGAATCGTCAAGTTGAATAAGTTCAAACTCAAGTGGGACCCACTTGAGTTTTTTTTTTTTTGTGGGGGGGTTGAGATATATTTAGATGTGTTAAGATATATTTTGTTATTTAGTTACTTTATCTAGATTATTTGTTTAATTATCATTTACTAAAGATGTATTTACAAAGTTTTAACACTTTTCCCTTTATTTGATTTTACTTCCTCATTTGTATTATATTTTCTCTATAAATATAAATCATAAGGTCTCTCCTTGATTAAAGAAGGCGCACCATATTTTATGTGTATTATTCTACAAAATACAATGAAATTCCAATAAGAAATTTGTTCCTTGCACATTAAAGTCATTCATAACCTAATTCCTAGCTCTAAATCATTCAATTTAGGATTACACACGCCAAAAGCCCTAGGGTTTTGCAAAAAACCCTAAACTGTAGGATTTGTACATATCTTCTCTCCATTCGTGCACCCATTGCAATGTAAATTTCAAACTTCTCTCCACTCTACCGTCCAATGTATGACACATGGACTTATTACATGGTAAAAAGTTAAAAACACAAATTACCACCATCCAAAGAGATTACACATGCCTAAACCTTCCTAGAATCCACATTGTGGATCTAAGAATTCCTTCATTCACAGTCACTCCTCCATTCTCATTCCAATTCCAAATTCATTTGCAACTAAATTCTAGGGCCATCCATGCGTCCAAGCATTCCAATGTGAGATAGAATCTATGCATGGAGAGAATTATGGAGAAATGGATGATGTGGTAAGTTACATGACTAATGACATGGCATACTATGTGGATTCCAGTCACTTGTCCTTGTGAATAGCAAATGGGCCCCTTATGTGGACTAAATTGGGCCAAATTTTATGGATTTGGAAGCCTAAATGATGCCCTAGCTCATAAGCTAATAAATTGTGCATTTGAGGCCCCAACAGAAGCCATTTCAAGCCCACTTTTGCTCTACTAAATTTTGCTGGGAATTGAGTGCAATTGTGACATGGTTTCCATGAATTTGATTGTCTCATCTTCAATTTGATCCTCTCAATTGTGAATGGTGTTGGCGGTGATGCCCACATCACTAATGAATGGTGATACAAAAATGCTTGAACATAAAGCGTTTTGGAAGTTAATTTCACCATACACAAACAAACTCTTCATGAAGAACTTGAGCAATCTTAGTTGCTTTGTACTGTGAAATGATTTTAGGATATCTATGTTACAAAAAAGACCCATCTCAGCCAAGGTTGAATTTGTACAGGTTTTGGGACTTTTAAATTTCACAGGCCTCTGAATTTTGATCTTTTTGCACATAGGTTTTGGATTCATTTTGAATGTTGAGTTTTCTTGTACAACTGTTTAAAATAAAAAAATAAAAATAAAAAAAGGCCTTAAAATTGTTTGTAGTGTTCCTTAGAAATCAATCATATTAAAAAAAATGGGCTCTTGAGTTTTCCAACGTATGAAGGATCTGAGAGAGAGAGAGATGACAATCAGGGTGCGGCTTTGAACTTTGATCTCAGATCACCAGCGCTAGAAATGGGAAGGTTTCAGAATGACTAGATGTGCAACTTGATCAAGCAGAACCTTTGAAAATTAACTTAAATATTTGGTAAGTTCTATTTTTCGTTTGGTAAATAAGAACTCATATTTCTTCAAAAATTATTTTCACAAAAGGAAGCCTCCCTCACATCTATCATCACTCAGCCGTGTAGTAGATTGCCCATTAAGTTGGTGTGCAAAAGATTGGGCAAAAAAGAAAAAAACAACGGAGATAAGAATTGGAAGAGATGATACATCTGAGAAGGCATGTGAAAGCACATACAAAGAAATAAAGTGTATGTGAAAACAATTGCTGGTTAAATGGGCTTCTAGAATCAAACAAAAATTAAAAGAAAAATGAATGCATTTGTAGTAGAGATTTGGGGAAAAAATACAAGCATGAATAAGAAAGATGCAAGGATACATGAAAGCACATACACATAAATAGAGATGGATGTTGATATAAATCCAGAATTTTGGCAGAGAAAACAGGAGGACAGCCTTGAACAATTGAATGAATCCATCCTCTTTGTCATGCACGCATCGCTTACATATATCTAATCAGGATGAGTTTCTTGTTCAACTCCAGCCAGATGTTCCCGAAATAGGATATGTTTTAGGTGGTGAGAAAACTGATTCGAGCAGGTTGCTGACTGTAATTTTTCAACTGTTTCGAACAAGAAAAATTCTAAGCCCTTGGTTTTCCTTTATCTCAATGAAAAGTGGCCATGGCCGGCAGTTCCATAAGAAAAGGAGAGGAACTGCCCCCAGTGTATGGTCATTCCTCTTGCTCATTATTGAGTTGAGAGGAGAGAGAGAGAGGCATACCTCAAACCTCCTGATTCCCTCTCCTTCCGTCTTTCACTCTTTCGTCTTCCTCACAGCCGTGACGCTTCCCTCTGCGAAGCTTTCAGGTGATGCAGTGATATTTAGAGAAGTGCAGATTCAGTGCTGCATTTAGATGGAAACGGCGTTGGCACTTTGGTGATCGCCGATATCAGCGATAAAGGCCACTCGGCCGATAAATATCGTATCGGTCGAGATTATTACCCATAGGTTAAACGAAGTTAATTTTAGTTAAACCTCGAACATATTATAAAAATGTTTAATTAGTGAGTACGGTTTAATTGATAAATTGAAATAAAATTTTAAATAAAAAATTATTTAAAACTAAAAAATAGATGTTAACTTTTTTGAATAATTAAAAATATTTTTGTTATAATTTTAAAATAATTTTTATGAGTCACAATTCAGGGTCGATTAAAAAAAATATGTTGAACAATGATTCTTTACGATTTTTTGCATGGGACAATTTTTTTTTGAAGAAAGTGACTTCCAATTTTCAAAACGTTGTTTAAAATCAAAATTGTCTAGAACACTTGAAATTTGTCTATTTTAACTCTTAGTGATTTTAGGTGACTAACCATTTGATTTTTTTTTTTTCTCTCTCTCTTTTGCAGGTGTAACACTTTTAGATCGTCTAGTTATTTTAAGGAATTAGATGAAGACACGAACTTTCTATGTGAAAATGAATGTTGGAGATAATTATATGCATCATTTGGAGATTGAAACAAATGTGTAATTTTGAATTTATTTATCATGTATTAGAATAGATATGGACAATAATGACTTTGTGACTAATAGATGGAGTACAATGAAGACTTTAGTTTAATGTGGGGCTGAAATTTGGGTCGGACAAGTCGGGCGACCTGATTTGATATATATGGAATTCGATCCAATCCAACCTAAATTCTTAACTCGAACTTTAGAACCCGACCCGCCCAGAATTCTAACACGAATCAATCGAATTCTCACCCGCCCCGTATTCTGAATCCATTTTAACCTAATTTTAGCCGGGTCGAGTCGGGTTAACTTGTAAAATCCTCAACCTGACCCTACCCAAATTTCATACAGATTTTTTATCTTCTCAATCCGACCTAATCCGCTAGCCCAAAATTCTTGACCCGACCCAAGTTGTGGCCCTAGTTTAATGTTAATATGATGAATTAATATTTTTGAGCATTTGTTACGTTCATTGAAAAGATTTGGTGTTATTCTTTAGAATTTGAGTGACCCATTGACATATAGATGGTTTAAATTAATTTTGTAGAGGTGCACAGTGACAAGCTAATGCTAACTATAAAGATGAGCCATATGTATTTTTAGGGAATTGATCGGTGCATTAAAAATGAGTATTTGTCCAACAAATAGAAATAAAAAATGAAAAAAGATTGAAATAAATGAATATTTCACTCATTTTAATGGACCAATAATAAAGATGTTACTGTACCAATTACTTTCCGTACTTTTGACTACATGTATTATAATCTACCCATTGTCCAAAAAATTGAAAAGTTTTTTTCTTTGGTCTACAGTATTAATATGATGGGCTCGAATAGTGGATGTCAAAATATCTTTAATAAGGAAAGATTCTAAGGAAGTTTTAACACTCCAATTTGAGTTTGGAATTAAGTTGAGTTCATTGAGTTCGCTCATATGGATATTACTTACTCTTTAATCTTACTTAGATCATAATAATTTTGTCTATGAGTATTTTGACTCATTCCTTGCTTTGGTTTTTAATAATATAAAATGTCATTTTTATACTAAATACTTTAATCTATCACAAATCATGATAAATTCAACGGTAAGGATTGATCAAACAGATATTATAAATATTAAATCTAATTTTACTATAAATCTGACTCCATTTGGGATTCTCGATCTCCAAGTTTTAAAAGGAAAAGTAAGTCAATTTTATATTTTTCCTCAACTCTATAGTCGATAAAAGTTAAAGAAGAGAATTATTTCTGCACCTAAAAGTAGACATTATCTTGTAATAAATTGACTTCTTAACTAATTTTTTATTTATTACTATAAAATAGAAAATTTCCAATATATCTAGAATGTCAGGGTAAATGTTAATTCCATTTGACTCTACAGTTATATTAAATTGTATTGGCCAATTTTTTTTTCTTAAACCCCATAGAGTTGATCTAGTCTTTGAGACACAATCCTTCAGAATTGAAGTCTTGGATTTAATTTCTGACAACTCTAATGAAGGGCTACTATCTATGGGATATGTACGAAATAAGGTCAATGTTCTAAAGATAGTCGGGCGAGACACCTATACACCTTCGATTGAAAAAAAAATCTTTTTTCTTTTCTTAAAAATTTAAAGCTTGCAATAAATGATGCACATGCTATATTGGGCTTACCATATTTTCAATTTTTTATCAAAAATATTTCGCGTATTGAATGTTTTTATCAAAGACAACAACTCTAAAAGCGATGACTATCCATGCTTGATACATGGTAAATTGTTTCTTTTTCATTGTCATCAACTTTGTCATAGGTATAAAAATAAGTTTCCCGCATTTCATATTGAAATTTATAAAAAAAATCATCCAAATAAATCTCTGCTATTGTCTTCTCATTTGAAATGGTATTACTAACTTTATCTTACCCTTGTTTGCATCATAATCAACCCTAAGTTCATTGTTTTGTTCTCATCAAAGTGCCAGCTCAAACCTTGCAATGAATTCTAAGAATGAGTTTTTAGCATATGCTCCTTCTCTTCTTTTCCTATATATATTTCGGAATTGTCTCAAATTACTGATATTATTTATTTATTTTCACATATGTTAAAACTTTAACTTTCTCGATGATCTCCAGATTGCATTCTGATATGATTGGAAGATCATATTCTTTTATAAGTTTTAATTGGCTTAAATACAGTATTATGTAATTATTTTTTCTTCTTACTTTTATCGTCTCAATCATATATTGCTGCATAGTAAAGAAAATGTTATTGAAATTTAGTAGATAAACCCTATCTGCAGTATCCAAAACGAGACACTATTCAAACTTCATTTTTTAATGAGGTTTGTGTTTAGTCAGAAAATCTATTAATAACCTCTTAGCACGAAAATCATCCTTATAATTCTAAAATAGAACAAATATTAATTCTTTTAACAGAATTCCCACTCTCTTCCACTTTTGTTACCGTATTCTAATAAGAAACACCCAGGGCATTCGGTGCCTATCTCAATAGATTTATACAGTAGGTCCACTGTTTATTTGCAATCTTAATCCCATACAATATGGGATTCTTCCAACGTGTAGTTCCAGTCATAATACGGTTTTAAAACCTTATCATATCGACCGATATATGATTTTAAAATCTTATCATATCGACGATATAATTTATATCGGCCGATATGCCGATATCTCAGTTGCATCATATCAATCGATATCGGTAGTTTTTGTTAAAAAAAAAGAAGAGAGAGAAATTTATCGGTCAATAATGAGATAGCGGTCGATATCTAAGCCAATCTATTTTTCCTACCTCGGAACTCCCACTAAGATAGAAACCCACCTGTAAGTTTCTAATGCATTGCAATGTCCGACCAAAATAAGGTCGTACATTTGAGCCACACGTAACATTATCTTCCCTTTTATTCATTTTCTATCTAAATGAAAAATAATATTTTAATTTCTACCTTTTCAATTTAGTTAAGAGTAATAGTCAGGTAACATATGATATTACGTGGGTTAGTTCCAATGGTTATCTTTTGATCTCTTGAAACAGGAGGTGTTAGGTTCGTACCTCACACACTAACCTTAATGATGACTTAAGGGTAGAGATACCATCTTCGAGATTTGAGTAGGATTTTGTCTGAAACTTCTTACATGTAAATTCAACAAAAAATACAAAGATAAAAGTCTAAGTTCCATGCTATATTTCTTTAACGTTATTATGTGGCTATACAATATAATAATTTAAAATAATAATTTTATAAATATAATTGATTCATTAATTTAATACAGATATTTTTAATTAAATTATTTTTTATAAATTTTATATATATATTAAATGTCATAAAAATTTAGAGATTAAAATTATTTAAAGTGATTAAAACTTGAAAATTTAAGATATAGCATGTTTGATTTGATTAAAGTATTTTTATTGATTCATATTAAAAATAAGTTTTGATTTAAAATTTTATTCTAACTCATCAATTAAATGTAATACCCTGCCCCGGATTAGACGTGTTTTAGCTTAATTTCCGTGTTTAATCGGTTGATCTCGGAGTTTTCAGTCAGGACTTTGAGGAAAGCCCAAGCGAGGCCCAATCCGAGCCCGTGAGCTCAGTGATCCAACCCGTCGAGCTGGAGGGGTATTTTGGTAATTTTACCGTGTGTCGTATAAATTTTCGTAAATGGTATGATTTGGTGGTTACTATTGATTGATAATATCCTCTTTAATGAAGGATTTGCATTTATTACTTTAAAATGATTTAATCTTCAGAAAATGATATCTAAATATCGCCCGAAAGAGAGTTTTAATTATTTAAAATATTTTCAGGAAAGAGTTAAATTTGGAAAACGGTATATCGGGTGTTAGATCATTTTAAGAAAGATCTAGATATTTCATTTCACTTGAAAATGAGATTTACAAATTGTTTATTTTAACATTTGTTTATTTAAGTAATTATGAGTAAAATATGATTTTTATTTAAATAAATGATTTTCAGTGAGAGATAAATTCTGAAAATTTTATGGTGACCAAGGTTTTCAAAACCCAACCCATCTGTAAGGTTGGATCAGGTTTTTAAGTTTTTAAATTATCACTTTTAGTTTTAAAATCGATTTTCATTAAAATAGGGCCCTTTCTGCAATTTGGAAACTGTTGGAGGGCTGATTTGCAAAACCCAGGATCGGCACTGTAGCAGCATCAGCCGCATGCGTCGCGTGCACTGGCGGCTCAGCCCATATCTCGGCTGATGATGAGATATCCGGGTGTGCCGTCCTATCCCCCGATTTCTGGCCAAAAATCTATAAATCCAAGCCTGAGCTTCAGTCTTCACTCCCAGCATTTCTTCTCTCTCTGCTCTCTGTAATTTAATTTTTTCGGCCGGCTGTTTTTCAAACCGAAGCTTAAGTGGAAGACTTTCCAAAAACCCGATTTTCAGCCCAAATTTCCGAACCAAGGTATCCATTGCATTCCTCTTTCAATTCTAACCAATTTAGAATCCAGAAAATCAAAAATTGACTTCGTTTTGATTAAGAAAAACCGATTTTAAGTTTTAAGGAAAACCATGGGTTTTATGCACCCGTGATGATCTACCCTTAAAATCGGATGGCCCTTTGAGCTTTTGAGCTCCAAACCAATCCCTGTGTAAAGAGGACTCCCAGAGGAGTCCATCAAACCAGACCGATGTGAAAAACGAATCCGGGAAGTCCTCTATTTCTGGAATCGCATTTCGGTGTATTTCTGCCGTCACTGTCTGCAGTTGCAGACAGTGGAGAAGACGACTCTCGGAAGGTCCGAGAGCCGATCTTTGGACGGTCCGACCCTTCGGACGGTCCGAGCCGTGACCCTCGGACATTCCGAGCTTCACCCCGAAGCCCAGCACGCCCGAGGGGAACCTGACCCTTAGGACGTACCGAGCCCAGCTCGGAAGGACCGCAGCCTTCGGACGTTCCGAGCTTCAACCCGAAGCCCAGACCGCCCGAGGCGAGCCAGACCCTTTCGGAAGAACCGAGCCAGCTCGGAAGGACCGAGCCAGCCCGGAAGATCCGAACATCTTCGGAAGGTCCGAACTCAGTATTCAGACGTTCCGAGATCTGCAGACCCATCGAGACTCGTTGTTTTCTGTTTCGGTTGGACTTCGGAAGATCCGAGACCCAGTCTTCGGACGATCTGAAGTCAGGCCCCAAGTTCCGAGGCCAGTGACTCAGTTTAGAGTGGTTCGGATGATCCGAAGCCACTGCACCCAATTCCGAGGCGATGTTCCGAGGAACACTGTTTTAAAGGATAAAATATTGTTGGAGTATTATTTTTGTCTAAATCTTGAGTAATATTCGATGTGATTAGTGATAATGATGATTTATACCCCCTTATTAATTAAAATTGTACTAACTCATTTTCCTCTTATTATTTATAGTGTAAATATTATTGTATACGCTTTCAGTCCGACACTAGTCGGGAACTGAGTGATTCACTTTCAGGCCGACACTATAGTCGGGAACTGAGTGACCTCGAGGCCTACTCAAAATGTCAGCTCTGGTCCATATCCAGAAGACAACCGAGAAGTGACCCGAGGATCTAGACCTTACTCAATAAGTCAATCTGGTCAATGCCCAGAGAAGACAATATGAGTTTGGACTGAGCCCCTTATGTTTATTATGTTATTATCTTGTGGATAATTTAAAAAGGACAGAAACCAAGTAGGAGACTCATTTCCATTAACCCTGGATGTTTTGGGGGAAAACGTGTGATTTTCAAATACTATGTATGTGTATGTATTTGTTATGTATATTGATTGAGCACTTGTATGTTGTTTTGAACAGAGACCGCGAAACCACACGATCACGGTGAGGGAACTTAACTTTGCAGTTAAAATGTAAACAGGTTTGGTTATTGGATATGGATATCGAACAATGAGTGGTTTCAGATTTTGATGAACCCACTCATATGTCTGAATGTGACGCACTATGGTAAGAGTGCTTATGATGCTGGCGTAGACTTGACGCACTATGGTAAGAGTGCTGATGATGATTGTAATATCACGATGTTGATCGTATGGGTGTGTATAACTGCTTCCACGTGCCTGGACTATTGAATCAATATCAGCCATATGAGAGATGGTTTATGTCTACTGGACCACGGGTGGACTGTGGGGCGTCAGTTGCTGACTTGAGGGTGTCAGTACCGGCTAAGTTTAAGAGCCGGAGATATACTTGAAAGGATGTATTTTGACCGTGTCGGGACTTAATACTATTGTTGTCAATATGGTGCCAAGAGGTTACAGTGGATGACAGCAGTAATGGAAAGATGATGAAATGATGAGAATGATGATGAGACTTTACTTGATATTGTGATTCTATTATCAAGCATGAGATGTTATATTATAACTGTTGATTATATACTCACCTGTTGTTTACTTAAACTGCACTGTTATATTTTTTTCACTGGGCTAGTTAGCTCACCCCACTCACCTTTCAGGAGATGAACCCGAGGAGGAGGACCCTCCGTTTGAAGCTTAGAGTGGATAAGTTGCGGTGTTGCTTTGGGACTCCCACTAAGGGGAATACCCTTGTGTTTGTGTTTTCTGGTTTTGGAACCATATTCCTTGTAAAGTACCGAGTATGGTACTTGGCGTGTGTTAATGTGTTGAACTCGGACTGCTGCGTTTCTATAGCTACTCTGATGTAATTTTGTAAATGATGAATCAATGGTTGGATTCTATATGTTAATGTTTTGAATAATGATTCAATGTTTGGAACTATGTATGGATGTTTGTATTTTCTATGTCTATTTCTATGAGGGAAGCATATGATACATGTTTGAGTTCACTTAACGGGGTACTGAGTGACCGTTGGGCCTAACTGTTGATCCGGCCCAGTAAGAATGTTTGTGGTTCAGTTTATCTTCAAAAAAAAAAAAAAATCAGTCGTGTTCCGGGCCCACCGGTCGGGTCGGGGCGTGACATTAAATATTAATTAATAATTTAATATTATTTATATTAATCCTACGAATTTTATAAGGTTAACCGCGGTTGAAAGTGTCATTTACCTATCACCGCAGCGGTTTATGCAAATTTTTTGATATCGTCCAGTTTCGTTCTCCGGGAAGTGAAGAGAAGAGGAAGGAGCATAGGAGAAAGAGAGGGAGAGATCGATCACGAAAATCATGTCAAGCTCCAAAGAAGAATCCATGTTTCTTGATCGTTCCTCTCGAATGACTAGAGGCAAACGGTATTCCCACATCACTCTTCTCACACTATCTCTCAAATTTTCCATCTAAGAACCCATTAACAGCGATCTATTTTTTCGGAACTGTTCGGCATGGTGATCTGGGTCGACTCCATCGTGTGAGAGATCCACCTTCTTCTTTCTCGAGTTCTTGGGCTTGACTGCGATCACCTCGGCTGCATGTTTTGAATGGAAAATAAAAAAAAAAGAGAGGAAAAGGGAGGTTCCCAATTCATGACGAAAATAAAGGAAAATCAGCTATTGCACAATTCTATGCTATTTTTCTTGGAGAATTAGTTGACTTTGCAAGCATTGAATTATCAAAACAATAGAGGAAAGCGACATTTCTTCTTCTTGCAACCCTTCATCATTTTGTTGAATAAAGCAAATTTTCCTATGAAAATGAAGGAGAGTGGAAACATACAAATTAGCTCTTTCTGTTCTACAGAAATCTAAAACAGAAGAAAAAGTGGCCCTAGTTGTGATGAGAACTGAAAGTGAGAATTAAGTTCATATAATATAATTACAGAACAAAATATTTACTAAAAAAGATTAAAAGAATGGGAAAGAACCTAATCTACTTTAATAAGGATAAAGGAGATTTTCAGGATTCTGAAAGTTTCTAGCAATTTTTGGGACAAAAATCTGTTGTTTCTGAACCAGTCTTCCTTTATGCTTGGTAAATAAAAGGCTAAAGCTAGAAGCCATTTTCCTTACAATATAGTTCTGGTACACTTTTTTTTGTCATCCTTTTTATTTTTAATAAAATTATCATTTTCACACTGAAAAAAGTCATTGAGACGTTTAGAGGGGAAAAATAACATGATTTTCCTTGAAGGCCTTTTGATAGGATAATGTGGCAGCTAGTTTGATGAATATTTAACAGAAGATGCATTTGATGAGAGAATTCATCCTTAGTAGATATCTAATATCCATAGAGGACAGTATGAAGGGGTCACTTGACACAGGTCAGTTACTCAGCCACTGAGTTACAAATTTCGCCTGAGAGGAGTTTTTCGGTATCTACTTGGACCAAAATTCTGGCTGAAATTTAAAAATACCGGTGATATTTGTGAAAAAAATCATATTTTGGTCCAAGTTTAGACTGAAATATATTGGTGCAGTTACCGACACTCATTGTCCGTGTGGCCATGATTGGTTGTTTCATGGGGTTGGGCTGGGCTCGAGTCTTGTGAAGTGAAAACGTACAAAGGAAATATATCGGTGCAGTTCGCCCTACCATTCAATGCATGCATTAAAACATGAATATATGTGTTTCCATGTTCTTATTTGACGAGAATGTATCGTACAAGCAAAAGTTTTAAGATAAAGGAAACTTGGTAGGAAACCTTTTCTTTTCTTCTCTCTCTCTCTCTCTCTCTCTCTCAGTTTTAGTATGAATAGTGATTTGAATATTTCTTTTAACTTGTATCTTTCAATTTTTATTCTTGAGCAAATAACTTGACAGTGGACTTCTTTGAAACTATTTCGCATTACCCCATATTTGATGTTATTTTGTTTGTGGTTCTTTGTTTATGCACCATTCATATTATTGAGGTTAAATGATCTTCCTTTTCTTATAGAGTTTTGATATGGTAAATGATTGCCTCCAGGATAGGTTGGAATAAAACTCATACTTCATCAAACTTCTAACCTACAATTTTCGTGTTCACTAGGATGACGAAGTTGCTTGATGACGAGGTTGAAGAAGATGAACAGTTCTGGAATCAGGAGGCTCTTAAGGAGGTATTGAGCATGAGATGTTGCAGAAATCTTGACTCTTTTTTTGTTGAAACAAATAACATTTTCCATTATTAAATGGGAAGGTACATTTACAGTATATGAGAACTATTCTGGGCTCTTGTACAATAATTTTCCATTACAACACAACATTAATACATTTAGAGAAACCCCCATATACTTATGGAAACTAGGATAATTACCACAGTAGCTAAGGTGCAAGGCGGAAAAGGGTCTTGGAGCCTAAGGCGCACTTCGAGGAACATGCTTTCTATTTTAGGCTCAGTTTTTATATTTAAGCATACTTGTATTTATTTAATTATACATATTTGTGGCCCCAATATAAATATCTTAATCCTATTGTTTGCAACTATTTCTAAGATATAAATTCCAAATGCATTACCATTAAAAAAATAAAAAAATTCCAAATGCATTACTTTTTTGACTCACTATCAATTGAAAAAAATGAAATATATACACTATAAGGAAAATGTATCAAATGTAAAAGCACAAGTGCGAAATATAAAAAGTTATAAGAAAAGTCTAAGATATATAGAACAAAAATGGACCACCATCGGAGTGCAAAATAGAGAATATACAAGGCAAGGAGTGAAATGACACTTGGAATATTCTCAATAGTACTTTAAAAGGTTCAACATATCAATACTGGGCAGTAACATACATCCAAAAAAGAAAAAAACCTAGTGCTTACCTACAAAATAACTCACTTTATCCTTGTCATAAAGTCACTCTTAAATTTGTTTATTGCAGTCTCAAGGGTTCTTCCTTTTTTTTTTTTTATACATACACACAAAGAAATGCTACCCAGTTTAAGTTAAGATAGGAAGAAAAAAATAGAAAAAGAAAAAGGAGAATAAGGTGCGGTCATGCAAAGGAGAAGAAGAGGATGAAGAAAATAAGATCAAAGGAAGAAGAAAACAAAGAAGGGAGAGGGAGAGGGAGAGAGAGAGAGTAAGGTGCAGTCATGCAAAGGAGAAGAAGAAGATGAAGAAAATAAGATCAAAGGAAGAAGAAAACAAAGAAGGAGAGAGAGAGAGAGAGAGAGAGAGAAGAGAGAGAGAGAGAGAGAGAGAGAGAGAGAGAGAGAGAGAGAGAGGTGCAGTCATGCAAAGGAGGAGAAATAGAAAATGAAGAAAAGGAGAGGAAAATAAGATCAAAAGAAGAAGAAAACAAAGAAGGGGAGAGAGATGAGGACATCATCGGACGTCGGCGAAGAAGGATGTATCAGAATTTAGATTTTTCTTCAACATAATTGGATGATTTGTGCGTACTTCTAATATATTTGACCATGTAGCTCAAGTTGTATGTTGATCAAGCAACAAATTTGAAGATTTGGCTTGATCCATCAATTTAAATTATTTGAGTTGTTCGCTAGTGATTGAATTGATCCGGTCGTCAATCTAGTGCCATCCGAGAATATGTCTCTCATATTTTATTAGTTGTTGATGCATGATAGGTTAAATATTGGAAACCCTAGATCTAAATGCTAGATGGGTGCCTTTATAAGAATGCAAATGTGTGTGGTGAATCCTAAAATGACATGCAACCTATAACCATGTTTCATATAAGATGTTAGATTAAACAAAGAATAAAACAAAAACCTGGGCAAATTCACACTCACAATTAATCAAAGAAATTCAAAAAGATGAATGACACCTATGCATAAAGCCTTCTTGGTTGTATTGCTAGCCTTCTATGCAAAATCCTCAAATGACTAATTAAATCGTACCAAACCTTGTCTTAGGTCTTTTAGATTTAAAATCAATCACCCAAGGATGAAATAGGGCTATGGGTCACCTAGATTTTGCCAAAGGGATTAGGGTTTGTTATTTTTTTTACTCATGGGCAAAACTAGTCCCAAATAGCGTAAAAAAGTAGGTTAGGGTTAGATCTATAAGTCTAAGATAGGGATAAAGAGGTTGGGGTGTAAAATGGGGCTGTCCATGTGGTCGTTCAGACATGTATGGACATCTTTATGGATTGGTGGGTCACAGGGACATTTTGGCGTCCGATGGTAGGGTCGGGTCGTGGTTTGACTGGGGTTAGGGTTTCAATGAAAAATGGACAAAAATAAGGTGTCAATATAAGATAAAGTGGGGGCAAAAAAGATGGAGAAGAAGAAGAAGAAGAAGGATATGTATCTTGAGTCACATTAAGTTCCTTGATCTCTGGAAGTGGAAGAACTTGAAATTCTTCATTCAGTCATTCATAAGCTCAAAAGTGTCTACAAGGCTATTTATAAAGAAACTCCTGAAAACCCTAAACACACTTTTAAGAAACCCTAAATATATGTGCCACACAAATTAATTATTGACATATGCAAGAAGCATAAACAGTAAAAAACAAAAAAAAATTGAATAATCTCTATTAATTACATCAAATAAAAAAATCAATGGCTTGATCACTAGATCAAGAAACAAATTTACTGAATTCATGAATGAATGACTCAGATGATGTAAATGGATGGATTGAGCCAAATCTTCAAATTCGTTGCTTGATCAACACTCAATTTGGCCTATCCATAGCAGGATTTGTCTCTATTCATAGTGGCATATATTAGAAATATGCACAAAATCATCATCTAACCAAGTTGAGGAAAAATCTACATTTTGATACATCATTCTTTGTTGGCATCCCATGATGTCCTTATCATTAATGTTATATTTTTTAGTTTATATATGTTTTAAGATTGTTGGAGATATTTTTTTTGTTCAGATCGTCCACATGTGTCTAGGGTTTCTAAGAGAGTCTTTCTTTTATAAATAATTATGTGAGATACTTTTGAGGGTGATGAATGAATGGAATAAGAGAACTTCTACATATCTTCCTCTTGAAGGTGATGGTGTGACCCCATCAACTCTTGATGTGATTTCAAGAAATCCTAGTTGACATTTTTCCTTTTCTCTTATTCTCTTTTCCTAATTATTCTTTCTTCTTTTCCCTCTCATTCTTCCATTTTTCTTGATATTTAGAACCCTAAAAGGCCCAGAAAGCCCTAAACCTGATCTGCCTCAACCAAAGGCAGAACTATAACCAGCAGGCCAGTGACAACTACCGGCCATGCGATCTTATGGATAGCCGAACAAGCGTTTGTACCACCGTACGGACATTGTCCTTTCGGTCCCTTTTTGATCTCTTTTACCTTCTGTTGCAGTCCTCCACCCTACCGTGAAATATTTTGTGCAGGAACCCTAAACAATCTCTATTCAAGACCTATTTTGTGTGCTTTCAGGTGTGGTTTCGAGCAGGATCTATTCTCCCGGTGGAACTATTTTTTTCTTTCTTGTGAGGGAATCTTCTAGACATGTTGGTTTTGATCTTAGGAGATTTGATGGCTTGAACCCCACTTGTGATGACTTCTAAGGTTTAATGTGTACTATAGCTATGGAACTCCTTAGATCTCTTGAAGATTTAAAACTTTTGAAATCAACATTTGACTTATGTTTTTGGCATACATATTGTAGTAGTTTTTTTTTTTTTTTTGAGCAGTAGAAAGGATTTCATTAAAAGAAAACTAAGAACAAAGAAAAGCAATACCTCATATACGAGAGGTCTAAGAGACTTAGACCAACCCCAATGGCACATCAGGGTTTGGTTGTGTCTTCAGAAGTTGTAAATAAATTCATGTAATTTCTCGGGGGGTGGTTTTTCTTGTTAGGGTCTTTTGGGTTGTGGGCTATCTTTTGCCTGGTTGTATTTATTTCTCTTTTGTGATTAATACAGTTACCTTTAAAAAAAATGTTGTTATATATATATATAGCATACAATTGTCTAACAAAACACAATAAGAATGATTCGCCAACATAATGGATTTTTAGCAAACAGTTCTAAATGTGATTAACTAGTATTTATGAAGACAAATGTAGATAATAAAGTCTTTTGTGGTTATTTATAAGAAATGACCATAATGCTGAACCTTTTTTTTTTGAACTGAAAAATTACATTGATGAAAGAAAAAGGAGTAAAATGGAAACTGAAAACACAAAACGGCAGTATAGGAGAGGTTAACTGGATCTAGCAACACAATGTACAAATTACGAAAAGCCAATGAAAGAACGTCTCTCTCCTGTCAAGACTTGCAAGAAATCTGCCACCCCATCTGCCAAATGCTTGAGGTGCTTGAAAATCATGAAGCCGCTACTAAGCCTTTTTATCAATATGAACTTCCATGGTGCTTTCTTCGTCTTTTGCCCATGATTGATCACACATATTTTTCATAGAATAGAAATATATGACACATGAGAATCTCTTGATGGAGGGTTTGGTTTGTAGGTTTTCTTTTCTTAATGGTCTTGTGCTAGAGCCATGCTAATATTTGAGTTTTCCCCTGTATACACCTTTGGCAGGAAGAAAATGATGGTAGTTATGAAGAAGAAGCAGAGGTAGCTGATGAATTTGATAGTGACTTTGATGAGGATGTGAGTATTAAAGTTTTTCCCCTTTTTTTATCCCCGTGATTTTTCAGCCTAGAGTACTTCATAGAATTGAAAGTGAACTCTATATCTAGCTGGCTTCCCTTTCTTCCCCCCACCCGCCTTCTTTTCTGATGTGCTTTGGGTTGCATCTTTTCCATTAGTTTTGCATTGAACAGTAAAATTTAAAGAAAGTTAAGTCTATATGATTAATTTGTCTTCGAATAAATGATTGTGTTGTAATCAGGAACCCGAGCCAGATGATGAAGGGGAAGATGATGCAGATGACAGGTTTGATTTTTCTAAATTGCAAAATTAAGAAGTTCCAACTCAGGTGGAGACTAACAGCTTGACCGTTTTCTATAGGGTGCAAGTGAAGAAACGGTTAATATTTCCTGGGAAGCCAGTGGCAAAGAAGAAGAAAAACAAGAAGGTTCTTTTGAATTTAGAGAAAACCCCCAAGGATGATAAAGCTTCAGATACGAAGGAGTCTAACCTTCCCGAACATCTGGATGCCCCTGATGATTTGGAGGGTGAAAGAACTGTGAGGAAGTCTACTAGAACTTTAGTCATCGTGAGGCAAGCAGAAAGAGATGCAATACGTGCAGCTTTGCAAGCATCAATGAAGGTAGTCTTGGTATCTTTTCTAAGGGGGTATTATAAAATTCTTGATTTAGAGGATTGGCTTTCTTTCATTTGATTTGCAGGTGGCATTTTAGTAACCTAGCCTGTTCTAAGTTTCCTGGGCATTTATATATTTTCTCATATATTCTCAACGTATCATATCGGACGCATACCCATGTTGGATTGTAATACTTGTAGGATAATTTGTAAAATGTTATTTAATAGTTTTATTATACTTCTGTTATGACACATACAAAAAGGCTATAAAGACACATGCGATGCTTGTGTCACATTGACCATGGTTGAGAACTAACTCATTTGTAAACTTAATAGAAATAATATGTAGAATATTTCAATTAAAAAGATCATAAAACTTATTTTGAACTAGACACTCATATCCTTTTATTTTTTGAGAGATAAATAGACACCCATATTCATATCCATGTCCTAGATTTTGGAAATATGGAACTGTTGTATCTTGTTCCTGTATTTGTTTTTAACATGTATTCATGTCTGTGCATCATAGAACCTGTTCATTTGGTGGACCCATCATTTCATCTAGGATTGAAATGCATAAAAATGCATTATTCCCTTTGTTATTTATTTTACAGGATTGATGGGGAGACTCCCATTTTTCATAACCCTAATACTTTATTTGATTTGATTGACAAAAATGTCGATTTTTAAAAAATGGTCTTTTAGAAGTATATGAAGGTGAAGAGGAAGAGTAATGGTGAAGGAGAGAAGATAGGAGGAAGAAGAAAGAGATAGTTTGAGTGAATGAAAGTTCTGTGTTCTTTCTCTTGAGAGAAGAGTTACAATTACATCACGTCCAACAAAATCCTTTGATTAGTGTTAAACTTAAAAACAACCTTTTTTCATAACCTCCTAAAATAAAATGTAGTAGAGAAATTACATCAAGTAAATATACATTTTACAGTACGAAATCAACGGAGCATTGATCCTGTAGAGTACATAAATTTGTACTCTGCAAGATCACTCCAATTGGTGCACTCTCAACACTTCCCCTCAAGCTCATGTGAAGATGTCAATCAAAGCTGGCTTGGCAATTTGTTATTGAAGTTGTGTTGAAGATACAACCTTTGTATCCTAGTATATCCGCGAGTTGTTCTTTGAAATGGATGTAGGAAGTCTCAGTAATCCTATCTTGCACCAAGTCATGCATAAAATTACAATATACTTTTATGTGTTTTTTCTTTTTATGAAAGACAAGATCGCTAGCAATATGAGTGGCTGCTTGTTTATCATAATGAAGCAACATGGGTTGAGGATGTGGAAAGCCCATCTTAAGGAGTAAATTCTTTAGCTACAACAATTCAAAGGATGTATTGGCCATGGTTCAATATATTACCTCGGGACTAGAGTTAGCAACGACCTATTATTTCTTGCTACACTAGGATACAAGGTTACCACCAAAGAAAGTATAACAACTAAACATAGATCGTCAATCATCAGGACAATTGGTCCAATCAACATTAAAAAATTCCTTGTAAACAAATGTCATCATGAGTTGCAAGCAAGATCTTGCGACCAGGACAACTCTTTAGATATCATAATATACAGAATGCAACATCAAGATGTCCAAAACGTGGAGAGTGCATAAGCTGACTAATGACACCAATTTGCATATAGAGGTCTAGTTGTGTGATTGTAAGATGAATCAACTCCGCCACTATCTTTTGATAGAACTAAGGATTAGACAAATCGCCATAATCATGTCATAGTTTAGACTTTGGGTCAAAAGGAGTATCTATCAAGTTTTCATCCAAGCTACCCTGTATCTTGAAAAAGATTGAGCATCTTATTGCTGTGAAGGATATATAGCTTTCTTGGAGCGAGCAACTTCTATGTATAGAAAGTATTTCAATAGACCCAAATCTTTGATCTTGAAAACAGAATGAAGATGAAGTTTAAGGGCTGATATTTCCTTATTGTCATTGCTAGTGATGATAATATCATCAACATAGACACTAAGAAATATTTTACCATTCCCTCTTTGTTTGTAAAACATAGAATGATAAATGTTACATCGAGTAAACCCATAAGCAACTAATACTTTGCTGAATTTATCAAACCAAGCCCTAGGAGATTGTTTCAAGTATATATTGATTTTTTAAGATTGCACACCTTTCAAATCTTCCTCCATCAAAGAAATCTAGGTTGAGGTGACAAACGTTTTTAGTAAAGGTCACTACGAAGAAAAGCATTCCTCACATTCAATTGATGGAGAGGCCAATCAAATTGAGTAACAAGAGCTAACAGTAGATGGATGGGAAGTAAGTCTAGCGATTGGAGCAAAGATTTCTATATAGTCCAACCCATATGTCTAAGTAAAGCCCTTAGCAACAAGATGTGCTTATATTGTGCACTAGAACCATCAAGATTATGTTTTAAGTGTAAAAATCCATTTGCATCCCATTGGTGTCTTCCTTTTAGGAAGGCCAATCATCTCCTAGGTTTTATTTATTTATTTATTTTAATTTTTTATAATGCCTCCACTTTTGTTTCCATAGTAACTTTCCATTTAGGATGGCACAAAGCAACATCAATCCTTTTTGGAATTGGAGCAAACTAAAAAAAAGCCAACTATGAATGGTGTGCAAAATTGAGGCAGTGATAAGAGACAAAATGCTAAATAGGATGATTAGTACAATTGTGCTTACCTTTACAAAGAGCAATAGGTAAATCATCGGATGGAGTAACATTACTTGTGGGTGGGGAAGATGGAGTTGGATTGGAAGATGGAGATTATGCTTACTAGTTGGAAACATGACTTGTCTATCATTTTTCCAGTGTTAAACTTGAAGAGGAGCTAATGTTTGGGGAGGCACAGGAACATTGTTAAAGGAGGCAAGAACTATAGGTGAAGTACTATTGTTGGATATTGTGGAATTGGAAACGTATGGAACATGCTAAAGAGATGTAACATCCATAGAAACAATTTTTGACTAGTAGTTGGATCAACACATGTACTCCTGTTTTCTAAACAAAAACTCTACAAAGACCTTGTTTAGTGTAACACACTAAGAAGACATTCCATTAAATGGATTTTAGGGCCCACATTGTTGGGTTTGATGTAGAGAGGACCATACAAATAGTTCTTATATAAAGTTTCACTTCCATCTGGTGATCCTATGTCTTGATTTTGAACTTTTAAAAATCAATGGTCCATATTCTTCAAAATTTAAAGGCCAAGGTTATATGACTTGGATCATTAATTGATAATGAAACTTTATATGCTCCATATCCATGTATTTACCTATCTAATAAACCTAAATTTGTGAGACTCATGATTCATTTAATGGCATGTCTTGTTAGTGTGTCTCACTAGTAAAGTCTCGCTAGTGTAACTCTTTTTTAAGTGACAAATAGCCGATAAACATGCATTTGATGGATGTGGAAGATAGTTTATGATGATGACCATCAACATTTTGAATGAAAAAAACACATCCAGAAGTACGCAAAGGGATAGAAAAAGTTGTAGACCGAGTATAAAGTAATGTTATCAGAACCGGACCGTCTACCGAACCGTCTCTGAGGAAGGTTGGGTTAAATAAGGTTCAACCGGGTTCAACTGTAGTCAAACTGGTCAGACCCATATTCATCAAATATTAAATATTTATAAAAAATATTTTTGTTCTCACAAACACAATTATAAATATAGAAACTAATAATCCAACATCCATATTTCAATATCATTCCAACAAAAGGGTTTCATAATTTATAATCGCACAATCTAATCCAATAGTTTAATATGCATACTCCAATAATACCATCAAAATAAGAAGTTTCATAATCTAAAATATATCTAACAACCCATTGCTAATTAATATCCAAAACATTTCAATGACTCAATGTTAATTAATGTTACACAAATATCGATTGAAGCTTTGATAATCAAAAAATAAAGATGAATATAAATAAATTTAAACACTTCTTAATTCATAATTGCTAACAAATACAAGTTAAATAATTCATTAATTTTTAATACTTTTTCTTTAAAAAACAATAAAATATAAAAATTCAGTCAAAATATGTCATATAAAATAAATAGAGAGCCCTTAGAAATTTTATTTGAGCATGGTATTTTATTAAGATGAGATAGTTTTATAATATTAAATAGATTGTATTTTTTATTTTTCATAATAAAGTAAAAGTCACTTGTGTCTAAATCAAGTCCTGATTAATGATAATTACTATCCACTCCAGCATTTGCTGGCTGCAGCACTCCCACTGTCCTGCTATATATGTTGAAATGACAAATGGGACGGTCTCGATACTGTTAGAGTCTCGAGACTGCAGCCCGTCTCTCCAATTTTCTTCCTGGCTTTTGAGAGAAACCCTCTTTCATTTAGATTTCTTCCTTCCTCTTTAGGAAACCCTCTCTTCCTCATTTTTCTTTTTTCTACAAGTACAAGAAGAAGAGAGATTTCTTTTTCCAGCAAGAAGAAGAAGGTGACTAAAAAAGAAGAGCAGCTTCAAAGAAAGTGCAATGGACGTCCATCTTCATCCATGGTGAAGGTTTTTTTTTCATACATGGTGAACCCCTGTTCACGATCTACGATTTTTTTAATGAAACTGTGTTGAATAGCGATCCATCAAGGTTTTTTGCGGTTCAACTTTTCATACGGTTTTCCCATAGAATCGAACCTTGAAAGTGACTAGGTCCGACCACGACCCGGTTTGGTTCTGATAACATTGGTATAAAGTATATCTATAGGGGGC
The DNA here is from genome assembly GCA_022113865.1 of Chimonanthus praecox. Classification (NCBI taxonomy): domain Eukaryota; kingdom Viridiplantae; phylum Streptophyta; class Magnoliopsida; order Laurales; family Calycanthaceae; genus Chimonanthus; species Chimonanthus praecox. The sequence goes on along the minus strand of CM039087.1, from coordinate 13,987,776 downwards.
TTATTGTCGAGAACTGGGGTTGGGAGACAATATATTAACAATCAGTTAGCAATGCATAACGCCGAAAAAGGGTTGGGTATTTCCATCTCAAAAAGCAAGGCATGGGTCACTTCAATCGAATGTTGATGCTTACACTCAACAAATCAAGTTTATTTATGTATTTATTGTGAACGGAGGGAAACATATTTTATTAATAATAAAATTACAGCCAAATAACAAAACTCTGTATGAGATAATTATACTGGAGTACAACACAAAAAATCAGAAGCAATGTACATCAAACAAAACCCTGAAACTGATCTATTATGATATAAAACATGAAACCAACATAAATTACTGTAGAAGCAGCCAAAAATCAACCGCATTACAACCACTCTACATGTGAAGCTTCCCTATCTATTCCTCAGCAACTCAATTAGCATATCTCCTAACATGCTTGAACTGGATCGCCTTTCCTTGGACCAACTTCCTAATGTCTCTTATGATGTGTATAAGTCGCCAAGGAGTTTTTCTACCACTAGCCCAAGGTGGGAGTCCCCCTTAATAATCAAATGTCTAGTCCATGATTAACTCCTAGAGTAAGTGCCTTTCTGATTTCTAAGAGTTCTGCCTCATTAACCTCCTTACACTCAACAGATTTCGAGAAGAATATAACCATATCCCCTTTATTGTTATGTAAAACTCCACCAATCCCTATTGGAGCTGGTTTTCCCCTAGCCACTCCATCAACATTAAACTTTAATAACCCATTGTCTAGTCTAACCCACACCTTTTTAGGAACTATCCTAACCTTCCTCCTAGTTCTAGACGCCCCAAGAGAAAAGGAGATCCAACAGCGTATAATCCTTAAACTCCTTACACAATGACAACCAAGAGGCCCATTTCCACCTCACATCCTCCAAGGCTCTTCCTACTTCAATTTCCTCTCCATTTTATTGAGTATGAGTGCACGATGTCTGAGAGTTGATCCCATTGTCTTGTAGATACTATGAAAATGAGTTAGAAATGTATTCTCCACCATTTTCACAATGAAAGGTTTTGATGGGAACTTTAGATTGAGTAGTGACCCATTTGTGAAATGACTGAAAATGATGAAGCACCTCATCTTTGGATTTCATGAGGTATATTCAAGTCATTCATGAGGCATCATCAATAAAGGTCACATAATAATGAAAGCCATTAAAAATGGAAGAACAAACAACATCTGCAACCACAAAAGAGCGAAAGATGTTCAAGTTAATCTCTCTACTTTCAACACCAATCACTTTCTTCATGTCTTGCTCTTGAAAAATAGAATGTGAAGGAAAGGGAGTGAATAATAGATTCAAGGATTGTGAGAACACTAACTGATAGCAAATTGGAGGAAAGATGGGGAACATGTAAAGCAAAAGACAGGGAGACACTAGGAGAAAGATGAACAATTCCTTTACCAGAAATTGAGGTATAGGTACCATTGATGAGGTGCACACTACCTAAGAATGATTACATAGATGGGAGAAGATAAATTAGGGTAGCTGTGATGGGATATATGGCCCTAGAATCAATAACCCAAAGGAAGGAAGAGACTTGGAGAGTCGAAGATCTAGTACCTAAGGATGGAAGCAGAGGGAGACTTGGTTGATGGTACTTGTCATAATATCATGGACAATTGCATTGAATTCATGATGAGGAAGGTGATTAGTACCATGAGAATGAGTGCAATGTCGTGCATTCTTATCTGTTCTATTCTTTTGTCCTTAGCTTGGCCCTTTCCCATTAGTAAAGAGACCAAGTTTTTCACGAATAAAGATGGGTTTGGCATAATACACAAATATGATACTCATCTTTTAGAAGAGAGGCGTACACTGAGTTTAAAGAGGGAAAAGGCGTGGTGCCCACATGAATGGTGATCTTTCAAAAAAATAAAAATAAACTATTGGCCAGCAAGTAATTCAAATACTCGCCACCTTTTTTTAACCAAGTGTGCGTACAATTCAATAGCCTTAGGACAATGAAATTGAACATCCTTAACATTATCAAGTTCTTACCAATAGCTCTGCATTTGCGTGAAATATTGAATAATAGATTTATTTTATTGTCTTAATGTAGAAATATCATGGTACAATTTGTCTTCTCTCATTTGTGCTTCCAAGTCATAATCTAGGAAGAGGAAACTTGCGCAGGTTTCTCTCAATAAAATCTTTTTATCACTCATAGACAAAAAATTGCTGTCATTCCTCCTCAAAATTACAATCCCTAATATCAACCTCCACATTCCAATTTTCCCTTTTGCAATCAATCATAGATTTACATCTAAATGGTAAATTGGTACTCACATTACAAAGTGAAGGTACTTTTAAATTGAAGATACTTTTTTTCTCTACAGTAATGCATGTGTCCATGGATCTCTGCAAAGCCTTATAGATGAGGGTCTATAAAAAGTAGTCCCATCAAGTCATCCTAGTTCCTAATCCTTGATCTTGGGGTCCTGAAGTATAAGGTTCGTAAAGAGTGTTGTTTTGGATGTTTAATCCAACAGTGTCAGTTAGATGGGTTTTGACGTAGTTGGAATTCAGAGGGCACTTGGGTGATTTGGATTTGTCATTGGATTTCCTACTTATATGCAGTACACCTAATTAGAAGGTTTACGCAGTTGTATTGTAGATTTTCCCAACACAGACACATATTGTGTTTAATCATGAGGAAACTCTTGTTGGATGTTATAGTGCTACTTTGTAAGCCTCACTTCTTGAAGCTACTGAATTGAACTTTGATTGCTCTGTCATTTTTTTCCAGCCAATAAAAAGGAAAAAGGAGGGCGAGGAGAAGCGAATGACCCAAGAAGAGATGCTTGCAGAAGCTGCTCAAACAGGTTCTGTCGATACAGCTTGTGCATTGGATTATATCTAGGAGGCTTCAACTAAATAGTGTAAGATGATGAGGCTTAACTTGAGTTGTTGGTATATCGCAATTGACATTGATACAAATCTTACAGAGATCATGAACCTTCGGAATTTGGAGCATATGTTAGCAAGGGAGGAAGAAGTTAAGAGAAGAGCTGTTGTGCATAAAGAGGTTTACAGTGGGCCTCAGATACAATATTTATCAAGAAATGGTTTAAGTCTTTTCTCCTTTTTCTTTTCTTTGAATAGTGATCTTGTTTTCTTGTGAAGTGCTTGGCAAAAAAAAGAGAATGGTCACTTGCCAATCCTATTTCTTTTCAACTTGTTTAGATAGTTTACAGAATGCTTGCTCACATGGTTCCAGTTACAGCTTCACATTTTCAGCAATCATGTTGTTTCTTTTTCCTCTTCCTGACTATACCATTTTTGTTTTCATTTTTGGGGTCTGTCACAGGAAAAACATTTCTTGAGTTCAGCAAAGGGTTGTCATTTCAATCAGAGATTTGTACTACACCAGTCCCATGTAAGTAAAGATAAAAAAGGAAAAAAATCCTGAAAACATTTTGAAAATAAGCACACACACACATATGATATGTTGGTAGCATGAAAAATGGTTTAGTAGTTCACTTGTGGCAACCACCTTGAATGTTTTAGTAGTTGTACGAATGATGACCTACCTATCCAAAAAACATGTACTAATAGTGATCCCCTTGCATGTGTTAAGATGGAGTGACAATAAAGAGGGAAAGAAATTAGTGGATCAGATGAAACGTAAAGGCCTTGAGAGAGAGAGAGAGAGAGAGAGAAGAGAGGGGGGGGGGGGGGGGGGGATGGGTGGGTGGGTGGGTGGGTGGTGGGGTGGTTATGAAATGTGGATTGCATTTAGTCCACATATAGATTGTTCAATGACCTTTGAATCTAACTAGTTGAATCTCATTAATTTATAGAGAAAAAAAACAGGCTTGTGCGACCTATGTGTCTGGTCACACCTGAATTGGACTTGTATTGTACTAACAAATTGTACCCTTCAAAGGGCTTTTAAATGCAATTCACAGTTTAACTCAAGCTTTTCTATATTAAAAGTAGAGTTGAGAAAAATTCAAAAAATTGACTCTATAAAGGGCTGAAGTTGGTGGGCTTGGGTTTTGTACTTTCTCAAATAGGTAGGCTTGGCCTTTAGCCTTGAAAAAAAGCCTGAGGGGCTGCTAGTTGTCTTGGGCTTTTATATATCTAAAGAGGATGGGTTGAGAAAAGGAGAGCCGAAACCAAACCTGGCCCGGTAATTGGTCCTAAATCTTGCCAACTTATTGGTGGAGCTGCACAAAGTTTTCATTTCGGAGGTAGGGAAGGATGGAGAGAACTTGGGATGCACACACATGGCAAATTTTCAGCTAAGTATTTTGTTTTACAATTGATGAGCGAGGGAAAAGTTTTAAGGTTAACCCGAAAGATTGGGAGTAGGCTCCCCCTAGATTTTGGGCTTTTTGTTGGTTGGTAGGATTGGAGAAGTCTTATTGTGGATCACCTTTGTGGCAGGAAAATGATTATTTTGAATTGGTGTAGCTTGTGCTTGAGTGATGCTGCCAAAGATGTGAACCACTTGTTCATCCACTGTTGGTATGCTAGAGAGGTTTGGTCTCACTTTTTAGATTTGTTTGGGATGAAATGGTGCATGCTAGACAAATCGTATCGATTTCTTAGTGCCTGATCAATGAATAGTGCAAGAAATTTGTCCTTTCTTGTGGCGTTTATTGTTATTCGACTTATTTGTGGGCATTGTGGTGGGAAACGAACAACATATTGTTCCATGGAAAGATTGGGTGCTAACAATGTGGTGGTGGTTAAAAAGCAAAATTGCCTTGTTGATTTAAACCATTCCTCTTCTCAAAAAACTTGGGAGGACAGAGACTCATGATATTGCATCCTTCCATATTGTGACGTGTCACATATATTAGAGTTACAATCTAAATTATTTTGGGTTGGACAAAAATGAGTCTGAAGCTGAGGTGGTGCTCGGTTCCAAGTAGCTTTTAGTCACATCTAAGGTGAAAAAAGCAGCCTAGATTCTTGAGACCCATTAGCCCAACAAAAAAAGAAAAAAGCCTATGAATCTTGTGGATCTAGTTTGACTATAAATTGGTTAGCAAGGGTAGTAGGGACCTCTACTTGTCCACTACAACTGGGGTGTATTACCACAATGATGTGCCTCAATGTGGACATCTCTTTCAACACATAGTGGGAGGGTGGGACTGAATGGAATCTTCTAGGAAGATGGAGAAGAGAGGCAAAAGGGGTCAAGAGGAGGTAGAAGAGGGACAAGAACATTACATTTTTGGTAAGGAAATTATAGGAGATTATGAGCTTAGGCAACAAAAACAATGAAGTAGATGAGCACTATAAAAGTTTAAGGCTCCAAAAAGCTTGGTGTGGTCTTCCAAAATGGTTATCTAGCAAAACACAACACGAGAGAAAGGGTGTGTAACAATTGCCTCACTTAGAATATTAGGACTTGGTACAAAAGGAGAAAAATGCTTGCATTAAGAAAGATGGTTAGATGTCGTAAAATTGTTATCCTCATGCTTTAAGAAACAGAAAAGAGTCTATTCTAGAAGAATGATATAAATGAGATTGTTGTGTGTAGCACCCTTTTACCCAATTTGAACAAGGAGGTATCGCAATGTCATTGACATTGGAGATGTTGAAGAAGGAAAAGATGATGCAAGAGGCATGTGTGGCAGAGGGGACACTATCAGGTATGGATGAGATGTTTGACATGGAAAACAAAGGTGGGAGGCGTGATAACAAACTCAATCTCCACCATTTATCTGTGGAGATTTCCTAGATATTTTAGAATTTGAAAATTCAAATAAGGCTGTTGGTGAGGTGGTTGGTGATAGGAAGTGACATGGGGGTAGGAGATTGGAGACTCTAATAGGGTGGGTGGGAGAACAAAATGATAAAAAGGTGGGAGGCGTGACAACAAACTGAAACTCCACCAATTTAGAATTTGAAAATTCAAATAAGGCTGTTGGTGATAGGAAGTGACATGGGGGTAGGAGATTGGAGACTCTAAGAGGGTGGGTGGGAGAACAAAATGATAAGAAGGGGGGGAGTTGAGAAGTCTCTAGAAAAGGGAAATAAGTTGGGGGTGGGGAACATTTAAAAGGGGGTTATGGTGATGCTACAGGAAAAATGGTTTGTGGGCCTGATGAGGCTAGGTTAGGCTGGTGTTCAACTTTGGGTTAAATGTTGGGCCTAAACCTAGCCCAAGATAAGTTAGGCTTGCCCAGAAGTTTTTGATACATCTATGGTTGGCCTTGTTGGAGAAGAGGAGAAAGATTGGGTGGGTGTCCATTTTAACAAAGATGAATGTGGGTTTGTGGAGGTAGGTTGAAAATAATAATAAAAAAGGTTCATTTTGAGAAGGCAGGCTAGTGAGATGATAGAAGTGGCCAGGGTGATGGGAATTCAATTTATGAAGAAGTTAGTACAGAAGTGACACGAAGATGAATGGAGGAGGAATATTCTGGTAGGTGTTAAAGAGGGTTTGGAGGCTTGCTCACCAATTTTTACAAACTGTGTTATTGGGCTTATTATATGCACAAGAGGAACTGTTGGGAAGGGGATTAAGGAGAAGGACAATGATATAATGGGTTTGTTTTTACTAGAGTTGGAGGCAAAGGTTTTTGGAGCTCCCTGCTGTGCCTAATTGTGCCTGGTTGAGTATTTGTGGTATGGTGTTCGTGGGGTGCTCGTATATATTCTTAGTTTCCCATATTGTAATTGTACTTTTATTTTTTTATTTTATAATGACAGAATTTGTTCCTACTCATTAAAAAAAAGAAATTTGGGGAAAATAGGAGGTGGGTTGGAGCTGGGTGGCCTTTGTTAGTGACTTAGGGGGACTTCAATAATTTGGGATGATTCAAAGTGGGAATTCCTTGTGGAAAAGGCACTCCTAAGATCTATTTTGGTTCACTAAAAAAAGCAAAGAAACTGCTTTTATGCTATTTATAATAATATATATGGGCCTAATGATGAGAATGAAAGAGGAGGTTGTGGGAAGAATTGAAAGAAACTAGGAGAAATGTCAACGCCTTAAGTGGTAATATTTGAGAAAAGGGATTGTTGATGTATTACGTGCTAAGTGACAGCATTTCTGTCTTCATTAAGGAAGCCAAATTTATTAACTTGCCTATGTTTGATTGTCGATTTACGTAGTTGAACAACTACAAAGCACCAATGATGTGTAGGTTGGGATTTTCTTGGTTTCTCAAAACCGGGTTGATGACAACATAGGTTTAAAGCAAATTCTCCTCATTAAACAAATGTCAGACCACCATGCTGTACTGCTCAGTATGAATAAATTGGGGATCAAAATCATTCTGCTTTAATAATGCATGGATGGAGGTGCCTGGCTGCTTTGGTTTGGTTAGAGAGTAGTGGAACGAAAAGGTTGAGTTCGTTATGTGGTGTGAAAAAAGATTCAATGACTCAAGAAAAAGTTGAAGGAATGAACATAAATATTTACTGTTAAAGGAGTACACTGTAAATAATCTATGGGTCCACTGTACTATGTTGAAGGTGTACGAGGTGTACGGGTATGTACATGGTACCAAGGACTATTTTATTCATTGTTTCTTTCCTTTTCTGACCTAAAATGTGGAAGCTGTGTACAGCAGTTCCTTTAAAGGATCATCTGCTGTATCCCATATGATTATTATTTTATTTTTTGTTAAATTCCTGTATGATTATTTCAATTTCACAATTTTGAACGAAAAATTCTTCCCTCCAATCTTCCTCTTTTCCACGTTTTGCACACAACATGATATGCAGAGCTTGAACTTCTTAAATTTATTTTTCACTGTCACTGCTTGTTGCATATGCTTGGGATGTAATCTGTGGCACCTACCTCTGTTTTTCACCTCAGAGCAAGATTGCAACCTGTTGAATCACAATTTTTACTGGTCGTTTGGACATTTTTTGGGATTTTTTGCCGCACTCAAGTTAGGCAAAACTGTTTTTCATCTTTATCAAAAACAAAGAAAAAACTGAAGATTCATTTTATTTTGGCCATTTTTTTTACAAACTGGTTTTTTGCTTGTGGGACCTCACCAACCTCAAGTTGTTTAGGGTGGGCATCCATCCATCTCATCTGATCAATCATTTGATCCTTGTGAGCCCATGGTTGGTCTCCAAATGGCTGGGATTAGTCGCTTTATTGATGATGAATGTTATGCAATTTCTATTTGTTTACTTGATATGATTATGAAAAATATGAAAAACTGGAATAAATTTTCTAGAAAGTTGGGTCTTATTCATTTTAACTTACAGAAAAATAACCATTTAATTCAATCTTTTTACCATTTCATGTTTCTTGCTCCTTCCTAAATTTTAATTTTTTTTTTTTTTTTGGGTAGTTTATTTATTTGTTCTTTTGGCTTTCAGGGTTTTTTTAATGTCATTATTCTCGAGTTGTAGTTCATTAGAAGAAGCTAATGTAGTCGTGTTTTATTTTGTAGATCCTCAAAAGGCTATTTGCACGGTTACGAAGTTACCTGCCAAGTAAGCTTTTACATTTTGAAATTCTCACTAGTTTTTGTTGTTATTTTACATTCATATGTGAAACCTATATTGTCTAGATATGTTTTTGTAGATTGATTGCCTCCCTCTCTCTTTCTCAATCTTATTGTATAAACTACCTTCAATATACTTCGGTCAAGGACTCAAGGATCATAATTTTCGGTTAATGAAAAAATTCGATAAGATAATTTGGAAGTTTGTGCATTGCTTTGTAAATGGCCATGGAGAGATGCAAAGAAACCAATCTTTGGTAGAAAATCCTTTATTCCTTTTTTTTTTTTTTGAGCAGTAACAACAGTAATTCATTCAAGAATAAAATGTACAAATACAACAAAAAGGTCTAAAAGCAATAGACCAAAGAAGGGAAAAACAACAAGAGAAGGAAAAGAAAGAGAAAACAAAATACAATCACAATGTATAATAATAAAATACTATCTAACATCCCCTCTGACGAAAAGCAATCAAATGGTCGTCCCCGAAAATCAAAGGAAGAAGACTCTTGAGAAACCATTCTCTATTCCCAACTTGGCAAAAGAGTCTGCCACGTCATTCGCTGAACGATTAACATGAACGAAGGATACATCAAGTCCTGTTACGAAAGCTCTTATCTCTCTAACCGTAGTGATTGGGGCATGAATGAATCCAAAGTAAAGTTCGGGTGTGGTTAGGGTTGCTTTCAAAATGGGGAGAGAGTTATCCAAACTTGGGGAGGTTTTTGTTAAGAATCTTTGTTTCCTATTGGAAAGGGGATAATATGTTGCTTTGGAAAGTCCTTTGGTTAGGGTACCCATCTTGAAAGAGCCTCTTCCTAGGGTTTATAGAGTTTGTCTCAAAAAAAATGTGAGGGTTGGGTAGTGTCTTAAAATTATGGGGAGAATAGTTGTTTGGAGTCTATAGGGTTTTTGTTTTTGAGCGGGAAAAAAGAGAATATATCAAGAAGAAGAATATGTACATAAACAACAACGTTGGGTGTAAAATGCTTACACCCAAAGACCGCTGAGAGAAAAAGGAAAAATACATCTATCCACATCTCAAAACACTTTGTAGTGGAACAATCATATCCCCTTCCTGAGGGAGCTCTCAAAGATAGAGTACGCTGGTAGTATTAGAGTCCACTCCGTTATTTGCAAAAAAGTCGGCTACTTTTTTTACCAATCTCCTGACTAATGCAAAAGAGATCTCGCGGCCCGAGCACTACTCCCTAATCTCCCTTACAATTTTGACCAGTTTCCAGGGGAGCCACTTTGACCCCTTTATCCACTTGAATGCATTTCCGAGTCCCCTTTAATGGTTTGTTTTCCCCCTCCTAATGAAGACCAGATGGACAACGCCTTCCTAATGCTATGAAGTTCTACCTTGTTGGAGTCCCTTCGTCCTATTGGCTCAGAAAAAACTATGGATGTCCTACCATTGCAATCACGAAGCACTCCACCTATGGCTGCCTAGACTCGATTTTCCCTTCTTGCCCCATCAACATTAAAATTGTGAGATCCGGGCGAGGAGGGGACCAAGAGGCTTGAGCTCTGATCTTCCTCGGGCCTCTGCTCAAACAATCCTCCTGGGGGCTATAAAAGTCCATCATTTTGAAGCCCTGACTCTTTCCCAGATAGGAGCCATGTATAGAGCCTCAATTTCGCCTTTTGGAGAGTTTCACTCTCCTCTGACTCCTTGTTCTCTAAGATCCTGGAATTTCTCCCCTTCCGCACGGACCACAAGGCTTCTGCCGGAATGGTGTTCCAAGCTGCTTTCATTTTATGACTGAGATGTTGAAGAAACCAAGGTCGGACGATTCCCCCACATGTTCTCCAGAATACCCATGATAATCCCTTCAAGTTTGCAAAACTTATCCACAATTTTCTTGTCATTGGGCATTCACCAAACAAGTGATCCACATCCTCCTCCATGTGACCACATAGTGTGTAGTGTAGGTCGTCATTTGAGGAGTCTTCTCTTGTTGAGTGTCTTTCTGGAAAGCACTTTCTCTTTTAGGGCACACCACACGAAAGTTTGAACCCTTGGGGGTGCAAGACCCCTCCAAGCTAGGCATGAAATGGGATCCTCATTCTGCCGGTGAAGGGCGAAATCAATTGCTAACTTGACTGAAAAGGCTCCTGATGAATCTCCAACCCATAACAACTTGTCCTCTTCCTCCTTCGATAGAGGGAACTCCCTTAATAGAGCTTTTAGCTAATCAGGGCTATCCTGCTCGAGGTCTAGCTGCCAGGAGACATTGTCCTCTTCCATCCTGTAGTGATCCTTTACCATGACTTGTTTGTTCCTAGCAATTCTGTATAGCGTAGGATAGACGTCTTTCAAGCATCTTTCTCCAAGCCACAAGTCAGTCCAAAAGAGGGTTCTGTCTCTTTTTCCAACTAGCCACTTGAGTTTGTCCCGATAGATGCGACCAACCCGTCCTCCTCCCTTTCCTAGTATCCACCACGCCTTAACCACTTGCTAACCTAACCTTTCCACATTTTCCACTAGTATCCACCAACCAATATCTTGAAGGCCATATTTTGTAGTCAACACCCTTGACCACAAAACATCTTTCTCCCTCCCGAACCTCCACCTCCATTTACATAGTAAATGGACACATAGTAAGTAAGCAGATAGATGAGGACATATTTGATAAGGGTTGGCCTGCTTCCAACAGTTAAGTATTTCTTACCCCACCCGTCTAGCCTCCTTTCGACCTTTTCCGCCATTGGGGCCCAGAATTTCTTTGACCTTGGGTTCCCACCCACTCCTAATCCTAGACATGTGAAGGCAATTTTCCAGTTGTACACCTTATTTCTTCTCTTAAATTCCTTAGCAAAGTATCCTCCACGCCAACTCCAAGTAGGGTACTTTTACCTAGGTTGACTTTGAGTCCAGAAACCAATTTGAAACATCTAAGGACCATATTTGTAAGAAAAATGTATCATCTGTGAATTGGAGATGTGTAATCACTGGTTGATAATACCCATGCCCCACGCCTTTTCTACCAATTTATTTAAACTTTTTCCTACCAATGTAAAGATGAAGGGTGAGAGTGGGTCTCCATGCCTCACTCCCCTAGTGGCTGCTATTGGTTGGGTTGGAGATCCACTCACCAGCACAGAGTAGGTGGAGTCCTCAAGATAGGCTTTCATCCATTGCTTCCACCGATCACCAGAGCCCATCCTATCAAGAGATAGCCCATCCTGTCTTTTAGTCGTGTCTGAACAAATTCATTTGCAATTCGAGGATTTGTCGATCCTCCACGAAGGTCCCTTGAGTTTCACCAATAATGTCAGGGAGGACCTCCTTCTGTCTTTGCGCCAAAACCTTTGCTAACAATTTATAAACACAACCTCTCTTTCTTGGATGAGGGTGATAAAGGAGTTTTTCGGGCCTTTATTTATCACACCATTACTGTAACTCCTTAAAGACTTCAAGAAGTCCGGGCCTACCACTCCCAACAGACTGTGATTAACTTGAAATTGAAACCATCCTAGCCTGGGGCTTTGTCACCCTCAATACTATCCAGAGCCGCTATAATCTCTTCTAGAGAAAATTCCTTTTCCAACTAGAGTGCCTTCCCCTCACTTACCCTCCTAAAATTAATCCCTTCCATTATTGGTCGGGCTGCCCTTCCCTCGCAGAGCCAAGTCTAGAATAAGGAGATGGATGATCGCCGGTTAATAGGAGAGAGGGAATTCTAAAAAGGGGACACGACAAAAACAAAAGAGAAGGTATAGGGAGAAAAGCATTCCACCGAGAGCAATCACAACATAAAGGAAGCAAAGGAGAGTACAGGATTGAGATTACCGGGATAAGAGGCTCAACAATTAAAGGCTGGCTCTTCCGGAGTGATGCTGAGGAAAAGGAGGATCCGAAGGATGACACGATCGCCGCGCCAAGGAGATCAAACCTGGAAGTCGAGATCCTGATTTTATAAATGAAGGAAGGTTGGTTGTCTGCTATTGCATCCAATGCTCGTCTGAGAACGCCTAAAGGAGTCCAACAGTCCACTTTCGAAAGGAGTGGAGGCTGGAAGAAGAAGGCTTGAAAGTCTGAAGAGCACTACATTGTTCCTTGGAGTAACCCAGAGGGAGCCCAACAATCCATTCCGGGGAGGCGTGGATTCTGGACAGAGGGAATGAAAGATTGAAGACTCAATGACGATGAACCTGGAGCCCGCATCTAAAACTTGATACACAGGACCTAAAAGCAAAGCACTGTGTTGCAGGTAGGAAATTTGGAAACAGAAAAAGAAAATAGGGGGTAAGGAGAGAGGTTACCCGGAGGGGAGGAAGGAGAGGGCAGACCCAAGATTTGGTGGGAGGGATATGGAGGCGCTGATGGAGGAGGGGATGGCCAAAAGAGCTGATTTGTGGAGGATTGAAAGATGGCCAAAAAGTGTCTCCTTACTGCTTCCCGAATTCTAATCTTATCCACCACTCTTCTTCCTTCCACTACGATCAATTTTTTATTCCGCTAACTACTCTTCTAGCATTGGCAGTTTTATTAAAGAACTAATGTTCTTGTCACCCTCTTTTAGCCACAAAACTCTAGATTTCTGCCTCCACTTCACTTGTAATCTTAAACAGTCCCAGAATTTCCTTGCAGTTTCTCTTCAGGAGTAATTCTTCCTCTTCTAGGTCTTTCTCCTCTTCCAATCTGTTCCATCCTTCAAGCTTTTGTAAAGTGACCTCCTTTCTATCTGGCACGGGTCCCCATTGGATTTAACACATTCGTTGATTTTTTATTTTAGTTGTAGGAGTTTTCTTGACAAGGTGAACTCGGCCCAGCCGTGAACTGAGAACCCCTACCATCATTGCTTAACTAGCTCCACAAACTTAGGATCTTCCAGCCAGGCATTACTAAACCGAAATGGCTTTGGACCCAAATCGATCTCTTTAGTGTCTAGGAGTACCGGGCAATGATCTGATATCGGGCTGAAAAGCTTAATCTGGCTCCCGTTTGAGAAATGAGAGTCCCATTCAGGTGAGATGAGAAACCCGTCCAACCTGCTCATTGTTGTCCTTGTGTTTCTGTTAGACCAAATATACTGCCCTTCGATGAAAGGGTAGTCGATCAAGCTGTTCCTCTCAATGAAGTTTGAGAAATTCTCCGTACTTCTAGTGTATCTCTCTCTTCCTTTCCATTCCGATGGATACCTCACTACATTAAAGTCACCTTCGATGCACCACAACTTAGTGCTCCAAACCCTGATATCCTCCAACTCCGACCAAAAACTGTTCAGTTCACTGTCTTGGTTCGGTTTGTAGGTATTGGTGAGACATATTTCTACTCTCCCATTCCCCATCTGTCCCTTGACTGATATCGATCTTGAGTCCATCCTCTTGTTGTAACTTTCATCAAAGATGAGTTCCATAGGGTGATCAGTCCCCCAGATAGTCCTTATGAGAGCTTGTAGAAGTACTCACAGTCTAAACTGCCTCAGATTTCTCTTATCAACGTGGGTGAAAGCTCCTCCTTTTTTGATTCCTGAGTGAATAAGAAATCGATTTTGTGCTTCGTGATGAAATACCGGATTGCTCCCTTTTTCTTCCGGACTCCGAGACCGTTGACGTTCCATGTTAGAATCATCATTGACAACTGTTTGATCCCCTTTTGTTTTCTGGAACCAGTTTCTTCTGTTGTGAAGGATCTTGAAGAATCTATTCCGGCCCATTAGAAGGGATGTGTCTAGACTCCTAGTGGAAGCTTTGGGTGAAGAGGACAAAGCTTTGTTCCTCTGCTCCTCCTGTCTGAGGGCGCTCTCAGCTTTCTTTTCAGTGCATAATTGTCACGCCCGCCTTTCAACACCTGGACGGGCGTGATATGACTGTACAAAAAAATAAATCACCTGTTGCCCTAAACGGGTCTTACATAAAAAAATCTGTGGCTAAATTCAAAATAAACATAATTACATTCACAATCGACTAAGATTTCTCAAGTCCACAACCTGCTTGAAGAAATAACATCTCATTTGAACTTCCAAATAACTTAAAGGGATAAATATCACTCACATAAGGATTTCTAAACGCATTACTTACTCACATTCCCATAACAATCAAATTAAAGCGTTGTCAAATTTAATCCATACTTGAATTTATTATCCAAGTTTAAAAATAAACGAATAAACAACTTTCTCAAAGTTTCAAATCAAATAAACAACCAACTAAATAATAAATTCTGCACTAAGCGTTTGTACAAAATTCTTCATCGACTCCTCGCCTTCTAAGCTCAGTTGTGATTATCGTCGAACCCAAGTCCAAGGGATTGCCTGCAATGTAAGGGATGAGCTCCATGCCCAGTGAAGAAAACAATAACACAAACATAGCATATGATATCCCTACTTTCTCAATGATATTTCAAATAAGCAAGAATAACAATTTATTTCATGCTCATGCTTTGCAAAATGTAATGCTCAATTCCAAATGCCATATTCCAACCCATTATTACATCTACTGATATTTGGTGGCATTCCCGACGAATCGAGGATAACACAACATCGCCTTAGTGGCCTTCCCACATAAAGTGAGGGTAACATAACCTACCACCAAATAACAGCCCTCATGACTTGTCACGGATATCACATCTCTTCTACCATAATGGTCCTTCCACTTAAAGTGAGGTTAACAACACTACCACCGTCGTGGTCTTCGTGACAATCATGGATCACACCCTCATACCCAATGCTATGAATTTGAGAATGCTATGCTCAATGCCGACAAACATGCTTAAATATTCATAACATGCCTATGAAATTATGAATCTCAATCTAAGCAGATTATAACATCATACTAAATATCTCATCTGCCATCATAAACCTTGAATCCATGCATCATAATATTTGGATTATATACACCAACATTCAAACATGTCCAATCAAGGTTAATAATTAGACAATAACATATAAATAACCATCAATTTACGAATATAAATCATTGGATCTTTAAAAAATATTAATGGTTAGATTCCACAATCCGGGCAGACTGAGTCTCCTCATGGCCAATAGAATGTTTAGCCAAAATCTCCTTTACACTACTGTGAGTGAACACCGGATCATAACCATTATTGACATACACCCAGTCTATTCTAATCTCACAACAAAATACAATATTTTCATTGCCTAAACACATAATAATATAAGGAATCATGTTTAAAAGTATGTAGTGAATTGTTTCCCTCACCTAGGAGTTTGTGAAGTGCAAACAATGAACCCAAACGCTTTCCAAGAGATAACTAGCCTTGAGAACCCAAGTTTGCTGCGAATACGATTTAAAAGTTCCAAGTATTAACAATATGATGATTATTAAGTCTCTTTGGGAAAGTACTTTTAATTACAAGTAAGGTGGATTGCTGTCCCAACTCTAGCCTTATAGGTTACACTAGGGTCCAAGGTTAGGAGTGAAGGTTTCCAGATTTGCTGCCAACATAACACAATAATTACTTAGGACTGTATTATTTTATTTATTTATGAAAACTGTCCTAACTTAGAGCAGTTTAGAGGTTGGCTGCCTTTAGGAAAGATAACAATAACTCTAAGTATTTTTAATTTAATAAGTAATTAATTGTAGCAAAGCATATTAAATCAGACCAATTTAATACAGTGGTTACTATCTTGAAATTACCACTGTAAGAGGGCAAGGTAATAAGGTTCTGGGTTTTAACTTTTAAGTAAACCACGGGTAAAATAAAGAAAGGGGTTAACGCGTAGTGCAGGCAGCAAGGGGACTTGGATCAGTCCCACTATCTGGCTGATCTGGGGTTAGAAATCAGTCCCCAACTTAGGATGTTTAGGGAAAAACTGAGTGGTTACTGTTCACGAATAAGGGATTGGGGCAGATCTGAGTCACCAATTGATTTGATCCTACAGCTGAATGAAGAAGGGAAAAGTCATCACCATCCAACAAGGGTTGGCTGGTTGGCTGGCTCGAAATTTACAAAAGGGAGAAAAGGAAGAAGAAACCCATGGGAAAAGAAGAACATAGAGGAAATTAGAGGGACATACCTGTTACTTGATGTAATTTGGGAACAAAGACGACAAAAGCTGGTCATACGATGGTCCGAAATGGTCTTTGAAGAGGAGAGGAGCAAGAACTCGAGAGAGATTTGGGGTTTTTCCTTCCCTTCTTCTGCTGAGGTTTCTGCTGCGATTTCCGTTGAGATTTGGTTGCTGTTTCGAAAAGGGTAAAAGAAGGGAAGGGTTCGCAGGTCTCTTAAAAGGAGAAGAGTCCTATTGGTAAATGAATCCTATCTGTGAAAGGATTTTGGACAGTTTCCATTTAGGTAGGGATTTGAGTCCCAAACGAAAAAGGAAGAAGAGGAATCCAATCTGAACAAGGAATCCCATCGGTGAAAGGATTTTGGACAGTTTCCATTTAAGTAGGGATTTGAGTCCCAAACGAACAAAGAAGAAGAAGAATCCAATCTGAACAAGGAATTCCATCGGTGAAAGGATTTTGGACAATTAAATTCGACCAGGGAAGGTGGGTCCCTTTAAATTATTGATTTTAATAAATTGTCCTTTATTTCTCTTTTATTAATTTTGTCAATCATCGATTAAATTCTAGACACTTAAAATTGGAACTTATTTATTGATTTCACATTCTTAATTGAATATTTCCAATTGAGATTCTAACTGAGGGGAATTAAAATCTAAGTTGATATTTTATTTTCCATTCCCTTAATTTAATTCGAAGGGGATAAATTTGTAAACTCTCATTGAGGAGAAAGTGTGAAATCAGGGTCTAATATTAAATCCCTAAATTCAATTGTGTTTTTCCCAAATAAAATTATCAAATTAAACTAACAAATCAATTTAAACTACAATCATTTTCTAAATTAATTTTACCCGTCACAACTGACCCGTTACCCCGGGTCGGGTCATTACAATAATTGAATCCCCAAGGCCTTTCCTATCTTCAATATCTCCTCTCCATCCTCCTTGGAATACCCATGTTTTCTCAAGGTTTCCATATGTCGTCCTTGATCAAAGGTGCTATGGTTTCCATTCCCAGCGGTATGCTGTCCCTCTTCGCTGAGCAACTGGCGTAGAGAGAAGCCGTCTTCCTTGGTGCTGGGAGGGGAAGCTTCATCCTCACCGTCACTGTCAGCGCCTTTGTCATTGGCTGCCAGATCTGGAACTGTTCCGTTGTCTCTTCTCACGTCATCCTGTAGGATTTTCATCCCTTCTTCTGCTTTCCATCCCTCTCGAGTGAAATCAGAAGTTGCCCCTTATGATTTAAAGTTTGATGCTCTTTGTGGGTCAGACTTGAGCTTTTGGAGTATGTGGACTTTGTTTTGAACTCTTGATTCTTTTTGACCTTCCTCTGGGTTGGGCCGGAGTGCTGTTTTTGGCCTAGATTGTTTTTCTGTTTGGTTGGGCCGAGGTCTTGGGCCTGAGTCCTATTTTTCTTGAACTGGGCCCCCCAAATGAGCCAAGCCTGAGAGAAACTGAGTTGGCCCATACTCTGGAAGGATGTCTACCCATTCCTTTAAAAACGTCCTAAAGAGATTCCTTCCCTAACCTCGACAGACTCCTTTTCTAGTTTTTCTTCAGTCTGAGGAGCAGAAATTTGAATTCCCTTCTTCCATTTGTCGCCGCTCCTGCCTCCAATCACAAATGGTTTTGATTTCCCATCCTCCTCAGACTCTCTTCTTTTGAAGGGTACAAGTTTTTTGTTTCATAGAATCCTAATGGAAAGTACTTACCTTCCCTTCTCATTGGAACTAAGCATTTCATATGTATGAACATTTAAAGCCCATCTTGCAATTATTGGATCATTCAATCTGCAGAAGTGCTGAACATTGAAAGGAAACTGCAATGAAATAGTGATTCTATTGAGAGGCTTCTTACAGTTGAATACTGACCACCACCTGTATGCTCCCTCTATCTGTCCATTTGAAAAATAATCATCAAATAGCTAGGATACTACTGCGGAGTTTTTTGCCACATTCCCCTAACATGTTAGGGTCCGCATGTATATTGTGCTCCTTTTTTTTTGGAGAGTTCCACTGTGTATTGTGCTTGCTCAAATAAAATGTCAGTAACTCACGCCGAACATTGTATGACATTGGAGAAAATAGGCTTGCTATTAGCTGTTATATTTTTTACTGTTGCTTCTAGGTGGTATGGCTTGATTATTTATTTATTTTGTAGAAGAAATTTAGGTGATCGAACTGCTGTCTGTGTCACAGGTATCGTGACCCAAAGACGGGGTTACCTTTTGCCACAAAAGAGGCCTTCAGGCTCATTCGGGAATGGTAATCATCCTCAATTGCTTATAGTGGCTGCTGCTTTTGTTTTGCCATCGTGACAATTAGGTTTGTTGTGCTTGCATCTAAAGGATTACTGTTTGAGACCACCTGTTTATTATTTTCTTTTAACTTGTAGGTTTCTTTCTGACACTACTGACACTTGTGCTAAATACTTATGTACTACCATTTATTTATTAAAATGGTAAATGATTTGGGATTAATGCCTGTGAAAGAAACAGGGCACTAATAATTGGTACATTTTTTTTGAATGGTTAATATATTAAAAAAAAGGCACTAGAGATGCAAATACAGAAGACAAAAGAAGAAAAAATAAAGAAACAACCATTCCGCGACCCCAGTACACCCTCAAAAAACGCTTACAACATTGGGCAAAAATATAAGAGAGCTTAAACTAAATCAATACATTATTTCCAAGCTCATAAGAGGTCATTCATCGAAATATTCTTGAATTCCACGGTAGAGGTAGCTCAAGAGGCACACTTGTTGAGAACTCTTCTCGAAACTGCTTCACTTGACTCGGCACGATTGTTAAAGATTCTATTGTTACGTTCCCGCCATAAGCTCCAGACTATGGCAAAGAGCACCAAACGCCACAATAAGGAGCATCTTTGGGAAACCAACACAATATCTCAAGCATAAGATGACTCTGCCACCGAAGAAGGCATTACCCATAGCATACCAAACTTATCCAGAACATAATTCCAAACAACGTAGGAGAATTGCACCTAATGGAGAGGTCCCAAATAACCTGCTTACTGCAAATGGAGTAGAAGTCAGTAATGACCCCATCTGGAAACTGAGATAGACAGTAAAGGGAAGGAAACCGGGATGCCAAAGGAGTATTGTTACACCAGGGACCAGTCCAGAACTTAACTCTATTACCACACCCCACCTTAAATCTGATTCCTTCTTTAAACTTATCAACAATAGCTCTCTACATTCCAGACGCTCTGCGGGGAAAGGATTGACATCGCAACCAAGGTTTCCCAGCCTGTATTTCTAGATTAGAATAGTCTTCCAAGGGGAATCGTCGTCAGAGCCAAGCCGCCAAAGGCACTTAGAGAGGAGAGCAACATTAAATTCCTTAATAGACCGCACTCCAAGGCCACCAACACCAATGGGACGACATGCTTGCTCCCAACTCACAAGGTGTTTTTTCCTCCTATCCTCCTAGTTGCCTCACAGAAAATTCCTCATGATTTTCTCCAAAGAGAGGACAACTTTACTTGGGCATCTGAAAGCAGAGAGAGTGTAGACTAAGAGAGCAGAGGGAACAACTTTAAGGAGAGTGATCCTGTCACCGAAGGACAAATACTTTCCTTTCCACGAAGCGAGACTCTTGTTGAATTTGTTGGTGATGGACTCCCATTGAGAATACCTAGGAGAGCCAATGCAAAGAGGAAGCCCAAATAAGTGGAGGGAAGAGATGATGAAACACACCCCAATATCTCTGAAAGTAATCCAATCTCAGTGTCATTCAAATTGATGCCAAAAATTTCACTCTTTAGATAATTGATCCGGAGGGAAGATGACAATTCAAACCATCTGAGCAGAGAGCGAAGATTCATAACATACTCCACGGAAGCCTTACAAAAAATGAAGGTATCGTCCACATACTGAAGATGGTGCACTTGCGACGAGAATCGCCAATGCGAAAGCCATGGATAAGGGAGAAGGTAGCAACTTTAGTGAGGAGAAGGCTCAGAGTCTCTGCAACCATGATAAAAAGAGCAGGAGGGAGAGGGTCATCTTGGCAAATACCCCTGGAGCTCTTGAAGTACATTTTTGGACGGTTGCAATTTTTATAATTTAAAAGAAAGATAACATCAACAGAAACAAAGCAAAACTGAAGCTCATTTCATAATAAGATGTCTATACTTAAGAGGGAACAACAGGAAAAACACTTACGTAGTTGCAAAGAGGCCCAATGATTTGGAACTTCATGTTACGATGAGTTAAACAATGAGCATATTTAGTGACTTTTCAGAAATGATCTCATTCATTTTAGGATAAGGGATGGTGATCAAGTGTCTACTATTTGAAATTGATATGGAGACTTATGACAATGTACAATGGGGTATATAGATGATATGATGGGAAAAATGGTTTTTTTTTTCTGTTTTGGGGGGGGGGGGGGGGGGGTTGGATATTGGAATTAGATG
Source organism: Chimonanthus praecox (assembly GCA_022113865.1). Taxonomy (NCBI): domain Eukaryota; kingdom Viridiplantae; phylum Streptophyta; class Magnoliopsida; order Laurales; family Calycanthaceae; genus Chimonanthus; species Chimonanthus praecox. Next base: position 13,966,895 of record CM039087.1, on the reverse strand, counting down.
ATATGATGGGAAAAATGGTTTTTTTTCTGTTTTGGGGGGGGGGGGGGGGTTGTGGTGGTGGTGGTGTGTGTTGGATATTGGAATGTAAGTCATCAACATCTTTCTTAGCTCTAGTTTATCGAGCCATTTTGAATGGAGCTCATGACCCTGTATTGAAGTCTCTTGTTTGGAAAGGCTTTGCACCTAGGGTAGACAAGTCAAGCTGGGTTGCAAGCTAGCTTGGCTCAACCTTTTTTTTTTTTTTGAGCAGTAACAAATAGGATTCCATTAAAAGAGAAAGAGTACAAAACAAGAGAAACTAGGTCTACAAGAATTAGACCCAAACACCAAAGAAAGAAAAAATAACACATCCATAACATCAATATAGCTACTACAAATAACCAAAGCAAAAGAACAAGCTGTATCCTTCTTAGAGCTGAAATACTGCCTGTAACAGAGCCATTTACGCCATTTTTTGCAAAATCGTCTACCACCCCATTCACTGACCGACTAATTTGAACAAAGGAAACCTCAAGACCCAAAACCAGTGCTCTAATCTCCTGACTATGGTAATCATCTTCCATGAGGGATGCTTTAAGCCTCTAGCCCATTTAATGGAATTTGGTGAATCTCCTTCAATGACTTATTTTCAAGTTGCCTTCTTCCTTGGGCTAAGTTTCAATAACACCCAAGACTCCACAACCCCCACGCAGTTCGACCCCAAATCCTAAGAAACCTCAAAGAGACTCGCAAATTTTACCCACAAACTCCTAGCGATAGGGTGCCTAACGAAGACGTGATCAACGTCTTCCTTTGGGTGGCCACATAAGGGGCAACTAAGATCCTCCCCATCCCTCAACAATCCCTTTCTCTTGACCTTGAGCTCCAATCTGGTAAGGATCTTACCCTTTAGTGTACACCAAACAAAAGCTTGAACCCTTGGGGGAGCCAAACCAGACCAAGCTAATCTTGCGGATGGATCTTCAATGTGGCGTTACCCCAGGCTTAACTCAACTATTTGTTTCACTGAAAATAAGCCAGAAGAGTCACTTGTCCAGAGAAGTTCATCCTCCTCATCTAGGGACGTAGGGAATTCCTCCAGTTGGGTTAAGAGGTCCTCCCAACTCCTCATCTCGAAGGATCTTAGTTCGCGTCTGAAGTCCATATTCCAAGAGACGTTTCGACCCTCAATCTGATAGCATTCCTGTACATGGACATTCTTATTTTGAGAAATTCGGTACAATCTAGGGAACACCTCCTTGAGGGGTCTGTCTCCTAACCAAGTGTTTGTCTAGAAAAAAATCCTATCCCGTCTTTCCACCAACCTCCTAATGTTATCCTTAAACAACCTTCCTGACTCTGATCTACCTTGGCATAGTCTCCACCAGGCCTTGACAATCGGTGACCCAAAGTTCTCAACAATATCACTTAACACCCATCCATTCCTATTTTCCAACATGTATCTTGCGGTCAAAACCCGGGCCCAAAAAGCTTCTCTCTTTTCCAAATCTCCACCCCCACTTGCATAAGAGAGCTTGATTTCTAACTCTGAGGGGAGTAATTCCTAGTCCTTCCTTCGATTTTGATTTGGTTGCTTCTTCCCATGCCACTAGTTGTACTTCCCTTTTCGAGTCCTTATCTCCCCAAAGGAAGCTTCTAAAAAGTTGATCTATCTTCCTCAATATCCCTTTCGGCATCTCAAATAAGGAAAGATAGTAAGTTGGCAGGCTCGTCAACACTGATTTGATTAGGTTTAGTGATGCAGGACAACTAATAGGGTAACCCTAAATACCTAATGTGGTTCCCTAAAATTTAAAAAGGGATGAAAATAATACACCCTAAGCTAAAATGGGCTGAAATTAAATTTCAATTAATATTTGCAATTAATTGATATAAAAATTTACCACAAATATTCTTGCAAATACTGAAATCTAATGTGTTAATGGGAAATAATGAAAAAAGTTACTCACGGGTAACTTGTGATGAATGGCTATTAAATGAGGGACTTAGGCATGGGTATAAGGTCTCGACTGAAATAAATAAAAGTGAGGATACAAATGAAATAAAGAGGGCTGCGAATGGCAAGGGAGGATGCAAAGCCTCTGTTTGAGCGGAAGACTTGTGATGGAAAGGGGGGTTTGCGGCAGCGAAGGATGGGGTAATGAAGGTCACGACAACAACAAGAAAAGAGGATTGGGAGATGGTGAACACAAAGGAAGGTAATAGAGAGGCTGGCGACAACAGGGAAGGAATTTTGGGTATTGACAGAAGCAGGGTAGGGACTAGGGAAGGGGTGGAAGCAAGAGGGGACAGATCTGGGTGGGTTTGAGGAACCGGCGAAAGGTAAGGGTTCTCAAGAGGGTTCAGGACAACAATAAAGAAAAGAAAAGGGAAAGAGGAGGAAGAAGAAGATAGAAGTAAGTACCTGAAAAAAGATTGGTAGCCTCATGCCAACACTAGAATCACACCAGGGCCTCTTGCCATCGGAATCACACCGGCACGCGTACACAAGGTAGCATTCAACCATTTTTTTTTGTATTCCATTCATTATTCAATCGTATGAGGCCTCAATGAGGCTTACAAAGCTTATATAGAGTCTTTCTTCCTTTAAATAAAATAATTAAATAAAATAAAACATAATTACCAAACTACCCTAGCTAAAAATAAAACACACTGAAATAGCAAAACATGAAAATGGAAGGTACTGGAGATGCACCGCATCAGTAAGGCGAGATGGAGAGAGATCTCTTCCCCCACCCAGCTAATCTCCTCTCAATCTTTTCTACCACTGGAGCCCAGAATTGCCGAGTCTTAGATTCCCACCTACTGGTAATCCGAGATAGATAAAGGGTCTTCCAGTGCTGCACCCTCTCTCCTCTACTAGCTCCTTGAGAATGTCTTCCTCCACATTAATACCAATCAAGGTACTCTTCCTAGTATTGAATCTCAGTCTCGATGCCACCTCGAAGCATCTCAGAATAGCCTTAAAGCCTCTTACTTCAGCCCTATTTGGTTCACAGAAAAATAAAGTATCACCCACGAACTGGAGATGGGTAACTACTGGTCCATCCGATGGGGTATTAAAACCCTTAACTATCCCCAAATCCTTGGCTTTCACCACAAGTCTGTGTAAACTTTCTCCGATCTAGGTGATGATGAAAGAGGACAATGGGTCACCTTGTCTTAGACCTCTTGAGGCTAATATTGTTGTAGTAGGAGACCCATTCACCAATAAAGAGTATGAAGTATCCTCAATACATGCCTTCTTCCATTGTCTCCACTTTTGGATGAAACCCATTCTCTCAAAGAGATACCCGACAAAGGGCCAATTGACAAAATCATAAGCTTTTTCCATGTCTATTTTGATAAGGAGACCATGTTTTTTCTCTCTTCTTCTTTGATGGACCATTTCATTTGCAACGAGAACCCCATCCAGGATCTGTCTATCTTCCACAAAAGCCCCTTGACACTCTCCAATTATCTCAGGTAGAACCTTCTTTAACCTATGTGCTAAGACCTTGGCTATGAGTTTGTAGACACTATCCACCTGATTGATAGATCTATAATGAGACAATTTTGACGGTCCTTCCTTCCTAGGCACAAGGGTGATGAAATAATTTTTTAGTCTTCTATTAATGATTTCATTCCTGTGAAATTCCTTAATCAAGAAGTCGGGACCAACCGAGTCCCAACAAGCTTCACAGAAAGTGAAGTTGAAACCATCTGGGCTTGGGGCTTTATCACCCTCTATACTATCTAGCGCCGCCCTAATCTCATCCATTGGGAATTCTCTTTCAAGCCAGACAACCCCCTCTTCCCCTATCCTTTTAAACTCAATCCCATCTAGTGACAGCCGGGGAAACCTATCATCGATCAAAGAAGCTTCACTAAGCTTAGTGAAGGGGGACCGAAGACCCCTTTGAGTCTGGGCACAAGGAGCACTAGGACTGGCATTAGGCAAATGCAACAAATGGGTATCTAGGACCTTCGCGGACCCCCAAGAAGGAAATCCAAATAAAGGGAAATGATAGGAGTTCAGAAACGAGTGTACCCGGGTTCTGCAAGTCTCCGCCCAAAGAGAAGATGATGAAGCTGCCCAAGAAGAGTCTTTGGAAAACCGCAAACTGAAGATGGGAGAAGACACCAGCACCAAGGTAAGGAAGCTATCCACCACAAGCGAAGAAGATGAAGCCACCCAAGAAGAGCCTTTGGAGGGCCACAAACTGAAGAAGAGATGAGAGAGAGACCACCAGCAAATTAGTGAAATCTCTTCTAAGAACTGGGGTCGCATGCATCCGCCAAAAGATTGCAAACATGAACATGTTTTTATTGGATAATACTATTGTGGATAGAGTGTATATTCCCTAAATGGAGCTTGAATTAAATCCATGCTTGATGTAAAACTATCGAGAGAGCTGAAATTGTTTCTATGTGGCTTGATTTCCAAGCAACCGTGAACTCAAACACTCCTTTAGATATTGACACCTAGTGGCTATGATCTGGTCATGATCTGTAACAACAATTAGTTGGGACAGATTTACCCTAATGCGAAACACTATAATAACCTACAAAGAGGTGCCAGTCATCTCAGAATGAGGTAATTAATATATGCCTCTTGCTCCTATAAAGGTCAACACCCACTCCTTTTGGTCATATTTCCAATACTCAAATTCATGTTTGACTGATTAGATTAATGATCTTTCTCTCAGAATAGGGGCTTTATATTTCTGGAAATTGTCCTTGGGTTCTTGAGGTTTCGACAGATTGTAAACTTGCTTGGGCCAAGGACTCTAGTTATTGTTTTATTTGGTATTATCATTATTGTTGTTGTTGTGATGATAATGCGATTATGAGAAGATTGATATGGATATATATTTTTTCCTTTTTTTTTGCTGTATAGTCATGCCAGGGATGAAAACAATAAGTTGAAAAGGGAAAATGCAGATATGGGGCCTTTGTTTGATCTCATTGCTGGTCAAGGATTTTCAGCTAGGCGGAATAGATCGGGAATATCAAGTACTGGAAAATCAGATACACGAGTAGGTGCTCGATTTAGAAGAATGCCAGTTATTGAAAACCAAACTCCAGATTGACTATGAGGTACCTTCTGTGAAGTTTTTAGCTTTTCCATGCTTTAGGAATTTCCTTTGCCTTTGTCAGAAATTTTTACTATTGTGGAAAGAAATGTATGGTTTCTCTTACTGCCCACATTTCAGTTGTTAAGAATGAGAGGATATATATTATCATCAAACCGATATGTGCATATCATCATTTATAAGGGGAAAATAGATACCACGGTGTCCTTTGGCTTTTGAATTTGAACATGTGGGGCACCACAAGAGTGTCTCAAACTGTTGATAACCCTCATCAAAATTAATCCACGTTGGAAAATCCCAATTAACTGTAGGGATATGTTAACATCTCATATTTTTAAGGTCGCTGTCGTATGACTTATTTTTCCTAAAACACTTGTTGTTGTCGTTGTCGCACAAATGTCATTGTCGTCGCTGTCGATGCTTCCTTCTTTTGTTGTCGCCGTTCCTTTAAAGTAAATCTCTTCCTCTTTTCTTTTCCCCTATCTTCTTTCCTTTTCTAACTAAAATCTAAATCTATTGCTGCACACTTGTCTATGCATAACAGCAAGCCACCCTCCATCTTTCTTAAAGCCTGCAACTAGATTCTTCGGCCCCGTTTGGTAGGAATGGCTCTCGTAGTTAGGTTTGATGCCAACTGAAATTTGTCACTTTGTGTCTCGAGTCTCAAGGACTTCCAATCTTCCATATGGCATTTGTCCACAACATGACTTCATATTTTTTTTCACACTAGAAATTACTATAAAATTGTTTTTTTTTTTTGATCTTTTTATGTATAATAATGATACATGTGGAATTCACTTCATTACAAAAATGCTTGGCCACAGACATACCACCCCCTTCTTTGAAGCCATGGCCTCATCTTAGTTTTTTAAAATTAAAAAAGTAAAAAGACCTAACCTGAACTTACCCATTTTTATGTATAATAAAAAGACCTATATATCTATTAACCCTGATCACCCCCTTCTTTGAAGCCATGGCTGTTGAAAATAATAATAGGAAAAAGGAGAAAAGAAAGATAATATTTTTTTTGGTCTCTTGTATTCACTAAATAGAATCCAAATATAGAGTACAAAGTGCTAATTGAGGCAACAGAAAAGGAAAGTATAAATCAATTACAACTTTTAGCCAACCCTATAATTAAGACATGTGAAAAACATTACAACCATAATTGGAAATACATCTTTAATAAATCATATCTCAAGCCCCCCAACCACGCCACCCCACCCCCCCTCTTCTCTCTCAAGTGGGGCCCATTTCAGTTTGAAGTAATTCAACTTGACAATCCAATGATCAAATGGTGCCATCTGATGGAGTGAAAGTAGATCAGCTAGAATCTCCAAAAACCAAGCCTGATCGAAGTAGAAAAGCTAAAATTGGAACCTACTGATGTCCCCCAGCAGCATGGGAAAAACCTAGCATAATGGGCCAACCTATCCGAAACCCTAGGTCAACCTTAGGTGCAGGTTGGTGGGCCAGGGGCGACTAGGGTGGTGTAGAGCCAATTGGCTGTGGAGCTGTATCCACATGGATCTAAGGGAAAAAAAGCCCAAGAATGGGTTTCATGGACCGAAACAAGCACTACAGGAGGAATGGTGAAAACCCATGTCTGGAAACAACAAGGCTTCAAATCCACCGTACAAATATATAGGTCTTCAAAAAACGGCAGGGATAGAGAGGGGTCCCGCCGGTAGAAAATGATCCAGTGGCCAGATTTGAGGTTGGAAAGTGCCGGCTGCAAAGGGTAGAAACGCTGGAGGTATAAAAAAAGCTGAAAAAAAATCAGATTTGAGGAAAAATGCTTCAGAAGACACGGGTAGAAATGAGAATTTGTTATTGAAGTTCGTCAGAAAGGGAAACTGATCCTAAGAAAATGCCGAAGTCCGGTGAGGAGCAACAATGTGGGCATGAACAGTAAAACGGAGTAAACCTAAAACTTCCATTCAACGAGACCAAAAAGAGGTCTAAGAGTGTTCCACGAGCATTTAAACGCAAAATTGCGCCATACATCTGTGATGTAGGGGAAAAAACGACTGTAAAGTTGTGTGATTTTAGGTTCAAATCTGAAGAAAGACCCTAGATCTAAGGGAACAAATAGAGATTGCCCTATGAACCACCCACAAAATGCAGGGAAAAATAATTGTCTTTGAAATGATAGGTGAAAGGAGTAGAGAATCAGATCTGCGAGGAAGATGGTGGGTCGTTTGCAAAGGAAGGGAGATGATTTTATTTATTTATGGAGAGACTGGGATAGAGAACTTCAGGCATCTTGCTCTGTAAAAGAGATGAAAGATCTCTCCGCTTCAAGTCAAAAATAGAGAAGAAAAGGCTGCATAAGCAAGCCAAGTTACGACTGTATGCATATCTAGGAGAAAGAGGCACCTCAAGAGCTCTCGATCGTCTAGCTTGATACCCATTTTTATGTATAATGTATACTTGTTACCCACATGAGTGTAGCTCAACTAGTTGCCTCCCGCCTCAGGAAGCGGGAGGTTGCGGGTTCGAGCCCCCATGGCCTAACCTTGGTGTGCCTTAAGGGTAGTGGGCTCACCCGTGAGGGTTTTACGCTGGACATCCTGCAGTTTCCCACATGTAAATTCGAAAAAGAAAAAGAAAAAAAATGTCTGCTTGTTTCAATTGGTGAATGGGTAACATGAAACTTGACTGACCCGATCTGAACCCGAATTCGACCCAAACTGATTAACCCATTTTGTAAACCGGTAAGTGATGGCTTTGGCAGAGAGAGAGAGAGAGAGAGAGAGAGAGAGCATCATTCAAATAATAGCCCCAGTTTCACCACTAATGCAATTTAGAAAACAGTAATGGCTTTGGCTGCAGCTCTCATTGCTATAGCTTAGTAAATATAAATACAGAAACTCACACAGACTCAGTCAACTCAACCTACCTTATAAAAAATGTGTTGGCTTAGGATCTAATTATCTTTTCAGTTTTTGCCAATTCTTGGAGAAAATTGAATCAAGTTCGACTTGAAATATTCATTTCAACCTTAACCTCAAACAACAACAACAAAAAATAAATAAATTAAAACACAGAAAAAAAAATCTCAACCTCATTTCCTTCTCTTTCCAATTCCATCCGCTAATTGACGAATTCTAAATGACACCTTCCAATGAATGCAATGTGATTGGAGCCTCGTTGGCCGACTTCTCTCCTATATACAACAACACACACATTCTTCTCACTATCATACTAGTGTTGGTAATTAAAACGAACAATGAAGTGCATTATTTTTTTCCTTTTTTAATTATTGTAGTCAAATTGGAAATGAAGGTTGTAACTTCTCCTAGGGTGGTTCTATGCACATCTTTGGATCATGACTGTACTCTTTTTTTTGCACTGCAGAAAGTCTGGTAATTGTCAAGGCATTAAGAAGAGAATTGAGATGAGAAAATGGCTATGATGGCAATGATGATTGAAGTGAAGGTCCAAGTCTTAACATATTGCCTTTGTCCTAAACAGGGTATGCACATGGGTAGATACTATGATTTATCACTGTAAATATGAGGTTATGCACATGGGGTCACTATTCAATGCTCTGTATACTGTCAAAACCGTGTGAACAGTGACATAAACTGTTAATATATTTCACTGTATAATATGGAAATTCAGTATTTATGTTTAGATGAATGGCATTATTATTTTTTTGTCAAAGTGAATTGATGCCATTGAAATACTATGCAAAAAAAAAAAAAAAACATTGAGTTGGTTCTCTAGATTGGTGAATGCAAATTTGTCTTACTGTTTTGATGGTTCCAATTTCTCTCTACAGCTGAACATTTGGGTATTTTGGCTGTTCCAATGATATTGGGAAAAACAACATTAAAAAATAGAAAATTTAAAAATATCATAAATTAAGAAAATATTCAAAATTTAGCATAAAAATAGAGTATTTTCATTATTTAATAGTAATCTTGATTAAAAAACCTAAAATATTATTAAAGACCATGTCAAAGTCTAAATCCATAATTAAATGAAAATACTATTTTTATCCTTTCATTTATTAGCTAGAAATTTCTATTTTTCCACCAATTATTTTTACTAAGCTTTTGTATAAAATCATTATCATCAACAACAATGGAGAGGTGAAGGAAAAAACACCAACGACGAGGATATTTGAATCCGATTGAAATTCTGTACATAGTAAAGAATAAAAACGTCAATTCTCATACTCTTGCCATCCCATTTTAATTGTTCAATTTAAAAATTTGTATTTTTTAAAGAACTCTCTATATAAAGCTAGCACTTCAGGTGATCTCACTAATTTTCAACACACTTTATACTAAATGGGACAATTCTAAAATTCACATAAGACAACTAACTTGGGACAGAGGGAGTATTATATTATTTCCAACAAAAATGAAGAAAAGATAAATTCGGAGATGGAAAATGAAAATGTAGAAGTAAAGATAAATTCGAGATGGAAAATGAAAATGTAGAAGTGGAGCTTCCTGGTGGGATATTCCTCTTAGGCTATAACTATAGGTTTAAATATCGGCAGATACTTATCGGCTTTTTAAGGGTCGATATTTTAAGTGTTGATTTATATTGGCCCGTACAATATAATATCGGCAATATCAGTCATGATAGTCAATATTCAAAATATTGGTATGGGGATGATTTGTTTAAAAATAAATAAATATGGGTGATGGGGCCTATAGATATATCATCGATATTTAAAATATTGGTCGATATTATATTATTTTTTCTAGAAAAGAAAAAAAAAATTTAAGGCCTGTTTTTCTATTTTTTTAATTTAGAAAAAAAAACAACCAATCGATATTTGAAAAAATAACAAAAAAAGGAGAGAATAATCTTAACCCCTGGCTATAACAACTCACATTTTGTTTTTTTTTTTTTTTTAATTTCTCCACTTTGCTACTTAAAAAGTTACATGGCTGTATTTCCAAGAGGAGAACTAAATAAGAGAAGTCACTCTATTTTATAGAATAAGAGAAGTTGGGAAAATCCCTAGCTTTTAATGTTTTCTCAGTGGTTAGTGGTTTGAATGATATTGGATGGAGAATTTAGCAAGATATTTATTATGGAATGTCCTAAAACTCAAATCGTTCATAGTTTTATAATTGGTCGAATTGGGTTTAATTAGATCGTAGAGATTAGTCAAACTATGACTTCAACATGACATCATAAATAAAAATAAATAAATGTGTTAAGTAAATAAAGAAGTTTGAGATGGGCAGAGAGAAAGAAAGAGATGGTTTGGAAAAAAAATGAAAAAATTGATGGGATCGGCAAAGAGAACAAAAATTCTGATGGTTCCTAAAAATGGATTTTAGGGTTCATGTTGTGGGTCTAATGAAAAGAGGAGGATACGAGTAGCTTTATACATTTAATAATCATGTCTTTTGATTTTAAAATTTTAAAATTAATGATCTATTTTTATAAAATTTAAAAGTCGAGACTGTATATATAATTTAGATCATTAATTGATAGTTTTTACGTCTCATCATAGTCGCCTTGCTTTGGAATGTGGGCAAAGTCATGATTTTTCATTTTTTTCGTGTGGGAAAGAAGGGTAAAGGTGAGTGGGCACATACCGATTCAGCCAATGGCTTGGCTACTAAGTCAGCTGCTGAGTGGTGAGAATTGACCCATGACTCGACAACTGAATCAGCTGCTGAGTTGGCAATGTGTCCAAGTTAAAATGTTGTAAACTCGAGTTGATCTCGTCCAAACGTAGTGGAATTGTATGGCTAAAACTTGGTTGGATTGCTTACCGTGCCAGTCGGAAGCAGTATCAGTGACCTCGTCTACATCATGCTCTTGGATGGCCTCATCACTCCACCTTCGGCACCTCTTAAAGTCACAAATTGACAATCAACAATTTTGTGGAAGGCTTCGTGGTGAGTTTGCATTTTAAGTCAAATGAGTTATTGAACATCTTTTAGATGTTTTTATGATATTAAAATATTATTTAAAAGTTGAGCTCATGAATAATTAAATATTTTTATGACTTTTATGTAAGAAATTTAACAGTGACACGCTTCTATATATTTATTTTTAGATTTGTAACAATCTTTCCATTTTTTTTTAAATGAGTTAATGTCTAAATGAACTTGAGTTCGAATCAAATAAATGGATCAACTGATTTAATTAAATGAGTAAATATGCTTAGATAACTTGATGCAGGTAAAATTGACTGATGTAGTTATACCGCAGATATATTTTTGGGTTTTGATTTTTGTTGGGATAAATTTTAGATATAGATTTTGGAATCCAAATCAAGGATTTCGGTGGGTGACATCCTGAAGAGGACCTTCGTACAGTTCACTCGGTCACTCAAGGAAAAGAAAGATTGACACCAATTTCACTAGGATAGTTGGATGTTCAATTGAATGTCAAAACAAATGTAGAATTGTTATTCCGAATGCTTGAATTAAATCAAAAGCATGCGTGGAATTTCAAATCCAACACTAATTCTATCTAATTGTCTTTCAGAGACTTGATTTTCATACAATCGAATCGGTTCTATGTCGAATGAGTTGATCTCCATGAGACGATCCGATCCAAACTATCTGACGATCCGATGAACTCCAATTTTTGCAGTTTGCATATTCTATTTTTTCTGCTTTCCTTTCCTCTTTTTTTCCTTTTGCAATGGTTGAACATCCATTAGAAGCTTTCTTAAACCCCGCAATGGTCATCTAGGTGAGGTCCACATGATGATGAGGCGATCCTTGGTGGGGCCCCTCTTCTCTTTGTTGATTTGAGAGTAAATTTGGTGTCATTTCATCGATCCGAACCAATTGGGTCAATTCATCCTCGATCGAGTCCGAATCAAACTCGATGTCCGCATCATAACTTAACTTGTTTAATTTTAAAAATGTATAAGTTTAGGTCTTTAGAAGGGATGATTTATTTAATAGATGAGTATAGACAATGGGTCAAGGGAGAGGGAGGTGATAAATCTCTCCAATGCAAAGTCTAATTTCCATATCTTTTATATTGAATGATCAAAAATGCTAAATGAAAAAGAATTATGGTATTTTTTTGATAATATGAGTGTAACACCCCGCGCTTTTCAGCATAAAAATCAGAGTTTATTTTTTTTTTTAAATAATAATAAACAAGTGATCGGGGTGGGACGTCACGACACGAGTTAAGTTCGGACTTCTAAAGTCCGACTCTTAACTGACCAAACCCATGTGCGTATGGACTAAGTCCATAAGTACCGATCCACACATGGTACAAATAAGACTTGCGGAATAAACTTAATCTTAATCTAACTGCGGGTTATAATAGATCCTAAAACTACTCCATTTTATATCTTTAGATAGCAAAGTACATAATCATATTCTCCAAAATTACTAAAATAACCTTAAGCTAACATTCATTCCAAACCATTCAAAAATAAACCAAAGCATAGTAACTAGTTAACTACATTATTACATGCCGACATCATCTAATTATCAAATTACATTGTCCATATAAGAGTCCATAAATCAATCCATTAAAAGTCTATTCAAAGCCCAAGCTCCTATGCTTGGTTTCCTTCAAAATCCTCGTTCTTCCCCTTTCCTGCGTCATCTACTAAGGATAGAGATAGGGCGTTAGATTAACGTGCCCAGTAGGTGTTTCCGATTAGGTCTACCACAAAGTTAGTATAAAAACATGCAAATAATAAGATAATACGTCTTCATCAAAATCTCATAAAAACAATGCTATGTATGTAATGCACATGTAATGAGTCCCACCAATCACAAATGTAGATAGCCTAATCTTGACGGGATTCTCATCGTCAAGGTACCCCACAGTGGTCTTTCGGACGCTCCGACGGAGTGTGGCCTCCGGTTTCCTCTTGATAGGATTCTCATCATTAAGGTACCCCACAGTGGTCTTTCGGACGCCCCGACGGAGTGTGGCCTCCGGTTTCCTCTTGATAGGATTCTCATCATTAAGGTACCCCACAGTGGTCTTTCGGACGCCCCGACGGAGTGTGGCCTCCGGTTTCCATAATCATCACCCCATGCCATGCATGAGATGTCCATGAGTTCATGCCATTTATAAACACATCTTAACATACAAAACCACTTTGAAATATAATAACTTAGCACATAATTCACCAAAATTACGATAAAACATCAAATATAAGTGTGGTTCAAAAAGGTAGGAAACCTACACAAAGTTCACTTAGATTAACCGTTCTTTTAAAACCGTCACCCGTTCACGACTTGTATACCGTTCAAGAAATCTTGTTGTCCTATTTATATAACAGCAAATCAAACATTTATCCATATAATTTCCAACTTAGTCTAAGTCCCAAAACCACTTTGTGGGGTTCGGCCATACCCCATGGCCGAACCTCACCCACTTAAATTTTGGTCTCTTTTTTATTTAACTTAAAACCATGCCAATAACTTATATACAAACCCCAATCCACCAAATGCAACCTTGTGGGGTTCGGCCATACACCATGGCCGAACCTCACTTAATTTTGTTTTAATCCCTTCTTTGTATTCTTAAGCCCAAACACATCATTTAAATAACTTAATCTTCCAAATGAACCTTGGTAGGGTTCGGCCATACAACATGGCCGAACCTTACCACTTTGGTTTTGGCCCATATTTCAAATCCTTTAGTCATTTCATCTTTGATCATTTCACCTTTGATCATTTCATTCATATTTACAATAATGCCATTATACTAACCCTTGTTTAATTTTTCTTAAAAACCAAAGTTCATATTCAATCCACCTTAGTGGAGTTCGGCCATACAACATGGCTGAACCTTACCACTTAATTTGGTCCTTTAAATCCTTCATTAACCCATCTCCAATTACATTATAAATTAGCACTAAGTCCACCAAATGACCATTGGTGGGGTTCGGCCATACTACATGGCCGAACCTCACCCTATAGATTTTTATCCCATTTTCCATCATCTATCATGGTTGATCAATTTAATACTAAATCCATAACTAAACATAGGTGATTCTTAAATCAAAAACATATAACAAATCATAATTTCCAACATGATCTTAATCCAATTATCCCATCAAAACAGTCCATGGGGTTCGGCCATACACATGGCCGAACCCTATGGTTCTCTTAATTCAATTATTCCATCATTTATCCATGGTTTATGATCAACAACTTAGCCATGATAACAACATGGTTCAACCATGTAATTGCCGATCCAAAACAGTAACCTTATCTCCATTTAAAAATCCTTTAAACCATAAAATCACCACATCCTTTCATGGGGTTCGGCCATCCAAAGTGGCCGAACCCTATAATCCAATTTCTACCCTTTTTAGACAGCATAAACCATGATCCAAACCTTTTATAGATTCGGCCATACGATGGCCGGATCATGTTCCCTTAGTCATTCCTTTTTAACAAGTGTTTATTGAGCACTTACCAAAACCGCGACTCCTCTGGTTCTCTCACTTCTTCTTGATCCTCTCCTTAGCCCTTCCTTTCTTCTCCTTTAGCTGAGACTGATCTTGCTTGTAGACTCCTTGAAATGGTTTAGCCAAAGTATTGACTTGAGAGAGAGAGATAGAACTTTTGGCCTTGGTTGATAATGATAACCTTGATGCCAAACTCCTTTGCTGAATTTTGTCTTGGTGAAAGGATCGACTAAGGACTGATTGGAGATAGGCAACCAGCTAAAGCTTTTGGTCTTTGAGAGATGAACAACGTCCAAGAGAAGGAGAGAGAGAGAGAGAGAGAGAGAGAGAGAGAGAGAGAGAGAGAAAATGAAACCCTTTTTGGCTAATGAACTTCAGTCCAAGGTTAGCACTTCATGTAACTCCCCTCCCATTTACTCCCATAACTTATTTCATTTGGAGGTTTCATCCTTGAGATGAAACCCTCCAACGGTTTCTTGGCTCTTGGCTGCCTTAGATGCAACCCTTCTCCATCACTTCTCCAAGTGTGAACCCACTTGTAACTCCCATTTGTTTAATACCTTCCTTGGGGTTTCATCCTTGAGATAAAACTCCCAAGGTGCCCAACCCGCCACTCATCATCAATTGCCCATGTGGGAGTTTCATCCATGAGATGAAACTCCTTGAACCCAACGGTTTTGATCTTTAGTCTTTGGACCATCCAACCATTTATTGGCTGTCCCTTTGAAGACCCATGCATGGAATAAACCCTCATGCCATTCCAACGTGTATATGGATTTAAATTTGAAATATACTTCTCACCTATGTAATTCCCATAAACG
The DNA here is from genome assembly GCA_022113865.1 of Chimonanthus praecox. Lineage (NCBI taxonomy): Eukaryota > Viridiplantae > Streptophyta > Magnoliopsida > Laurales > Calycanthaceae > Chimonanthus > Chimonanthus praecox. Next base: position 13,951,611 of record CM039087.1, on the reverse strand, counting down.
CCATTATCATTCATCACTTATCTAGGAGTTACATGCATGGGATAACCTCTCCATGCAGTCAACGTGTGGAGTGGTTTTATTTTTGAAACTACAAACCTTCTCCCTCACATTTACATTTACTCAACTTAATCATTTAATTTAACTCCATCTAAACTCAATCATTTATTTCAACTCAATCCAAACTCAATCATTTATTCCAACTCAATCCAAACTCAATCATTTATTCAAACTCAATCCAAACTCAATCATTTAATTCATCTTAACCCATTTAAGCTTTGAGCTCATCCAATGGTTAATCATGTCCACACTACCCATTGGGTTCCAATTGGGTCCTTTGACCCATTTAATCGCTTTGACCCAATTAGATGCACATTACCCATTTAACTTAATTTAAACCTTATACAAGTACATTGGGTCTTACTTGAGCAATGGGTCCCACCATTTTCTCATCTAAGATCATAATCCTTTAATTCATAACTCCAATGGCATTTTCGTGAATATTGATATATTGAAAAAAATCTAGGATATTACAATGAGTATCTTCGTTCCATTGGAGAGATTAATCTTATAGATACACGAAAACACCCCACATCACTATAATGCGATATTCAAAATTATAGTATTTTAAATATATTAAAATTTAGTTTCTCATTTTATATGATTATTGAACCCCAAGTTTGTCATGTGTGACATTCTACAAGTGCTGCAATCAAACCTCCATAGTTTATATTACACTAAATACTTAGTCTTGACCTCCCGTTCTTGATAAGTTTATGTTACACTAAATACTTAGTCTTGACCCTCCCGTTCTTGATAAAACACGTGGCATTTGTGCGATAGAACATTGCTCATCAAATTAAAGGAGAACTTGACATATTTTTTTTAGGCGGGCCATATAGACACCTAGATTTCCTACCTCTACACATTCGTTTTTGAATTTTCGGGTGAAATTACTATTCTACCTTCGCGTTTTAACTCATTCGAACGAATTGCCAGATCAGTATCAGTTCGTTGGGATGAATACAGTCATCCAAACAAATACCTCAGTGAAGTTTTAGTTCATTCGAATAAGCGGACAGATCAATGTTCATTCGTTAAAATGATCACTTAGGATCATTCAAATGAATTTAACTGAGAGAAGGCTTATTTATAGTCGTTCACTCGAATGTCATTCGTTCGAATGAACCAAGTTGTTCATTCGAATGAATGCCAACGTATATATCAATTTTTGGTTCATTTGATTGAACCCTTATCCCTCTCCCTCCTTCTCCCTTAAACCCTAAATTGAATCTCTCCATTTCCCTCGTTCGAAGCTCTCCATATCTCTCATTCGAAGCTCTCCCCTCCCTCTACCTCTCCCTCTCAATCATTCGAACCAACGTCTATATCATTCGAACCTCTCCCTCATTCGAAACAATCTCTCCCTCTCCCTCTCCCTCATTCGAACCAACCTCTCCCTTTCCATTCATGCTAACATCTCCCTCTCCCTCTCCCTCATTCGAACCAACCTTTCCCTTTCCATTCATTCAAACGTCTCCCTCTCCCTCTCCCTCATTCCTCCAAACCAAAGTGATTTTCCCCTTTCCATTCAAACTTTTCCCTATCCTTCTCCCTCATTTTTCCTCTCTTTCCCATTTTTTGGTTTAAATAGCATCATAACAAGGGTTTTCATCTCAGAAAAGAAGAAATCAACCTCAACAAAGGGAGGGAAGAAACAGAGGAAAGAGACGGCATTCGACCCCAACCATTTCATATCTTTGGAAGCCGCGACCTTATACAAAGATGATTTCTTTACACGATCCTATATCTTTGGTAAAATCGTGGACATTTCCTTTTTCACACCTTTTGAATTGAAAATCGCATTTTATTTTGAAAAAATGGGTTGAGGCTCTTTCTTGGCACTAAAACAGGATATGTATACTACTTTAGTTAGGGAATTTTATGCCAATGTAAAAGATATTGATGATGAGTCCATTGAAACCTCGGTCCGAGGCGGTGAATTTTTTCTTTCACAGGCAAGATTGGACGGAAAATTCGATTTCCCCAAAGATGCAATTTTAAAGTATGAAACAAGTACATGACTTACTGATGTTGAAGGGTTCAATATTTTACTGATGTTGAAGGGTTCAATGTTTTGGTAGCCCTTAACAAAATATGTGGGAGGACTGATATTACAAAAAATAAGACACCCATCTGAAGAATCTAATTTTAGAAGCACGAATCATCCATCACATAATTGTTCACTATATTTTTTCTAGAAAAGGGCATAAAAGTGTGACTTGATTCGATGTCTTTCTCATTTGATGTACCTTGAATGGGAAACAAATCTCCCTCTCCCATATCATCATAAATCACATACGCACCTGCTGTAAGACAAAAAGATATAGTCTTCCCTACGGTCTTTTTCTTTCTCGCTTCTTTGAATAACGCGGAATCCCTCTTCCCCCTGAAGATAAAGTATCTATAGACCGATATAATTACTTTAATCATTCTACTTTTAAATTTGGATTATACCTCGACACAATTAGCAACAAATGGCTTCCCAAAGTTGTTGAGGCACCTTAAGTTGAGGTTCAAAGTTCATCTGAGCCATCTGAGGCACGTGAGACACATGGGACACGCGGGACACAGACTCTTCTTGTAACGACTCGTCCCCCTAACCACCATCATCAGAGTGATAATAGAGATATTTGAGTGGAGAGAGAGGCGAGCCGAGTCTGAGTTCGAAGACCCGACCCTCGACTGGCACAACTAGTGTGCATTATAATATTGTACACACTAACATAATCCTGCGGAAGATTTATGAACATTTCATAATATCGCATGAATAGTCAACATACATTCCATAGCAGACAAGGAAGTTCCCACTAATGATTACATTGAGTCAAATACAAACAAAGTACAAAAGAGGTATAATATTACAAATCTCATATTTGAATATCATTATACAACTTGAATATCCCACAACTCTCAAAATATAAAAGATCTAAATCAACCAAGCTTTCCACTTGGTTCTTCACTTCGTCCATATCCGGCCATCCCTTGGCTCAATCTCACTTACGTACTTTGAACCTGCACACACATCTAGTGGGGGAATTTATGGGCTTAGTCAACGCGCCCAGTAGGAATTTCAATCATAAATGTACACTGATGAACATTATAGAAAACCATACTTTTACTTACATATTCGATTCCAAAATCATATTTTATCATTAAAAGTATTATATACTTTTCTATCTTCTACAGGGTTGTAAAATCCCTCATTCAAATCATATTTTACTCTCACATTTGAAATTCATATCTTTTCCTCATAAAAATATTATACTTAATACTTTTCTTCAAAACATCATTGTTTTAGGAAAACTTCATATTACAAATATTATTTCGAAACTTCCTTTCATAATCTCATTCTTATAATGATATCAAAATCAAAACACATATTGAAATCATACTTACATCTTTATTTCCAACTTCCATACTCAATTCATATAAAATACTCATTAATATGCAATGTGCTCATGCCATGGGTATCATGATCCATGCATGCTCTCATCATGTCCCATGCCTAGGTGTTTCCTAGACTCACTTACAACCACATGGAATACTACATTCCCATACTCTTATTTCTATTTACACCTTGGAGTATCATACCCCATACCATCAAATCAACCGGATTCACCAGGGAGTATTACATTCACCTTTACCAGCATTCCCATTCTTACATTTCTACATACTGACATTCACAGTCATATAAATTTCAGTCACAATACCAAGGTCTGTTCCGGACTGTTCAGCCCATTGGTCTCATCATCTGTGACTACTGCCATTTCCAATTACGACATCAAGGTCTGTCTGAAACTGCTCAGTCCATTAATTCGTCAACTGTAATGTCCATATCATTCATCACCTTACTCAACAACCCACACAGGACTAACATCCTTATATTTCATCAACAAACTTCCCATCCCTTACTATGTACATTAGGATGGATGCAAATGACCAGAATGATGTCTTTCAATGCATACTCTAACATGCTAACTTCTACTCATGCATGTCTTATGTTCTTATCTCTTTTCAATGCATTCTTTATTATATTAATTAATTTCTCATACTTATCTTAATATCTCACTATTTCAAAACATGATACTATTTCCCATACTCAAAATAACTTTAGACTCATATCACATAAATGTTATCTCATACTTGAAATTATTTCATATAAATCATATCTGAAATCTATCATACTTCCATTTCCAATACATTATAACTGAAATCTATCATATCTTCATAATCATAATCATACCATCTTAGATAAGAAGTCAAATCATTATTTATCATACAACAGTAAGTACATAGTTCACCCATAGTGCTTCAATGAAGTAGGAAAACCAACTTGATCCGTAGTGATCAGTTGATTATGCAATGGTAAGTGCAACGTCTGGATTCTTCTCAAGTCCTTCATTCATTTTCATGCGTCAAAACATTATATACACATTATTAGCTCTACTCACATTGGTCGTCCTTAATTTCTAATCTTTACATGATATTCTTAATACCTAAGGTCTCACTAAATCTCATGGGTCACTTACTGAAAGCCATTAAGGTCTATGTGAACCCAAATACATGATTACCCTTAAATATAAGACTTTGTAAAACTAGTAAAGTCTCAAGTTAAGAATGAAAGTTGTGAAGTAAACATCTGTAGTGCAAGGTTTTTAAATCACAATCCAAAGACAATCTTACTTTCCATGGTTTTGAGATTGAAAAACAATCCCAAAACCAACCAGCCAGGGGCTGAAATCACCCCCAACATCCAGCCGATCATGGACTGAAAAATCACTCCACATTGTTAATAATTTTGGCTGGTTGAAACCGTAACTCAGCAGAGAGCCCTAAGGAATTGCAATTGCCCATTGTGCATTTTTGTTAAACAAGTGGTGAGCGACCACTACCTTTGCTTCAGCTGCATCAGTTGGTGGTTCCTAGTCCTCTTCAAATGAGGCTTACATAAAATTGGAGAGTACAAATCACCTCCTTGGAAACCAAAGGGGGGTGTAGTGTTGATAAATTTTCTTAGGCTTAATCAAGCTTATTTATGTTTATAATTAAAGGAGATTTAATAAATCTTAACCCCACTTTGGGAAATAAGGCCACATCTTAAAGACCATCCAAATTCTAATACAATCCCACCAAAGGGCAACGTCTTCTTGCTAGCAAATTGGGTAATCTCAGTTGAAACCATGGAAAGGTAAATTGTTTCTCTCAACAATTTTAGAACCAAGGCAAAGGTGGAGAGATACTTTCCCCTACAACACTACCCCCACGCAACCATTTTCTCAAGTAGATGGTGGGCAAACCTCATTGGCCATGAAAACATCATTAAATGTTAATGATTTAAATAGCTGAATTACACAATGGAACAACAAGGAGGGTGGGTAACAGCGTGGGATTTGGTCCGAAAATTACAATAGTTTTTTCCTTCCTTACTTTTTGTTCCCCATTTCGATTTGCCTACCTCCAAATTGTTATTTAGACTAAATCTAAACATCCTTGCATGCTTTCTTAGCTCTGAAATAAAATAAAATCACCATACCTCTAAGAAATTTGGGGGATTTCACGAATGAGTGAATCTTAAGCTTGGACTTGAACCCTTTCTTCCTTCTTGCTTCTCTTTCTTCTCTCTTCCGATCTCCTTAATTTTCTTCTCTCGGTTTCCTCTTCTTTTCTAGATTTTCTTATCCTTTGACGCTTACTGATTTAAATGTGAGAGAATGGAGGAGAAATGGGAGGGGAAGAAGAGACGATGAATTGGAGTGAAAGAGGAGAAGAGAGATATCGGCTGAGAGAGAAGAGAGTAAGAAGGGAAGAATCGCATGGCTTTTAAAAGGAAAAGGGATCAGTTAGGTTGAGGATGGTTGCCGTTTTGGGGAAGGAGAAGAAGGAAAGGGGATCATGTGGAGTGATAAGGAATAGAAGGAGAGGGTTTATTTTACCGTGTATGGGATTCACGATGGTGTGGGTCTCTAAGGGACCCATAAGGGTTTGGGTTTTATATTTATTTTATCAAATAAATATACATCTATATATTTTAATATATCACTAAATAATTCTCAATGAGGAAATAATTTTGATCAAACTATCTTTTACAATAAATTCCACCAAGGGTTGTAGGTCCCATAGATTAATCTAAAATTATTAATTTTCAATTGAAATTCTAACCTTGGAAAATAAAAATCTAATTTGATACTAAATCTTCCATTCGCTTAATTTCACTAAAATAAAGTAACAAATTATCATAAACAATATCAATTTGTAAATTAGTTATGCCCATCGCTATTGACCCGCTACTCCGAGTCGAGTCACTACAATATCAATTTGTAAATTAGTTATGCCTGTCGCTACGGACCCCTTAGTCTGGGTCGAGTCACTACAATATCAATTTGTAAATTAGTTATGCCCGTAGCTATTGACGCGCTACTCCGGGTTGGGTCACTACAATATTAATTTGTAAATTAGTTATGCTCGTCCCTACTGACCTGGTACTCCGGGTCGGGTCACTACAATACTAACACCTTTTGGAATTTTCGTCCCGAAAATTTAGACGAGGTTTGGTTTCAAGGTTTTCCTTATAAGTAATTTCGGATGGAGTTTCATTATCTCCAATGTTTGCTCTCGAGTAAGTGCTTCATTGTCACGTCGTTTCTCAACCAACTCTTCCATTGTAACCTGGGTTTCCTCTCTATGTACTTCGTTCAGATGGGAAATACAACTGACATTTGAAAGACCTTTGTCGTCTTCTTCTTTCGTTGTATAGTCGGTTTTTCATATTAATCTCCCCTTTCACTTGTAGTCATCTTCTTATTAAATTCTCGTACCTGAATTGTTACCAACGTTTATCTGGATATTATGTCATATCCCAATCAGTTTAATCATTCAATGGTGGATCTCTTCGACAGAGTAGATCACACCCATTACAAGTCTAATCGGTTATAGGAACCTTTCCCGAACATAGATATTGTGTCCCTCTTCGGAACAACACACTAAATACGAATCTGTTTATCTTCGGGTCCGGTCTTTTCCGTAAGATTATTATGCCTATTTGCGATCTCATGTAGATCAATCTACTCTGTTTCACTTTACTTGCTACCAAGACATTTTCAATATTTACTCGCACAATACGTTCATTCGTCTACTCTCTGTGTGAGGTTAGTGATGCCTTACCCTTACCCCTCATTGGAAATTTGTCAATGAGGTAGCCTGCCAGTGCGGAGCCTATGCTCATCCAACACCCGCCCACGCATCACTCATCCACATGGACTACTAGGTATATTGGTCTCACGTCTTCACCTCGAGAAGTCTTACCTCATAAATCACAGACCACTATTTTGTGAATTTTGACTACACATTTCCATTTCTATAACCCGTCATCTATGGATATACACTATAGTCATCATACTCATACTCAGACTACTACATATTGTTCCCACACACTGACGCCAACTTTTATAATTTAAAATTTCACATACACCTTAATTATCTCATATTATCTCATGAGACTATTCTCAAAGCTTTTGCTGATTCCATTTTAACTAGGTTTCTAGCTGCATTCTCCTGGAACCCCATCGGCTAACTACAGAGTCAGCTGGCCAATCTAACTCTGCAGTCGCCCATAGCTTCCCATTCGAGTTTCATTAGATACTTATCTTTTTCATTAAGTACATCTTCAAAATTAAACATATCTTCACTTGCACATAAGTCACTATGTGACTAACACATTTTGTTCAAAACTTCTACGATACAGAGTATCTCTCAATACTAACTTTCCTGTAGTACAAGTCGTAATATGACTAACACCTTTTACTTATAACGTAGGATGTAAATCAAAATATATCCTTATCATTCACACACCCATTCTCATATTCTAAGTCCTTCAACAATCTCTGTGCTAATTGCACACATTTATTTTCTAATATCATATTATTTTTCATACTAACTCTATGTTTCTCTAATGTCCATCATTCAACATCTTTATTGTTCAGTCTCATTTGATCAAAATTATTAAATTATTCTTAAGTCTAAGAGTTTTAAGGAAATTCTATTTCAATACTCACCATGGTTCATTGCCTAGCTGCTTACGGTATATTACATCACGTCTAGTTCGTACAACTCATTCTTTTGAGAGACTTCATGAGTCATTTCTTTAAGGTAACATTCAACATACTTTTGAGCTTATACATGCAATGCTTTAATGCTTTCAAACCATTTAAATAAATTCTATGGAAACGTCCATAGACGGTTGTTGTACCTCGAATCATCGAATGTTTGGTTGTTCTCCAACATTGTGATAAACAGGTACAATCATCTGAAGTTGCAGACAATTCGTCTTCATGTGGCCCCTCTGTCCACATTGGTAACATACTAGGGCATTCCCTGAACTCTGTGCCGTGCCTTCTCTGCGAAACTGTGGACAATTTCCCTTAATATGACCCGTCTGTCTGCAATGATAACACGTGGAGTTAGAAAACTATATTGCGCGTATCTGGCGGAGCTGTTGACAACTTCCTTTGAGGTGACCAGTCTGTCCACATTGATAACATGTTAGAGTATTCACAGATGGTTGTACCGTGAGTGTAGCAATCGAACAGTGTTGGAAGTTCGATCGGAGTCTCTTGGAGAGTCGCAAAGAACTTCCACCATCCTGTTCCTCCTCGTTCTCCATGTGTCCATCTGCTTCTACAATATCTTTCTCAACGATACTTGCACCTCTTACTACCTCAGCGAAGGTGGCAGCCCGAATAATTATTACTCTTGATCTGATATCGGGTCGAAGACCTCTTTCAAATTTTTGAGCCTTTTTGTAATATACGAACAAGGGTATCTAGAGAAGTAGCAGGAGCAACTTTTGGCCCCTTGCTCGTCCGAGTGGATTTGCAACATCTTCTGGCCCCCCCTGTTTGTCCGAGTGAATTTGCAGCAGCTCTAGGCCCCCATTTTCATCTAATTGGAATTGCAGCAACTTCTGGCCCTCGTTTTCGTCCGAGTCGATTTGCAGTAGTTTCTGGTATACTTCTCGTCTGAGTGGATTTACAGCAGCTTCTGGCTCCACTTCTCGTCCGACTGTACTTATTCCATTGGAGCTCCTTCAGTATATTGCATTTGTACATCCAGTTGTTGTACCTGCTTCTACCTCTGTTTCCACTCCTCCGACTTTTGCACCAGTCGATGCACTTGCTTCTGCCTCTGCCTCCACTCCTCCGACTTCTACACCTGTTGATGCACCTGCTTCTGCACCTGTTGATGCATATGTTCATGCACCTGCTTTTGCACCTTCTACATATGTCCGGATAGCTCTTCTATTTATTGATATTAAGAATGTGGAGAAATTTTGTAATTTTGATATTAATATGTAAAAAAGATGTTGTAAATTTCATATTTTGAATGAACATGTTATATTTGAATGAGTTCAATTGATATCGTGAATGCCTGGTTTGTCTGAGTTTAATTGATATGGTTGCAATAAACAGTGCCATTTTAGAACACAAGAATGCTGGAGTAAATGTGGTTGAAATAAACAATGTCATTTTAGAATAAAAGAATGTTGGAGTAAATGTGGTTGCAATAAATAATGAAATTTTAGAACACAAGAATTATGGAGTAAATGTGGTTGCAATAAACAGTGTCATTTTAAAACACAAGAATGTTGGAATAAATGATTTTCATTAAATTGATGATTTTCTTTTTGATGATATATTTTCATTAAGTTGATTTTCAAAATAGCTCATTGACATTGAGAACACACAAGATGCATTGAGATTGTTGGATATATTTTCATTAAAAATCAAAACAAAGTACAATAGAGTACATTTTTATACTGAAATCAATACATTTCCACTCTTATCTTCAACAGAGTACATTTATGCTGAAATCAATAAATTTCCATTCTTATCTTCAACAGAGTACATTTATATTGAAATCAATACATTTTCGCTTAAAATAAATATATTTCCACTTATATCTTTTCTTCATTGATTCCACCAATCTTGGAAATCGTCAGTATCTCTAAGATCACCAGACCACTGCATAACATTTTAAAAAATCACATTAGAACATATTGAAGAGTTATATGTCGATTCGTCATTACATATCTATATCAATTAAGTAAGAAACTTACTTGGGTCATGATAGAAGAGTTATATATCGATTCGTTACCAAAGTTATAAGAACCACCACCCTGTGGAAAAAACATTGAGTTGTTAGTCTTTTATTATCTTATTATGACTGTAGAAAAGATATGAATATGCACTTACTTGGTCAAGTTGAGACAAACTCATTGTTTGTGATTCATGGAAATCATCTTTAGAGAAAGCATTTAAATCTATACTCGAAGATGCCTGTGAAGTAATTTTATTCGGATAAGCTCTAGAATTATGACGAGTATTTTTGCAAACCTTACATCTTCTTCCATTTATTTGATTCTCTATAATCTCAAATGCATAAGGATCTCGACGTGTAGATGTTTGACCCTTTAATGAATTCTTTGAATCTGTATGACGTCCTCTAAAAATTGTATAATAGAGTGACTTATTAACTTATCAATGATGACAAGACTTTGAAGATGATTTCGGAGCACCTCTTGATCATACGAAGACAAACGTCCACATGTGTTCTTAATGCCTTCAAAGTGAACATCTAATTCATCCCCAAGCCGATTCCTTTCAATGAAATCAAGTCGTCCAATGAAATCAAGTCGATTCTCCATTGTGTATGGATATGATCCAAATGTAACTTGTCCATCTATTGCATTTTGTGCGTACACGGTAAATCCATTAAAGTTGTAAACTCTTTTGTATAATGGGTGAAAATGAACTCTTTATAAGCATAACATATTGGCTATAAACCTTATTCAAAGTAAATTAGGATAATTTGTCATTCAATTCATCAAAGAAATGAATAGAAATAATATGAGCAAACCAATTTTTTTTATCCTCGAGTTAAATCTTGAACTCTTCAAATTGATTTTCAATGACATATGCTATCTTTTTTCGAACAACATCTAGGTCACCAGTAGATATAGCTATATAACTTTTCAACACACAATATGCACCTTCAACCCTTGAAGTAGCTCGATTCTGAAAATGTAAAGACCAGTCGATCCATGCCTTGACTAATTATTTTTTATGTGAGATCCACGTCCTTGCTAAATAGTTGACTGCTTGTGAATCCTCTTTAAAATTTTGTTTGAATGCCTCAAACGATGTATTGAATGCTCCTTCGGATGGGGACTCAATCAGGTCATTCCATTAGTAAAAATTGCATTGACTTCGAGTTTCTTAAAAAGAGGTTTACAACGAGTGACAATATTTTTGTTGATGTGCCAATAACATAATATATATACAGCATTAAGGAACTTCAATTCAAAAACATTCTTTAACGGCTATTTCCTATCAGTCAAAAGAACTCGTCGATCATGACGCACTCATTAGACCTTTTTAAACATCTACAATGTCTATACATAATCTTCAAATTTCTCATTTTTTAGAAATGCAAAGCATGAGCAGAAACTCTTATCGAAACTTGTCTCACAAACTATATGAAGCAATGACATATGATATCTATTAGTTTTGTACGTGCAATCCATCAGAAAGACATTATGGTAGCTGTTGGTAAGTAAAATTGACTTTGGATGTGCAAAAAATGGATGTGATAGATGACCATCACTGTCATAGTCAAGAAAGTATTGGTAACCACCTTCTTAAAGATCTTTTATCATATCTTCAATTGTAGTTCGACCCCTTAGTTGCTCTTTCTGAATCGAAGAACAAAAATTGTACAAATCAATCACTGATACTCAAATATCTGGATTTTCATTTCTAATGGTCGTCAAAATTTGGCGGGGTGGTATATTGATACTCCTAATTTCAATGATCATTTTTTTCTCATCATCTTAAAAACATCTTATATTTGGATGACCTAATAATAAATTTGAGAGATCATGATTGTGCTCCAAATTTTTTATAGTCAACTTCCATGACCTATCAACAATTTATTTTCCTTTCACTTCAAATGGACAATTTCATTGGCGAGAATATACTTTCATTCTTCTCTCATCATCTTCGAAGCTAACCGTGCTGCGATATTTACCTCTCTATCGCAACCAATGAGTAATTTTTTTTCTTATTATATGACCTCTTGATGGTAGAGACAAATCCTTGTTCAAGAGCAATAATCTTAACATATTTTATAAGGTCAGTAAGACCTGAAAAACATCTCTAAAAAAACTCTATGCTACTTGAGGATTCAAAACTGCCTCTATCACTAAAATAATAATGATTTTTAGAAAAAATGAGATAAGAGAGAGTTACCTTCGATTCGAGATAAGAGACTCAAATATTAGCTTGAGAGAGACACCTTCGAACTGAGATAAGAGATTGAGAGAGTGGAACGGAAGGAGGTAGGGATTCGGGTTAGGAAAGTGTGTTTAAAGGAGAAGGGATTGAAAAGAAAGGTTTAAGGGAGAATGGTTGAAAATGGCTTTATGGGAGAAGAGATTGAAAAGGGGGTTGAAAATGGGGTTTAAGGGAGAATGGATTGAAAAGGGAGTTGAAAATGAGGTTTAAGGGAGAAGGGATTGAAAAGGGAAACGACGGTTTAGGGTTTGAATGGAATGAAATGAGTCAGATTTGGTGAAGGATCGAACTTATATATGTTCATTTGTTTGAATGAACATGTTGGTTTATTCGAACGAATAACATTCGAGTAAACAACTGTAAAAAAACCTTTCTCTCAGTTAAATTCATTCGAATGATCCTAAGTGATCATTTGAACGAATGAACACTGATCTGTCCACTCGTTCGAATGAACTAAAAGTACACTGAGGTATTCGTTCGAATGACTGTATTCATCCAAACGAATTGATAATGAACTGGCAGTTCGTTCAAATGAATTAAAACGAGGGAGTAGAATGATAATTTCACTCGAAAATTCGAAAATGGATGTGTAGAGGCAGGAAATCGAGGTGTCTATATGGCCCGCTTTTTTTAAGGGTATTGATTTGGACACTGTTCCTTTTGATGCTGGAAGAAAAATTCACACTATCTCAACTCTCTCCATCTCTCCCTCTCTCAATTCCGCAAATGCTCATCTAGGATATAACCATGCCTAAGCTATGAATCCATTTTATCCAACGGTTCTCATTTCTAGATAAGATATCCAAAACTTGCTTCATGAGGCAAGCTTGGTTAATAGTTTAAATTTATTTGATATCCAGGCCACCTTTTGTTTTAGGCCTACATATTTTTTATTGAGATAGTGTGAATTTTCCTTCCATCATCAAATCCCTAAAGAAAATTTCACATGATTTTCTCTATCTCATCAGTGCAAGATGTGAAACCCCCTTGCCCAGCCAATGTGGGGAGTCCCACATCGGTTAGGAAGGGAGAGGGGTGGGGTATTTAAGAGGCCAAGCCCACTTAACTAGCAAGACGCGTTTTGGGCCAGGACAGGTGGGCCCGGGCTCAAAGGCAAAACCGTGCGGGTAGCTGTGTGCGAGGCCTAGAGCAGACAATTTCTTGCTGAGTTGAGCCCTAAGCCTTGTATGTGGGTCGGGTCGTTATAATGGTATCAGAGCCTCAGTTCAACTCTCGGACTGTGTGGGCCTTTCCTCCTTCCCTGGTGTTGTTGAGCTAAGCTGGATCGAGCCGGAGGCGGCTCGAAGCTTAGTGGGGGTGATTGTGAAACCCCCTTGCCCAGCCGATGTGGGGAGTCCCACATCGGTTAGGAAGGGAGAGGGGTGGGGGTATTTAAGAGGCCAAGCCCACTTAACTAGCAAGACGCGTTTTGCCAGGCCAAGTGGGCCCGGGCCCAAAGGTAAAACCGTGCGGGCTAGCTGTGTGCGAGGCCTAGAGCGGACAATTTCTTGCTGAGTTGAGCCCTAAGCCCTGTATGTGGGTCGGGTCGTTACACGAGACTTTAGAAGTCGAAAGGAATTTGTCCGAAAGATGTGGTAATTATTGATGGTAGATCTTACAAGTTCTAGTCAACCAACAAAGGACAAATGCCTATTATTCTAGCTACATACTCTGCTTCAAATGTTTGATATTAAAGTGGCACAATGAGCAATATGATTCTTTGAAAAAAACACAGTGAGGCCCAAATACATGATCGAGAGCTTGGTTCAGACATGCCAAGAAAATAATTTGGCTTTTGGCAATGTTGACTGATAGACCAAAGAAAGAATTGAATTGAACTCTTCAAGCAAATGCTTTAAAGCTAGAGCAAAACTGGAATGAGTTGAACAAAAGATCATAAGATCATCAACAAATAATAGATGGGATATGCTCAACTCTCCCATTGAGAAAAGACAGCTAATGAGATTTTCTTCAACAAATTTGATCAATGCAGATGAGAAACTTTCTATCACCAAGGAGAAAAACAAAGGGAAGATTGGGTCACCTGGACGAAAGCCCTTAGGGCTAGTAAAATATCTCAAGCCATTGATTAGGACAGAAAAGGAAAGGGAGTCAATGCTATTGGGTTTCCCTCCTTAGTGAGGAAACCTTTTGGCATCCCAAGGTTCATGGACCTTGGAAATGGTAAAGCCTCATTGAAATGAGCAATGTCTCATTGAAATTGGACATGTCTCATGGGAATGAGGAAGGCCTTTTAGGAATGGGAGGCATCTCTTTGAAATTGGGGAATGTCTCATAGAAATTGAAGAAGTCTTATTGAAAATGAAAAAGCTTCCTAGGGACTTCTAAGGATTTCATTATAGTATAGTTTTTCACACCTCTCCTAAAGCCTATATAAACCCATTTTCTTATTTTCAATAGACCACCAGTTCAACTTTCAAGTGAGAGACACTTGGAGAGTGCGAGAGAAATAGCCTCACTTAGCTCTTGTGGATGCAAGAAAGAATTCGGTGGTGATATCTACAAAGGTGATTTTGGAAGAGACGACAACGCAACTACTTCAGTGAGATTGTTCTTTTTTGTTATCCTTGAGTTTTATACTCTTGATGTTGTTATCCTCTCTTGTTTAAGAGAGAGTTGCTTGTAATCTCATTTTATAGTGGAAGACCAATTCGGACTTTGTCCAGTGGAGGTAAGCACATTGTTGAACCACATCAATCTTTTTATCACTTTTATGTGGTTGTTTGTTTGATTATTTTATCACCTTTCTATTTCATTCACACATTTGGAAAAAATTTGTTCCAAGGATTTCTAAATAACAACTTGACGGTACTTCTTTCCCAACAAATGCAACAATTTATCCATCTCATCTATGTATAGTTGAAATTCATTTGCTTGAGGATATTTTAAAGACAGCCCCACTTAGTGCTATCAAAGGCTTTTCAAAAGGTCAATCTTTACGCACATTGAGAGTGGACCACTGTCTAGATGGATTCCCCTGATCAAGTCAACAAAGCATGCCATTTGTGGATATATCTTTGCTCGGGATGAAGGTAGATTGATGAAGTCCAACAAGTTTAGGTGACAGAGGCTTCATTCTATTGACAAGTATTCTGGAAATCATCTTGTAAATTTCATTGGAGAGAAAAATAGGCTTGGACATTTCAAGTGTAATACTCTGACCTAGATTAGGCGTAGATTAGCTTAATAAATCTTGTTTGACCAGTTAATCTCAAAGATTTTGGTTAGGGCTTTGTGAAAAGCCCAAGTGTGGCCCAATCCGAGCTCGAATGCTCACTGATCCAGCTCGTCCAGCTGGAGGGGCAAAATGGTAATTTACCACTTATTGTTATTATTTTATAAGTTATGTTATTATGTGATTATTATTGGTTGATATTATTCTTCTTATTCAAGGATTTCTATTTCTGATTTCAAAATAATTTTATTTTCAGAAAATAGTATTTAAAACCTCCCGTCAAAACCCCGAAAGTGAGAAATAAATATTTTTAAATGGTTTTGGAAATGAGATAATTTTTTAAACAAGTATATTATGTTAGACCATTTTAGTATGGTATAGTTTATTCTTTCAAACTTCAAAAATGAAGACTTTAAATTATTTTATTTAACACAAGTTAAACTACGTAAATAGTGTTAAATTATGATTTTTATTTAAATCGATGGTTTTTGGTGAGTTTTAAATCTCCAAATTTTTATGGTAACTAGAGTTTTTAAAACCCAACTTATCGGTCAGGTTGGATTAAAATTTTCAAGCGTTAAAAGTGTTGTTTTTAGTTAAAAATCATATTTTTATCAAGCAAGGGTTTATTTGCAAAATCAGAAGTTTGCAGGGACTGTTTTGCAACCAAACCTACCGAACAGTGGTTACACTGTTTGGGACGTCAGCAGCAGCTGCATGCAACGGCATGTAGTGGCCACCCTCTGATCAGATTATCTATAAATTGGCCCTTAGATCACTGGTTTTCCTCCCTCAGACTTTCTTCTCTCAGTCTCTCAGTTGCTATTTGAAAAACTAGACCAGCCAATCCCTTGCCTCTTTGTTTTCCAAATTCCAGTCACCGTAGCTTAGAGGGAAGATTTTCAAAAGTCAGATTTTTAGCCCAGGAACTCAAATGAAGGTAACCATTATGTTCCTCTTTCAATTTCAGCCAGATTAGAATCAAGAAAAACCGATTTTGGCTAAGTTTTGAGTAAGTAAAATGGTTTCAAAGTCTAAGGAAAAGCTTGGTTTTCTTTGTACCAGTGTGGGTTTCGTTTTAAAATCAAATGGCCTAATCTGTTTTAGAGTTCCAAATCACTCTCTATGGAAAGAGGACTCACTAATGAGTCCATCTGACCGGCTAGATGTAAAACCGAATCCGGGAAATCTGCTATTTCTGGATTCATATTTCATGCAGTGTCTGCTCGTCATTGTCTACTGTTGCAGACAGTGGAGGAAGACAGCTCTCGGACTGTCCGAGAGTCAATCTTCGGACGGTCCGAGGGTCACACCCTTCGGACGTTCAGAGCTTCACCCGAAGCCCGAAGCGTCCGAGGCAAGTTTAACTCGCCTTGATGTTCCAAGCCGAGTTCGGAAGGACCGAACCCCACTCGGACGATCCAAGCCTTACTCAGCATGATCCGAGAGACACAGACCCACCGAGACCCGTTTTTCAAAATTTTCAGTTCCGAAGGACGTTCGGATGATCCGAGACCTGATCTTCAGATGATTCGAAGTCAGACCCAAGGTCCGAAGTCAGTGACTAGTTTAGGCAGTGGTTCGGATGATCCGAAGTCACAGTACCTGGTTCCGAGGCTTGTTCCGAGGAACCCAGTTTTTGAATGTAAATTCTTGATTGTTAATGATGCATGTGATGTCTATGCCCTTGTTAATCTAAAAATGTACTAACCCTCTTCTCTTAGTACTATAATGTATCTACTATCGTATTCACTTTCAGGTAGACTCTATTGGTCGGGCACTAAGTGACTTCACTTCCAGGCCGACGCTATATTTGTCGGGCACTGAGTGACGTCGAGGCCTTACTCAACATGTCAAGTCTGGTCCTATCTAGAAGACAACCGAGAAGTGACCTGAGTATCTAAACCTAACTCAATAAGTCAATCTGGTCATGCCCAGAAGACAATATGAGTTTTGGACTAAGCACCTTATTATTCTATAGTATGGATTATTGTAACTTAAAATTGTTAGAAACCAAGTAAGAGACTCAATTCCATTTACCTTGGATATTTTTGTGAAAACAAGTATGGTTTTGAAAAAACTACTTGTATGTATGCAATTAATGATATGTTGACTTATGATTGATTGTGCACTTGTTTGTTTGTTGAACAGAGACCGCAATACCGCACATTTACGGTGAGGGAACTTAACTTTTTGTAGGTGTAAACACATTTATTGAAATGGATCTTGAGCAATGAGTGGTTTCATGTTGATGAACCCACCCATGTGCCTAGACATAATGTACTATTGTAGAAAGTGCTTATGATGCTTATGAATGCTATGATGTTGATCATATGAGTTATTTAATATTGCTTCCACATGACCTTGACTATTGAACCAATATCGGCCATGTGTGTGAGATTGTTTACGTCTACTGAACCATGGGTGTCGACAGTTGCTGACTTGAGGAGTGTCAGTATCGGCTATGTGAGAGCCGAAGATGTACTTGTAATGATGTATTTTGACCATGTAAGGACTTAATACAATAGTCTCAGAGTAGTATGTAGGCGTTACGTTGGATGACAGCAGTAATGAAAAAGATGATGAAGTATGTGAGTGATGATGATATTGTACCTGATGTTGAGAAATTGTTATCAAGCATGAGATAATATATTGCAACTGTTGATTATTGACTAACCGATGTTTACTTAAACTGCACTGTTATATTTCCTTCACTGGGCTAGTTAGCTCACCCCACTCACCTTTCAGGAGATGAACCCGAGGAGCAGAACTCTCCTTTTGAATCTTAGGGTGGATAAGCTACGACGTTGCTTTGGGATTCCCACTGAGGGGAATACCCTTGTCTTTGCTTTTTGGTTCTTGGAACTGGTTGTTTTTGTAAAGTACCGGGTGTGGTACTTGATTTGTGTTAATGTGATGTATTAAACTACCACGCTACTGTAGTTACTCTGATGATGTTTTAATGATAATTTAGTGTTGGAATTATGTATTCATGTTATGTGTTATTGATTGTGTTATGTGGGTAGACTTATGGTATGTGTTTGAGTCCACATGATGAGATCATGTGTGACCTTTGGGCCTAACTATTGATCCGACCCAATTAGAATGCTTGAATTAGTTTAGTTTAAAAAAAAAAAAAATCAGTCGCGTTCCGGGCCCCATCCTTCGGATCGGGGCGTGACATCAAGATTGTCAACAACTTTAGATTCAGAGATAAAACATGATGAAGGAGGTTTTCACTTGCTTTAAAAGTTCAGAGGAATAAAAAAAGTCTCTGATGGCTATGGATACATCATCTCCCACAACTCTACAGTAATGTTGGAAAAGGTTATCATTAAACCCATTAAGCCCAGGGGCTTTTTGAAGACTGGCATTGAAGATTGCAGAGAGAATTTTATAATTATCCACTTCTATGGATAGGGAGGCTGCTTTCGGATCACCCAGTTTAGGTGATATGTTGAATCTATGCAATCCATCTTCATGAAATCTAGACTTCCCATTCAATAGTTGACTGAAATAGTTAACAAATAATGGATGGGTCAATAGTGTTAGAGTTACGTGCAGAAACAAGAAAAAATGATACCGCTATTAGGGAATTAAGCCCCTCACCCACATACACATGCAATCACGGATCACAACACACAAAGGAAAACCACACGAGATATACGTGGTTTGGCCCACCTGGCCTACGTCCACAAAGCGATAGAAACTTCACTATATGAGAGCAAAATACATGTATAAGATTAACTCTCCGAGTTAAAGTTCAAACCCGAAGTCCCGAACTCTTTGTACACCATCCCTCTATCTCACTCTCAAACCCAAAAGTGAACCCATTTTCTGAGTCGCTCCTTGCATTTTACGAGCATATCCCGATGTGCTTCACGAATCCGAGGTTGTGTCTCCGATAGATTACAACAATCAACGTAGACATGTCCTTCTGAAGCCTCTCTACACGTATGGCAAAGATGCCATCTGCACGCGTACTGCCAAAAGGCCAGAAGACCCTTCACTGTGCCTCCTCTCCAGGCTACATATTGCCGTCACTCCTTAGTGTGATCCCACACACCACCTCTCGTTGGAGAGACTCACATTTATAAGACTTACAGCCGGTCCCAATATGGAGACCCACTCTTCTTTATAGCAATTTCCAAGTTCTCTCTTGTAAATAAGAAATCCAATTGCCTCTTTTGGAGAGTCCCACCAATAGCAACTGCTTCAAATCATCAATTGCCGATTGAAGACTCGTACAAATCCAAATTTGAGCCACACGTCAACAATTAGTACATGACCCATCATTGCAGCAGATTGATTTAATATTGTTACGATGCTGGCGAGCTTTGACTATTTGGTTTGAAAGTCTGGATTTATGTTGGACAATGCTTAGTTCAAGGTCTATCACCTGCTCTAAGATACTACTTAGCCTTTTGGAGCTTAGAGACGTTTGCTTTTGATTGATAGAAGTCAAACACTGCTGGGCTTCATCAAGGTTGATTCTGACGGTAGAAACCTGCTGTTTGATTTTGGGTTTGGACTTGTTCCACCTTTATAGGGCTTGCTTTATCCATTTCAACTTGGTGACAAAATGATACATAGGGGTGCCCACAACATCCCTATTTCATTGAGATTTGATGAGATCCATAGAATCGTGCTCCTTGCACCAAGAGTTGATGAATTTGAAAGGAGTTTTTCCTTTAAACCTGTCACTTGGTATGCACAAAAGAGTACCCTTATAATTAGATAAATCTAGCCCAAAAAAATAGCTATAAGATTGATCATAGTTATTCAGGAAAGCTTGGTTTATCGAAATTCTGTCAATCCTCGTCTCCATCCTTCTGTCCCCAATTGTAGAGTTAGACCGGAAAAATTTGCACCAATGATTGGAAGTCCATCAAGTTGGCATTGTCAATACATTGGTTAAACTGCTCCATAGCAGCTTCATTTGGGTGGGAGCCTCCTTGCTTTTCCATTGCACCATGTATGAAATTGAAATCTCCAATGAAAATTCAAGTACCATTGTTGATTGTAGACATGGGTGTAGCTTAGCTGGTTATTTCCCACCTCAAGAAGTTAGAGGTCACGGGTTCGAGTCCCATAGCTTAACCTTGGTGTGTCTTAGGGTAGGGGTCCATCCGTAGAAATTTTACGCTGGGTATCCCACGATTTTCCACACGTAAATTCAAAAAAAATAAAAATTCTTTGATGTTACTCCACTATGCAGTGCTGCTCTGAGGACAATTTGATCCATATATACGACACAAAAATAGAGGGTCAATCATAGGATAAAAATTTAAGCTTACAAAACATATCTTAGGCATTAACTTTCAAGACAACAAGGCCAATTTCAATTTCTAGGCAATCCATATTCTTTCATGACTGGAGTGTGAGATGTTTGAAAAGTTCTTCCAATTACGAAGGAAGATATTATTTGCAGTGTCAGAAAGATTGATCTAATTTTACTTTCAAGAATAAAAAAAATGTCTGGATTATATGAGAGAATCTTATCTTTGATCTCCTCTTGCACGTGAGATCTCTTTAGGCCCCTAACATTCTAAGAAACGCGGGTCCCCTTTTGCACAAGAGAGGGAATTTGGTGACAAATTTAGTTTTTTTATTTTATTGAAATATTGGTTGTAAAATGACTTTAAAAAAATTACTATTAATCTAACAAGCACCGATACGGGTGCATATACACGTGTCCGATATAAAAATATGACAAATTTTAAAAAACTAAGATACAAGTACGGTGGGATATGCCGAATTAAAAAATTTATATATATATATCAACAAAATAAATTCAGACATTTACAAAAAAAAATCATAAATTCTACTATGAAGAAAAGTTAAAAATAATTCATTGTTGGCACGAGATAAGAACATTTAAAATTATTATTTATGACAATTATTGATGAAAAGTTTAAAATATTTTAAGTGACAATCCATTTTGAGACCCAACTGTTTTATTATCGTGGCACCATATTTTTACAATATTTTTTAATTAAAAATGAATAATTTTATTCAGTTATGTTATCTTAATAATAAAGATGACTTCTAATATTACCATTTTTCAGTATGATTTTGTCTTTATAATTGAATTTTTTTAACATTTCAGCTAGTTTATTGTTCTATTTTGAAAAAAAAAAGACATAAAATAAAATAATATGATAAATATAAATTTATTAAAATTAATTATTTTCATTTTTCACTAATCTACATAAATAAAAATAAAAATTATCATTATATATATATACTTACATTTCTAATTTCAATTTATAACAATATAATTATCAATAGTAATTAAATCAGAGTTACTCAGTGCGTGTTGATAGAGTGATTTGCACATTCTCGAAAGATTAGCTATTTAATTAGATTCTCTAAGAGACTTGGACAACTAAGTTATAAAGAAATTAAATAATTAAAAATATTTGAATAATATAATCCTATTTTGTAATTTAAATTAGTGGGCTTAGGAAGTCATGCATTATGCATATAATAAAAAATAAATTTGAGATAATTATATACTTTTATATAATAAATAAATTTATTTAAAAAAAATTAAAACTTCCATATTTAGAAAAACTATTTATCAAAATTTTAAAAAGACTATTTTTTAAATATATAGATAATGGTAATAAAAGTAAAAAAGTAATATGAACTCTATTTTATTATCTCGGTCACGTGATAAATGGTATTCGATGACGGTTCAACTCTGAGCAACTTTGGGTTGACTCGCCAATATAAAGCTGTGCGAACTCCTGTGGGTCCAAAGCTGAAAATATTGTGCTGGCGGGACGTATTGTTATAATTAATGATATGATTGAGAGATTTCTTAAATGTTTTTAATTTTTATAATCCCATTGAAATTGTTTATATATTAAATTATCTTTTATAGATATTTAGATTTTTAATTTTTCATATATAAATTTTAGTTATTCAATATTTATTTATATATATATTTTAAAAATTTACAGATATTTTATTATTTAATTATTTATTTCCAAATAATTTCAAATTATAAATAATTAACCTGAAATTCAACTTAATTCGACTTAAACTCAAAAAAAAAAAAAAAAAAAAAATATCCTCCGAACTGATTGCTTATACCGAATAAGACTCGACCGAAATCGATCAGACCCGACCCGTTGTGTACGAGATGCGAAAGGAAAGAACTAAACAAGGCTTCTCTCTGTTCTGTCCTCCATCTTTTGCAGAAAAAGAGGAAGGAGATGTCGTCGCAGAGCGGGAAATTGATGCCGAATCTGGACCATCAAAGCACCAAAGCTTTGAATCTAACGGTTCTCCAGCGCATCGATCCCTATGTCGAAGAGATCCTCATCACCGCTGCCCACGTTACTTTGTATGAATTCAACGTCGACCTCAATCAATGGGTATTTCTTCCTCCTCCCATTCTCTCCTCTCTCTACGTCTCTATCTTTTCATCATTTTTCTTAAATCTCTGGTTCGGGTTTTGTTTGATCTCCTTCCAGAGTCGCAAGGACGTCGAGGGTTCGCTCTTTGTCGTCAAAAGGTGAGGCCTTTTTACCGAATTGGCTTTAGAGTTGGGCAATCCTGATGATTTTTATGAATCTAGGATTTGGGTTTTGAACGGAATGACATCTTGTAGATCCACTGGGCAATTGCACTGGTTCTGCTACCATTGCCTTCGCCCCCCTCTATTGTGCTACAAATGTCTCTTCTTCTGCATGAATTTAAGTTCGGTTAAGATGCATGGAAAGAAAGTACTTTCTTCGAAATTGACATTTTTAAGTAAGAATACCCCATTTGAATCTAGTAATGTACAAATCGGCCAATGGTTGCATTAAAAGAAAAGAGAAAACAAAAACTGGACATAGTTTGCCTCTCTTCAATTTTTTTTTTTGAAATGAGTGACATACCATTATTGGACTTGCATCTATGTTTGATCCTTCTTGTACTAGATTGTGTAGGTTGAAACTAATCCACACATCACATCTCAAAAATTAAAAAGGAAGTCCACACACCTATTTACCAATATAGCTAGATTCATAGTCACCAATAGCAATACGACTAGTCAGGAATTACTTTAGCTCTAATGGCAAAACCAACCCAATTAATACACCCTTGTACAAGTTGTGAATCTGAGTTATAGCAACCCATAATAGACACAAAGTTTTTCTATTCATGCCTCAAATTAGTATGAACCAACCATATGTTGATTTTGTTGTTTGTCATGAATCCATAAGAGCTCAACTCAGTCAGCATAAGTACTAACCTTAGTAAGCTTTATTATGCTTCCAATCTCATCACATCCTACCTTCCTACCACTGTTCATTCATTTCATGCAATCAATAAAAAATGATAGTGCTTATAGGAGTTGACAGTAACTATAGGCAGATAGCCTAAAAACGTCAAGAAAATGGTGATTAATGGTTTTCCATTCACATAATTGTTGTCAAAACCATTTATTCCATCTATCTAAGGTCTGCACTTGTAATAAATTGTTTTTCATGGGCTGAATGCCTATCTAACACCCATACAACTTAAACCCATAACCTTTATGGTTGCAAGCATGAAAACTTACCAACTATGCTACAAGCTCTTATCACAGAATTGTCCAAGTGAAATTGTCTGATGATGTATTCACAAAAAAAGAGAGGGAAAAAACCGATATATAAGGATAAAATTGTTCAAGGATATGTTTGGATTTGCGAAAATATGGGAGAATAGAAGGAAGGTTTACCCCTTGTGTATCTTGTTTGGAGAATTTTGTTGGATGACATCATGGCACATTGTCTAATTCCCCTACATTATAGCCACCTAAGTTCTAGTACCTCCTTGGTGCAATTCCATTCTCCTAATTCTTATAAAGAAAGAGAATCCCCTCACTTGGGAGGATTCCCCTAGAAAACTAGACAATGCAAATGCACCCCAAGATCTAGATTCTTAATGAGAAGGATCACATGAATCAACTTCTAGGATTCCTATTTGTGGTTTGGTTTCTTATGTCCTTTGAAGCTTGAGGACCTTATTTGTCCTAAAAAATGATGTTCTTGTACAACTAAAGGAAATATATAAAAACAAAGTCCCAACTTCAAATAGAGTCCTACATTACCTTAGAGACCTTGTTTCCAAGGCAAACAATAAAAGTAAATTAGAAATAAAAGGTAATGCATATAGCATTCCATGTTTAAACTGTATAGCTTTACTACATGAAAATGTGCAGGCTATGGGTTCAAATGTGGCACAATAAATATGGTTTTGATCTTTCACATTCTTGGGCTTACTCTATTAGGCTTGGGCTTTAACCAATGACATCGTTATCATACTTGGAACCTACTAAAATGTTGAACTGCTCAGTACCTTGATTAAAATTTGTAGATTATTTTTTTAGGTTTATTTTTAATTTAAAAATAAATGCTCATTTAAAATCATTTAAATATTATATTGAACCATGTATCCCACATTTTGGGATTGGCTGAATGCAACATTTCATATCAGTATCATATCATCATCAACCAATATCTCATTTAATTATATCATTATCATATATTGAATTATATATCCATGCCCATGCAATATAGATCTTTAGTGTGTAATCTTTTGATAAATGCACAATTTAATCAATGAGTTGCACTAAATTCCAATGCTTGGTTTTTTTTTTTTTTTTAATTTTTTATCTCAGTGATGCTACTGTTTTTTGGTTCATTTGTTCAAATTGTTGGCTAAAATAAATTCTGTAGCCATGTTCCCATGCTATTACTATGGTTGTGGTACTTTGCAATGGTATGGTTGTATTGCGTTTCATGTAATTTGATGAAGGAATCATATTAATGTTAATGCAGGAATACACAACCCCGCTTCCAATTCATTGTCATGAATCGACGAAACACAGGTTTGTATTGGGACTTTTCATGTGCACTCTATTTTAGCTATGGTCTAAGTTTTTGGGGCTTCTACATTTTCCATTGTTTAAGATTTTGCTTGAACTTTGGTCTCAGTAACCCATGCTCATAAATAATTTTGTTTCTCCCTTTCTTTCCACATTTACTGTCCTGTTGCATCCAATGCTAACTCACATCATTTGGATGATTACAAGAGAAACTCACAATATTTCTCTTTGATGTCATCAAGTTATTAAAAAATACCATGGGAACATGGCTCTGTCTCATTTCCATCTGTGGTTTTAGAGACACTCGTGACTTCTCCTAAGAGTTGATCAATGCACATATCTAGATTCTAGATCCTTAGGAATTGATAATAGCCTTAACTACAAGGTTGTCTTGTGGGATCACAAATGCAATGCGATGTTCAAATGTCACAAGAAGGTTTCTAAAGGGAGGTGAATTGCTTTTAAGGCTTGAAGAAAATGAAGCCAATGATTATTCAAGAAATTTAGAGAAAATGTCTAGATATCTTTTGGACAACATTTTGTTGAAAAATATTCCATTTGATCTCTTGCCTACCAAGAGGTTCCATAGGAATAGGGATGGGAACAATTGTGCTTAGGCTAGGCTTAAGTTATACTGAGTCTAGGCTTGCTTATCAAATGAAAAGCCTAAGCCTGACCGTTTGGATAGTATCTTCATGCCTGAGCCAAATGTTGCCGATGCAAAGCCCGAGGCCAAATTCAACTTGAAAACTTTGAAAGCAAACATAAAATTATTTTCAACAAGTTTATTGTTAGTATTATTTTTTTCCAAATAAAAATTTCTCCTGTATTTCTCATGTTAAACGAGTGTCAAAATTCTAAGCTTTCTTTTCCCTTTTTCTCATTTTTTTCCACGATCTTTTCCATAAGAAAGGAAATTATAAAAAATTAGAACATTTGTGAAAGTTAGGAGCATAAGGGAGGCTATAAAAAATAAGGGTAAAAATAAAACTCCTAAATGAAGCCTAAGCCTAAGCTTGACCGTTTGGATAGTATCTTCATGCTTGAGCCAAATGTAGCCGATGCAAAGCCTGAGGCCAAATTCAACTTGAAAACTTAACAAGTTTATTGTTAGTATTTTTTTTTCCAAATAAAAATTTCTCCTGTATTTCTCATGTTAAACGAGTGTCAAAATTCTAAGCTTTCTTTTCCCTTTTTTTCATTTTTTTTTCCACGATCTTTTTCATGAGAATAGGAAATTATAAAAAATTAGAACATTTGTGAAAGTTAGGAGCATAAGGGAGGCTACAAAAAATAAAGGGAAAAATGAAACTCCTAAATGAAGCAGAGACTTCATTGCCTTACTCCACAACCTTCTCAAGATGTGCACCACTCCCTGATTGTGTGCTCGTGTGCCCTCAAATTGGAACAAACTTTCTTGTCAACAAGGGGATTCATAAGATGCTACTCCATCTATGTTGCACAAACACTTTAGGATGTGTGGCACACCCATGTTGGACATTCGCACCAATGTTGGACACTCAAATTTGTTCTTCATGGACTCTTCTAGTGCTTTTGAACACTGCTTTCCAAGATGACTAAAATATTATAACATCTTTTCCCTTTTAAAACCCATTAAAATATCAGTATGTTTGTCACCTAAATGTTTAGAGTAACACTAGTATATTATTTTTTACAATGTTATTCTCATACCTTATTTTCATTTAAGATAAATTTAAATTTAAATGTATTTAAATATGGTGTTGTGTCTTTGTATCCAATTTTTTTTGGATTGCTGAGTCTTACACCTTTCACCCATGTTATCCAACTAAGTCTTACACCTAGCACCCATGTTAGACTTTGACACTTGCGCCCATCCACATGCAACTTAGTACTTGATAAAATGGGATCTAGATTCCTACTGATGGGGTTGAATTTCATCCAAGGATTCATGGGGTTGAACCAAAAGTTATGATAGAATCAAAGTAGAAGAAGAAGCAAACCCTAGAAAGGGGGAAAATGGGAAAACTGAATTCAGAGGTTAGAAAATGACTAGATCCTTAAGGAAAATAAAAACAAGGAAAACTGGAAAAGAAAAGAAACTGAAAAAGAAGAGAGAGAAAAAGGGTGATAGGAATTGGAGAGGAGGACGAGACACTTTGGGTAGGAGATTCTTTTCAGAAAAGCTGTTGATTCACTTGGCTCTCAACCAACATAATAGGAAAGCCTTCACCTAGCCTGGAGGGGCCTTGCTCCCCGAGAGTGCAAAGCTTCGTGTGGTGTGCCCTAAAACGTAGGGTGCTGACAAGATCAACTCTCAATAGAATTGGGCTACTTCTGATGATAACTTACAGTGCACACTTTGTGGTCACACGGAGGAGGACAACAATCATTTGTTTACCGAATGCCCAATAACCAGGAAACAGTGGATGAGCTTTGCAAAGTTGATGGGGGCATCTTGAGTTTTTGAGCGAACCTGCGAAGGAATCGTTCAATTGTGGACTATTCAACGCACCAACCCCAAGACGAAAGTAGCCTAGAACACCACTCCCATAGCAGTTCTATGGACAGTGCGGAAGGAAAGGAATTCCAAGATTTTTGAGAACAAGTAGTAGGAGGAAAACAAGCTTATCCAGAAAGCTAAGTGGGGACTTTAGGTGATGAAATGAGTTATGGTGAAGAGAGCAATGCTTTCTCAGCGACCAAATGTTCTGTTCCTGTAGGAAACAAAGTGTGAAGAGCCTGTGGAGGGGTTTGTTAGATCGGTTTGGAGTTCAGGAAGTATGGGTGGGTGAGTAAGGCGTTTGAAGGGGCTTCGGGTGGGTTGTGGACTATTTGGGATGCAGCGAAGCTGAGATTGATTGATGTTGCCATTAAAGAATTTTCTATCATGACTGTCTTGGAAGAGGTTTCTTCAGGGACATCGTTTATTCTCACAAATGTGTATGGGCCTACTGTGGATGCCAACAAAGGTCAATTTTTGGAGGAGGTTGCAGCAAGTAGAGGACATTTGTATTTACCTTGATGTGTGGGAGAGAAGTTTAATGTAGATCGTTGAATGTCCGAGCGGAAAGGTTGTAGCAGAATATCGTCTCATATGCAGCAATTTTGCAGTTAGATTGATGATATGGAATTGTTAGATTTACCTTTGGGTGGTGCATCCTTTACTTGGTCTAATATGCAAGATATCCTGCGTCTCACTCGGCTGGACAAATTTTGGATTGATTCAAACTGGGTAGATTGTTTTCACTAGTTCTCGTATCAGGTGGTTGAAAGAGGGGGATAAGAACACAATTTTTTCAACAAATGGCTAGTGCTAGAAGAAGAAAGAAATACATTCACTCTCTTCAAATTCAGGGGAACAACTTGAGTAGGGATGATATTTGTGAGAAATTGTTAATCATTTTCAAAGGCTTTTTGAGGCTCTAAAAAGGGAATCCTTATTATGGCTTTGCTGCCTTTTAAAGAATTGAATGAGGAGCAACGTCTTCTGTTTGAAGGCCCCTTTGAAGAGTCGGAGGTGAAAGATGCTGTGTGGCAGTTGGGAGAGGATAAAGCTCTAGGTCTTGATGGGTTTCCTATTATTTTCTTTAAGATTTTTGGGAGATGGTTGAGGAGGATGTTCTTGCTTTTGCTTTAGAGTTCTTTGATAGAGGTATAATCTATTAGGATTTGGGGGCAACTTTTATTACCTTGGTTCCAAAAAGGTCAGGCGCATATGCTTTTAATGGTTTTCGGCCAGTCTTCTTACTTGGTGGCCCACATAAGATTTTAGTGAAAGTTTTGGCTAATTGACTAAAGCTGGCTTTATCTCATGTAATTTCTCCAGTGCAAAATGCCTTTTTGAAAGGCATGCAGATTGTAGATTCGATTGTTGTGGCCCATGAATGTGTGGATTCTAAATTTTTATCAAGGGAAGCAGGTGTAGTCTGTAAGTTGGATTACAAAAAAGCTTATGACAATGTGGCTTGGTCCTTTTTGGATTATGTTTTGGAAAAAATGGGGTTTGGTGACGTTTGGAGGAGGTGGATGTACTCTTGTCTATCTTCGGCTCATCTGTCAGTTTTGGTGAATGGGAGTCCGAAAGGGTTCTTCAGAATGGAGAAAGGAGTTAGGCAGGGGGATCCTTCATCCCCGTATCTTTATGTCATAGTAGCTGAGGCTCTCCATCGTATGCTTTAAGTGGTCTTTTCTCATGGCTGGATTCATGGATTTTGGATAGAACATTCATATATTGAGATTTCCCATTTGCAATATGCGGATGATATTGTTCTTTTTCTTAAAGTAGATGAGGAGGTTATGAGAACAGTTTGCGATCCTTCACTGGTTTCAGATATGCTTAGGTCTCAAGATAAATTTTGAGAAAAACGAATTGATGGGGGTGAATGTGGAGTATAAGCAATGAGTGGAGCTGGCATCTTTGTTGGGCTGTAAGGTTGCATCCTTTCCTTCTATGTATCTTGGTCTTCCTCTTTGCAAAGGCAAACCTCGAAAGGGATGTTGGGATAGGATTATTGACAAAATGGAGAGGAGGCTCACATCTTTGAAGGGCAGGTATTTGTCACTTGGAGGAAGGATTGTTTTGATGAAGGCTGCTTTATCTACCCTTCCTGTCTATTTTTTTAGCATGTTTAAATGTCCAATGTCAGTGGTTGAGAAGTTGGAAAGTATTCAGAGGCAATTCTTGTTGAATGATGATCAAGACAAGCGAAAATTTCATTTGGTCGGTTGGGCTGAGGTTTGTAAACCTAAGGAGGAAGGTGGTCTTGGGATTCGGCCTCTACATTAGTTTTTATTTTTTTACCTTTTTAAATAGCAGGCCACAAGCAACTTACCATCTAACATCTTGGAAATGTGAACAACCATTTTGATTGAGGCAGTGTCAGCTAATCTTTTGATAATTTTCTTTCGTATACCAATGATGGTAGTGGAAAAGTCGAGAAGTTACAACATGTTGAAGAATACTATATTAGATACACTCTGATGGAGCGCTGACTTTTGTCTACTTAAGATCTTTCAACCAATCAAGGGATTAGACACAACTAAACTAGAGCTGTAATTTCTAATTGTTAATTCTCATTAGTAATTGCTGCAACATTGCCTATAAATTTTTTTTTTTTTGAGTGGTAACAAAGAAGATATTATTAATAAAGAGAAGACTTTTAGTAAATGAAAGAAAACGGGGGTCTAAAAGGTGTAGACCCAACCACGAAAGGAGAAGCAAGCTAAAAACAAAAACAAAAAACAGCAAAAGAGAAACAAAAACATTGAAAGCTCCAAATGAAACAAAAGGCCCAATCAGTGCAAGCAAATAAACTCCCACCTTGAGATATGAAAGACGCCAAACACAGTTCCCTCCACGCCGTTCTTGACGAAATAGTTCGCAACCCCATTTGCTGAATGCCTTACATGAATGAAGGATACCTCAAGTCCCCTAACAAGTGCCTTGATCTCCCTAATTGTTGTAATCAGCCCCCCCAACATTGCCTATAAATTAAATTGCCAATATTACGAAGATTTTTTTATGGAAGTGAAGAAAACAAGAACTTCATTCCAGAACTTCATCTTATTAAGTACAAAATAGGAAACAATGGTTGGGACTTCAATCCTACTCTACAAAGGGCTTCTGGAATGTGAAGGGCCATTTGTGTTTGTGTAGTTACATTTAAGGAAGGGATCCATTTTAAAGTGGGTTGTGGAGATAAGAGTTAGGTTTTAGATTGATCTTTGGTGCCATTCCTCCCCACTTGCTAACCAGTTCCCCTCCATTTACTGGTTCTCTCTCTCTCTCTTGACAGTTTTATCTCTGGTTTCTACTTAGTGTCTGGTGATCAGATTGTTGGGATGTCTGCTTCCGCATGAACTTGTTTGATGTGGAAGTGAACGATTTCTCACACCTCTTGCTGCTTCTCAACTTTGGTGGATCCACGTTCAGGAAGGGACCTTGTATTGCGGGATGGACTCTTCAGGCTCTTTCTCAGTGGTCTTTTTACGTTTGGAGAAACCAATCGATTTGACCTCATAGTGAATCCTACCATATGTTTTTCCAAAGCTCCTCCTTGTGCTATATTTTTTTTTGGACAACCGGTTTGGAGAAAATTCTCACTCAAGTCAACCTACACAAGAGGGGAAGAGTTCTGGTATAATACCCCTCCCCAAAAAGTCCTACATTGCTAGTTGCGTTGGAAATTCCATGGTATATAAGTGGTAGCCTTCCTCCTTCTAACATGAGGCCTTTTTGGAAGCAACAGTGGGTTGGTTCGCCAATTGAAATCCGTGTGTGAGGCCAAAAGCGGACAATATCATGCTAGCGGGACGGGTCGTTATAAATGTATCAGAGAATGGTTCAACTCTCTGCCTGAGGGTGTGGGCTTGGTTGTTGTGTGTGCAGGGTCGGGGACGACTCTGGCTTTAAGGGGGGGTAGATTGTAATACCCCGCTCCAAAAAGTCCCACATTGCTATTTGCATTGGAAATTCCCTGGTATATGAGTAGTAGCCTTCCTCCTTCTAACATGAGGCCTTTTGGGAGTAACAGTGGGTTGGCTCGCCAATCAAAAGCCGTGCATGCCGTGTGTGAGGCCCAAAGCGGACAATATCATACTAGCGGGACGGGTCGTTACATCTGGTTAGCGCTTGCCTTTTTGCCTTTAGGCCTCCACAGACATGGACCATCTCCTCATCCACGGTACTTTCTCATCATCTGTTTGGAGCTTAGTTTTGAACTAGTTTGATAGTCAATGGTCCATGCCCTCCTCGATTGCTCATCTGTCTTCTGCGTGGTAGATCTTTAACGTCTCCTCCATGTGTGTGGTGTTGTGGCGGCTAGCTCTTTTTGCTACTTTGTGGAGCCTTTCGGGGGAACGCAACAGTAGGGTGTTCAGAAATAGTGCTGAGAGCTTCCAAGATGTTTGTTGCATAGTTAAGGCCAAATGTGCAGCTTGGGTCACTTCCCTTACACAATTCCAGGATTTTTCCATTTCTGACATATTGAGAGCTTGGAAAGAGTGCATTGGTTTGTCTTCTTTGTTAGCTATTTGGGGTTTTTTCCTAATAGGGTGTAAGGGGTTTGGGGCTTCTTTTTCTTTTGCCTTGTATTTTGTTCTCTAGTGCCTTTATTAATATAGTTACCATTTCAAAAAAAAAGAAGAAAAAAAAAGAAGTCATTCACAGTGGCTTGATGTTGGGAGTAAAAAGACATGAATATGAGGTTATTGTTACTTTGGAGGAGGTTGATTGTTCAAAGCCTTTTGTAATTACTTTTCTTCCCCCACATTTGTTAGTGTTAGAATTGCATATTTCTATGCCCAGAATGGTGTTGATAGGAAAATGAAGTCGTCGTTTGAGTAGACTTGGCGCTTTTGTTTTATTTGAGACTCTGTTAAGAAAAAAAATGTTTTTTCCCTACAATCAAAGATTGCGTAGAGTAGACTTGGCTTGTTCGGGTTGGGTCTATTTCGGTCAGGTCTATTTCAGGTCTTGTTAAACGGGTTAAATTGGTTTGGGTCTATTTTAGGTTCGGGTTGGTTAGCCATTTACCTGACTAAAGAGATTTTTCTAGTGCGCAAAAACTTCTCCTTAAATGGTTGTAGACCTCATATGTTAGATGTGTTACATATAGATGTGGCAATAGTTGTGTTAGTTGGGTCTATCCATTTATTTATAAATGGGTTCCGGTCTATCTATTTATTAAACGTGTCAGGTCGGATTGGATCATTTATTAAATGGGTCAGGGTGGGTCAGATTTTGCCAGGTCTAGCATAGAGTCTGATGTAGGACACGCAGCGGAGACCTATTTAGTATTTCCTATTTTTGTATATTTTTATTTATAGAATTCTTGTTTAGCAAGGAAGCCAAGTCAGTGGCTTTCCTAGTTGAGTCCTTTTCTATTTCCGTTTGTTTGTTTTCTTATAAATACCATAGATGTAGTGCTTGAGAGATATACACGATGGATTAATAAAATTGAATTAAGGCAGAGCCTTTTCCTATCTTCTTCCTTTCTTCTTCTCCTGTCTAGCTATAGGCGTATCTTCTTCTTCTTCCTGCCTAGTTGCAGGCGTGCTCCCGCATCAGAGACAGCCTGTGAACACTATAGATATCAGGCCTTTGTCATACCACCATGCATGGGGTTGAAATAGGGAAAGAAAAAATGCAGGAGAAAAAAGTAAGAACTAGAACTTGATATGAAAACCTATAGCCAAGAGAATAGTGTTACACAAAGTTTCTAACAGATCTTCTATTCCCCAAAGTCTGTAAAGCTATATATATGCTCTCTAGTTTAAAGAAAATCCTAAAACCATGCACGACAATGCATCCAATTCTAAGATAATATAATCTAGATCCATCATTTACCTATGAGAATAAAGCTATTGATTCAAGTGAAACAAAAGCAAGTGTAGTTGGTGTATGCTTTAGGGCAGAGGTCCCTTCCGACTCCATGGAGTGGCCTGTGGCCTACCAGTCATTGATGCAAGCCTACTTCATGGGTCATTAGTAGTTTATAGGGACCTGTCAGTGTGGAAGTGTCACGCCCCGCCTTCCAACGCCTAGACGTGCGTGATCTGACTGTACAAAATTAAATCACCTGCTGCCCTAAATGGGTCTTACTTTAAAAAAAACTGTGGCTAAATTCAAACAAACATAATTACATTCACAAGCCACCAAAAAATTCCTCACGTCCACAACCTGCTTGAAGACATAACATCTCATTTGAGCTTATAAAAAACTTAAAGGGATAAATATCACTCACATAAAGATGATTTCTAAACTCACATTCCCATAACAATCAAATTAAAACGTTCTCAAAATTAATCCATACTTGAATTTATTATCCAAGTTTTCACAAATAAAAATAAAACAAATAAATAACTTTCTCAAAGTCTCAAAACAAATAAATAACCATCTCATAACCTAAATAATAAATTCTACACTAAGCGTTTTTACGAATTCTCCATCGACTCCTCGCCTTCTAAGCTCAATTGTGATTATCGTCCAGACCCAAGTCCAAGGGATTGCCTGCAATGTAAGGGATGAGCTCCATGCCCAGCGAAGAAAACAATAACACAAACATAGCATATGATATTCCTACTTCCTCAATGATATTTCAAATAAGCAAGCATAACAATTTATTACATGCTCATGCCTTTGCAATATGTAATGCTCAATGCCAAATGCCATATTCCAACCCATTATTCCATCTACTGATATTTGGTGGTCTTCCCGACGAATCGAGGAAAACACAACATCGCCTTAATGGCCTTCCCACATAAAGTGAGGATAACACAACCTATCACCAAATAACAGCCCTCATGACTTGTCACGGATATCGCATCTCATCTACCATAATGGTCTTCCCACATAAAGTGAGGCTAACAATACTACCACCGTCGTGGTCTTCGTGACAATCATGGATCGCACCCTCATACCCAATGCTATGAATATGAGAATGCTATGCTCAATAAATATACTCAATTATTCATAATATGCTTGTAAACTCATGGATTTCAGTCTAAACAGAGTGTAACATATCCAACATCTCATTTACCATAACATACATATAATTCGATTGTAACATGCAGTAATCCAAGCATCATAATATCAAGATAATATAAATCAATATTTAAACATGCCCAATCAAGATTAATATTCAATAATACCATACAAACCATCATCAATCTACGAATATAAAATTATTGGATCTTTCAATAACTTTAATGGTTAGATTCCATTATCCGGGCGGACTGAGTCTCCTCACGACCAATAGAAAGTTTAGCCAAGATCTCCCTTACACTACTGTGAGTGAGCACCGGATTACAACCATTATTAACATACACCCAGTCTATTCTAGATCCAACAATTATATTCTAGTCACACAACAAAATACTATATTCCATTGCCTAAACACATAAGAGTATAAGGAATCATGTTTCAAAGTATGTAGTGAATTGTTTCCCTTACCTAGAAGTTTGTGAAGTGCAAAACGATGTATCCAAACGCTTTCCAAGAGATATCAACCTTGAGAACCAAAGTTTGCTACGAATATGATTTAAAGATTTCACGTGTTATTAAAATGAGGATTATTTATTTTCTTCGGCAATTTACATTAAGGTGAAGTATGTTGCTGCCTCAACTTTAGTCCATGGGTTATCTAAAGGTCTATGGTTAAGGGTAAAGGTTGAGTCCATACACTGCATGGACGAGCCATGCTTAAGCCAACTTGGTACTAACAAGACAATGGAAACTTTCCCTAAACAATAAGTAACTGCCCTTTTTAGTTACTAAAATAATTTTACTTGAAATAGAATAAGTAAAAATAACAATAGTTACAATAAACTATTTAGTAGTTTGGCTTAATAGAATGTCCCACATATGAAAAGGTTGGAGTTTAGGGAATGCCTAACTGAAAACTTAAGGTCTAGTTATTGAATCATACCTTTAAACCTTGTAAAATAGAATCATAACCTTTAAACCTTGTAAAATAGAATAATAACACTACTACCGTTAATGATAATAATAATAATTTTCCACATCATGGCTTGCTTTCTTTTCTCAAAACCAGTTTGAATAAAATCATAAACCAACGAATTTATATTTATCTTTATAATTTAAATAACCGTAACAAGATGCTACAGTATTGAGAAAAGAAAAGAAGTTTGTAAAACTGAATGAAGATGGGATAAAGTTTGGACATCACATAAAACATTTACCTTTGGAATAAGTAAGGAAAACATGTAGTAGATCTGATTTTGGCTTGGTTTTAAAAGATAGAAATGTATTTAACAGATTTTGAAGTGCATGATTTTAACAAAAAAAGGTTTCAAACCTCAACTAATTCAAATAAACCAAACATGTGGCAGTTGTGAGGTAACCACTGCATCTCGAAACTTACAATTACAAATCAGTAAAACAATATACAAAAATGCTCTAGTTATCAAGAATCTATTTAAAATCTGTAAACCCAGTAGGGAGTAAAGAAAAAAATCTGGTAAAGGTGCTGGCAGCAGCTTTGTGAAATAAAGATTGGTTTGGTACTGTTCACGGATGAAGGATGGGGCAGATTCTGCAAACTCTGAAATCAGTCCACATTTAGTTATTTTGGAAAAAAAACAACTGGGCAGCTACTGTTCACGGATGAAGGATGGGGCAGATTCTGCAACCTCTGAAATCAGTCCTATAAACGAGCATCAAATACTACCTAACTCGAACAAGGTGACTGGCTGGTTGGGCAAAAACCAGAGAGGGTAGGACAGAGGTTCCCATAGCAGCAGTAAAATTTGAGAAATAAAAGAGAACCTAAAGAATATGGAAATCTTCGAAGAGAGAGGAACTTACCAAAAAGAAAGGGAAGAAATCAGAGACTCAACTGGCTGCTGTAGATACTCCTACAGGTGGCTCCTTCGTCGACTTTGAGAGGGGCGAAGAAGATGTCGATCGGAAGAGGAAGAGACACAAGGGTCCTGTGGTCGTCGTTTCGAAAGGGTAAAGGAAAAGAAGGCTTCGCACGGTCTTTTAAAGGGAGGAGAGTCC
Organism: Chimonanthus praecox; assembly: GCA_022113865.1. Classification (NCBI taxonomy): domain Eukaryota; kingdom Viridiplantae; phylum Streptophyta; class Magnoliopsida; order Laurales; family Calycanthaceae; genus Chimonanthus; species Chimonanthus praecox. The sequence goes on along the minus strand of CM039087.1, from coordinate 13,914,640 downwards.
TATTGGTAAAGGAATCCCATCGGTGAAAGGATTTTGGACAGTTTCCATTTAGGTAGGGATTTGAGTCCTAAACGAACAAGGAAGAAGAAGAGTCCAATCTGAATAAGGAATCCCATCGGTGAAAGGATTTTGGACAGTTTCCATTTAAGTAGGGATTTGAGTCCCAAACGAATAAGGAAGAAGAAGAGTCCAATTTGGATAAGGAATCTCATCGGTGAAAGGATTTTAGACAATTACATTCAATAAGGGAAGGTGGGTCCCTTTAAATTATTGATTATCCTTTATTTCTCTTTTATGAATTTTGCCGATCATCAATTAAATTCTAGACACTTAAAATTGGAATTTATTTATTGATTTCACATTCTTAATTGAATATTTCCAATTGAGATTCTAACTTAGGGGAATTAAAATCTTAGTTGATAATTTATTTTCCATTCCCTAAATTTAATTCGAAGGGGGTAAATTTGTAAACTCTCATTGAGGGGAAAGTGTGTGAAATAAGCGTCCAATATTAAATCCATAAATTCAATTATATTTTCCCCAAACAAAATTATCAAAATAACTAACAAATCAATTTAGACAAAAAATTAATTTTCTAAATTAATTTTACCCGCCACTACTAACCCGTTACTTCGGGTCGGGTCATTACAGGAAGTCATTAGGGGTAGGGTAATTTTTTTATTTTTTTTGAAGACCAAGGTGTCTAGACCTCTTAGAGCACCTGACTAATCCTTGAGGGATGTACAAACCTCCCTATCCACACACCAGGTAACACTATGTTGAGAGAGACTTGAACCCAAGACCTCCACATCTCAAGCGGGTTCTTGACCGCCAAGCCAACCCTCACACAAGGTATGGATAGGGATAAAATGCTTCATGAAAGAATTAGGGTGGGCAAGGGTGCCATAGACAGATCTTAGGAAGATGTGTGATTGGGTGATGGCTCCTTGGTATCTGTCCTAAGGTTATGAAGTTGTGTCCTCTATAACATGTGGAGTTTGTATCTCTCTCTCTCAAAATATGATGGAGGGTGTTTTATTTATGACCGAAGATACAATAGAAACAACCCCTGCAACTTACACAAGGTAGAATTCATATTTATCAGTAGAGGAGAGTTTCTCCAGCTGCATTCCCCTCCTCTTTCTCCTCTACCCTCTCTCTTCTTCCTTCTCTGTGAAGTCCAAATGCACATACATAGATGAATATCATTAGATGCCTCTGGATGACAATTACGGCAGGATCACATACTTGGGCCTTTGTCTATAGTGCAAAACTTATTCAATCTCGTTCTCTCAAATTTAGTTCACTAATAACATTCATCAGCATTCTGTACATGTTTGCACTGAAGTTTGTAGCTGTATATGCATGTGATAAGAAATCTTTACATATTGTAAACAGATAATCTTGTGGAGGATCTATTGGGAGATTTCGAGTATGAAGTTCAGGTTCCATATTTATTGTACCGGAATGCAGCCCATGAAGTTAATGGTATATGGTTTTACAATTCACGTGAATGTGAAGAGGTTGCAAACCTCTTTAGCAGGTATAATTGTTGCAGTCAATAACACTTACGATTAATGACTGGAGGTGAATTAGTATCAATTTAGAAAGCTGAACCAGATAATAGAATCATATGGGTCCAAATTTTGTTTTCCTATTTATGAATTGTAACAGCATAGGATTTATTACCTTTTTTTTTCAAAGAATGTGGAACAAATATCAAATAACCTATAAAGTTTTAATCTGAGTAAATCTTCTTCCAAATTTTAAAACCATACCATAAGTTAGGTTTTTTTGCAAATTGTCACAGCCATCATACATTGTTTATCATTTGTTGGTATGCCACAGACTTTCAGTCTCACATTTGATTATAAACTAATACCTTATAATATGTGTAAATCTAAAGAGAGTGTCATGATTGGTATAATCGTGTATACTATCTAATTATCATCAATGGTATGCACAACCCAATTTGTGACTCCTTGGCTTACAAGTTGGATTGGCTTGGCTCAACTTGCTTCAATTGCGCTTGAGTTTAAGCTGGGCTCTTGAATAGAGAAACTAATATCAAGGTAGGCCCTTCTCAGCTCAGTTTGGCTTAGTTTGAGCTCAGCTTGTTAGGATTCTTGTAACGCCCCGCCCCTTTCTACAGCCTAAACGGCTCGTGGCCCGCTTAACTGTAGGCTGAACGGGCATTGTCCAAAGCAACAATGCACCTAAGGGGTCTTACATCACAGATTTGTGGCTGGGGGAAAATAAGTATATATATATATATTTTTTTTAAGATTATGAATGAAATAACGAAGCCATCAAATCCTTCAAGTCCAAATTTACACATCGCATACATCATAATGTCATCGACAATATAAAATAAATAACATTTATTATAAACACCAAATCTAATCTCACTGCTCACATCCCATTTCATAAAATAAAACAAAAACGATATCCTCAAAGTTCTCAATTTATTCAAATAAACTAATTAAGTCTCAAAAATGAATATTACCAAATAAATAAATTCAATCGAATGAAATCACAACTATGCTAAGAAAATACACATTCATCTTTGACTCAGTACTACGTCACCCCTCCAAGAGTTGAATTGTCACTCCTCAGCTATCACCTGAAAAACTGTTAGGGAGTGAGCCTCACTTGCCCATGGATCATCAGCTCAGTAGGGGTACAAATAAACAATAGGAAATCCACATACAATAATATTCAATAAAAAGGCGGAATATCCACCACAAATCAACATCACATAAGCAACACACACATGAACACCACAACATAACTCACCTAAACATATCTATCTTGATATCATACTCAAGACGCTCATATCTATCAATACATCCTAGTTCTAAGCACTAGATCATCAACTTAACCAACTAAAGAGTGTAACTTATCACACTATCAAACGCCACAAGGAGTTAATTCACTTAGTACAGTGATACTCTCAATCCATTTTATAGACAACGCATTCACTCATCTGCTCTCGATATGGGATTAGTGAAAACCTCACCCCTCACCCGCAGCCTGTCAATGAGGTAGCCTACCAGTGTGGTAGCCTATGCTCATCCATCACTCGCCCACACATCACCCGCCTAGAAGGACTGTTGGGTCTTTTGGCCTCACACGTCCCCATCAAGAAGACAAATTAGTATCACGCTCTTAATCAAATCTCACACATAGGGTATTCATTCACAAGCCACTAATCACAAATCATTAACCCGATATGCGATGTCGTTTATAAACACACGTCACACGTGAATACATTGTGCGGCCCATCACACTCACACATAAGGCCCATGCACTATAATCCAACACGTGGAACCCAAATCCAACGAACACATCAATCGACATTTCAGTGATCAGATATATCCTCCATAGATGGCTAACACATCACACAATTCATGAGGTCATCATTCGACCATATCACAATTACTCATACCCACCCAACTTACATTTATCAACATATCCATAAATCTCACTCATACACCTATCATAATCAAACTCATAATTAGCATATTCAACAATTCACATGTGATGGGATCTCAATCAATTTGACGGGTCCGGCCAGGTTCTTCGGGGCATATCAATTTTATGTTAAAATCCAGAACCGATATTATTCATTGGCCACGCTTGCGTCATTACCATAATATCCCAATCACATAATCATACAATATATATCAAATAAATCATCATCACATCATAGCAATAAATAATACACAATAATATACCTTTAAAATAAAAGCAAAGCATAAATAAAATCAAGATATAGAAATACTTATAAATCCCGAATAAACAAATGAAAGAACAAAGTACTCCCTACTTCAAAGTTGAGATTTTCACTGTCTCCTAGCATCCAATCAGTAGACGCCAACTCAAATTCCAAGTACTGCAAATAGATTATTTCGAGTTTTCCAACATCATTAATATGGTGATTATTAAGTCTCTTTCGCAATTTACACTAAATACATATGAGGAATATTGCTGCCCCAACTTTGATCCACGGCTATCCTAAAGTCCAAGGTTAAAGGTGATGGTGGAGTTCAAATAGTATACTACTTCAATGACATAATAAAAATAAAACAATGGTTTGAATCTGAAAACAGTCCCAACTTGGGACAATTTAGGGTTGGTTGTCTTTAACATTCATCTATAAAATAGGTCCTCTTTTGTAAATAAGGTTGGATGAAAACCTTGTAAAATCAGTAAGGGGTTTTTAAATAAGGGATGGCAAGAAAACCTCATAAAATACTAAACGTGGACTAAGTAAACAATAAATCCCAATTTAAGTCATTTGAATAAAGAAAATGAAGGCCATAATACATTGGCGCTCAAACTAGATGAGATAAACAATAAACATATAAATAGATGATTTAAGAATTTAAGCAAATCTTGAAATTGGGACAAGTAAAATGAAACTAGTTTGTAAAATAATAAATCATGGAAGTTATTAAGCCTTTTAACCAATGAAATCAAAATAAAACAAGAAACAAAGAAAGATCAGATTTTTCTAATGAAAACCAGTGAAAAAGAAAATACCTGAATATGTTTAGCTTGATGTTAAATCCAAAACGATACAATATATAAGTAGATACATAGATAAGAAACTAAATACTTAGTTTAGATAAACCAATAAGATCAAAAAATAATAATTTTGTAATTGAAATAAATAAGAAGGAACGCTTGCAAAAATAATTAATACATGTAATTTAAGTCAACTAACAGGCTTAAAAAGATAAAAAGAAAGAAAAGAGAAATCCACATAAAGGATTGGATTTAAAAGAAATAATCCTTTTCTTTTCCTTTAAAATAAGTTTTTCTTTCGTATAAATCATAAAAGTAACCTAAAGTAAATACTAAATAAGAACAAGATCTTACCTGAATGGCTGAATGTTTGGATGGTGTAGTCTTGATTAATCGATGTTGGTAATGGGTGCCTGGCACTGTATCGGCATGAATGGTTGTTGGAGTTGGAAAATAAAGAGAGAGAAGAGATGGTGCTGGAAAGAGAGGAGAGAAGAGAGAAGATGATAGAGATGGGACAAGGTTTCCAACGATAATGTGTTTTATCCTAAAGAGAATTTGCCAAGGATGTGGGTCCCACTTGGAGCTAAAAGGATGGAATTACAAAGGGCAAAACGTGTATATGGGGTAAAATTAAGAAGTTACCAACGAAAGAGGGGGAGAGGATAGCAACAACATGTATTCTAAATTTTAGATTTTTAGTTATTTATTTTTAACAAAGGAATTAATCCAACGAAACAGACAAAAAAAGCAATTAAATCAAAAGGAGGCAAAATCATCTTTTCATAAAAATATTGAAAATCTGATTAAAATCTATTTAATTCTTTTATTTAATTTATCACCAATTAAATTATTTCAATTGTGTAAACTATTTGAGGTAAAAAAAGTGTGTCCAATAGGAGCTAACTAAAATTCTAAGTGTATTTTCAAAATAATTTTGAAAGGTTAAAACAAACAAACACATACATATCACCTTAATCCACCAACACTCTAATTCTACAAATACTATTGACCCGCTACTCCGGGTTGGGTCATTACAATTCTGGCTCAACTTTGAGCTTGATCTTGGCTCACGTGGTGTGTACATGTATGTATTTATGTATGTGAGCTTGCATGTATATGCTACTAAGAGAGCTAACTTGGATTGTGGTCAGTTTGATTCATGAGAAAAATCAAACTCAAATTCTTGGTTAAATGTCAACAAGCTTGGCTTGAGCTTGTTTGTAGCTTGATGTGTTGTCTTGAGCTTGTTTGTAGCTTGATGTGTTGTCTTGAGCTTGGCTTTACTCAAATTGGTTCGACGAATTCAAGTCAAGCTAGCCTAGCTCAGCTTGGCTCTTTAATGTCCTTATTTCATGGCCTTGCACCTTTTAAGTATCCACAAATAAATATGTAATGGTGCGTTCAAAAAGTTTAAATGGTTTTGATGGTAATGTTGTATTTGGAGAACCTTGTTCTGCAGTTGTAGACAGTAAATAGAAGCATGAAATACTTGAACCCATTGGTTACTTGCATGCAACTTGTCTTAAGCTAATTGCACATCTTTTGTGTCCAGTGCCCCTATTTCATGGCCCTTGTACCTTTTAAGTAGATGTGCACAAATAAATATGTAATGGTGTGTTCCAAAAGGTTTAAATGGTTTTGATGGTAATGTTGTATTTGGACAATCTTGTTCTGCAGTTGTAGACAGTAATAGAAGCACGAAACACTTGAACTCATTGGGTACTTGCATACAACCTGCCTTGAGCTAATTGCACATCTTTTCTGTCCAGTGCCCCTATTTCATGGCCCTTGTACCTTTTAAGTAGATGTCCACAAATAAATATGTAATGGTGTGTTCAAAAAGTTTAAATGGTTTTGATGGTAATTTTGTATTTGGACAGCCTTGTTCTGCAGTTGTAGACAGTAGTAGAAGCATGAAACACTTGAATTCCTTGGGTACTTGCATACAAGTTGTCTTGAGTTAATTGCACGTCTTTTCTGTCCAGGATACTTAATGCATTTTCCAAAGTTCCTCCTAAACCTAAAGTATCTTCGATCAAAAGGTGCCACTTAACTTCTTTCTTATTATGTGTGTTCTAAAAGTTATTCATATGTATCAGCATGTTTCCTAATTGTGCTAGAAATGCTCATCGACCTCATTGTAATATTTTTTTTTTTTGAACTTTCTTTTGAAGTATTCTGTCCAGTGTACTTTAAATTAGTTTCATATGTCATCATCTTTCTCATCTACATTGGTACATTTCCATCTTTTCCTTTTATGATTTTAACTAGGGATTGCATTAGTGCACCAGAGAGATACGCAAAGAGAAACAAACAATGAAACTACAAATAAAAATTGGTGAGAAAAAAGGTATCAAATGATCGTGTGTTTATTACATGTGACTTCTTCGAAGATATGGGAGCAATTCTTGTAGTCCTTCTATTGAGTGTCTGTCATGGATCACATATTCGTAGGGAACATTTTGGCTTGGGAAAATGGTTGAGTAGTGGCGTGATAGTTATTCGGTGTTCGTCGGGAACATCCCAAATTGGGGATCGGGAGATCTGGTCGTGAGTTTGGTGTTGCAGGGGTTGTTTTTGACAGTTTTGTTCCTTTTGATCGCAGATTTGGTAAACGCAAAAACTTTGCCTTTGTGCGATTCAAAATGGCGAAAGAAATGGATAATGCGATTAAGTTGATGAACGGCAAGATCTTTCAAGGAAAAAAATTACGGGTGAACAAAGCTCGTTTTGGGCCTGAAAATCGTCGGTCAGAAGGAACTGTTCCGAGTTGATTGCCTATGGCTAATAAGAAATACGGGAGTAAGATCTCGACAGATCTGAGTGAAAAACAAAAATCCTTCCTTCGTACGGTGTCTGATTTCAAATAATTTTTTGATTCAGGTTTTTGAAACTGAGAAGAATATTGAAGTTTTGAATCGTACCTGGATTGGACTCGCTCGGAATTCCCATTCTTCGCCTCAAGAAGTTAAGGACTGGCTGATGAAGGGGTGGGCCTTCAAATCGACTGTGTCGGGGAGACGTCTTTCTCCCATTCTGTTTTGGATCGTCCTTACTTCTGAGGAGGATAGGCAAAGATTTCGTTTTGATGGGTCTCACTTTGTTGATGGACCATTATCTAGACTTGATGGATGGTCTGAGTCGACGAGGCCTGGTTTGACTGTGGATTGGGTTCATCTACACGGAGTTCCGCTGCATGCTTGGAGTAAGGAGGTTCTTTGGAAATTGGGAGCGATGTTGGGGATCATGGAAGAAATTGATGGTCACTACTTGGACATGAAGATCATGGAATTTGCCCGGATTAAGATTAGGCATCCTGTTCATACTGCAATCCCGAAAAATCTGTTGCTGGAAGTGGAGGATCTTTGTTTTGAACTTTGTACGAAGGTGGAGCCAAAGCCGTTTGTGCCTATAGCAGATTTGGTATCGCAGTACGGTTTCTCTGCGTTGCACTGTCCTGTGCCGCTCGATGAGGGCGTCGGAGGGGCAGATTCACCTTCATCTTCATTGGCGGCGGTATTTGCTCCAATTTCTCGGCGAACGCCTCTGAATCAGTCAGAGGAGACTTCTCGGCGTCTCGAGCTGTTGTCGGAGACGGCGAAAGATCCCGTAGTTCCCGCCACTAATTTCGTCCCCAATCTTCCGCCTTTCATCTCGTCGGATATCTCTCCCTTGGCATCGCAGCCCTTGGTGGAAGCTTCTCCGAGATTTTTGAATGCGTTGGGGACTCCTTTTGCATCGCTTCCCTTGGTGGAAGCTTCTCCGAGATTTCCAAATGTGTTGGGGACTCCTTCCACTTCGCATGGAGATGTTTTTCAAAGCCGAGAAATTTTAGGGTTACCTCTGAAGTCTTTTAAAGAGGTACTTTTGGATCGGGGAAAGGCCCTTTTGGATCCAAGGCTTCCGACTCATTCTCGGGCCCATCAACAGACCCTGGTTCCTTTGGGCAGGCTTTTAAACTCTGGACTTAACTTAAGCCCAGCTATTGTCACACCCATTCAAAGCCGGGCTGAGGTTGGGACTGCTTCTTTGGCCCATTTTCAGGCAGATGACGGGTGTCCTTTGGCCCAACTACAGACTCGGCCAGAAGTTCACGAGACTTCTCTATTTAGGGATAATGTTTGTAGCTTCGACGGTGGTGGATTTAATCAAGTGCCTGCGGTTGAGGTTAGTGTCTCTTCTCAACGCCAGGATATGTCTCAAGGGTCTCTTGTCCGATCATCGGGACCTCAAAATTGGGCTGAAGATGCGGATTTGGAAGACACTTGCTCTGGCTGTGCGGACAAATTCTTTTGATGAGGAGAAGTTGCTGTTAGTTGGAGCTTTGCTTGGGATCTCTTCACCAACTTGGACTTTGCATTTGAAGCAAATCTTGACCGAATTTTGGGAGGCAGAACGCAGAGATAAGGATGCGGAACAACTGCAGAAACAAACTCGAAAGAGGGAGAGAGAGTTAAGAAAGTTGCAATCCTCTATTAACTATGATCGTTCCCTGGTTGTGGCAGGTTCAGTGGGTGATCAGGTTGTGTCTAGATGAAGGTAATGTCCTGGAATGTTCGGGGATTGGGGGAGTTAGAGAAGAGGATACGGGTGAAACGAATGGATTTTCTTCAAAAACCTGATGTTTTATTCTTGCAGGAGATGAAATGTGTTGAGACAAAGGAGAGATTTATTTGATCTGTTTGGAGTTTAGGGAGCTTGGGGTGGTTAGCTAAAGCCTCTGATGGGGCTTCTGGTGGTCTTTGGACTCTGCCAAGTTGAAGTTGGTGGTAGCTGAGGTTAAAGAGTTCTCCATTTTTGCAGTTTTGGAAGAGATTTCTTCTTGGACGCCTTTCCTTTTCACTAATATGTACGGACCGAATCAAGATGCGTAGAGAGAACAGTTTCTGGAGGAGATTGAGTCGGGGAGAGGAATTGGTAATGGTCTTTTGCCTTGGTGTGCGGGAGGAGACTTCAATGTGGTGCGTCGTATATCCGAGAGGAAAGGATGTAATAGAATTTCTGCTCAAATGCATCACTTTAGTCGATGGATTGATGATTTGGCACTTTTGGATTTACCTTTGGGTGGTGCTTCATTCACGTGGTCAAATATGCAAAGTAATCCAAGCCTTGCTCGGCTTGATAGATTTTTGATTGATTCTAGCTGGGTGGATTATTTTCATCTTTCCTCTCAACGTGCTGCAACCATTATTGTTTTTTATCATATTCCCATCATTAGATGATACTGCTCTTTTCCTTAAAGCAGATGTGGACGTCCTAAAAATGGCCCATGCAGTCTTTCAGTGGTTCAAGATTTGTTCAGGTTTGAAGATCAATTTCGACAAGAGTGAGCTAATGGGTGTGAATATTGAGCATAGTCAGTGTGTGGAGTTGGCTTCAGTTTTGGGTTGCAAAGTTGCTTCATTCCCGGCCAAGTACCTGGGGGTTCCCCTCTGCAAAGGTAAACGTAAAAAGGTTTGTTGGGACGTGCTCATAGATAAGATGGAAAGGAGGCTAGCGGATTGGAAATGGAAATATATGTCTATTGGTGGTAGGGTCATTCTTATCAAAGCTGTGTTATCTAGTCTCTCTGTCTATTGTATGAGTATTTTCAAATGCCCAATGGCAGTGGTTGACAAGCTAGAAAGGATTCAGTGGTAGTTTTTGTGGAATGATGAGAGGGAAAGGCAAAAATTTCATTTGGTGAGCTGGTCTCAGGTTTGTAAACCTTTGGTGAATGGAGGGCTTGGTATTCGTCATCTTCGTCAGTTTAATGAAGCTTTGTTAGGAAAATGGCTTTGGCGTTTGGGCGATTCTTCTGACGGTCTTTGGAAGGTTATCATGCGAAGGAAATACAGTTTGCTTAATTCTGGTTGGAGGGTCACTAATTTTAAAGGGAGTGTCTCTGGTTTCTGGAAAGGAGTTTGCTCTGTGTCTGCGGACTTTGATTGCTTCATCCGGTATCGTGTTTATACAAGAGATGACATTCTCTTCTGGTCGGACAAATGGTTGGGCGATGCTCCTTTGGCCCAGTCATTCCTGGTGTTGTTCTCTCTCGCTTCAAATAGAGCTGCATCGGTCAATGAGTGTTATGGGGTTATTCAAAACAAGGTAGTCTGGAGTTCTCGGTTTTGGCGGGAGTTAGATGATTGGATGTTTGAAGATTGGATGTCCCTAATGTCTCTTTTAGGGAATGTTTTTGTGAAGGGTTCTGGAAAGGACATGCGTCTTTGGGAGATCGATGCTCATGGTTTATTCTCAGTTAAGTCTTTTTGTAAGAATCTGGTGATGGGTAATGAGGTTCCTTTAGTTCACCCAAAAATTTGGGAGGGGCCCTCTCCTTTTAAGGTTAAGATTTTTGGATGGCTTGCTGATTTGAAGAAAATCTTGACGATTAATAATCTGCGTACGCGCAAGATGCTTATTGTGAATGCTTGCCCTATGTGTCAATTAGATGTGGAGTCAGTTAATCATCTTTTGCTTAACTGTCAGTTTTCTTATCAGATTTGGATGCATTTCTTCCAGAGTTTAGACATCAGCTTTTGCCTTCCTCTTTCGTGGGCCGATCTTTTTAATGAAGAGGTGTTGGTGTCAGGTAGTTCCTTTCGGCTTAGGTTGTGGAAGGTGACCATGTTGAGCATTGTGTGGTCTATATGGTTGATTCGCAACAATAGGGTGTTTCATTGTAAGGTTTACTCAGCTTTTTCTCTTCTGGATTTAATTAAGTTTCTTGCAGCTTGGTGGTTGGTCGGGCCAACTCAGCTTCAAGATGTTTCTATTTCAAATGTATGCAGAGATTGGGCTTCTGTCAACTCCTATATTCATAATTTGGGTGCTTCTCATCAAGTTTGTTGGAGTCCTCCTTCCGACGGGCTTCTCAAACTGAATTTCGGTGGTAGTTGCATGCGTGATCTTGGTCTGGCTGGTTATGGAGGGATTATTCGTACCGACTCTGGCTCTTCTGTGTTTTCTTATGCTGGGCCCATTCCTGGTCAGTTGTCGAGGCAGAATTAGTGACTTTATGGCGTGGTATTTTGGAGTTGGAGGAGAAGGAGATCCATGGGTGTTTCATTGAGAGTAATTCATAAGTTATAGTGAGTTGGGATTTGGGTTCTATTTGCCCATGGAGGTTTTTGGACAAAATCGAAAGAATTCGGTATATTATTGATTCCTTTGATTTCAAGATCGCTTGGGTTCATTGTTCAGCTAATTCGGCTGCAGATGAGTTGGCTCGTCAGAGGTTATGTTTAGATTCCGAAGTTGTTTATCATTTTTTGTAATGTGTTTTCGGGAGACCTTTCTCGGCCTTTCTTTTTCTTTCTGTAATTCTTTTCGGAATTAATGAAGTTATCTTTCAAAAAAAACATTTTGGCTTGGGAGAGGTAATTCCAAGAGAATGTATGGCTGATGTCACAAGTGATTTTTGTTGCTTTATGGTTTACTTGTAAAAAATGAAATGAGAATATTCAGAATTAAAATGATGATGGGAAACCAAGTATTTGAATTGGCAAGTAGCATACTTATAGCCAAATAGGAAACAGCCCTTACATGGATATAGTAGTATGGGGTACAAACATTGTTTAGGGGAAGGATCATCAAAAGAATGAGGACCCATTAGTGCTTGACAACATTGATCTTGAAGACATGGTGGAAATATTAAAAATTCTAGTTTTTTTTAGAATGTACAGATTCATGCCCAAAAAAAAGTAGATATGATGTTTCAGTATTCTACTTAATGCATGAAAATGGGCCCAAAAAACAAAGGAACAAATTTGTGGAATTGGTGATTGTGGATTCGAAGATGGAGAAAAACATTGACCTCAAAGGAATGTATTTGTCCAAAAAAATTTTGAAGGCCAAGGTTCCTGTCTTCTGGAGAAATTGTTGATAGACAAAGATGCTTTTGAAGGATTTATTATGTGTGTTTCGTTGGTGTCATACATCTTGATAAAGGATGTAAGTGGGAGCCCATAAAAGTAATTAAAAGTATGGTAGAAAGGTGTGCGTCTGGTAAATTGACTAATGGGTGGGGAGTTGTTTTGACACTGGCCTTGGATTGACCTAATTTTAGCCCATATCCAAAAGATGCTCTGATTAGACGTTTTTGTTAAGGCATTCGCCAATGTCCAAGAAAACCACAAGCTAAGAGACTAGAGATAGCTTGAAGAAGAGAGGAGAGGAAGGAGCCACAACAAAACAATGGAGAAGCAAGTGGTTGTACATGGGAATAGGCAAGGACAAATGAGTGATTACTACAAGATCTTCAGTGAGAGTCGATCCAAGAAGTTAGGGGGACAATAATAGGGGAAAGGGTGGATCCAAACTACAAAGTAGGAGTGGACTTAAACTTAAAGAGGGCACAATTACATTGAAGAGCAATCAAAGTGCTCAGGATTGTGTTACCAAAATGAGGAAGAAACAAAGGCTTTATTGCATCAAATGGAGGAAAGAGATTGTTCCCAATCAACAAATATCTACGAGGAAGAATGGAGGTACATATAGGAGTTTGTGGGAGTTTTGTTGAAGGTGATTCTAAGGTAGTTGTGGGGTGGGCACTGGGATCTCAGTGGACGTGGATATTCCTAGACACAATTGAGAGAATTCGGCAAGTAATTTCTGTTTTTGATTTCAAGATTGCTTGGGCTCCTAGATCAGCCAACCCGGCTGCCGATGAGATGGCCCATCAAGGGTTGAGGATGGAAATTGTAAACAAATTTTAGCTTGTTGGGAAGCGTTTTGTTTTCTACGTTTGGTGGGCTATTTTTGGCCTTTTTTTTTGTTATTCTTTGGGCTGATTTTAATGTTTAATAAAGTTACCTTTCAAAAAAAAATAAAATGAATGAAGGTACATACAAAAATGGTCTCCCTTTTTTGGTAAATACTTTTAGAAAAAGAGAGAAGGGAGTGGGGGTGTTCAAAATGTAATTCAAATAGAATTTATAACCTTGAATTTATGGAGATGGCGAAATTAGAAAAAGGAACTTTTGCCAAGACTAATTAGGAAGAGGGGGATTGTCCTAATTATGATAGTAGAGAAGAAACCAATACAAAGTAGGGATGTGAGAATTGTGGGAAAATAGGGGTGTGGTGATTTGCCAAGACGTCATAGTGTAACTTTGGTTATTTGTTTATGTTTTTGGGATACTTAAAAAGCTAAAACTTTTTGACTGTTTAGGAAAAAAAGTTTGGAATAATCTAGTATTGCATTGTGATAAATATAAGTGCTTAGGTGTAGTTCTTGAACCAAATGGAGGAACAGATTTGGATATAACTAGTAGGATGGCAGCGAGGTGGGCTTAGCATAGGCAAATTGGTGGCTATGTTATAGGAGGTGGTTGTGTCAATGAAATAGGAAATTTTATAGAACTACTATTTATTAGGCTGTAAATGCTTTATGTGGCTGACTGTAGGATAATGATAAAAAGACAAGTTGACAAGGTAAAGATAATAGAGATGCACATTTTAAGATGGATTGGTGGGTATTAATAGAATCAGGAACAAATATATTACAGAGACCTTAAAAGGAGCCCCAACCCAAAAAAACAATGGAAACCTATTAAAGTAATTTGGACATGTATATAGAAGACCTAAAATAGCTTTGGTATTAAAAAAAGAGAGGTCATAAGTAGACTGAATGAGGAAAGGGAAACCATTAAATCTTGGATAAGCAAGGTGAGAAAGGGCTATGATAGAATAGATTGTGGGGTAATAGAGGGGATGGTTTTTGATAGCATATAGAACTCTAAAAGCCAACCCTAGATAGAGGGGATTAATGACTGACGATGATGATAGTCGATGAATCAGTTTTGGATATTTAGATGTGGTCCTTTGAATGATGTGTGGCGTGGTAACTCTTATCTTGCGACTAATTCCGTTCCTTCTTTTCAATTGCCTCCTCCTTGGAGGCATTGGTTCCAGTTAGTCATGAACTTTTGGGCTAGTAAGTGGTATGTAATATACAATTTAGAGGAATCAATCTAATGTTGAAGCTGAAGTGTTTGGCAGCCTTCTTCATCTGTACTGCATTTAAGTCTCATTGCTAGATGAGGATTCTAGATTAATATATTTTTGGTCGGATTCTTTAGGTTCCTTCATTGACAAATGTTTTTGAGTGGAACAATCATTGACTCCCAATCTTGTAGTCCCCCCTTCCCCTCCCTTCCCTCCCTCCCTCCAACCCTTCTTGCCCAACCCCACTAGACCAACAAAACACCATGTGTTGTGACCCTTTTGTGAATTATTGCTTTGCAAAATCCTTACCCAAGATAACCTTCGCAGAAAGATATATAGTAAGTTATATGAAGAAGAAACCCTAACATTTACCCTCATATCTTCTTTAATAATATAATATGACATGCAATATATAGTATCTCCTTGCTCTATTTTTGCATTTTTCGTGCTTCCTTTTGCACTTACTTTTTTATATAGGTATTAGAGTAGTTTTTAAGATCATTTTTTTCTAGGTGCACTTGAATATTGGTCACTTTGGCCCTGATGTTTGGCCGTAGACCCCTCTCAAACTTCCTTGCCCTGCGATGCTCTGTTGTTCACCATATAAAATGCATAGATGGATAGACTAAGGAATTCTCGGTGATACTCTGCCACCGTCATAGAGCCCTGTACCAAGGACAGAAAGGCTTGCGTCTGTCGCTCCTTCTCCTCCTCCGGAAAGTAGTGTTCCAGAAAGGTCGCTGAAAACTCATCCCATGTCATGGCCGTCCTCTCTCTAACTGGTATGAGTTCCCTCTGCTTCTCCACCACCTTCCACCATTTACCGGCATCTTCTATCAGTTGTGAAGTAGCCAGTAGAATCCTGTCAGCATGACTCGAGATCTTAAGTAAATTTAAGATCTGAGTGATCTTCTTCAGCCAGTGTTCAGCTCCGACAGCCCCTTCCTTCCCTTTGAAGTAGGGAGGGCGCTGTTGTTAAAATTCTCGAGCCATACTCCGATCATTAGCATCCTTGGAACTTTCACTTACATTCATATGTTGCTGAAGTACAGAGGTTACCATTGCTTGAACTAAGCCCTGAAGTTCAGGCGACACATGTGGTATATGCATACCGCTGTTGTTCCCCCCTTCCTCTTGTTGAGATTGTTGCTCACGCTCCCTCCTTTCTTGCCGGGAATAATGTGATTCGTCTGAGTGGTGTGACTCTTCCTCATGATGTGATCAGCCACCCCCTTGTTCATCTTGGGACGACTCCTTCTGAGACTGTTCCTTCTGAGATTGTTCCTTTTTGGTAGAGTTCTTTCCCTCCTTTCTTCATATTGGATAAGTGGTATTACTTTTTCCTTTCCTTTCTTGCTTTGGGGAATCTTTCTTTTTGGTGCCATTCCCTAAGTCATAAAAACATTAATGACTTAGTTTCTTCATAAAGTTTGTGATTTTTTACTATTTTGGGGAGATTTCCAATAAGCAAACTTGGTTTTCTATTTGTTTTTGAGGGGAGAATCTCTAAATTCCCTATGTTTGTTTTTCTCGATTGGGGGAAAATATTGGGGAAGTATATCCTATTTTGCTATGTTTTGTAGATCCATTATAATAACTGTACTTTTGCTATCTTTGTTGTTCTCAGATTGATTGTTCAGTCTGAGTCCACGAAGTAAATTAATCCGGCCTCCAGTCAGCAGACTCCGAAGAGTCGGTCAGTTGGGATTCTTATTTGTCAGTGAGGCATGAAACCGTCTTAATCTTACTTCGGAAGATTCAACTTCCCGTTTCGCTCTGATACCAACTGTAACACCCTGCCTTTTCACTCTAATAATCAGAGTTTATTTTTTTTTTATAATAATAATCAAGTGATCGGGGCGGAGTGTCATGACGCGAGTTAAGTTCGGACTTCTAAAATCTGACCCTTAACTGGCCAAACCCATGTGCGTATGGATTAAGTCCATAAGAATCGATCCACACATGGTACAATAAGCTTGCGGAACATACTTAGTCTTAATCTAACTGTGGTTATAATAGATCCTAGACTACTCCATTTTATAACTTAGGATAAAAATGTACATAATCATAATTCTCCAATATTACTAAATAATCTTAGTCTACCATTCATTTCAAACAATCCAAATAAATCAAACCATAGTAACTACTTAACTACATTATTACATGCCAACATAACTATTTATCAAATTACATTGTCCTCATAACTTAAATATAAGTCCATAAACAGTCCATTCAAAGTCCATTCAAATCCATTCAAAATGCCCAAGCGCCTATGCTTGGCTTTCTTCTCGATCCTCGTTCTTTCCTTTCCCTGCGCCATCCACTAAGGGTAGAGATAGGGCGTTAGATCAACGCGCCCAGTAGCGTTTCTGAATAGGGCTACCACAAGGTTAGTATAAAAACACTACAAATAATATAATAATACATGAGTGGCGAAATTCCTTAAAAACATGCTATGTATGAAATGAACATGTAATGAGTCCCACCCATCACCATTCTACATAGTCTCCTCTTGACAGGATTCTCATCGTCAAGATACCCCACAGTGGTCTTTCGGACGCCCCGACGGAGTGTGGCCTCCGGATTCCTTTTAATGGGATTCTCATCACCAAGGTACCCACAGTGGTCTTTCGGACGCCCCGACGGAGTGTGGCCTCCGGTTACAGCAACATCATCCCATGCCACGCATGAGATGTCTATGCAAACATGCCATTTAGAAACATAACTTTACATTCATATAACTTATCGAAATCAACATAAAACAGCAAATAGAAATGTGGTTACAATAAAGGTAGGAAACCTATTCAATGATCACTTAGTTTGACTCTTCTTTTGAACTGTCTCTTGTTTACAACTTGTACACTGTTCAAACAAATCCCGTGGCCCTATTTATATAACAGCAAGTCAAGCTTTTAACCATAAGATTCCAACCTAGTCTAAGTCCCAAAAATCCATTATGTGGGGTTCGGCCATACCCCATGGCCGAACCTCACCTATTTTCAATTTGTCTCTCTTTCATACAACCATACAATTTAACCAACCTCCAAATAAGCCTTGGTAGGGTTCGGCCATACATTATGGCTGAACCTTACCACTTTGGTTTTGGCCCATTTATCCAATCACATGATCATCATTTCATCCATAATTTACAATAATGCCACCATACAACTCTTTGCTTAATTTTCCTTAAAATTTCAAAGTCCAACACCAAACCACCTTAGTGGGGTTTGGCCATACACATGGCTGAACCTCACCATCTTTATTTGGTCCTTTAAGTCCCTCATACATGTATCTCATTTGCTTAATTTTATCACAAATTAATCATCAAGTCCATCAATTGACAATTGGTGGGGTTCGGCCCCACACATGGCCGAACCTCACCCTAGAGATTTTAATCCCCAGTTCCATCCTCTTTCATGTTTAATCTCCTTAGTACTAAGTCCATAATTGAGATATGTAATTTCGAAATCATAAACATATATCATACATTAACATAATCCAATTATCCAACAAAACAGTCCATGGGGTTCGGCAACCCTATGGTTCTCTTGGTGTAATCCTTCCAACATTTGTCCATGGTTTTAATCCATAAATTAGCCATAACAATAATATGTTTCAGCCAAGCCATAGCTACTCAAAAACAGTAAGCTATTTTCACTTTAAATTCTTTAAAAATCTTCATTACCCAATATGGACTTTATCCCTCAAAGACCATTAAAATCACCAAGTTTTTCCATGGGGTTCGGCCATCCAATGGGGCCGAACCCTATGGTCCATATTTTACCATTTTAAACATCATAATCTTAGATCTAAACCATTGGTGGATCTGGCCATACAATGGCCGGATCACATTCCCTAATCCATTTTATTCAACGAAGGTTATGATGCACTTACCAATACCGCGTCTCCTTCGGTTCTTTGACTCCTTTTAGATCCTTAGCCTTCCCTCTTCCCTTTTGTTCTCCTAACTGAGATCAACCTCGCTGCAATCTCCTTGGAATACTTCAGCCAGATGATATTGATTTGAGGGAGAAAGAGAGAGAAAGGAAATTTTGATCTTAAACCTTGGTGCCAACTCCTTTGCTCAATGTGTGCTTTTGTCTTGGTGAAAGAAATCAACCAAGGACTGATTGCAAATCAGTAACCAGCTGTTGTTCTTGATTTTGGAGAGTCGGAGGACGTCCAAGAGAGAGGAAGAGATAGTGATAGAAAATGAAGTCCTTTTGGCTAATCAAATTCAGCCCAAGGTTAACCTTGTGTAACTCACCTCCCCTTAATCAAAATCCTTTATGTTACTTGGGAGTTTCATCTATGAAATGAAACTCTCCAACCCTCCAACGTCTCCCATGCATGGTATTTGTGTAACCTCCCCTTTTCTTCCTCCTCTCATTATCATCTCACATGGTATTTATAGAATTATAACTTCCATTCTAAGCAGATTATTGCATCATAATCGACGTCTCACTTGCTATAGTATGCATATACCTTGAAATAACCATAGTAATAATCCAAGCATCATAATGATTTGAATCATATAGACTAACATTCAAACATGTACAATCAAGATTGAAATTCAACAATACCATACAATTAATCATTAATCTACGAATATAAAATCATTGGATCTTTTAATACATTAATGGTTAGATTTCACAATCCGGGCGGACTGGATCTCCTCACGGCCAATAGAAAATTTAGCCAAAATCTCCTTTACATTACTGTGAGTGAGCATCGGATTATAACCATCATTAACGTGCATCCAGTCTTTTCTAGATCCAACAATTATATTCATAATATACAAAACAATGCAATATTTTTCATTGCACAACAAAAAATAGAAAATTATATGAATACATGGTATGTAGTGAATTGTTTCCCTCACCTAGAAGTTTTCGTATTGTGAATGAGAAATCCATGTAGCTTCCAAGTATTAATAATCTGAGGATTATTAAGTCCCTTTGGGGAAGAAAACTGGGCAGGTACTATTCACGGATCAAGTATTGGGGCATATCTGAGTCACCAATTTATTTGATCTTACAGCTGAATGAAGAAGGGAAAAATCATCACCATCCAACAAGGATTGGCTGGTTGGCTGGCTCGAAATTTACAAAGGGGAGAAGAGGAAGAAACCCATGGGAGAAGAAGAACATAGAGGAAATTAGAGGGACATACCTGTTACTTGCTGTAATTTGGGAACAAAGACGACAAAAGCTGGTCACACGGTGGTCCCGAACTCTGCTGCTTGAACTGAAATTTGGTCTTCAAAGAGGAGAGGAGGAAGAAGAACTCAAGAGAGATTTGGGGTTTTTCTTTCCCTTCTTCCGCTAAGGTTTCCGCTTCGATTCCATTGAGATTTGGTTGTTGTTTCGAAAAGGGTAAAAGAAGGGAAGGGTTTGTAGGTCTTTTAAAGGGAGGAGAATCCTATTGGTAAAAGAATCCCATCGGTGAAAGGATTTTGGACAGTTTCCATTTAGGTAGGGATTTGAGTCCCAAACGAACAAGGAAGAAGAAGAATCAGATCTGAATAAGGAATCCCATCGGTGAAAGGATTTTGGACAGTTTCCATTTAGGTAGAGATTTGAGTCCCAAACGAACAAGGAAGAAGAAGAATTCAATCTGAACAAGGAATCCCATCGGTGAAAGGATTTTGGACAATTAAATTCGACCAGCGAAGGTGGGTCCCTTTAAATTATTGATTTTAATAAATTGTCATTTATTTCTCTTTTATTAATTTTGTCAATCATCGATTAAATTCTAGACACTTAAAATTGGAACTTATTTATTGATTTCACATTTTTAATTGAATATTTCCAATTGGGATTCTAACTTAGGGGAATTAAAATTTAAGTTGATAATTTATTTTCCATTCCCTTAATTTAATTCGAAGGGGATAAATTTGTAAATTCTTATTGGGGAGAAAATGTGAAATTGGGATCTAATATTAAATCCCTAAATTCAATTGTGTTTTTCCCAAATAAAATTATCAAATTAAACTAACAAATCAATTTAAACTACAATCATTTTCTAAATTAATTTTACCCGTCACAACTGACCCGTTACCCCAGGTCGGGTCATTACAGAGAGAGTTAAGAAACTTGCAATCCTCTATTAATTATGATCGTTCTTTGGTTGTGGTAGGTTCAGTGGGTGATTAGTTTGTGTCCAGATGAAGGTAATGTCCTGGAATGTTAGGGGTTGGGGGCGATGGAGAAGAGGGTGCAGGTGAAGCGAATGGTCCTTCTTAAAAAACCTGACGTTTTATTCCTGCAAGAGACAAAATGTGTTGAGACAGAGGAGAGGTTTATTCGATCTGTTTGGGGTCGAGGGAGCTTGGGGTGGTTAGCTCAAGCCTCTGATGGGGCTTCTGGTGGTCTTTGGATTATTTGGGACTCTGCTAAGTTGAAGTTGGTTGTAGCTGAGGTTAAAGGGTTCTCTATTTTTGCAGTTTTGGAAGAGATATCTTCTGGGAAGTCTTTCCTTTTCACTAATGTGTACTGGCCGAATCAAGACGTGTTGCGAGATCAGTTTCTTGAGGAGATTGAGTCGGTGAGAGGAATTGGTAATGGTCATTTGCCTTGGTGTGTGGGAGGAGACTTCAATGTGGTGCGTTGTATGTCTGAGAGGAAAAGGGTGTAATAGAATTTCTGCTCAAATGCATCGCTTTAGTCGGTGGATTGATGATTTGGTGCTTTTAGATTTATCGTTGGGTGGTGCT
Organism: Chimonanthus praecox; assembly: GCA_022113865.1. NCBI lineage: Eukaryota > Viridiplantae > Streptophyta > Magnoliopsida > Laurales > Calycanthaceae > Chimonanthus > Chimonanthus praecox. Next base: position 13,893,462 of record CM039087.1, on the reverse strand, counting down.
TCCTTCACTTGGTCGAATATGCAAAGTAATCCAAGTCTTGTTTGGCTTGATAGATTTTTTATTGATTCTAACTGGGTGGATTGTTTTCATCTTTCCTCTCAACGCGCTACAACCAATATTGTTTCTGACCATATTCCCATCATCTTGGATTCTTGGGGTCAAACTCCATTTAGATTTGAATTGTCTTGGTTGCAGGTGGAGGGTTTCTCTGAGTTGGTTGGCAATTGGTGGAGGGAGTTTTCTCTTATTGGTTGGAGAGGCTTTTGTTTGATGCAGAAGTTAAAATTTCTTAGAGGAAAATTGAGGTTGTGGTCCTTGTCTAGGCTTGCGGAAGAGAAAGTTGAGTAGCAATTGTGGCTGGAGGAGTTGCAACTTCTTAATCAGATTAAAGAGTCAGACTTGCTTTCGTCGGATCAGCTAAATAGAAGAAAGGAGCTCAAAGTAGGTCTTAAAAGGAAAGCTTTACAGGAGGAGATTAAGTGGAAGCAACGTTCTCGGATTAAATGGCTAAAAGAGGGTGATAAGAATACAAGATTCTTCCATCAAATGGCTTGTGTTAGAAAGAGGAAAAATTATATTCACTCTTTGTTGGTGAATGGGGAAAGAATAGTTGATCGCTCCGAGATTTGTGAGGAGATTGTTCAGTATTAAAGGAGGCTCTTTGCATCTTTACGAAGGAATTCTCCTCTTCCTACTTCTATTTCTTTTAAAGAATTCTCTGTCTATCAACGTTCTGTGCTGAATTGTCTTTTTTGATGAGACTGAGGTGAAAGATGGAGCTTGGCAGTTGGGTGAGGATAAAGCCCAGGCCCTGATGGTTTTCCAATCTTGTTCTTCAAATATTTTTGGGCCTTGGTTAAGCAGGATATCTTGGCTTTTGTGTCTGAACTTTTTGAGAGGAATTATTTCTAAGGATTTGGGGGCTAGTTTTATTACTTTGATTCCCAAAAAGTCTGGTGCTTCTGCTTTGAATGATTTCCGTCCTATAACTTTGATAGGTGGTCCTTGTAAAATTTTAACCAAGATTCTTGCTAATTGTTTAAAGATGGTTTTGCCTTATATTATGTCCCTAGTGCAAAGTACTTTTCTGGAAGGTTGTCAGATGGTTGATTCAGTGGTGGTTGCTCATGAATGCCTGGATTCTAAATCCATGTCTGGGAAAGCAGGGGTAGTGTGTAAGTTAGATTTCCAGAAAGCTTACGACAATGTTGATTGGTCTTTTTTGGCTCATGTTATGAATCGTATGGGTTTTGGAGATCGTTGGGTAGCCTGAATCATGTCTTGTCTGTCTTCAGCTCATTTATCGGTGTTGATTAATGGTAGTCCGAAAGGTTTCTTCAAAATGGAGAAAGGTGTCCGTCAAGGAGATCCGTTATCGCCTTATTTATTTGTTATGGTGGCAGAGGCTCAACATCTTATGTTTGAGAAGGTCTTTTCCCAGGGCTGGATTGAAGGTTTTCGCATCACGAATACGGATATTGAGATTTCTCATTTGCAATATGCAGATGATACTGTTCTTTTCCTTAAAGCAGATGTGGACGTCTTAAAAATGGCTCATGCAGTCCTTCAGTGGTTCCAGATTTGTTCGGGTTTGAAGATCAATTTCGACAAGAGTGAGCTAATGGGTGTAAATATTGTGCATAGGCAGTGTATGGAGTTGGCTTTAGTTTTGGGTTGCAAAGTTGCTTCATTACCGGCCAAGTATCTGGGGGTTCCTCTCTGTAAAGGAAAACCTAAAAATGTTTGTTGGGACGTGCTCATAGATAAGATGGAAATGAGGTTAGCGGCTTGGAAAGGGAAATATTTGTCTATTGGTGGTAGGGTCATTCTTATCAAAGCTGTGTTATCTAGTCTCCCTGTATATTGTATGAGTGTCTTCAAATGCCCAATGGCAGTGGTTGACAAGTTAGAAAGGATTCAGAGACAGTTTCTGTGGAATGATGAGAGGAAAAGGCGTAAATTTCATTTGGTGAGATGGTCTCAGGTTTGTAAACCTTTGGTAGATGGAGGTCTTGGGATTCGGTCTCTTCGTCAGTTTAATGAAGTTTTGTTAGGGAAATGGCTTTGGCGCTTGGGCAATTCTTCTGCTGGTCTCTGGAAGGTTCTCATGCGAAGGAGATACAGTTTGCTTGATTCCGGTTGGAGGGTCACTAATACTAGTAGGAATGTTTATGGTTTCTGGATAGGAGTTTGCTCTGTGTCTGCAGAGTTTGATCGCTTCATCCGGTATTGTGTTTATACAGGAGATGATATTCTCTTCTGGTCGGATAAATGGTTGGGCGATGTTTCTTTAGCCCAGTCATTCTCAGTGTTGTTCTCTCTTGCTTCAAATAGAGCTGTATCGGTTAATGAGTGTTATGAGGGTACTCAAAACAAGGTAGTCTGGGGTCCTCGGTTTCAGTGGGAGTTAGAAGATTGGATGTTTGAAGATTGGATGTCCCTAATGTCTCTTTTAGGGAATGTCTTTGTGTAGGGCTCTAGAAAGGACAGGCATCTTTGGGAGATCGATGCTCATGGTTTATTCTCAATTAAGTCTTTTTGTAAGAATATGGTGAGGGTAACGAGGTTCCTTCAGGTCATCCAAAAATTTGGGAGGGGCCTTCTCCTTTTAAAGTTAAGATTTTTAGATGGCTTGTTGGTTTGAAAAAAAGTCTTGACGATTGACAATCTGCTTACGCGCAAGATGATTATTGTGAACGCTTGCCCTATGTGTCTATTGGATGCGGAGTCGGTTAATCATCTTTGCTTCATTGTCAGTTCTCTTATCAGATTTGGATGCATTTCTTCCAGTTGTTAGGCATCAGCTTTTGCCTTCCTCTTTCGTGGGGTGATCTTTTCAATGAAGAGGTGGTGGTGTCAGGTAGCTCATTTCGGCGCAGGTTGTGGAAGTAACTATGTTGAACATTGTGTGCTCTATTTGGTTGGCTCGCAACAATAGGGTGTTTCATGGTAAGATTTGCTCGGCTATTTCTCTTCTGGATTTAATTAAATTTTAGGCAGCTTGGTGGTTGGTTGGACTAACTCAGCTTCAGGATGTTTCTATTTCAAATATATGCAGAGATTGGGCTTCGATCGATTCATATATTCATAAGTTGGGGGCTTCTCATCAAGTTTGTTGGAGTCCTCCTTCTGACGAGCTTCTCAAACTGAATTTTGATGGTAGTTGCATCCATGATCTTGGTCTGGTTGGTTATGGGGGGATTATTCGTACCGACTCTGGGTTTTCTGTATTTTCTTATGCTGGGCCCATTCCTCACGGGTTAGTTATTGAGGCAGAATTAAAGGTTTTATGGCGTGGTATTTTGGAGTTGGAGGAGAAAGAGATCCATGGGTGTTTGATTGAGGGTGATTCTCAAGTTATAGTGAATTGGGCTTTAGTTTCTATTTGCCCATGGAGGTTCTTGGATAAAATTGAAAGAATTCGGTATATCATTGATTCCTTTGATTTCAAAATCGCTTGGTTTATCGCTCAGCTAATTCGGCTGCCGATGAGTTGGCTCATCTGGGGTTATTTTTAGATTCCGAAGTGGTTTCTAAATTTTTGTAATTCTGTTTCGGGTGGGCTTTCTCAGCCTTTCTTTTCTTTTTTGTAATTCTTTTAGGAATTAATGAAGTTATCCTTAAAAAAAAAAAAAATTAATTCGGAGTATCCCGCCGCACCCGCATCCTAGTTTTTCAAAATTTGCCATAGCCCCGTATCGGAGACGACACCAGTATAGGTGCTTCTTAGGTGGCCAATATCGCTCTTATTGGAGTGATTTGGAAATGAAAAGAAGATAATATTTTTCCTCTTATCCTTTCAAAAAAAAAGAAAAAAGAAATAATATTTGCATTTCGAAGGCCTTCTGAAAGGCAAATTAGAATGGAAAAAGGCCAATTTGACTGGTCAGGCCTTTGTAGAAAACCGTGAAACTTGCCTTCTTAAGGAATTGCAAATTTTACCAAAAAACTTGAATACCCTTAAAGAAAAGGATTGAAGCATAAGATTACAACTGTTTTCTGTAAGATTTAATGTCAAATAGTGAGGTTTTGGTTCTTAATGATTTGTAAATTTCACTGATAAACTTGGATACCCTTAAAGAAAAGGATTAAAGCATAAGAAAACAATTGTTTCCATCTTTCAAAAAAAAAAAGGAAAAAAGAATACAATTGTTTCCTTTAAGGTTCAATGTCAAATAGTGAGATTCTGATTAAATGGGATCTATCACCATGCATATATACCATAGCTTATATTAAACAAGGTCATCCCCTTGCTTTCTCATGCTAAATTATAATGTTTTGCAGACTGTTGGGTAGTTAGATATGTATCTGTTATTACTAAATAATTTTAGTTTTATGCTCCTTTATTTTGCAGCAGTGAGTTTAAAGAACTAGAAGCAGTTCCAACTTCGGCAGTAATAGAAGGCCCACTAGAACCGTCGTCAGCATCCACTACCACCGTTGCAGATGTTCCTGATGATACTTTTGTCAACTTCTTCAGTGTATTTACTCAAATTACTTCTATTAGCATTTAATTTTTAAGCTAATTTTTAAAGAAAATAAAAGGAAAGAAAGAGAGAAACCACTTTCACTTGCTGTTGGGACCTAACAAAGTTTTCTTGATTTAGTTGTATTAAAACAATTTTTTTTTTTTAAGTTTTAGTTGTATTATATGATGTCCAACCTGAAACAATTTTTTGTTGTATAGGACAGGGTGACACTGTTGAATCTTCTTCTTTTTAAAAAAAAAATAAATAAATCGTGGGACCATTCTTGGATGTACAATGGAGCACGCTTCCACTTTCGTACCCCATCGACCCATTTCTGGATTTTATACAATGACCATTGTCGACAATCTTTTGTTTTATTTTATAATCTTCAGTTTGCTAGTTATTTGTCTTGTGGGGATCTCTGTTTCATTGTCTATCCACTTTGGGTACTGCAGATGAACATTTGTATCATTGAAAGATTGTTCCTCCTTTCTTTGATATTGGTAAACAAAATTTGTAGGTTTCCTCGAGCCGATACTTGGATGTCGTTGCTGTCACTGTAAGACATGTCTCCATTGTCTTCTATGGAATTTAGAAGAAAACCTGAGAGGTGCTTGACAGCCATCCATTTTCAACTCTGACTACCCTTTGAATTGGATACCCCCATGAATTGGATAAATTCCTCACTAAGTCTCTTCTCCCAATTTGAGAATGGACATCTAGTATAGATTGTATTTCTTCCTATCCAGGGAAAAGCAAGCTCCTATAGCACCTCATAATATTATTAGAGCATCAAAACTCAAGTGTTGTGACAGTTCCGCCAAGGATCAAACACATGGTCGCTAGTACCATAGAATGGTTCCCTTGTGCCAGAATCCTCCTCATTTATTTGTTCCTAAAATGCAACACCTTCGTCTTTCAATTAGAAACCCAAACAAAAGGTGAAAACCTTTTCCTTCGAAGAAGGCTTGGGCTTGGGTGGGGACTGTTGTTACATGTATATATGTTTCAATTTTATATTTTTTATATATAATTTTTCTTTTTCTTAAGATAAAAAGGTACTGTTTCAAAAAGAAATGAGAAAAAGATTCATGTTTTTTTATTCTTGTTAAGCATAACTTGTTCATGTCATGTAGATATTTTGTTTCTAAATTTTTATTGGGACAGTAATATAGACTTCGATTGGAACCATCCAAGAGGGGTGGATTCTACTAGGATAGGCTATAGTAGGTTCTATCCTTCTTTTTTTCTGCAAAATGTCCCAAAATTTAAGGTGTATATGCCATGATGTATACTACTTTCACCAGAAACAACCCCAATGACTTTTAAAGCAGACCCCTCAAAAAACCATTTTAGGAACTGACTGAAATGCAAACAATGAACTGTTTGTCACAATTTTTTTAATGGTCTTTTAGTCATTCCACAGGATCTTTCTTCTTCTTCTTGAAATGGATCACTCCATAGGATTGTTAGGGTTTGGTATTTTTGAAATGCCCCATTCATGACCCATGGGTGGCTCCAGTCACCCATCCACATGCCCCAACCTTATGTGCTCATGTGAAGTATTTTTTCCTCAAGGTTTTAAATATCGGACTTGGGAGGGACCGAATCTGAGTTGTATCAGCTGAGTCCTAGCTGGAATCGGCTCAGAATTATTGGACTCGGCTGAGTCATTAAAGGACTTGGTTGTATTGGGTAGGATTGCGTCCGAGTTAACTTGGACTCAACTGATTTTAAAACCTTGCTTTTACTGTTTGTGTGGGTGTCTGTTTTTAATGGATAAGGATTCAAACATCGTTTTTGAGATCTTCCTTAGTTTATGCATTTCTTTTGGACAGGCGGCTGTAAATATGGGTGCTCCAAATACAGGAATCCAAGGACAAGAATACCCATCTCCTGCACCTATATCTTTATCTTCCAATGGACCCACTGCCATACCCTCCCATCTTCCATCATTGCAGATGCCATCTCATCCTATTCCAGTTTCATCCACTCCTTTAATGCCCCTAATCGATACTTCAGATTCTATTAACAATAGCAATCCCACCACTAATCTTGTAAAACCCTCTTCTTTTTTCACACGACCATCTTCCTCCTCGGCATTGATGATGCCACCTATATCTTCTACACCAACTGCACCCCTTCATCCTCCTGTGAATCTCCAGAGCCCATATGGCACTCCATTGCTTCAACCTTTTCCGCCACCTGCCCCTCCACCATCTCTCACTCCTAATCCTACCTACGGACCAGCAATTACAAGAGACAAAGTTCGTGATGCCCTTTTGAGGCTTGCACAGGTATTTCTTTGAAATCTTGGTCTTTCTTTCTTAGTTATTGATCTTGTATAAATAGCAAGGCATCAGTGGAAAGTGAAACAGCCATAGAGTAATGTTGCCAAAAACCTGGCTTTGCTAATTAAAAGAAATATTGTGCCTATGCTTTTACTTCCGGCATCCTAAATGTTGGGGTTTACTTTTCAAAATAATGGGACTCTTTGGAGAATGTTATTTCCATTTTATGTATTAGTTGTGTGATGAGAAAGAAATGCACTGGTAGCAAAACTGAAGGAATCAAGTGCTACATCCGTTAGGCTCTTACGCTCTTTATAAGATGAAATGTGGAAGAGATGACTTCTTGTGTTCTCAAAATTTAAATTGTGAAATTTTAAATCTAGGATGAATAGTGAGTGTTCTAAGAGGATATAATGGTGGTGTGATTGTTGACAGATACATCCATGACATTGACCCTCTCTCAAGGAGAATGTAGTAAAGGATCAAAATATTTACTTGAAAATGTGTTTTGCGCTCTAGTTTTGACATTGGAAACCAATAATTTTCCGTTGGCTGGGAGATATCCCTCTTACTCAGATGGGATTGGATTGTTTCCATTAAACATCAATGTTCAAAGCACTAGTAGAGGGTGGTTTGATTGTCCCCACTACTGGATGCCCAAAAGCTTACTCTGGATTTTAGATGTCTTTGTAACCCATGACCTTTAGGAATCAGAGGCTTATGAAGAGATGGTTATGGTGATTTGTTCCTGGCCTTTATTTTATGCTAGATGGAATTGATGGCTCAAATAAGGTGGAGATTTCGGCCATAATGGAAGATCTAAGGCTCTTAGTAATTGCCATATGGCACCTGTTCAAGGTGATTCCAGGAATGCCATTTCATAGGTGGCTAGAGCTGTCTAAGGTTCCCTATAGGCAGCCTCAAATGGCAATGTATTGCATGGAGAAGCATGCAGAGAGGCTTAAGAGATGGCAAACATGCTATCTTAATAGGTGATCTCGGAGAATGTTTATTTGTTGGAACGTGATGCTGTATAAAATAGTTTGCTAAAGACTCTGAGGGAATGTACTGCATGTAGAAGAATGGAGAGGCTAATGAGGTAGTAAATACACTAATTTTTTCGATGATATGTTGGAATATTTTATATGTTAGAAACTTGTTGCTGTAGTTCTCTCTGCTTCTATGATCAACTAGTGGGTTGCTTTTGTCGAGTTCGATGAGTGGATGGCAAAAGCAACCCACTAGTTTTGCAGACCAACCAACTCTATTGCTGATCACCTTTTTCACGTCAAAATATTTTGGATAGGCTTTTGAACACCAAAAGCGACGGGGTGAGGCTGTTTCATCTAATCTATCTGGTTGTTGTACATCTTGCCAGGATCAACATGAGTTATCAGTTTTTTTATCAAAGAGAAACACCTCAAAGACAAATGTTGTGTACACTTAAAAGCCTAAACAACTGCTGAGCCATATACTTAATTTTGCACAGGATAAGAAAAAATGTTCTCCATTGTATCTAATGGTTTTTTCTTTTCTTGGAAATGGGGTTCCTGCTGTTTTCTAAATGCTGTTTATCATGTCTTCAGCATTTTCTTCAACGGACTGAATTGATAATGTAGTTCTTTAATCAGTTATTCTTTTGTTGCTGTGTAGAACAACCAATTCGTTGACATGGTGTACCGAGAGATGGTGAATGCTCAATATTCATGACCAACTGAAGGGTGGTGGGCTATAAACTGCTTGAATTTGTTTTTCTGATGAGTTCCAAATGTCCATATACGGTTTTGTATAGCTTCTCATCTGAGACAATTTGATAATGGAGAAAATTGGCTATATGAACTTGTTTGTGACCTAATGTATTATTTGTTTGCATTGTGCTTATCTGGGGTGGTGATGCAACGATATGTCAAGACTAGGCAGGGAAAGTTAGGAAAATATGACTTCCTGGAGACATGCTAGAATATTTACTTAGCTATATACACATGATTTGTCTCACTAGCCTCGCCAGAAGCAGACGGCTAAAAATCAGCTCAGCTCAAAGGACATTGCTTAAACCCCTTTAAGATCTGAGTAGGACAATGACGTGAGCTATTCAGGTTTTATTTTGGCCCTGATTTCAATTTTACCTTGGAATAGCAGTGAGTTGCTGACAAAGCTAATTTTGGTGATTGTTTAATCTGCAAACTCCCTTTTGAATGCATAAAAAATGGAAAGATAATCTGAATTGATCATAAATCGTGTTACTAGTCAGGTTCTCTCTCTCTCTCTCTTGGGTTAGATTTTGAAGAATCTAGAATGATGGGTGGAATTAGGATCTTTTAAGCATGCGTGTACGGATGGCATACTACACTCTAAGATGAAGGATGTTATATCAAATTATTTTTATGGGCCTCCTAAAAGGAAAGTTTAGTTATTTTTAGGGATGAAACTTGCCCGGTCTGATTGGGTTTGAATAAATCCAACACAATCTATATAAAAAATTATTGAATTAAATCTAAATTGTTCAACTCAACTTGACTCGAATTGTTAATTCAACTCAACCTGAGTACTGACCCGACTTGACTTGACCCAACTTGATGGTTGATTGAATTTTCAAAGTCCAAAAGAGAGATTATGCACAAAATACAATAAGTGGTAATATCGTGATAATATCTTGATAAATTTATAGTAAATTCTTTATTAAGAATTCATTTTATTAATATTTTTATTATTTTTTAAATATTATATTTTCAGCTAGATTTTTCCAAAATATGTGAATTTGAAAATATCTCATTATTATCAATTGTCGTTAATATTCTGAGAAAGGTATTTGTGACTTTGACACGTGCAATGTGGATGAAATCAATTACCTAATTCAATGACATTCTTTCTATTAGTACAACAACATAGGTTGTATGAATCGTAAAAGTATGAGCATGGTAAATGAAAGCTCCGGTTTGATGTGAAAGCATGAGTTTGAGCCATAATTTACTAGGATCTTTTTTTTTTTTAAAATAATATTGTGTATAAATATAAAATTTATGTAATGTATAATTTTTATTTTATTATAATAATACAAAAAATCTCAAGTTAGGTTTAAAAAAAAACTCATGTTTAGATAAGTCTTTATATACATTTCAGCCTTGAAATCTGGCTCGAGTCCTATAAATACAATTCGAGTTGAATTTGAGTTTAAACTATTCAAATTGACTTAGGCCCAAACTTGAGTTCAAGCCCTTAATTTTAATTTAAGCATGGTGTCTGACATACTTAAAACCCGTTCACCTGGCCTGAGTTGTGGTCAGAACAATCTATGCTTTGGTGTGATCCTGCCAATTTTGCTAAAATAGAGTACAAAATATGTTATTAAAGTCCACAAATATTTAAAGGTGTTGTATAATTTAGGTTATTGCAACTTATTATTATAATATGAGAATATTTATAAAGGGCAAAATTTGAGTTTATAAGGTAAATGTAAATTCCATAAAAAGTGCTTAAATCTCTTAAAGCACTCGACTAATTTTCGCGGTATGTGTAAACTTCTCCACCCAAACACATCATTTAATTCTCTTGAGAGTGACCCTCTAAGTAGAATAAGAATCGAACTCAAAACTCCCACTTATACAAACAAATTTCTAGTCATCACTTCAACCTCTTTAGATTTCTCAAGGATTAAGTTTGTTGACATTGCTATTCCTTTTTTATCTATGTCATTAGCCCTACCCACTTGTTACTGCCATGGCATAATTAAAATTAATTTGACAATGCCCTTGAAATTGTTGAACTTCAGACTGAGATGATTTGATGGATTCTAACCTTTTGCTTGTTTTGACTAAATGTAATTAGTATTAACTAAAAATATAATTCATAAAATAATAGAAAGCAAGGGAAAATTGTGAAAATACAATTCCACAAAGTGTACGATTGTGTGTGATCATTGGATGCCGGTTCTAAATCATAATTTAAAGATTTTATGTTTGTATGTTATATGTATATATATCTGGGAAATAAATATCAGCCGATACATATATTTGTTGATATCGGGTGATATCCAATATATATAGCTAATATCGTCTGACATTGGTAGTTTTAATTAAAAAAATAAGAGAGAAATTTCTCTGATATATCGGCCAAGAACAAGATTTAAACCCCTGATATTTATATACTAAAAGGAAAACTTTTCAAGATATCAAACTGCATAAAGATATTTGTTATAATTTTCATTTGTTTTTTTGTTTTTCTACTGTTATATATATGATATTCACTCACTATATCAAATTAAATATACTTTTAAAATTTATTTAATTAATTTTAAATTTTTATTTTCATACTGGATATAATCCATTGAAGTGTATGGTTAATTTCAAATTTCTTATTTCAATATAAAAATTCTATTCTTCAAATTTAATCATTTATTTTTATGTTTGTATTTCTAATAGAAAAGAATTTTTTAAAATAAGTTCCGTAATAGATGGATTTAGAATACTCAATTTCACTTGAGTGACATCTCTCGTGAAGGCAAAAAATTTTGCACCCATATGTGGGGTTCTCATTTGAACTAGTTTCTCCCTTACACCCTATTCTATCATGTAAATTAGATTTCTATTCAATTTGAATTTATTTTGAATTGATCTCACCATTGGATTAAATCTAAGCAGAATTGTATCTATTTAGCTTTTAAAATCAAATAGACTTAATTTTTTATAAAAATCATTATCCAAAAAATACCCTTCGAATGAACCTAGTCTAATTCCTTGATTTTAAAAAATATCACAGTAATTAGTGGACCTTATATATCATATCTCACACCATTTTTTATTCTCATAAATTTTAAAATATAAATGCATAAGAAAGAAATAATAATGATAATAATAATAATAATAATAAGATTAGGGCAGTGGGTGAATTGAGCCAATGGGTGTCTAGAAGGAGCCTACTCTTTGTGATCGTCTGGTTTCCCACGTCGACACTCGACTCAACTTGATGGATAAAGTTCAAAACCGCCCTGTCTGGGGCTCTCTCTCTTCTCTTTTCTTCTCACCCAAAGAATTAAAAGTAACAGCTGAAATTTCAGTTTGCAGAGGCACTTTGAGAGCGATAAAGAAGGAAATAAAAATTTAAGACTGATTTTCTTTGATTTTCCATTTTACTTGCTTTGGTTTCATCTCATCAAGTGGATGGCATTTAAATTCCAGCAGCAGAATTTCATTTCTTCGAGGTGAAGAAAAACTCAAACTCTCTTCATTTGATTCCTTCAATTTACTCCGTTTGGATGTATGGAAGGAAAACACTCCTGGGAAAATAATCAATTCTCAGCCGAAAATGGCTAAGCCCATTTCTATTTTTTTTGTTAAACTTTGTTATTTATCAAGAAGTACAACGGAGCCTTTTACATTAATTGGATTTCATGGAAGATGAATGTTATGATTTTGAAATGGTGGTATTTATGTTTGTAGAGACGCTGCTAGGATTTATATTGTAGAAATAGTAATCAGTAATGCCTTTTTTTTTCCTCCTCTGGATTCTTTTTTCTTTTTCTCCATTTTTATTATATGCATGTACTCATTTTTTTCTCGTTTGTTCTGATAGTATTTATATTATTTATTCAACCCATTAAAGGATTTTTCATCCCTTTCATATAATTTAGTTCAAAATGATAGATTCCATTGTCATTTTTATTACTTAAGTGAGCTCTTGAATAATCTGCTGAATACACTCATATTGCTCCTTGTTTTATTTTTGAATTTCACGGGCTTAATGTAGTTTTGAATGGATCATTATAATTTACCATGCTGTACTTTACCAATTTCCGTGGTTAATGCTTCTCCTAGGAATTATGGGAAAAAGACCCTCTACCACTTCTCTGAATGCTACACAAGACGTCAGCACCATTTAGCTTCTTGACCTACCTTTTCCTCCATTTGTTTGAAAAGGGTGTTTTGCAGTGAAAATGTATTTCGTCTTCCTCTCTATTTTTTCTAAGATCCCTTCAGAAAGTGTCCAACTATTGTATTTGGGCTATGGCACATCTAGGCATGGGCTTACTAGCCGATTGGTTCAGATCTCATAAATACTTTTTCCATCTGCATAATGTCTTATTGTTGATTGGAAATGTGTTGAGTGACAACTTAATGAAAAGTCACTAACTGATGTGGTTGATGATGATTATGTGTTGTTCTCATTTCTGGTACATCACCACTTAGTTTATTTATTTTATTTCAAAATGAAAAAAAAATCTTATCCTTTATCTTTTATCTTTATCTGTTTCTTTTCCTTGTTTCCTGTTTCTCCTGTGCCCGAGAAATGTTCCCCATGCACCAGTATCTCATTCTTCATTCTTTTTGGCAGAACTTTAAATCCATATTTGTCGGATAAAGCTATTAAAAGTCATTTCCTGTGCAAGGAAGCAATTGATCTAAATCACCTTCTATGTTACCGTTGTAACCGAAAGCAGAGATGCCATTTGAGACATGCTTTGACAATGGACGATAAACATAATCTCAGTTGTAGGTGGCTGGAATCTAGAAAGCATCATCTGTCCTTTTGTAAAGGTAGAAGGATGGTGCCTCTCGCTCCTTATGCTTCCACAGATGATGGTATAACAGTCAATGGCGCACCCCAATCAAGTTCCTCAAGTGACCTGGAAGAAATGAGGATCAAACTAGACCAGTCTCTTCAAAGTGAAGATGTTAGTAATGGCCTTGTACAATCCCTATATGATGCGGCGAGGGTTTTTGAGCTGGGCATTAAAGAACGTAATTTGTTATCAAGGAACGCTTGGTTTTCAAAGACATGGCTTGGTGTAGACAAAAATGCATGGATGAAGACATTTTCCTATCAGGTTGATCTTATTTCTGCCTTAAAGACAATATGAAATGTGTGCATTTTTTTTTTCAAAATTATAAATATGAAGGAATCCTCTTTCTGTGTGGAGAGGATTTTAGTTCACCCTTCCATTTGATTTGGAAGGATCTTTCGATTCAAACTGACCTGAAGACATCGAAAATTACCAAAACAGCCAAAATTGTTAACTGCCGTTTCTTTTGAAGGGTCATCTTCATAAAACACTAACCCCACGAATGACATCTTATTTCACTGATCCATATGCACGGAAGAATGGATATGCATGCCGCTTGCCAAACTTTTGAGCTGACTGTGGTTATAACTACAACAAAAAACTCAAATTTGTAGTTATGGGAAAAAGAAAGCATGCTTCATTCATGAATATTCATGCAGAACTCATTCATGTAGTTTTGGGGTGGTATAAGACTTTTATACCTCACCCTTCTCTTTGTACTTCCTTTTTATTTATTAAAATTTTGCTGTTACTGCTTCAAAAAAAAAAAAAATCTAGGACAGTTATAACGCAGTTAATGTGCAATTTCTTGTTAGATTTTCATAATTTCTTCTTTTGCAGGCTGCTGTATATTCTTTACTGCAAGCAGCTAGTGAAATTTCCTCAGGAGGAGATGGCAGGGATAGAGATATTAATGTTTTGGTACAGAGGAGGTGGGTAATATTTCTGGTGTGGCTTTTCTTTCTAAGTTTTTCTGCAATTATGTATCTTGCATTGATTCTGAAGACTTATGAGTTACAGTGCAGGTAAGGAAGAGAAACAAAATATGAAAACCAATGAGGAACCAATAAATAAAAAAGCTAACAATAATAAGAGGGACATTTCCCTCATAAAACTATACCATAAACTAGAGGAAGATGTCTATATCTTGCATACAATAGGGAACAGATGAGCTTCAGATGAGTTTTTGAAGTGATCCTTCAACTTGATATGTAGAGTGATTATCGCTTTTGTTGCAACTTTCTCTATTATCAAGCATCAATCTACTTCAATGTGCTTGCATCGTTCATGGAGAACTGGATTAGAAGTATAGTTTACAAACTTGGACAGACTTGATTGACTCAACTGGTTAAGTTTTAGGAAAGTCATTGAGAATTTTAGGAGTTCCTCTGGCTTTTTTTCAATATTTTATCCATAAAAACAGCTGAACCTTGCATTTTTGGGTTCAAGACAATTTGTGTCTGGTATTTGACGTAGTAAACACTTGAGGCTTGAGTTTGTAACCTATTATTAGAATATCTTCATATGGCTACTTAATTATCATATCTTGCTTCGATGATCTTTTACTTCTATGCCCCAATCTGCCAACAACTCTTTGAGCCATATCGATTCTCATGTTCTTCTTCTTGACCAATGCCCAGCTTTCCCCCTACAAATGTGCAATATTTAAACATAGATAGACGATTGCTTAGGGAGCCAACTGAATCCATGTCAAAGTATGCATTTGCATAACTTGGGTTTCCATTTGGTGCATCAAGTATACTACAATCTGGTGACCCTTGATACTTGATACATCAAGTATCAGGTGAACTTCGAGATGAGTTATTGGAGGTGCTTGCTTAAATTGGCTATTGACTCCCTTAGCATGTATTAGATTTGGTCTAGTAATTGTAAACTTCTCAAAGAATGTTCTCTAATAAGATCAATAGCTTTCAATAAGTTCCGAGGTTTCTTATGTGAATGTGCGTTTGGTAGTCTTGATTCTTTGTAGAAAGGAAATTTCAATCTCCAAAATTAGAGATTTCAATTTTGAGTGTCTGGCAGGCAACAAATTAGGACGAAATATGTGAAAAAATGGGAGATTCTGTTCTAATGGTGGGACCCTATGTAATGAGACCACCTTAGATTGAGTTTACTTTTTGGGCATTCCCTCTAACCTATTTATCCTTCCCCTTTTACAACCACCTGTCTCTGATGTAGGATAACTAATAGAGTGACCCTAAATGCCTAAATTTAAATAAAAATAATGCATCCTAAAATCTAATATGGTTGAAATTAATTAATCAATTAATAACGGCAATAAGAAAATGTGTAGAACAACATTAAAAGGGTTAAGAAGAGGGTTGCACAGGTCTAAGATATAGATGTAAATATAGTAGCAGATCTGATAGGTCTAGGACAAAATTGACACTGGTCTTAGGGCTGTTTTCGGACAGATTTAGGATAGGTTTTGGAGCTACAAGTGACAACAACTCAAGGAGAAGAAAAGGGAAAGAGAGAGAGGAAGAGAGATAAAGAGAGAAGAAGAAGAAGAATACCTGAAGATGGAAAGATGGTAGCCTCACGCCAAAGGAATCACTCCCAAATCATTTTCGTCGCACAAGCAGCGGAAGAAAACTTCAATTTCATTCATCATTAAGTGTCAATCCCGTATGGAGGGGTTACATCACATATATAATGACTTAAAAACATGAAAAAGACCAAAATACCCCTCAAATAAACAAATACCAAACTACTCCCAATGATTAGAAAGCCCTAATTACATGTAAAATCACTAAATTTCCTCAAACAAAACCAACTATTGGAGTAAACAATTAAATGAAAGAAAAAATACAATCATGAAAAGCTGGGAATCCTAAATCTAAATATAGAAACTCGTATGGTGCTTCGCATCAGTCTCCCTCCTTCAGAAAAAGAACTCGACCTCGAGTTCAAACAGATGAAAAGACAAAATCTACCCATGCACGCCTCTTCCTAGTGTGGGGTCTTCAAAGTGCAAACACGTGCACGTGAGGTCTTCAGGTGTCAACCAAGCAGGGCATCAATCGAGGCACAATGACGATGCAGGATCAGCTCTCCTCCGCCATCGATGGTATTCTCTGAATCCAACTCTAACGTCAGGATCAACTCTGGATGGTGGCAGCAACAAGATGTGTGTAGAATGCTCCTCCGAAGAGACGAGACTCCTGAATCTCTCTAATAAGTCCGGAGCAAGTCGATGTAGCTCACACTTAGGCAACCAAGTGATATCTGTCAAGGGCCTGGGCTTCCATGTCACAAGATAAAGCTGACGTCCTCTTGCATGTGTGGAAACAACTTCCTCGACCAGTATAAATTTTATCTTTTCTCTTTTGGAAAACAAGGAAGGAAAAGGACGAACCGATGAAGGTTGCATAGGTGGGACAAGGTGATGATCAAGGTGAGGCAGATGTGGGGTGAGACTGGTGGGTAAAACCACTGGATCATGGACAGGAGCATAGCATGGGTCCTGGGATGGGTCGGGAATGTCAAGTTGATGCGGAGTGGGGCTTGGAGGTGAAGGTGTTGGTTCTGGATTGAGTGTGAGGTCTAGCACATTATTATCCACATCAATTTCCATGGACGCACATTGAGAATCTGTAGCAAACTCATATTTTTCATTGCATCCATTAATGTGACCTTTAATTTCAGCGTGCGATTCATGAATGTATGGTGCAGATGCATGTACAGACTCAGATAGATTGGGTGACACTGACACCGGAATAGGATATGTGGATGGGGACAGTATGGGGACATAGCTAACTTTCTTAATCTTTGTGGGGCACTCACGAGCAAGGTGCCCGTAGCCTCGGCAGTGATAACAAAATGTCCCTAAACCTAACTTGGTTTCCATACGGGTTAAGCCGGCACTTATCTCTAGTACAACCTTGGCAATATGTGTGGGGACCAGGTTGAATGTCCTAAAATGACCAACTCTAAGAATGATACAATGCAATTTTTTTATTATAATTAATTAATTAATGTAGGGCAAACTATTAGGGTGACCCTAAATGCCTAAATTTAAATAAAAATAATGCATCCTAAAATCTAATATGGTTGAAATTAAGTAACCAATTAATAACGTCAACAAAAAAAGGTGTAGAACAATAGTAAAAGGGTTAAGAAGAGAGTTGTTCAGGTCTAAGATACAGATCTAAATGTAGTAGCATATCTGATAGGTCTAGAACAGAACTGGGACTGGTCTTAGGGCTGTTTTGGGACAGATTAAGGACAGGTTTTGGAGTTGTTTCTGTGACATCAATTCAAGGAGAAGAAAAGGGAAAGAGAGAGGAAGAGAGATAAAGAGATAGAAGACGAAGAATACCTGAAGATGGAAAGACGCCAAAACGGCCTCACGCCAAAACGGCCTCACGCCAAAGGAATCACTCCTCGCACAAGCAGCGGAAGAAAACTTTAATTTCATTCATCATTAAGTGTCAATCCCGTATGGATGGGTTACATCACATATATAATGACTTAAAAACATGAAGAATACCAAAATAGCCTCAAATAAACAAATACCAAACTACCCTCAATGATTAGAAAGCCCTAATTACATGTAAAATCACTAAATTTTCCCAAACAAAACCAACTATTGGACTAAATAATTAAATGAAAGAAAAATACAATCATGAAAAGCTGGGAATCCTAAATCTAAATATAGAAACTTGTTAAATATGGAAATTCGTATGGTGCTTCGCATCAGTCTCCTGCCTTCAATGATAACCAAACAAAAAGAGGTCCTTGAGTAGATTTTTTGATAACCTCCCAAATTTAGAATCTCCATATTCAAAATCTTCCAATTATCAAACCCACCCAAAGTTTATAGTTTGCTTCAAACAAAGTTGTCAAATCCATTTCAACAGTCAATCTATTTTGTTTCTAGAGTGGAACATTTGGTGCTTTGTCTATTTTGGTGTTCCGTTCAAAAAGGATGAACATAATGTTTTAAAAGAGAGTACTAATACATAAATAACTCTTGTTACTTAGTACAAATATTTCACATGGACTCTTTTGATAGAATGTTGGGGCTTTTGTAATTGTAAATTAAATAAATTAAATTACAAAATTTAATGCTACTTACAGTGTGAAAGATTTTTTAACTCACACTTTTTAATATTCTAGAAATATGAATATTTTAAATTAAGAACAAAATATAAAAACATTTGTCATGCAAATTGGGTGAAACAAGATCAAAGTAAAGTTAAAATAGATGAAAATGATGCTAAAATAGTTGAAATGGATTGGAAGAGGGATCAACTATGAAGCACAGATACTCCGAAACCACTCGAGTATCCGTGTCGGGTACGTTTTCGACACGGATAAGGCCTGATACGGCTCGGATACGTGTCGGGTACGTATCCAATTAAATAAAATATTTTTTAAATACGGATACGACAACAGACACGGAGGGACATGGAAGGCAGGACACGGCACGGGATACGGCAGCAGGGGAGAAAAGGGGAAAATATATATATAATAATAATAATAAGATAATAATAATAATAATTTTTTAATTCGGCGTATTCCGCCGCCCCTGTATCCTAGTTTTTCAAAATTTACAGCATCCGATATGCGTACCCGTATCAGTGCTTCTTAGAGGATCAAATGTTTTGGCACGTATTTTTGTTTTGGTTTTTTTTTTGTACTGAAACAAAATTCTTCGACTGTGTAGGCAGAAATGAAACAAAATTTTAAATTGTGTTCTTCAAGTGGTTTATCTATTATGGTTGTACGCTAGCACAAAGGTGCTCCTTTGTCTTCATTCCATTTCCTTGTTTTATTTTTATTTTTTATTTTCACAATTACAAAATAACCATATATATTTCTCATAATTAGATTGGTTGCCATCATGTACCATCACGACTTTTCTCTATTATTTCTATATATTTTGTAAACAGTAATAAATGCTGAATTTAGTGTGGCCTCTATATTTTATACATGTGTCCAATGGTCACAGTGTAAGAGGAGGTTGGCTAGTTGGAAGAAGAATTATCCTTCGCTTGGAGAGGGGGGCTAAAGTTGATCAAGGCCACCTTATCCACTCAACCTATGCACTTTATGTCGTTGTTTGAGGTGCTACCAGATGTTGCAAAAAGATTGGAAAAGATTTATAGGGATTATCTGTCGAAAGGGAACAAGGGTAGGAAGAAGGTCCACTTGGTAAAGTGGAGGATGTTATGAAGAGTAAGGAGGTTCTGGTTTAGGTTTGATGAGATTAAAGGATTGACATCGCTTTTGCAAGTTCCTGTGAAGGTAGGGACAAAGAGTTTTAATAGAGGTATGGTATTGGGTGGAAGATGTGGGGGAAAGGGAGATTGGGAAGAAAGCAAAGAAAAAAGGTTTTGAGGTGTTGAAAGCTTTAGTTAACATGAGTTAAGGCATGAAAAGATTGGAGAGGCCTTTAATGATGGCTAGAGATTCCTTGTTGGGGAGGAGATAGGGTATGTAATGCCCCATCCTTCAAGCACAATATTGTCCGCTTTGAGCTGATATGGGCCCGCACGGCTTTGCATTGGCGAGTCAACCCAAGATTGCTCCCAAAAGGTCTTGTGTTAGAAGGAGGAAGTACCCATCCTGTATCTCACAGACGTTCAAGCTCTCAGGCAAAATGGGACCTTTACACGTCCTCACTTGAGGGGTATTACAATCCACCTCCCTTAGAACCAGAGCCATCCTCGGCTTTGTTCACACCACAGTTCGAGAGTTGAACCGTGGTATCATTTGTAACGACCCGTCCCTCTAGTATAATATTCTCTGCTTTGCAATTGAATAACCTTCATGGCTTTGCATTGGGCCCAAGGGCTTGGGCCGAAGGGAGGGTTGCTCTCTCATATATTCCACAACCAATTCATTCTCTTAGGCAGTATGAAACATGTTTCCATGCCCTCAAGGCCAACATTCATTCCTGTACACACCCTACACAAATACACAAGGTATCACAATCCACCCCCCTTAAGACTAGAGCCGTCCCCGACTCTATCATAACATACACGACATAGGCAGAGAGTTGAAGCATACTCTGATACCATTTGTAATGCTCTGACCCTCCGGCACAATATTGTTCTCTTTGGGATGACAGGGGCCCGCACGGCTTTGCTTTGGCAAGCCAACCCAAGGTTTCTCCCAAAATGCCTTGTGCTAGAAGGAGGAAGTACCCATCTTATATCTCATAGACGTTCAAGCTCTCCAGGCAATATAGGACCTTTACACGCCCTCACTGGAAGGGTATTCCAGGGTATCTTTTTGGGAGGATTTGTAGGTAGCAAGTGTAAATCGAAGGAGGTTTTTCTAAGATTGTTGTTGATGGCAGTGAATGAGGAGGTGAAAGTAGTGAATTGGGAGGTTTCCACACGCCCCGATAGACTAGTCGGGTGATACACTTGGACACCTTCAGTCATAAAAAAAAATTAGTAGATTGGGCACAAATCAATAGGTTGAACTATGTTGTGGTCGGTGGCCTTTAGAAGGACTTCGAAGGAGTCTGATATGAGGGATTATGAACACTTGCTTAGGCTAGTGAATAATATTTTTTTCTTTTTAAAAGGTAAGCTAGTGTGTTGATATTTACTGTCTGCAAAATGACATAAGAATTTAGACGAGAGACCCTTCAAGGGAGTAGTGTGAAATCTTGCATTAAGGCTGCAAATGATCCAGGAAACTCATTTTTTCTGTGTTCTCATGTGTTGAAAGGTGTGGCACCTCCTAGTATGTAGGTCTTCTAGTGCTGCTTTAGCTTCGATGAGGTGTTAACTAGGTGTAATTTAAAAAGGAGGGAAATAGCTATGCCTGTACCACTTGTTTTGATGAGGTGCTGTTGGGTACTTAGTAAGCCTTTGGGTTAGGTGATTTCCAATTGGGAGATCTCTCTTTAAGGGGAACAATAGGATAGCATGGAATACTATCCCACTGTTTGTATTCTTGTTGGTGTGGAAGGAAAGGAACTCTAGGATCTTTGAATTAATAGAAAGAAAACTAAAAGGAGTTTTCAAAAGGACTCTGAAGGGTTTTCTATAGATGACTTTATGAGAGGATGATGGGATGCATGGGCAAGAAATCAAAGAATTGGGAGCCAATGAAAAAATGGGAGTTCCTCTAGCGGGTACTGCAAATTGTGGACAGAGTTGCTGGGAGAAGCCACGGCCATTTGGGGTAAACTAGGGGGGTTTGCTTTACCACAAATGGAAATATGAAAATCTTTTTCTCCAGCGCAATAGGTGTCAAGAACTCTACTCAAGCATAGTTTAGGATGATAAGACATGCTCTAGAAGTGTGGAGAGATTGTGGAGAGTGGAGGTTAATTATTGAAGGTGATTCAACTAATGCTATAGAAAATCTGAAAGTTGATATCCGTTTATAGAGGAATATAGTAGTTGACCACGGGAATCAATGTCTCCCCATGCATGTCGGGCACATGCCTGATAGCGTCACAGGAATTGTTCTCTTCCCGTTTGATGAGGCAAAGGTCGGTTTGGAAAGCCTCTCTAACCTTTCAATTAAAAGAATGGCAAACCCGAACCCAACTCAAGCTACAAGGCACTTGAGAGAACCCGAATTACACAGCCTTCTGGAATTTCGGAGAGTTCCTCAAATCTCTCATCCCTTCCAATCCGCTAATTGAATTCAACCCAATATTGGCAACTGGAAATTCAATTAGAAATGACGAACCTGACCTAACTTCTCACCTGAAGAATAGAAAAGGTCCCAAATTCCACTGGGAAATTGACAGTGTGCAAGACTCGCGGTGAAATCAAGTTTCTAATGAAACTAGGTTCAAATTTGCTTGAATTAAATTTTAAAATGCAAATCCAATCACACCAATCGGATTTAAATGATTTAATGCAGAATTCCAATGGATACTTGCATGCATTAAAGTCAATTCAAAACAAAAAAGAAACTGGCAATCAAAGAAAACCAAACTTGAAAATTCCCAAGAGACTTGTCTCTCAAACTTGATATTTCACTTTCCAAATTCGTGTATTTTACATTGCAGCCAAGACCTTTATTTATAGGTGCTTGGTGAGGAGGGAAAGAGTGAAAAAAAAAAACCCAATTGGTGTGGATGAGCGCACACTAGATAAATTAAACAACACTAGAGTTTCTCGTTACTCTCTAACACCTGACTAGAAAAGTGGTCATAACTTTGTCTACGTATGTCGGAATTGTGCAAACTTAGGCTTGTTAGAAAGGTTATTGTCTATGTAGTATTGTATGGCTAAGGAAGCAATTTCATCAACCTCGGGTTCATGTATGATGTCCGCATCACCATTCATCTCTCATCATGCAATACTCCACTTATTTTTGTCTCCATAGGTTTTCCTGAGTTCATGTATGATGTCTGCATCACCATTCATTTCTCTTCATGCAATACTCCACTTATTTTTGTCGCCATATGTAACGACCCATCCCGCTAGCACAATATTGTCTGCTTTGGGCCTACATACGGACCTTCACGGCTTTGCTTTGGCGAGCCAACCCACTGTTGCTCCCAAAAGGCCTTGTCTGGGTATCAGAGTACACAGCGGCACAATATTGTCCTCTTTGGGCCCTCGGGTAGAGCCTCACTCTATACCCGGCAACCCTCAAGGTTTTGTTCCTAGCAGATGGCCATATACGCCCATTCTCACCTAGGAGACCTTGTGTTAGAAGGAGGAATGCTACTACTTGTATACCAGGGAATTTCCAACGCCACTAGCAATGTGGGACTTTTTGGGGCAGGGTATTACAATCTACTCCCCTTAAAGCTAGAGCCGTCTCCGGCTCTGCACACACAACAACCAAGCCCACACCCGCAGGCAGAGAATTGAACCATGCTCTGATACCATTTGTAACGACCCGTCCTGCTAGCACAATATTGTCCGCTTTGGACCTACACATGGACCCGCACGGCTTTGCTTTGGCGAGCCAACGCACAAGATTCTACACCATAGGTTTTCCCTACACAACTCAAATGCCTTTGAAATACCAACAGCTGCTAGGAGGAACTTTATATAAATGCATATATTTCTTCTTTAGAGGTGCTACCCTAGATCACCACTTTTCATGTTGAAAATCTGACTTGTAAAGGGAGATGTATTTAGGGCTTTTTTTGGGATGTAGGCCCCCAGCTACCTCCCCAAAGAAAAAAAATTCACATACCCTTCATTATTGGAGAAATAAATTAGATTTCATTTATGAAGAAATTAATATAAATATAAGAAAAGGGTATCAGAGGCTTATACCACAACCCTACAATAGACAAAGGGAAAAAACCCCCAAAAGTCCCCAAAACAAAATCCAAAAAATTACATAAAATCAAGAATAGAATCACTCCTTTCCACTCCTAACTGATCAAGGAACTCAGCCAGCCTGTAAGCACATCTCCTAATATGGATGAAAGAAACGTCCAATATAGTACAAACTACAAGGTTCCTGATTCTCTCTAACTACTGGTATCAACCTCCAGAAGGGCCTTCTACTCCTGTGAGTTCTCGCATTCTTCGAATCCCTCCCAATTAGCACCTTTCCAGACCTATGAGTGGCCACAGATGAAGAGCTTCTCCAGTAGAAGTCCTTTTTATTTCACATCTACCTCATCTTTTGGCTTTATTTTTCTTCTGTTACAGGTTTAGAAGGCTTTCTCCAGTAGCAGCCTCCTATCCTTCAGCTTTGCACATTCAACGCTTTGCTTACCCTAAAACATTCATCCTTTTCCTCAAGCAGAAAAAAATGAAATAGAGAAGAAAAAATAGAAGAGAGGACACAGGGTGCTTAACTTACCTGACTATGCTCAGTAGGTTGTCAGTGTATACTGTCTTGAGATCCTCCTATCTCCGTCTATCCTTCCACTGTGAAGCTTTTCTTCTCTCCATGGTTCGCCATCTATCCTGCACTTCCATTGTTGGTCTCAGTTCTCTCTCTCTCTCTCTCTGAAATATCCCAATGGAGTCTTCTCTCTGAAGTCAAATTTTCTTTATTTTTTTGTGGGTTTCATAAGTTGCCTTAATACACAATTAGTTACTATTCTATGATCTTACATCCATTTATTATCTTACCATGAATTATTTTTGCTACTTTTATTTTCTGAACCTATTTATGTTTCCATTTTACTTAATAGTTTATTTCCTAGCATCTTGCTTGACAATAAATCAATTGCTTATTATTATGATACTGCCGTTTCTTAAATGCAGTATACTGCGGCTTGCTGCTCCATTGGAGAACATAATCCAGGATGAATTGTCAGCCAAGCAACCAGAATCTAATGACTGGTTTTGGTCTCAGCAGCACCCAATGGTTGTGACAACTTTTGTTAATTATTTTGAAAGGGATCCTCGATTCACTGCTGCTACTACAGTGTATGTGTGGCATTTATATTGAGACATTAACTATGATTGGTTTAAAGAAAAGCTGTCTTTCTTTTCATTTGTGTCAGTAAGGCGGGGCCAAACTGCATATAGTGTAAGTTGTTGATCTGGTGGGGACCATTATGGAATTGACCATGCCCCATAGTTCCTCTATCTGATGATCCTATCTATTGGGCTTTTACATCTAAGGGCAAAACAGGTGCCCAATTGTATCCTTGGCAATTAGGATCATTCAATAAGGGTACTCTTTGACATATCCCCTATTCCCATGGGTCCAATCAAATGTACTGTTTATTGGCCAAACAAATCCCGATTTGACAAATGTATATCCTTCCTCGGTCCTTCGTGTTCTTGCACAAGAGCTTTACATATTTAAATAAATGATCATGGGGGTTATCCATATGATGAAGAGTGCAATGATTGTTTTACTGTCAGATGCTGGAAAGGAGTATCATCTAGTCCAGACAATGCCAGTGATCTATCACTCCTTAGGCTTGTGTTGACCTGCATCGCAGCAATCATGAAGCTTGGACCAGCAAAAGTTTCATGCTCACAGTTCTTCTCAGTCATACCAGATACATCGGGTCGATTGATGGAAAAGCTTGTTGATTTTGTTTCAACACGGCAAGCTTATCATTCTATGAAAGACATAGGTCTACGCAGAGAATTTCTTGTCCACTTTGGTCCTCGGGCTGCAGCCTGTAGAGTTAAAAGTGATCGGGATGTTGAAGAGATTTCTTTTTGGGTAGATCTTGTACAACAACAGCTGCAGCGAGCAATTGACAGGGAAAAGATATGGTCAAGGCTGACTACTTGTGAAAGCATTGAGGTTGGAGGCTGATGACTCTCTACTACAGTAATTTTTAAGATCAATGATTGGAGGATATGAATAGTACCCTTGATCTTTGAGTATGTATGTGTGAAGCCCATGGGTTGTTGATAGATTCTGTTTTTTCTGATGAGCCTACCATTGATGGAAGATGCTCAAAGAATCTTCCCAATTTGAATTTGGTAATTGACTACATAAATGGTTAAGAAAGAAGAAATTATCCACATTCAATAGACATGATTCCCACTATTATGACTTCCCAATTTGGTTCTGTTTGCAAAATGGTCAAGGGCTTGAGCATACTATGCATATCCTCGGGTCATGGTTCTTTTAGTTCCTCTTAACTACTGCATGATTCTTTTATCTATTTATACCCATTTTCAGATAAATTTATGTTGCAACTTGTCAGATGTATAATTCTCTTATACAAGTCCTCTTATCATTGTAATTACTATAATAAAATTCTTTCATGTCTATGCTAAAAAAAAAAAAAAAAACTAAACTTGTCAGTTATTTTAAACTTGAAGTTTTTAGATTTTGTTTTCATACAAGTGATTCATCTTAGAAATAGGGCACATGTTGGATTTGTTATAGCCTGAAAATCAGATTGACTAGATGACTCTTGTTTGTGCGGTAGAGGATATCTGAAAAATTACCTTTCAAAAAGTAAAGAAGAGGAAAAAGGAGGCTCAGCAAATGAAGTTGTTTTTAAGCTGACTGCATCTCTCTCTCTCTCTCTCTCTCTCTCACCCCTCCTTCCTTATTTTTCCCCAAAAATGTCTTCAAGATGAAGAACTAGGATCATCCAATCATTGTATTCTTTTGGCCAGTAGCCTAGCCATGGTAGGAAGAAGTGACAAGGATATTCACTACTATGATGCAGGGAAAGGGATAGGGTAATCCTAAATGCCTTCATAATGCACTTTAAATCTAAAATGGGCTGAAATTAAGCAATCAATTAATATTTACAATTAAGTAATATAAGTCTATCACAAATAATCATGCAAAATATTCCGGAATCTGATATAAACAATTACATTATGTCCAGGCAGTAAGAGACCTTTAAAGCAAAGGGGCTTGTCCAATTCCTCAAATAAATAGATCTATCATCAAACTAAGCTAAGTAAGGCTGTTTGGTGTCAAAATTATGATAAAACCAGCATGGGACAGCCGTATATGAGGGTAAATGAGGTGAAAACAGCTGTATCAAGGTTAAGAAGGGGCTGGGTTTGAGGGACAGCAGAAAGATAAGGTCTATGGGTTAATGGCAGCAGGAGAAAGATCCAAGAAGGGGTGGTGACAGGCAATGAGGCCTTAGGGGGTTGGTGATAGCAGATCTGGGGCCAAGGGAAGTGGTTTTGGGATTCGGACAGGTGGCAGCAGCAAGGAGGGGCTGGGACAGCAGGGCGTGGGTTTAGGAAGGAGCGGAAGCAAGAGAATGGGTTAAAGGAGGACACGGCAGCAATAGGGAAAGTCTATGGGAGAGGAGAAACAGCAGTAGGGGTCACAAGGGAAGAGCAGCAAAGACTGTTTGCGAAAGGATTTAGGACAGCAGTATGGTGGGCTGTTTGGCTGTATTTGGAGATAGGAAAGTCAGATAGGCCTTGGGACAGGGTTGGGAAGGCTAAGATAGGGTCTGGAAACACAGGACAAATGTAAAGAAGGGCTAAGAAAGGGAAACGAACACAGTAGCTGGAGAATTTAGGGTTTATGCCAGATCTGGAGGCTTAAAGGGGATGTGTGGCAGCAAGAAAAGACAGTCTAGGGAGAGGCGAAACTGGTGGGAGAAGTTTTAGGGATAGGCGAGAAGGGTAAGGAGCAGTTAGGAAGGGGCGGAAGGTCAGGGATGGGGTTTCTTAGCAGCGGCAAAAGGGATGGGGTTTTGTTTTGGTAGATTCCGGCCAAAAGAAACAAAAGAGAAGAGGGAAGAAGAAGAAAAGGGATAGGAAGAGAAGACTTACCAGAGAGTGTAGAGAGGAGGAAGAAGAAGATAGAGAAGTGCTCCAATGTTGGCTTCACACCAAATCCTCAAGGGAAATTCATCACACCATGTGCCACATGCTAGGCTTTGAAACTTCTTTTTTTTCATTCCCTCGTTTACCTTAGGGTTAAGATCCCTTTTAAAACAAAAGGGTGAAGTTGGGCCTGGCTGCTGGGCCTTCGAAGCTGGGCCTGACTCTGCATCTACTACTACATACGGAGGAAAAAGTAAAGGCATGCAACGCTTCCTCCTAAATTAATAGGCCACCTGTCATATGAAACAGTTTGTTTCTCACAGTTGCTTTTCATATATTGGATAAAACCAAATTATTGATTGGAGAGAACTGGGATATTTATTTCTTTACTAGATAATTGCTGAAACAGGTTAGTCTCAATGTTGCTATACTGCAGGTACTAGAAAAAGATTTGGCAATATCTGGGTTTTTCATTGCATTGGGAAGAAGCACTCAGTCCTTCCTATCTGCTAATGGTTTTGATGTCATTGATGAACCAATTGAGAGCTTTATAAGGTTTGTTTCTTACTTTTACTTGGTGTCCTTCTGACTGTAGTTTCCTTTTTGCTATAAATTTAGAATTGCCAAGAGTATTTCGTATAGAAAGTTTTATGCACTCATCATGAGGTCGAAATTATTCAGTGTGGTTGTTAACCAAGTCATGAATAAAAATTATACTTATTGATGAAATTGCCAAGTACCATTTTTGAATGGTATTGAATTCTGTACGTGTTTCCAATCTTTGGTGAACCACCAGCTAATCTTTTGATATCATATGAGTCTATTAGGTGCATATCTTTCTTATCATTGTTCCACCTTGAATCTTGATATGCGTGTATCATTTGAATCAATGTTTTAAACCCCACCCTTCTAAGCCGTTGAACCCAGTTCAACCTTGATTTTTACTAAATGTGGTTTGGTTATCTTTAAAACCTTTCAAAGCTCAAACCCTTAAAAACCCTTAATGACCCACAGTTCAAAAGGGTTGGTATGGTTGACCCTCAATAACCCCTAAAAGGTTATGAACTTATTATGTTTGGATTGTTAGACTATTCTATTATCTATAATTATAATTAGTGTAAACAAGACATTTTTTTTGAGCTTCATTAAAAAGGAAAAAAATGCACACACTAGAGAAGAATTCCCTAGGTTCACCAGTGATGAACCCAAGGACACAAGATACAAGATCACCCGCCCCACTATATATCGTATAACCAAAACCAACAAACATAAATCTGAAAGAAAGTATCCCGTCCCAAAAGTTCTATTCCTAAGAATCACAAATGGTAGACACCCTGACTTGTTGAGTCCACTCTTTGTTTTGCAAAAAAAATTGCGACTCCATTGGTGAAAGAAATGTCTCGCCCATTAAGTAGTTCCTTAATCTCCCTAACCACTGTTACCAACTTCCACAGTGGTTTTTCACTCCCGATACCCATTTGATTGCATTTGCGGAGTCACTTTCGATAACCAATTTACATAGCCTAAGGTGTTCCAAATAGTCTAGGTTTTCCTAATGCTAATCTGTTCCGCCTCATTGACTCTTTTTTACCAATCGCTTCTAGGAAGATGACTAAAGGCTCTC
This sequence comes from Chimonanthus praecox, assembly GCA_022113865.1. Classification (NCBI taxonomy): domain Eukaryota; kingdom Viridiplantae; phylum Streptophyta; class Magnoliopsida; order Laurales; family Calycanthaceae; genus Chimonanthus; species Chimonanthus praecox. The sequence continues at coordinate 13,864,378 of CM039087.1, read as the reverse complement.
CAGTATAATCCCGTAGGACTCCTCCAATTCCTGCCTATCCATATTGAACTTAAAGCATCCCTGTTGTGGTAGTAACTAGGTAGCTGTTTTCTTGGTCTTTTTAGAGATTTCCATCACAGATCCCTCCCATGATTGATAGAAATCCATCACCTTGGATCCTATGAAGTCTTTCCCTGATGAGAACCAAGTGTACAATCTGCATTTGGCGTTTTGGAATAATTCCTCAACTTCCAGCTCCTTTGATTGAAAAATTCCAGCATTCCTCTCCTTCCAAATGGTTCATAGGATTGCTGCAGGAATAGTGTTCCAGGCCAACTTCCTTCTAGGACCGAGCCGTGGAGCAGACCATGAATGTTTGACCTTGGTACACGTATTGTCAAGTACCCACGGTATTCTCATGAGATTAAGGATTTTTTTCCACAATTGATCTGTGACCGGGCAATTTAGAAATAGATGGTCCGCCTCCTCCTCCGTTTGACTGCATAGGGGACATTGGAGATCATCTTTGTCCAAGTGTTTATTTAGGTCAGGGGTGGGCTTGGGTTTCTTGAAGCCCACTGAAGCCCGTTGGGCTTGTACTTAAAAAAAGGACCTAAAAGCCCAAGCCCGACCCATTGAATAAATAATATTTGTTGAAGCCCGTATTTAGGTCGGGCTCGGATAACTGAGCACCTCTTAGTTTTTACTCTTTTTTTATAAAAAAATTTAAATAAGGATAAGAATGAAAAAAGTGAGTTGAATAAGATTTGAACCCAAGACCACCACATGGAAAACAACTATCTTAAACACCAAACTACAATAGCTTTCATGTTTTTAATTCACGTTTTCTTATATATAAAAAACATGCTTTAACATGAAAAACCGTTAGCTAAATAGCATTTTCATGTTAAAGCACGCGCTTTCACGGGTTCTACAGTCACAGTGGCATTAGTGTGGCATTCTTGTAATTCTAAACAGTAGCATGGGCAATTTCGTCCACAAAGAATCTGACTAGATGGAAGAGGCACTTTGACCCAATTTCAGAATTTTTAAGCATGTTTACCCAAATGCACAACTTCTGAGGTATTTTCCAGTGAAAAATCCCTTAATACCATTATAAGACATCATGCAGATGTGACAGGTTTGACCGAGTTTGACCACGATTGAACCCCGGTTGAACCCTATGAAACCCAACCTTCTTCTAGGAAGGTTTGATCTACGAGTCGGTTTTTAAAACCTTGATTTGAATTACTATTCCCTTACAAGTGGCAGTATATCTAAACTTGGCAACGGGTTGGGCAGGTTGGATTTGGGTTTTCTTATTCGGTTCGAGTCTATTTCGGGTCTCGTTAAATGGGTTAAATTTGTTTGGGTCGGGTTACCCATTTACCGAGGGAGACTATTCTATTGAGATTCATACCAATACTACTCCTTAAATGGGAGTAAATCCCATATGGTTGGATGTATTGCATACAAACATGACAATAGTCGGGTCTACCCATTTATAAATGGGTTTGTCTAGGGTCTACCCATTTATAAATAGGTTCATTATAGGTCTACCCATTTATTTAATGGATCAAGTTGGGTCATATTTTACCAAGTTTAAGTGTATCTGAATTTATTTAGGTTTTTCATGGAAGAAGGGTTGGGGTGAAAATGGATGACTAGCTGATTGCTCAAGTCCATGTTCACTGATGAGTGGACTTAAAATTTTTGTTGCCAAAATGAAGGTCTTAACCAAATAACTCATCACTTGATTTGGCTATGCACTGACAAGTTTGCACATGGTTCAGTCTATGTCAAGCTTGTCTAGGCCCAGCCTGTTTAATTATTGGGGGCCTACTGTTTAGGCTTGATTTGGGAGTAGGAGTAGGAGTTGGTTAAAATTGAATGACTCAGTGTTACAATGTGATAGATTTTGTTTTTAAGGTTCAATTTTAGATATTAGAATAAAACTAAGGGTTTGATATGAATATTGCAAGTAGGATTAGCATCGGGCGGGTGAAGTGGACATAACCCGTGGATATTGTGTTGTTGAGAAGTGCCAAATTGATTCAATGGGAGTATCTTTAAGTTTGCAATGCTTCAATGTCACGTGGCTGAATGTTGGGTAAGGAAGAAAATGGCGAGTTGACAAGTGCACTTGGTGGAGTTGCATAAGATATATGTTGTAACAAGAAAACATGCGGAATCAATACAAATGAGAAAATGTAAAGGTTGCCCAAATGGAGACGATCAAGCTGTTCAAGATGGTTTGGACATGTGGCAAAGAGCCTTAAGTACCTAATTGTAAAGAATCAAAGAGTTATGAGTACAAGGAACTAGGGAGGCAAAAGGGTGACTTGTAAAGAGAGGGCATTTTAGATTGTGGATTGATGGAGAACATAAATTTTGATAGGATTGAATGAAAGGGTAAAGCTCAAAACCATACACCTAGATAGGATAAGGCTTTGATAATAATGATAATGATGAATTAGAATGGATCCAATATTGGACTAAAGGTCAAGGCACAACATTAGCAAAATATTTGTTGGATGATGGTGCTAAAGGAATTCAAGTGTGCAGTTTTCTTATTTGATCTTGAATGGAGTAACATTCTCTTTATTCAAAATAAATCCAGCATTCTGTTGTTGAACTTAACTTTGATGGAGGTTCTAGAGGGAATCCAGGCCCACAAAGTTTGGAGGGATTTGTAATCATTGTGGGGAATTTTTTTTATTGAAAGTGCACATCACCGATAGGTTTTGGAGTGTTGTTTTCACTTTTAATTAGATGAAGGGAAAAGAGAGGAGGAAGGAGAGGGAGGGGGTGGTTAATCTTCATGATGACTGAGGCTTCCATGGAGAAACATCCTCCATGGTAAATGGAGAATGAGTCAAAAGAAATTTCAAATTTGTAACTCTCTTTGGGTGACTTGGTCTTCTTTGGAGAAAGCCCTCCATGTTGAATGGAATATTAGTTCGAAGAAATTTGGAAAATTGTAATTCTCTGGGTGCCTGTTTTTTCATGTCCTGAGAGCAGTCGACAAGGAGGCTGATTTTTTTTTGAAACATTGACTAAATATCATTAAAAAGAGAAAGGAGATACAGAAGGTACAAAGTAGAGTCCGAGTACAGGAGATATATACTCAGAGTCAGCAAAGAAAATGAAAAACAAACAAACAGAGAATAAAGAGAAAAAACCACAAGCATCCTCCCAACAAGGATCCAAAAGAAGCCCCCAACCCCAAAAATACAATGCTAGTGAGAAGAGAAGAATTCCAAAGATGGAGACTGTGAATCAATACCCGCTTTCGCCAAAAAGTCAGCAACACAGTTTGCTGATCGAGGGGTATGAGTAAATGAAACGCGTCCACTCCTACACATCCTCCATATGTCCCTAGCAATACCGATCAACCTCCAAGGGGGGAAATTCCTATTACTAGCCCAAGCAATGACATTAGTAGAATCACCTTCGATAACAAGATTACCACTCCTAAACCCAAACCAAACCTGAAGTGCTCTCCTAATTGCGCACAATTTAGCCTCATTAGACTCCAATGGCCCAACTGACTCGGAAAAAGCTGCCAACATTCTACCCCTATCGTCATGTAAAATCCCTCCAATGCCAGCCGGACCTGGTTTACCCCTTGCCGCCCCATCGACATTAAATTTGCATGAACCTAGAGGGGGGCAACCCACTTGACCACTTTCTTTTTGCTTTTACTAACGCCTTTCATGCACCCCTCTCAAGACAAGTAAAAATCCTCAGGTTTCAAGCCCCGAAACTCTTTACATACAGACAACCATCCAATTACTTGCTAATTTACCTTTTCAACAACTATAGGGTCCCCCTTCTTACCCTCAAATATCCTCGCATTACGTTCTTTCCAAACACCCCACGAGATAGCGAACGAGATCATTTTCCAAGCCACTCTATGCCTTCCTCTAAAGGGGCCCCTCGACCAAGACTCAACAAGCTCCTCCACCTCACCACTTAGAACCCAAGGACACCCTACCAGCCTCAAGAACGAATACCAAACCACCCATGTGAATCGACATTTGCATAACAAGTGGTCAACAATTTCCTCCTCGACCTCGCATAAAGGACACGTAGTTGAAGCCTCAGGTGGAATAACACGCCTTCTCATAAGATTGTGTCTGACAAGTATCATTTTTTTCAAAACCGTCCACATAAAGAATTGAATTCTAGGAGGGACCACATTGTTCCAAGCCAAACTGCAAATGGGAGGTGAGACCGAGTGTGAAGCATAAGCTGAGAGAAGGATTGATTTAATCGAAAAAGATCCTGACGGATCCAAGGACCATATCCATTTGTCTTCATCTCCGATCCACAAATTGGTTGCACATAGGATTCCAATCAAAGTTTGGTGGATACTTTCCTCGAAATCACGCAAAACCCTCCTAAAAGAGATTAACCACAGTGGAGAATCATTAACCTCGCTATAGTAATCACTGATCAGAGCTTCCCGATTCTGAGCCACTCTAAAAAGTCTGGGAAAAACTTCCATTAAGGGCCTCTCCCCCACCCAAGTATCTTGCTAGAATAATACCCTTCTACCGTTACCCACCAACAACCTAATCCGCCTTCGAAACGCTTCCCCGACCTTTCCTTCTCTACTCCCGATCTTCATTAGGGCTTTCACAACCGACGACCCAGCCCTAGCGGCTGAGTCACCCAACCTCCAACCCCCAGGATCTCCCACTCCATATCTTGCTATTAACACCTTCCTCCACAGGACCTCCCTTTCATCAGGGAGGCTGATTTGACGACCAATGAAGGTGCTGGTTTGACGACCAATGAAGGAGTCCAAAACACTGCTGTGGTTTGATGCTTCACGTAAGAGGGAAATGAATTGGTGAATAAGAACGAAACTCCCTCCCTCTCCTCCTCTCTCTTGTTCTCTATGTAAGTCGATTGGACAGAATGTGAATTAGGAGCAGTCCCTTGATCAATTGTAGGTTTTTTAATTCCTTTGCTTTATTGTATTTGATGTATTTTAGTTTAAAGCATAACAATTTAAAAAGGAAAAAAATTAGTTTGCGGGATGAGATGTATGAGTATTTTTCCTTTGTCCACTCTATGGTGATGCTCTAGGTAAGTCTAGATTATATGAAACATGAGTATGTAGTAAGTTGGAAGGGAAATGCAAACTAGTAGGAGAGTTACTGGTTTCAGAGAGGTCGACTTGTGCCTAGTTGTTTATGTTACAGATTTTACCCTTCCTGCCATCCATATGCAATGATGTCCCTCATATTCAACTTATGAGGGACAACTGCAAAAGTGACTCTCTCTCTTTGATAGTATTATCTAGAGGTTCTGCTCTAACATAGTGATGTGAATAAAAGAAAGATTTCAGGAGGTTCAGATGAAACACCAACAAGAAAATGTCAATTGTGATCATTTAGAGTTGGAGGTCTTCTATTCATGGAAAAACCTGCTGCTGTTTACTACTGGAGTATCAATTTAGTCTATCATTTATTCATTGGATTTGCAATATTGCTGTAGTCTAGTGTTGAAAATGGAAGTAGAATTTGACATGGATACAGATGACAGTTTTTGCTGAATGACGCACTTTGAATTAAAGTGGCTGTTTGAGGCTTTTATGATGGAACTGTACTGGCTGTCTCCATGTGTTTCTTCGAGAGTAATGTGGCCCAAGTCTTCTATTAATGATATTTAAGAATAAAATAAACAAAGGAAATCTCTTTTTTTTTTTTTTTGTTTTTTTTAATATTTAAGTAAAGGAAATGACTATTCATCCTCTGACAAGTTATATATTGACAAAGTAATCCTAATTGCATCTATTATTATCTAAGATATTTGCTGTTCTTTTTGATGTTTCTTTCTCATTTTTCCATGGTTCTATATTGATTTGCTTTTTTGAATTGTTTCAGATACCTCATTGGGGGAAGTGTATTATATTATCCTCAGCTGTCATCTATAAGTTCTTATCAGCTTTATGTAGAGGTCAGCATGTTTATTATTTGTGTGTGTGATTTTTTATTTTATTCTTTTGCATGGGTAAGGATCTTAAATGATATGCTTCATTCTTTATTGTTAAGATTTCACTGTGACCCGTAGGTGGTCTGTGAAGAGCTGGAGTGGCTTCCATTTTATCCAAGTAGGTTAGATGCATTGAAGCAACCCCATGGAGGCAAGGTTAAACAAGAAGGGCCTCCAAACGGGGAAGCTATTCCCCAAGTGTTAGATGTTTGTGCTCATTGGATGAAAAGCTTTATTAAGTACAGTACATGGCTTGAGAATCCATCTAATATCAAAGCAGCAAGGTTCCTTTCTAGAGGGTAATTGTACTTCTGATCCATGAGTTTCTTAATCATTTATACTCCTTTTTAACTATTGAATATTTTGAAATAGAGACTGATCATTCAAGTATCTGGTTTGTAATGCTTATGGTCTCGCATTTGTAGGCACAACATGTTGAATGAATGCATGCAAGAATTAGGGATGCTAAAGTAAGTTTTCTTATCGTAAAAGATTACTGCATTATATATATATATATAGTTGTCATTGTAATATTTTTTTTTCTTGCATATGTTAACTAATGTGTTCTCCCTAGAATGGGTAACAAATATGTTAGTTTCTAAATCTGTATGCAGGAAAGAAAGGGGGGAAGATATAGTACAATATTCCGGTGAGAGAACCCCATCGAGAACTCACTTATCAGTTGAGCAAGAGCTGGATTCTTTTGATAAGGTATCAGCTGTTATTTGACCTTGGATACTCTTTCAGTCTAGAATTTGTGGATCTTTTTTAAAATGCCAATTTGATCTGAGGTATGATTCCCCAGATCTTGGCTGGATCAGTTGAGAATATGTAATTCTCATTAAAGGTATTTGGGTAGATTTATTAGTCCTCTAGGACAATAATTTGACATAAAGTTATTGTATGGTATAATGTGGTTATGAAATTACTACTTTAGAAATCTAAAAATCTCTTCATTTGTGTTTTCAAATTTTGATCGAATGCATTTTTTTTAATAGAAGCTTTGAAGTGCTGCTTTTATTGATAGACCTGTGTTATTTGTTTCCAGGCACTGGAGAGTGTTGAAGAAGCTCTACAGAGATTAGAAGAATTACTTCAGGAGGTACATGTGTCCAGCTCCAATTCTGGGAAGGAGCATTTAAAAGCTGCCTGTTCTGACCTTGAAAGGATAAGGAAGCTTAAGAAGGAGGCAGAATTTCTTGAGGCATCATTTAGAGCTAAGACAGCTTCATTTGAGCAGGTAGTTTGGTTGATTTGGCTCTTAAAACATGATAATTATATAATTATTACTGGCCTTTTTTTTTAGAGAGAGAGAGCAACGGGAAAAGTCTTCTTGACAAAAAAATCCTTTGTACTCGTGAGCATATTTACAGAATTTACTTGTGATACATGAAATCCTTATACAGTGTGTGACACATTTATGTAATTGTCTGTGGCACTAGACATAATTGTGTGGTACCACATGTGCAACAAAGTTAGATTAGGCGTAAGCTAAGATTAATATCATTTTTCTGTTTGTATCTGACTTGTAAGGTTTTTTCAGCATGTATTTCAGATTGTAATGTAACCTTGATTAAGGCATCGATTGTTCTTCTTCATCTTGGTATCAGCTTAGAACAATGGATCAGACTGCTGTCTGTGATTCATTGGCGAAAGGTGATTTTGAAGTTGATTGCATCACATTTTTCCCGAGGTTGACATCATTTGTCTGTGCTCCAGTTTGAGGACATTTAAAAAGAAGGCACACATTTATAAAGTCCTATGGAACATTTTATCATAAAAGATATTTTTCTCATTCTTCTTTCTGTCTTTTCTTGTACTTCTTCTTCTACTCCAGTATGGTATGAGTTCATAAACTAAGGTGGACACCAATATTTTGTACCATTGGTATTAGAAACTATATAATCGTGGCTTTAGGGTATCATCTTCATCACTTGTTACAAAAGATCATCATCATCATAGCGATTTTCCCATCTATCTAGTGTCGACTTTTGAGTTATACGTTTACAACTCTTACCCTATCAAACATTATATTCTAGTTTCTTTTTTTTGAGCGGTAACAAAAGAAAAATATAAAAAATGATAAGAAGGTAATATAGATACAAAGTGAAGGGTCTAAGAGACTTAAACCCAAGAAAAACTGAGAAAAAGAAAAATACATCCATCATAGCACCCAAAAAAACATAAACACAACTCGCTTCCCAAAACTTATGAGGGAACTTAAAGAGAGAAAACGCTTGTAGTCGTGGAGTACACCCTGTTCATTGCAAAGAAATCTGTCATTCCATTGGCTGGTCTTCTCTTGCCCATTCTTCTTCTTGCCGGTGTTCAAAGGCTTTCGTTTCCGCGAAAAGGCGAACTCCCCGGACTTATGACCCACCTTACCCTCAGTTATCTAACAACGAATAAAAGTTTGACCGTGTTGGTTGCAGACGAAGCTACCAACAAAATCGGGTAGAATGGAGGGCCTACGTGAACAAACTTTCTTGCAAACACTCTTGTGTCCCCCTGGAATTCGTCCATCGCAATCTCTCCCATCCTTGTTTTCGACAAAGAAGCGTCGATCAAAATTCCCTTACATAACGAGCGTTACGGGTTCCCCCACCGATCCAGTGACACACCAACCACGCTCTTCTTTTTCTCCGATCATAAAGCTCCCTGATCCCTTTCTTTGTCTTTCATCCCCCCCCCCCCCCCCCCCCCCCCAACCCGTTCTTTTGAATTCCAATTTTTTTTTTTTTGGGGGTGTTACAGGGGCACCTACCCCATTTGAAGTGGCGAAGGTTAGACCTAATTCGAAATAAATCTTGTGACCTGAACACAAAGCCCTTTTCTCCTTGACGACTATGATCAATTTTCAGGGAGGCCGTTTCAACACCTTAGCCCACTTGATCGCATTTGCTAAGTCCCCTTCAATAATTAATTTCCCCTACCCAGATGAAATCCACAAGGTCAAAGCTCTCCTAATACCAAGATTGTCTGCCTCGTTTGAATCTCTCCATTCTATTGGCTCAGAAAAAAACTGTGGATGTTATGTCGTTGGAATCACAGAGAGCGCCTCTTATTCCTGTCGGCCCCGATTTGCCCCTTGCTGCCCCTTCAACGTTAAATTTATAAACTCATGACGGAGGAGGAGACCAGATCATGCTAGTTCTATTCTTTCTCAGGTCCCCACTGATGCAACCCTTCCAACTCCCAAGAACTATAAAAGTTCGTTGTTTTATGACCCCTAAATTCTTTTCCCTCTAGAAGCCAAGTGCAAAGTCTCCATTTATCTTTTTGGAAAATCTCATTAACCTCAAAGGCCTTATTCTCAAAAATCCTAGAATTCCTTTCATTCCAAACGGACCATAAGATCGCCACTGGAATGGGGTTCCAGGTGGTCTTCATCTTAGGACTGAGGTGCGAGAGTATCCAAGACACTACGTTACCCCCGCATGTCTTGTCAAAAACCCATGAGACTCCCACCAAATTAGCAAAATTTGTCCAAAGTTGTCTAGTCACTAGAGACCCCGTAAACAAGTGATCTGCATCCTCCTCTATGTAACTGCAAAGTGTATAGCATTGATCGTCCTTCGAACTAAGCAATCCTCTCTTGATGAGTGCTATTCTGGAGAGCACCTTCCCCTTCAAGGTGCACCACACAAAAATTTCGACCCTTTGGGGGGGCTAAACTTGGCCAAGCTGAACAGGATAAAAAGGCTTCGTCATTGGGTTGTTGTAGGGCCAGATCAACCATTGCCTTCTCTAAAAAAGCACCCGAGGAGTCACCTGTCCAAATTAGCTTATCATGCTCCTCCTTAGAACGTCATATCTTAGTTACTTGACTAGCTATCATGTCCTTACTCCTTAAATCAAAATCTCCAAGGGCCTCCCTTTTTCTTTTACTGCCATCTACTCGTAGCCGTTTGATTCCTTGTATAGGAGCTATTTTTGGTCTATTATGTATATGTCATGCCACTCCAATAACACTCTCTCATCTTCTTGTCTATTGGGGCTTACCTTTAAGGCCCTTGTAATGTAATCATTTACAATTCTATATTTTATTGTTTTCCCACATATCCATTTACAATGACACTCTCTCGTCTATCTTTTACATGTTTTTTTTATTGCTTAGCATTCAACCCCATACAACATCATTGGTCCGACTGCTATTCTATAAAATCTCCCTTTAATCCGTGCCGTACTTTGTCATACAGAATCTCATTAGCTTGCCTATACTTGGCCCACCTTACTCCCATTCTATTGATAATATCCAAATTAATTCTTCCATTTGGTTCTTTAGTTGCACCTAAGTATCAAATTGGATCATAGTGAGGTACCAAGTCCTTTCTATTTTAATCTTTCATCCTTTCTGTTTTCAAATCTGCTAATGTTACACTCCGCATATTTTGTCTTTGTTATACTAATTTTCAACCCATTCATCTCCAAACCTGTCCTCTGCAGTTCCAATTTATTTTTTTATCGATTTTTGTTTCACTACTTAGTACTATATCATTTGTGAACAGCATACACCGTTGTACTTCATCTTAAATTTTTTATGTTAACTAAAACAAATAATTAAGGGCTTTGAGCATTTTTGTGGTACAGTCCAATTTCAGCTGCAAACTTTGCTCTCTCTCCACACACTACTCCACAACAAGTGGTTGCCCCTTAATACATAAAATAAAAAATCATGGCCTTATAGTTCTCGTTGAAATCCTACATGACCTAAGTCTTGTGATTTATGCAAAGTTATGGTTGAGGAGTTTTTGACAAGATCTAGTTGGTGCCTGTTCTGGTCCAAAGAAATATTTCCCAACTTCCAATAAGTTTACAATCAGAATAATGTGTTGATAGTTCTTCTTCTTCTTCTTCTTCTTCTTTCTTTCCTTTTGGTGGTTAAGCTTGTCATCTTTGTTTTTACTGTGATCCTTTGATGCTGACAGAAATTTGAAGATCCACTACCAAACGTTGAATGCTTTTATTTCATTTACACACCATTTTCTCCATTTGATCATTTTCTGCTGATGCTTGTCAAATAGGGAGATGATGATATCCAGACTCAATCTTCAATAAGTAAGCGGAGGCAATATTCAAGGAGAAAACCTGGGAAAAATTCTAATGTGATCGAGGATGCGAGTGATGGAGATAGGAGCCTTTCAGATAGGTAGACTGCTTTAGCCTATGGATGAAACTATTTTTCAGTACTCACAATGTTCTATTTGATTGATCTATGATTATTTTTGGAACACTGCCTAGATTAATTATTTGTTTTTAAGGATATTATTGCAGAATATCTGATTTTTGAAGATTCTTTCAGTCCTCCTTGGTGTATGACACCCTACACCAATGTCAAGCAAGGTCAGAGGGTGAGGCCTACCACTTTGAACCCGAAATGGGTGTGCAGGCAGAACTTTTAGATTTACTTGACTCTCATTCTGGAGTCTTTTCACATCATTCGAACTTGATCTTAGGGCCCCAAAGCTCACATCTGTTTTTTCTGATTGTTAAATCCAAAGGTTACATAGTTGCACGAGGAGATGCACAGCAATGCACCCATGTGGCATGAGGATTTTGATTTTCGATGTTGTGCATCTTCAAAAATTAATTGGGCATGTGGACCCATGCTTTATGTAATCAAAACTCTTTGCCGAAACTGAAGTTGCATGAGTAAGGGTATGAGTGCTGGTGTCCAACACAGGTGCGAGGTGTTGGACATGGTAACCCCCAAAAAATAGGACACGGGGACATGACACTATTTAAATAAAATTAAATCTATGTTCATTTAAATGAAAATAAGGTGTAAAAATAACACAATAGAAAATAATATGCTAGTTTTACTCTAAATATTTAGGTGACAAAGGTTGTAAGAGGGGAAATGTCTTGTAAAATTTTATTCATCTTAGAAAGCAGTTTTAAAAAGAACTAAAATAGTCCATGAAGGACGAGTGTCTACAAGTTTCCAACATGGGTTCAGATGTCTACAAGTCTCCACATAGGTACGTCACACATTTTGAAGTGCCTGTACAACATAGGTCAAAATTATATATATAGAAAAAAAGATTGAATGGAACTGCATGTTGCCTTGACACCCAGCAATTCAGGAGCTGCTTTCTATTTGTCAAAAGAATTTCTCTGTTAGTTCCCATGGATAGGTTACGCTGAACAAAAACTTAACAGATGTATGATTTTAACTGTCCTACTGGTGGCCTAAAAATAGATGGATCAGCTGATGTTCCATTCGATGGATAAAAATTTGCAGTGGAGAGGATTTTTGGGATATTATTCATTTCATTTGAATGGTTTAGATGACCTAAACGGTTCGGAGCACACCTGAAATTTCTAGCCAGAATAATCACTTTCCACATGACTGAGCTGCTTATAATTCTTTTTGTTTTTTTCAATGCTTTGAAATGATACCAGCTTCATGAACCAGATGTTTCCTTTGTTTGTTTAGGATTTTGATGGGATTTTCTTTCTTTTCAGGAAGGATGAAAAAGTTCGTGGTATGTGGAGTCTCTTAGTGCGCAAATCCTCCAGAAAAACCGACTCTGGATCATCAATGTCAGATCAAACTGTATGGCCTATGCTTATAGTAATTCTTTAACTATTTAACTATTACTTTTCAACATCTGAGTGAATAGGTGAAAAGTTAATCTTGTAAATTTTAATTTGTAACGTGTGGAATGTCTTATTACATGTATTATTTATCTTTGTTGGGGTCCTTAATTAGACCTGACTGGTACTTCTGTTTTTTTGAGCGATAACAAAGACTAAATATATTAATGGTGAAAGAACCCTGAAAAGTAGAAGCGACTTAATATCATCCTGATCGATCTCCTCCTATCTCAAAGGTGGAAGATGCTTGTAACTGTATGGTCTGCTCCGTTCTTGGTGAAAAAGTCTGCCACTCCATTAGTTATGCGTCTGATTAGGGAAAATGATACCTCGTATCCCAAAGCAAGAGCCATTATCTCCCTTACCGTGGTAATCAATCTCCAAAAGACTTGTTCTTTCCCAACTAAAATATGCTTTAGATCTTCTTCGTGATGCTGGATATTTTGGATGTAAGCTTGCAGATACACCACTTGAGGTTAATTCTTCTTCCTGATCCTCACTTTTATCAGCAGTTGATAGGAAAACTCATTTATCTTACCATCACATGGCTATGCTGTTAGTATGGTCAGTCAATTTATGCATGCTCCTATGGATGCTCACCTTCATGCGGTCTTTCGCATTTTACATTATCTTAAGGCCCACCCTGGTTGTGGACTCTCTTATAAGAATCAATTTACGTTTAATATTCGCGCGTACTCTGGCGCTGACTATGTTGGTTCTCCTGATGATCAACGATCTACCTCGAGCTATTGTATTCTTTTAGCATCTCATTTGATTTCTTGGCGAAGCAAGAAACTAACTTTTGTTACTCGTTTCAGTGTAGAAGTAGAATACAGGGTCATGGCCAACACAACATGTGTAAAATGTGATACACCATATCCTACAACAGGTTCTACCCGGCCCATACTCCACCAAGCCTTAACAATTGATGAGACATATTTCTCAACATTTTCATCCAGAACCCATCCACCGCTGTCTTTTATTCCACACCTTGCAGTCAGAACCCTAACCCACAGGGCTCCTCTCTCTCACCCGAATCGCCAATTCCACTTGCATAAAAGGTCTTGATTTTTAACCTGTAGCGGAACTATCCCCAGACCTCCTTTTGATTTAGGCTTTATCACCTCTGACCATGCAACTAGATGCACTTTCTTTTTCTCCTCCTTATCACCCCAAAGGAATCTCCTAAATAACTGTTCTAGTTTTTCATTATTCCTCTCGGGAAAGAGAGACATGTAATATGTTGGGAGATTTATTAACATGGATTTGATAAGGGTTAATCTTCCTCCTAGTGATAGGTATTTCCTACCCCACCCGGCTAGTTTCCTCTCTATATTTTCTACCATGGGTGCCTAGAAACTCTCAGCCTTGAGTTCCCTCCCAAGGGTAGACCTAGGTAGATAAAGGGCATTTTCCCAATACCACAACCTATCTCGCCTGCCAACTCTTGGAGTGACTCTTCCTCCATGCCAATTCCTACTAAGGTGCTTTTTCCTAAATTTATTTTGAGTCTGGAAACTAATTCAAAACACCGAAGGATTGCTTTATATCTTATAACTTTATTTTTTGGGGTTTCGCAGAAAAATAAGGTGTTGTCAGTGAATTGGAGGTGCGTGACCACCGGCCCATGCGTAGGCGTTTCGAAACCTTTAATGATATCCAGATCTCTAGCCTTTTCCACAAGTTTGTTCAAACTTTCACCCACAAGTGTCCCCATTTGAGGCCTCTGTTAACTGCTATAGGCTAGGTGGGAGAACCGTTTACTAGTACTGAGTATGTGGTATCCGCTACCCAGTCTTCCATCCATTTCGTCCATCGTTGACCAGAACCCATCCTGTCAAAAGGTAGCCCACAAAGGCCAAATCTACAAAGTCATAAGCCTTTTCCATATCAATTTCTAAGGTACAATTTTCAATTGTTTGTGGAATTATATTTATATCCTGGCTCATGATTCAGTTTCCATATATGGCTATTGAGCCTTAATTCATGTTTTTTTGTGATTGTAGCATCGAGAAGGAAAAGTTGAATTACCATTTAGGAAACAAAATCTGAATCTTACTAAATCAAATATTTTGATCTTATAAAACCAATGAGGCAACGACATGCATTTGTGCACATCACCACCACTTAATAGAATTCATTCGAGATTTATCAAGCATATTCTGCTAGATCAACAAGATTCAGTTGTCATTCTTCTATAGTTCTAACGAACCTTTTGTTTCTTTGTTTTGATTGTTTCTTTTGTACATTGTTCAGAACAGTTCTATTCTGTTCTTGTACTCTTTATTCATTCTTTCATTAATAAAAGTTATATTGTTGCCGTTTCAAAAAAGAGTTTTGATGAACTTGAAGTAGTTGGTCTTTGCTAACGAGTGGGAGGATCTGCTGTATGGCTAAATTCATGACACCTCTCATAACAAGGGTAGAAAACCAAAGGTGCTGTAGCGCTGCTTTTATAAGATGGGGGACAAATTTGAATTCTCTCTCTCTCTCTCTCTCTCTTTCTCTCTCTCAAGATTATTTAATGGTGAACATTAAGGAGCATGCACACTTTTGTGATGTATGGCTGGACAAAAATAAATTCCTACTTTGACAACCAACAATTGTTTTTTGTCCGGGAGCACTATTATATGACAGACAATGTTATATAAAAGGTTTACCGAAGCTCTCGAATCTATGTGCAGCTCACTCTCTGTTGATCTGACTTTGTTATGATGGGTCCCACTGTAGAATGAGAATGCACCAAAGGTGTCCCAGACTGGGAGGTCTGAAATCCTAGTCATTCTATCCACCTCCTTTTTTCTAAAAGAAAGATTTTTGAGATGGATTAGAAAGAGGAGCCACCAGGGCACCAAAGGAAGATACATGAATGAGCGAACAGAGGAACAAGATGAAAATGAGATGAAATATGGAAAGCATCTTGAAGCCCCTGTTTGAGAGGAAAAAACAACTTATTCACCAACCAGCATGAATGAGACACTTCTGCCAAGCCCTTGAAAAGATGGATTTGGAAATCCCTCTAAACTTCTTCAATGTTGTAGCCCATGAAAGGTCTTGCATTTGACATGGAGAGCTACCAGTGAGGACAAGTCCAGTTTGTCTCAGAAGATGCAATTATTCTATCCTCTTCAAATGACCAAGGAACATTCTTGATCCCCATCATCTAGATGATTGCACATTTGTATGAGTCACAGAAGAAAAATCCAGAGTGACATATCATATCAAGTGAGCCGGGCATTACATCTTTGCCTGCTTCTATTGAATGTGAACATTTTCGTTTTTCCCCATATCCATTATGTATACCCAATTCATTAAGGGTTTGGATCTTTATGTCTAGTGAATTAAGGTATGTAAAAACATTGTGGCTTCACCATATCAGGAGCCTGAATCTTCATATCACGGGGCCCTAGTGGGAAATTGGTAGTTCTATAAAAATGCTCTTGCTATGGTGTAAAGTCTTCACAATTTCATAGTTTTCCCAATCAAATCTAGCTATATCCAGGGTCTTATGTTATTGGAGATGTACATAGGATTTTCTAGCTATTTTAATGCAGGATAACCTGCAAAGTATGAGATGCAGGCCACAAAATAATGGAGACCCACAAGCAGTTTGGAGATTTAGATGGACTTAAGTTGAAGAGTAAGGCTTTGAGGGGTAAGAAACTATGGGAAAGGGGTTACAGATGCGTGCATCTAGTGTTTTACCCAACGCCCTTGTACTCGGAAAGAGGTGGGGGTCTTGGGGTTCTTCGTCATAAAAAAAGAAAAGAGAAAGGGGTTACGGATTGTTGCTGGTCTGGAGTAGGGCTGGTTTAAGAGTTGGTTCAGAATTAAAGGGTGGCTTGAGGATGGATGAGTAGGTGGGATAATTTGCCTAGGATTTAGAACCTAGGTGATCCTTGGAGTCAATGCTAAGGATTAGGAGTTGGCACCTTATATTGGGGTTAGAGTCATCACCGACAAAAACGAAAGCTCAAAGCTTCAAAACAAATTTCATTTGCAACTTTCTGAATTGTGTGTCATCATCATCAAAGCCATTTATCCCATCAATTTGGGATTGGCATTTGCTTTTGGATTTATATATATATATATATATATATATATATATATATATTTGTCTATGGGCTAACTTCCTATCTGACGTTGTTTGTAACGCCCCGCCCTTTTTCACTCGCTTTTTGCTGTAAATTCAGAGTATGTTTTTTTTTTTTTTATATATCAGAGTAGAGTGATAAAGCGCAGGACGTCACGACGCGAGTTAAGTCCGAACTTCCAAAGTCCGACCCTTAACTAGCCAACTCTATGTGTGCATGGACCAAGTCCACGAAAATGGTTCACACATAGCAATACAAAATTGCGGAATATTAACATCAAAATTGCGGAATCATAATAGAACCAAGTTCTATTCCATTGAGATAACAAAGTACGTCAAGTCCTTAATCATCATTCAAATACCATAATTATCAATATTAACATCCATCCATCTAAGTTATTACATTTCGAAATCTATATACTCAAATACAAGTCCATGAGTAACTTTTATTAAAATAGTAAACTAAATCATCCAAGCTCCCATGCCTGGCCCGCCTTGCGTCATCGTTCCCCTGTTTTCCTGTATCATCAACTAGGGTAGAAGTGGGGTGTTAGAACAACGCGCCCAGTAAGTATTCCAGTTACGGCTAACATATGGTTAGTACAAAACATATAATATAACATAATATCCAAAACTATATAAAACCATGCCATGCAATGATGACAAATGCAATGAGTCCCACCCATCACATGTACATAAAAGTACCCACCACATAGGTCTTCCGAACGCACCGGCAGAGTGTGGACCCTCCGGATTCTTCCTGATGGAAAATCACATCAAGGTACCGCACATAGGTTTTTCGGACGCCCCGACGGAGTGTGACCCCTCCGGTTACAAATCCTCCATCCCATGCCATGCATGAGATGCCAATGAAACACATGCTATTTTATAACATAAACATAGCATTAAAAATCAACTTTGAAAACATATCCAACACATGCTATTTATACAAATAAACATAGCATTTAAAATTCAATATAAAGCATATCCTTTAAAACATAATTTCATCAAAATAAGATAAATCAAATGTACATAAACTCATGGTTTCAAAGAGGTGGAATCCTACCAAAGACCGCTAACGTGTGCTTGCGTCTTTCGTCCAAGAATCGATCACCAATCGCGCACCGCTTGCGAGATCCCGTTACCTTATAATATAATATTAAATCAAAATCAAGTCCCACTTGATTTACAACATTTAAAGTCCATTAACCAAACTTGTAGGGTTCGGCCATACACCATGGCCGAGCCTCACCCTTTTTGTTCATTTATTCCATTAATTACCAAAATGACATTGGTCTAAACCTTAGTTAATATTCTATTTATTTTAATCCAAAATACATAACCCTAGGTCCGCCAAACAATTCCCATGTTTAGGTCCAAATACATAGATCCTAAACATCTAAGTTCTCCAAATAATTCCTCATGGGGTTCGGCCATACACCATGGTCGAACCCATGATCCTACACTTTCATTTATATTTACAACAATGCCATCCATGGCTAACATAGCCCGTAGTCCAATAATATAATTGATAAACATTAATTGGTATACTCCGATTAATATTTAATCAATCACTTATGTTAAGTCCATGACCAATCCATGTTAGAGCTCCATTAATGATCCATTAACCTAAGCATATCAAGTCCATAAAATCCATAATCATTTATTGCATTCGCCAATTGGTCCACCATTCATTTAAATATTAAGCCCATAAAGAACCTCATGGGGTTCAGCCATACACCATGGCTGAACCCATGACCTTTCATTTTAACCTTTAATTACCACTTTGCCATTATAAGAAAATCCATAAATAGCAAGTCCATAATAAGAAGGTCCATAAATAGAAAGTCCATAATTAGAAACTTTTCTAATTTAATCCCCATCTTTTCAAAAACAATCCATTCTTTCCATTCTTAGATCCTTTCTAAATTAAACTCCACCTTCCATTTAAAAATATTTATAAACATAAATTTATAGAAATTGATTCATGGAGTTCGGCCATGCACATGGCCGAACCCATGATGTCCAACTTTCTAATCATATTACTTCCCATAAGAGATGCTTTCCAATTTGGCAACCTCCTTCCAAAATTAGATAGTTTCCTAAATTAGAAGCCATCTTTCCATAATTGGATGCTTTCCAAATTTAGCAATCTCCTTCCAAAATTAGATAGTTTCCTAAATTAGAAACCATCTTTCTATAATTGGATGCTTTCCAAATTTAGCAACCAAAATCCATCTACCATTCCAAAACAACCCCATGGGGTTCGGCCATACACCATGGCCGAACCCTATGGTTCATGATCTTGACCATTAATTTAAATCCATTAAATTTTATCAATATCCTTTCCATGGGGTTCGGCCATGTATGGTTCATCTTATTCCATGGTTTTCCAACCAAAGAACCCATGACTTAAACCATGACTTTCCATGGTTTTTGTTCCTTCAAATATAATCTATAACCTTCCATTTAAAATCACCAAAAACATCCATTAAAACAACATGAATTTATCAACCGATACCCACAATTTTTTCCTCATTAACAATCCATACATTAACCATATTTTCTTTCATGGGGTTCTGCCATGCATTGTGGCCGAACCCTATGGTTCATGCTTCCATTAAAACGCCATAATCATCTCTCAAACTTCTTCCATGGGGTTCGGCCAAACACCATGGCCGAACCCTATGGTTCTTTTATTTCAAAAATATAAAATCAAACTACTAACCGTTTACGCGACTCCTTCGGTTGTTCTTTGCTCTTCCAATCATTTTCCTTCTTAATCTTTTCCTCTTGCTGGCTGCCTTCTTCTTCTCCTTGCTCTTTGGCGAGAATGAGAGAGATAGAGAGAGAGTTCAGCTATGAAGGTGTAAAACCGTGAGCCCCTCTATGTCTCCCCTTTTATCACTCCTCTTGATCCAAAACTAGAAGGTGCTAAGATAGCCAACCCCCTTAAAGCCGTGCGCCCTTGCTATGTAATTGGGACTTGCCGACCTTGGCTTCCCATATTTAGAATGTGCTTAAGATAAACCATGCTCCATTGCCGTGTGCCCTTCTGTTTAATTTAGACACTTCTTTTTATTTAATTTAAGACTATATGCATACCCTTTTTAAAAGATCCCATGCGCCTATCATAGATATGAAATATCTTTATACACGGCCTAAGTATCTTTCTTGGATATGCACATCTAAAATTCGACCATGCACTATTTATTTAATATTGCATTATTAATTAAATTCAACACCATTTAATTTTTATTGAAACTAATTCCAGAAACCGTTGGGTCCTAATTGGACCAATGACCCAACTCTTTGTCCAATTAGAATCCATAACTAATATTCACAAATTAAATGGATAATTTTCATACAAAATAATAAATTGAAAATCCGAGGTGTTACACTGTTAGGACTTGAATCTACAACCTTGAGGTTGCAATAATGAGAACTTACCAACAATGCTACAGGTTCTTGTTGAACTATTAATATAACGTGATTGGACATTTATTTGGACTAGTTAAGAGAAAGAGGGTGAATGCATCATAATTCAAATTTGAGTTTAAATTTGAATTCAAACTAAAACTAATTACAATGGAGGAACTAATTATATCCTAATTGAAGTTTAAATTCAAACTAAAACTATTTAAGACCATTTATTGCACCAGAATTGAATTTAGAGTTCAAATTTTATTGCTCTACATGTGATTTGAATCAAACTTTACTACATCGCAATAATTCTCCAAAAGCCAAATACTATGGTGGGTGTCAGTGTTGTTTGTTGGCTTACATCAGTTTTGGACCTCTTTTTTATGATCTTTTAAGCCTTTTGAATCTACATTGTGTTGGCAACGCATGATTGGTCAAAGATGATTGATAACTAATATGGTTTTTTGGCACCTTTCAACAAAAAGGAAAAAAAAACTAACATTAGTTTTTCCAATATGTTTTATTACTTCTTTTTACTTTATGTGAAATAAATAATGACAAATAATGTTTTCTTGCTTTAGGGGGATGCACCCAATGAACATGCTACCGGTGCCAGTTTGAGTATAGGAGGTGTAGACACTGAATTAAATGAGATTCGTCGCTTTGAAATTTTAAGGAATGAGCTCATTGAACTTGAAAAACGAGTTCAGAGAAGTACTGATGAAACTCAAATTGAGGAGGTATATCTTGAGCTCTTTGTAATCTTTTCTTGTAATATTAAACTTTTAACTACTTTGAAAGTTTGTGCTTTTTACAACTTGCCTATTGTACCTATGCACTTAAGCTATAACATTCGATCTTTTCTCCCATGAATTTGCATTTGATTTTCCTCATCTTTCTGTTCCCATATTTTATAGATATTTTCCCTTAAGGCGAAGACTGCAAGTTACTGTCTGGCCAAATTGTGTCCACCAAGGCCCTACCCATCCACCTAGTCCCCACGCTACCCACCTACCTCCTTTGAAGATCCTTGCCCAATTTTACCCTATCTTAAATTACACTTACCATTGTATTGAACTTGACACCATTAATGTTTGAGGCCTTAAAAAATGACTTTGTTGATCCAATCAAGATGATTTTCAACAAGCTCCATGCCCAAGGTTGGATCTTTTCAAAGAACCCATCCTTTCCATCCTATGTGCACCCCACATGGGGATGTGCATGAGTGGCCTCATGTAAATGGTTGTAGGGGATAAATGCAATACACACACACAACATCAACATTGTTGTCAGCATCGCCATCATTGTCATCATGAAATCTAAAAAATCATGTTTTTCGCCACTTGGCAATCTATAGTGTCCTTTCTTACCACATTAATCTAGATCTGTATTGGTCTCCCCCTTTTCCTAGTACTGTTTACTTTTACCACCCGCCCGCCCCCATCAACCCCACCTCAACACCAACAACCACCCCCCCCCCCCCCCCCTTTCTCTCTTTTTTCCTTTTTAGTGTATTGGGCCTGATTCTGGTCTGTCTTTTGTGTATATATTGCTGTCTTAAAAGACATTTCTCATTCTTCAAATGATGGGGGACGGTAGTTGACGTATTCATTCTAAAGAAGAAAGATTCAAAAAGGAGAATCTTTGAATTCGTCAAGATGATCGACAGATTACAAGCAGAGAGGGTTATCAGGGACCTTAATGCGACTATGCTTGAAGGCAGAAGATTGCAAGTGAATCCTGCCCATTTTGGAAGAAACCAGAAGCTTCTCCCTCCAAGAAAGGAAACTTCTACGAGTCAAGAAATAAAAAATGTACCTATTTTTAAGGGCACAGAAAAGGTGATAGACGGGAGAAGTTGGGCAGTTGTTGTGGGAGAAACCTCAAAGAATGAAGGCATAACAGGCAAGCAGGGATGCAACTGTTCAAATCCGGGCTCCAGTTTGATGGAACCGATGATTGGTGTAGAAGCAGAGAACGAGATAGAACGAGATAAAGAACTGGCTCTCTTGTTCTGTGGTGATGTGCCCTGTGGGGCGAATTTCTCAGGGAGATATCTTCAAGCTCCTCACTGCAGCTGGCTTTTCTGATCCCCAAATTTGTCTCATTGGTGACAACTGTTACCTTGTACCCATGAATTCACTGGAGGTGAAGCAGCTTGATGACTCTTCCCTGGCTCGAGGAAGAGTTCAGATTATGGGGAGATGGTGTCTAAATTGTTTCCAATACTCAAGGAGGGTGTGGGTCCACTGCTATGGTTTGCAATCCAAGGATGGACGGAGCAATTGATCAAACCCTTCAGAAGAAAGTTGGGTGAGGTGGTGGAGATAAACGAGCGGAATCTGTTGAGAAAGGACATCTCTGTGCTGAGGTGGTTGTTGGAAATCAGGTCATCCAACCATATACCGTTTGAAGTAGCTCTAAGCCTCAATGGAGAAGCTTTAAAGGTGTTAATCAGGGAAGTTTCGCCGACTGACTCCTCGCCGGAATAATCTTTCCATCCAGATTCCTCGTCGGAAACGAAATCTCTCCATCAAAAGAGGAGCCTTCCCTACTGTTGGAGCTGAATACACGTGGCACAGATGCAGCAGATGGCGTGGCCACGAATGGTGGCAAGGGGGACGACGTAGCAATGGAGGATAGGATTCCAGAGGCGGTGGAAGAGGAAAGGGCAGAGGCTGGTCTCATTGGGAAGGGACACAAATTTCAAAATAGGTCTTAGAGTAGTGATACTGCGGGGATCAGGTTTAAAGGTTTAGGACAGGTAACTTAGTGTAAGATGGGTTAATGAATATGGAAACCAAGGTCAATGGGAATTAAAATGGGTTAACGGTGATAAAGTGAAATTATAATGGTAAAGCAAAGTGGGACGGTGGTGACTTAAAAACGACTCTGAGTTGTAGGAAAATAATGTAATGGACTTTGATAGGCTGTTGGGTATTGTCTGGGTTTAGGTAACAGAGAACAATGGCATGGGATAGAGGGTAGGGATGTTGGGTGACTGGCTTATGAAGATGGAACTGAGAGGGTAAGAATGATGGGACCTGGTAGGTGTAGCGATGGATGCTGGGTTTATGGTGATGCAGGGATGATGTGTATGGCATTGGGAGAAAGATAAGAAGATGGAAAGGGGATAAAGATGGTTAAGAAGAAGGGGCGGCACTGCAACAACATGACAGCAAGAAACTCCGAGGATGTCATGAAACGCCGTCGGCAGCAGGAACCCTCAAAGGAAAAGAACACCGTCGACGGGTAAAATCTCTCAAGTCGATGAGGAAGAAGAAGAGGAGAAGAGAAACAGGGTAAAACCAAAAAATCGAATTTTATTCCATGATTAATTTTGTCAAAATACATTCACAAATCTAGAATTTTTAGAAAAACCTAACTCTAAAAATAGCAAATAAATCTAAAACGAAAATCAAACAAAATAAGAAAGAAATAAAGAAAGAAAGGTTGAAAAAAATAGAAATCACCAAAATGGAAGTCGGGTTGTTTCCTTCGTCGTCAGTGCAACTGAGGCTGAGAAGAGGAAACTCTGTTTTCTTCGTTGGTTTTGGGACCCCCATTCACACGTGCTGCGTCAGTAGGTAGCCCTCTTCAATGGCCGCACATGAGAAGAAACTCCTATATGCAGAGTGGTGGGCTTTTTTGACAAGTGAGCTGTCCAGGCCTGGCCCAGATAATCAGGCCTAAAAGCAGGTTTTGGATGGTGCTCAGAAGTTGGTCCGACTAAAAGTTGGGCCTGGCTGCCTGTCTAGCCAAAGTTCAATGGGCCACAACAACCCAGCCTAGGAGGTGTGCCTTTAACATTTAGTAAGGGCCTCTTCTGTAACGACCCTACTCCAACTTCTCAGTGTAATATTTTCCGCTTTGGGCCCACCATGCCCTCACGGTTTTGCTTTGGGCCCTGGACCACATGGCCAGGCCCAAAAGGCCTCACACATGGGTGAGGGGGGCTTCCCTCATATTACACCCAACCCACCCACCTCACTACCGATGTGGGACTTTCTTTGAGGTGGGTGGGGGTATTACATCTTCGTCCTTGGTTTGATCGTGGGCACCTCGCGGAAGGAGATAGGAAAAGCAACGGTGAAGCAGAAGCATTAGAGAATGGCGATGATGGAAAAGGAAGAACCCTACTTGCCGGACCTCCAGCGGGAGAAAAAGGACGAAGTTTTTGGCAGTAACAATGATGCAAAAGAGGGCGACGACTGTTTATCATTTGGAGGTAAAGGACGCGAAGGTCTGACGCCTGAGATGCTGCAATTACCTGGTAATCAAGCTGGTGCAGTTTAGTCAAGCTAGCCAGTCTCCAACACTGGTGCAGGAGAAGAAGATCGTCTTAGTTTCTCCAAGGGAAACTCAAGTATTCTAAGGAAGATGGTGAGGAAAGGAAATTCTGAAAAAAAAAAAAGGAAAGTGCTTGGCATCCAATTCAATGACAAGAATGAAGCAGAGGCAGCCGAGGTGGATAAAAGAGAGGGATAGACTTTCTTCCTCCTCATCAACATCTTCTAGAAGAGGATTTGCTCCAACCTTGCTCATGGGAAGAAGCAGATTTTTTAAGATCCATCAGTCATAGAAGAGGGATGGGAAGGAGTATGGGGGTCATAGTGTTTGCCAATGAAGATACTTGGAATGTTAGGGGTATTGGACTGAAGGAGAAAAGGAAGGGGAAAGGGGGGGCGGGGGGACATTAGATGTTTTATTAGAAAGCTTAAGCTGGACATCCTATTCATTCAAGAATCGAAAAAGGAGGAGCTATCATCAGCATTGGTCAGAGAAATGTGAGGCAGAAATGAGGTAGAATTCTTTTTAAAGCCATCGGAAGGAGGTATATTTGTAGAAAGTAATAATAGGAAAAAGGAGAAAAAAAAAGAGGAAAATATTTTGGAGAAGAATTCTCTCTGTGTATTGTATAGTGTCTAAACTATAAAAGATTTCACGTATAAATAATAATCAGGGAGCCAATCATGGTGGCTAAAAATGGGAAGAAATAAAAGAATGATCAATTACAATAAATCTTACGATTATCGACATAAACTAAGTTAACTTTCCAAAATAAGACAATTTTGGTCAATTCTGTGCAGAAGTGGATCCCACATGATCAATTGTCCTGTAGTCGGCCCCACAACACTCCCCCTCAAACTGGTGTGAAGATGTCTAGTAAACCCAGCTTGCTCAAAGCGTGATCAAGTTGAGACCGAGAAACTACCTTACTAAGCATATCGCAAGTTAATCCTTTAACTGAAGATGAGGAGTGAAAATATGACTAGCAAATATGTGTTGTCAGAGGAATTGACAATCCACTTCAATGTGCTTAGTGCGTTATGAAACACAGGGTTTGAAGCGATGTTAATGGAAGCCTGATTGCAGAACATGATAAGAGATCAGCAGGAGCAATGCCCAACTCAGATAGAAACTGTTGAAGCCAAAGTAACTTTGCCGCAGTATTGGCCGTCTCACGATATTCCGCTTCAACACTAGAGGAACAACAACAATCTGTTTTTTACTGCGTCAAGAGACTAAATGAGAACCCAAGAAGACACAGTAGCCAGAGGTAGAGCGGCGATCATCAGGTGAGCTGGCTCAATCGTCGTCGGAGTACCCACGTACGGAGAAGGAAAGCTGGCGTACAAAAACAACTCCCAGCCAGGATGAGCCTTAAGATGCTGAAGAATACGAAAGATAATATGAAGATGGGTATCCCATGGAGCATGTATGAACTGGCTAACCACATCAACAACATATGATAAATCTGGCTGGGTGATAGTTAGGTAAATTACCAATCAATTTCTGATAAAAAACAGGAGTATCAAGAAGATTCCCTTCAGAAGTTGATAACTTTGTGTTGGCATCTAACGGAATATCATCAAGTTTGCATTCAGAATACCCGGCATCCTGTAGGAGATCGAGGTCATACTTTTGTTGAGTGAGAGAGAGAGAGAGAGAGAGACCGCGAGAAGAACGAACATCCTCAATGCCAAGAAAGTAACGTAGTAGCTCCAGAATTTTAATATCAAATGTGCATCGTAGATACTCTTTGAACGTAGAATGGTTGTATCATTATTACCAGTAAGGATATTATTATCAACATACACCACCAAAATCATCACAATAGAGTAGAGATGGTAGATAAATATGGAGTGATCCATCTGACACTGAGAAAAATCATATTGCAACAAAGCACTATTGAACTTATCAAACCAGGCATGTGGAGATTGCTTGAGGCCATAAAGAGTCTTCTTGAGTCTGTAGACAGACTTGGGCTCCCCCTGCTTGACAAACCCGAAGAGGGGAGCCCAAGTAGATTACCATATAGAAAGGCATTCTTCACATCTAGTTGATGAAGGGGTCAGTCATGAGTTGTGGCAATGGAAATCAATACGTGTAAAGACTCGCCCATCCAAGGGTAGACGGAGCCTCACTAAGTTAAAAATAATCGATCCAATATGGGAATATCCGTTCATGGCCTCATTTTTTTTTCAATAGATAATACCAATATTATTCCACAATAATTTGCATGGTTCACAAAATAATCAGAGCTGCGGAAAAATAATTTATACAAAGCCATGTTCGAATCAACTAATTTCCCACATCAGATATGTCATTTAACAGATATGAGATATGAAGCCAACCACAAAAAAAACCAAATAATAACTAATGAGAAGTAATAACTAATCTCACTGTCTCACACCCACTGCAAATATAGTCTCAAACCAAAATTTAAAACTTATTACAAATCCTCAAAAAGTCACTCTGTGTGTCGCCAATAAAATAAATTCAAAACCACATCTAATTATCTCTAAATTAGAAATTCAAATGATCTGAGACTTTATTGCTCTAGCAGCTCCAGAAAATCCTAAGCCTGCTTCTGAGCTTCACCTTATCTAACTCCAAAGGAAATCCTGAAATGTAATGGGGAATGAGCTCCAAACCCTGTGAAAGAAACAAACACAACCATGTAGCACATTCGAACAGGAATTCCCAAATAATTAAGGTAAACAAAAACACATGCAATTATATGAGAAATAATGCATGTAATGGAAAATGCCAATGATGATGCATGATCCTCAATCCCATGCCATCATCCAAACCACCAAAACCAATGTGCACATAAATGGTCCACAGACCAGGCCTGTCGGCCATAAGTTGACCGTCACAGCATACCATACGAACACTGGTTTGTCAAACGACACGACTACCTCTCAGTCACCAGTATAGGCATGTCCTGCAAGGCAACCCTAACTCGGCCATCAACTTAAGTCGATGGTCATAGAGGTCCCTCCTCTGGTCATCACTCAATCCAAAGACTTGACGTAACCGGTCCCCAATAGTCAATGGTCATAGAGGTCCATCCCCTCTGGTCGTCAACTTAGTCCAAGGAATCGACCCAATTGGTGATATGTTGGTCTCTAGCCCAAGAAGCCACCCACAAATCACAAGGCCATCTGCCCAAATATCTCCAACACCCACCCAACCGTGAATGCTCATGCATGATAACAAAAATATAATTCCATGCATGAATGCCATGACCAAAAATAATATGGAGATTCTTACATAAACATATGCCATAATGAACCATAAATTATCTCAAATAATTTAGCATGCCCAAAAATACTAAATTAAATCCAAAGCACATATATTCTCAAAAATAAACATGTGCATGCAACATGGTCCAAAACACAAGGCACATCAATACTCAACCAAGTATATTGCAAATCACCAAAATTCCAAACATAGTAATTTCACCTAAAATTCCAAATCATAGCATAGCCCAAATCCTTTACAAATTCGAATCCATATCATGGGATAAACAGGTAAAACCACAAGTCTGGGCAGACTGAGATACTCACTGGCTTAAACACTTTAGCATAATTTATTCCCCTTTAAATTTTGTGAGATGCACTAGGACTTTACCCATTTAAACTACAAATTCTTAGCCCTTTTTATCTAAACCCAATTTATGCATTCGAACATACCAAACATCAATTTCAAAGGGATTCCATAAAATCAGTAAACAACATGTATAAGGGTATTGATTCGCTCACATTGTATAAATAAAATATGTAAGTGTATTGCTTCCCAAAATCCAGGCTTCAACCACTAATTTTAAGTCCCAACTTTGCAGCAATTTATTTAAGGTTCCAAACCACTTAGGATAAATTCCTTTCCACCATTAAAATCAGATGAGTCCATCCTTTTAAATTCATAGGGTTCTGTCCCAACAATTACAGATCCAAAACACCAAGGTTTTCCACAATTGGTCTAAGTTTCCAAGAAAATCAAACAATGTCAAATTTCGTTCTTATTGCAGAATTTTCTGGGAATAACACACTTATCAATAGATTCTCATATTTTTACAGTAGATAGGTCTCTGAATGAGGATTCCAAAAATATCTCGTTTGGCCAAACGGATTTTCCTAGCCCAAGTTATACGTTTTACTCCAGCAGTAACACTGCCAAACAGATTGCAGTACTTAAATGAAATTTCGGCTTGCAAACCTAATTTGATCCATCAAATTAACTTCTTTCTTTCTCAATTTTTTACTGGAGATAGATCTCCCTGTTCCCTTGAAAATAGACACAAGTTTTGCATTGTATTATTTTCCATAGACCAAGTTTGATTTATTTGGTGAACTGAGCAAAACTGTATTACAGTCTCGAACCAGAAATTTGGTCCGACTTGCAGACCTGATTTGGGACATCAATTTACTCTTTTGCTCTCAAATTTCTACGGCAACTAGATCTATCTATCTAGTTTCCAGAAAATCAAATTTCGTTGAAAAATTTGATCGGGAGCCCTAGTTATGATTTTTCTCGCGACATCACACAGAAAGTGAGATTCTGGATCTGAAAATCAGTCTTGCAACATTTCACCATTACAGACATTGATTTAAAATTCCACAATTGAGTTCCGAAGATGTGGGATTAACCTATAAAGATATTGGATGGCTTAGAAATCAGAAAATTAGGTTCTCGATCCATGGAATCAAATTTACAACTTTAAATCCATAGAAGTAGAATTTTGGATCCAAATTCCACAGTTTATGGTCGAGTCTCACAACTCCAAAAATCAATTGGTGAAATCCCAATTTAAATCCAACTTTCTTATTATTGATTGATAGAAACTCTTTAAAGTCCGTCTTTTCCCACCATGGTCGAATTCTTGTAATCCTGACCATGGTCAGATCACAAATTCCAAATTATTGGCCTCTCTAGGTCCTTCTCTCTCTCTCTCTTTCTCTTTTCTTCTCCCTCTTTCTTCCTCTTTTTCCTCCCTTTCCATTTGAATTACATAAAGTTCCTCTATTTGTCGAATTTGAGAGAGAAGCATGGAGATAGAAGAAGGAATTTAAGAGAAGAGAAATAGAAGAAAACATTAAAGAGAAGGGAAGAATTGCACAAGTCTCTGATGTGTATTGCAATTCCTCTCTATCCGCTCTACCCTCTTGGGCTTGGAGATCTATGATCAAAGTTCGAGACTTGGTAAAAAAGGATGCTGTCTTCTCCATTGGGAATGGTTATGGCATCAATTTTTGGAGAGACCCATGGCTAAGACCTGGTTTCATCCTATTGGATCATCTTGGTGAAGGAGCTGTTCTCGACCTGGGTCTTGGTCGCAATTTACAGGTTAGTTCTTTCATAGCTGGGAATTGTTGGGTTCTACCTCCTCCTACTTCTAATGATCAATCCTTCAGCTGGGAACAAATCAAGAACATAATGCTTCCCATCTTCTCTACGTCTGATGTGCTTCTTTGGGCGGGGGATGATCATGGTAGGCTAACCATTGGGACAGCTACTCGTTGTTTGCAAAATCAACTACCTGCACCTTCTTTCCTCAATCAAATATGGTTCTCTGGTTGTCTCAAACAGCACTCCATTTACTTGTGGCTTTATCTCAACTCTGGACTGAAGACCAAACAACTGCTTATGGAGCGGGGCATTCCGGTTGATCCCATTTGT
Source organism: Chimonanthus praecox (assembly GCA_022113865.1). Classification (NCBI taxonomy): domain Eukaryota; kingdom Viridiplantae; phylum Streptophyta; class Magnoliopsida; order Laurales; family Calycanthaceae; genus Chimonanthus; species Chimonanthus praecox. Next base: position 13,834,311 of record CM039087.1, on the reverse strand, counting down.
ATCCTATGCAACTCTGCTATTGAATCCCATGAGCACTTGCTATTTTGCAATACTGTGAGGCAAATCTGGGTCCTCATCAAAAACAAATTTGGATATCAAAGCTCAATCAGTAGTATCCTGGATGACTCCATTGCCCTCTCAAACACGCGCTCTAGTCGTATTGAGAAGCTGGCGGCTATGCTATCTGTCCCTGCACTGGTTTGGCACACTTGGATTGAGAGAAACAACCGCATCTTCAACAATACTTTCAACTCTGAAGCTTCTATCTGTGTTGGTATTTTGGGTGATATCAGTAGTAGAATCAGTTTCTTACTTTCTAACGTCTATCTGCTTAGGATGAATGGCCCCTTCCGAATTGGGACCTCCCTCCTCCTGCTCCTGCTCTATGTTCTAATGTTTACTCTCACCAGTAGCATCAACAATCTCCTATCAAAGAGGGTACCCTTCAAATTGGTAGTTTTTCGCAAAACTCCGACAATCTGAATACGATTTTTTTTATAACAGCAGCAATCTGGGCAAAAGTGGTTTCTACTTCGCACCATTCCACCTTCCTGCAGCTAGGGACATCCTTCTCCTTTTCTGTCAAGATGCTCTCAGTTTTGTGTTGGGTAATGGCCTGCCTATATCTCATTTGCATTGCCTTAATTCCAGCCTTTTCAAGATGCTAACGAAGCCTTTTACTGCTGCCTGGGCTGTTCGTAATCACGTCAGTGCAATTCAGTCTTGTCTGGAAGGTTTAAATTGCTCTGTCTCTATGATTCCAATGGATCATCTTGACATCTTATTGGGGTACTGTAAGGTAAAGCATGTCATTTCCAGTTGCAACTTTGGATTATTCAACAGTTTCTTGGATTTCACCTAACCCGGGTTGTGGGTTCTTTTCATTTTTTGGCTATTTTGCATGCCTAAGGTGTGGGCTATGTGGGCTTTTGCCTTCTTAGGGATTCCTTGTCCTCTGTTTCGTTGTAATTTTTGGGAGTTCTCTTTTGAATGAGTACTTACCCAACATTCAAAAAAAAATTCCTCTCTATCCTCAATTTTATTTAACGGATTTTACCAAAACAATTTCAGAAACACTCATTTTCGAAAATTGCTTCATAAATAAATTTTATTTCTCATAATTTAATAGCCTGGGTTTCTAAATTTAAAAATTTCAAATATTTGTTTAAATAATTTAATTTAGAACATTTGGGTCCCACTGAGTGCTAAATTTGGAAAGTTTCCAAATTTGGCCCAACCTACCATTTTTTGTTTCCAAGTTAAAATTTGAAACATACTAATCAAATATTTTAATTTGACAGATGTGGGTCCCATCAGTACGCTAAATTGTTTCCAAATTTAGACACCCGCTATTTTTGGAACCCTGAGTCAAAATTTTGATTTTACTCCAAACATTCAATTCAAATAGGTGTGCAAAGTTTTGGGGGTCACAAATGTAGAATTTCATCAAATATAAAAATTTCAAACAAATTCAAGCAATAATCAGGCAATTTCATAAAAACACTAGTCACCCAATTAAACTCTAATTGGATCAAGATCTACTAATTTGGGTCGGGTTGTTACAATACGCGAAGAAATGTAATCTTGGCAACAAGGAAAAAGTTTCCTGATAGTCCACCCCATAAGTTTGCATGAAGCCTTTGGAAACCAGACGATCTTTATATCTGGCAATGGACCCGTCTGGAATTATGCTTCAAGACGAAGACCCATTTGCACCCAACTGAACTCTTTCCTGGAGGTAGAGGAACCATGTCCCAAGTATTGTTTCTTTTCAAGTGCTACTAATTACTCATCCATAGTTGCTCTCCAGGAGGGATCGCGAAGGGCAGTGTCAATCCTCTTTGGAATCTTAATGTTGTCCAGAGCTATAAGAAAACTATGATAGGAAGGAGAACATGATAGAACACAAAATGATCAAGGGGATAACTGGTACAAGTACAATTACCTTCCTGAAGCGCAATGAGAAGATCAGACTCAGCAGTAGTGGATGGATTTGAACCAAGGGCAGATGATTGGGTGGTGTCTGCGACAGGTGGAGGCCTTGGTTGCTTGTGTTGATACACCAGTGTGGCTTGGTAGTGCTAGAAGGACTAGTATCTGCAGGTAGAAGAGGGGGAAGAAGCAGATGGTGCTGAAAAATAGGGGACCTTCTCAAAAAAGGTCACATCCATGGATACATGTTATGCCAGTGAGGGGATCAAGACACTTGTAGATTTTATGGAAGGGTGAATGACCCAAAAAGACACATCGTATAGCTCGAGAGAGAGTTTATCACCAGAGAATTGATGAACAAAGCTTACAATCATGTAAGGGAAGAATGTGGATGGTTCTATGTGGGGATATAAGGCCAACAGGGGACTTTTCTAGTAACACTCTGGACGACATTCTGTTGATAAGGTAACACGAGGTTAAGACAACTTCAAGCCAATATGACTGGGGAATATGTATGGAAAAGTGAAGAGAAGGGCTACCTCAAGTAGGTGTCGGTTTTTCTGTTCAATTACACCATTTGTAGAGGTGTAGATGGATAAGAAAGTTGGGATTCGACACCATGGTCTTGCAAAAATTGAATAAAGGAATGTGACAAATATATATCTCCCCCCCCCCCCCCCCCACCCCCCAACCCCGGAATTGTCACTATGCAAAATTTGAATTTTACAGGCAAATTGAGTGTCAATGCATTAGTAAAATGTGCAGAAATGATCAAACACCTTAGATTTATGTTTCATCATATATAGCCATGTCATGTGAGAATGATCATTAATAAATGTATATGCACGTTTATTGATTAGAAAATGGAAAATTAGGTCTACTATGTTTACCATATTGGCAATGTTCACACTCAAAATGACTAAAAGATAAAGAATGAACAAACTTCTTCAAAACAGAGTTGGAAGGATGTCAAACCGGCAATGCCAAAACCACACATTGGGCGAGGACGAGGTCGAACAAGCTTCAGAGGAGAGCCAGTCCGTGGGTCGAGAAGGTATAAGCCTCCAACTTCACGACCACCACCAATCACCTGCCTCGTGATCAGATCCTGAAAGATACAATGAGAAGGAAAGAAAGTAGCTGAGCAATTGAAAGTTGTAGTGAGTGCAATAACAGATAACAAATTACAAAATAAATGGGGAACATGCAACACAGAGGAGAGATCAAAGGTCGAAGAGATAAGGATTGTCCCTTTGCCAGCAATAGTAGTAGAGGAGCCATTAGCTAATTTTACTTGACCACAAGAAACAAGAGAAAGGGAAGAGAAAATGTTTGACATACCATCCATTTGGTCTGTGGCCCCAGAACCGATTATCAAGAAGGAGATGAAACATGATTTGCAAAAGACTAGTACCTGAAGTGGAGGAGACAATATTAGAAACTTCGAAGGATCAAAGGCATTGAACTTGTTGCTATAACAAAGCAAGGCACTGGTCACTTTTCGAATCAGAAGAAGTACCAACAGGAGGAGCATCGGTGAGATAAGCTTTCTTTTGAAGACCATGAAGCTTGAAGCATGAGTCAACATAACGATTGGTCATCTTACAGTAGGTGCAGAACCTTGTATCTTTCTTCCGTGAGCCTTATTGTCGCGACGAGTGTCAGAAGATGGGTCCTTTCCATGGATGGAAGGAGCACCAGTAGGTGTAGGAGCTGGAAGAATGAGCAATGACCAAGGCAAAGCGTTTAGTCAGCAGAGAAGGAGTCATAACGAGACGACGACATTCATCACGAAGCAGGGCAGAATAAACCTCATCCAGAGAGGGAAGAGGAGGTTGTGCAAGTAGTTGAGCCCAGCTAGTAACTCTAAAGTTCGTCGTCGGTCAATATATTGCTAATGAAGAATAATATATGCAAAATCCTTAAATGTAATGGATTCAAGTTGATCCAGATCTAGCTAACATAACCACATCTTCGAGTAGTACTGACTAAGAATCAACTCCCCTGTCGGAGATGAGTAGTCATCTAAGATAACTAATAAATACGGGAGTAGATGTCCCCATCAGAATATAGAGCCTTAACTGTGTCCCAAACAACTTGGGCAGTGAGAAGAGTATAGATCAGACACCGGACATGATCTTCATAGAATGAAGAAGCCATGACTAGACCAAAGAGTGTTTGTGGCCCAGGTGGTATATGTAGAATCAATCGTAGCCAGGGCTTTGGCAATACCATCGATATAAGACGACAGTTTCTTTGTAGTCAAGAACATATTGGCAGAATGAGACCAATGAAAGTAGTTGGTCTCATTGAGCAATACCATTGTGATCCGACCAATCTGTGGAGAACCAGAAGAGGCCACGTCGTGAAGAGAAGATGAAGCCATGGGCACAATAAACCAATCCAGAAGTCCAAAGAAGAATCAACAGTTCTGATTGCAGCCACGCAGGAAAAAAAACACCTAAGAAGTGGGTCCCACCAAGCAATACCGAGAGCAGAAGCCAGGGAGATGTGGAAGCCAAGGTAAGGTGACACTAGCAGGTTGATTCCAAGCGGAAAAAAGGTCCAATGGTAGCAGATCCAACAAAGAAAGCCCAACAACAGGGTGTTCCTGCATCCCAGGCAACAACTGAAAATCCCAACTGGGTGTCCGAGCGCCAAAAACAAGGCAAGAGGCTGCAAAAACCCTTATAGATGAGAAGGGCATGTAGGGGTGGTTTGGTTGAAAACAAAGCTCAAGACCAACTGATGGAAACAGAAAACAAAAAACTAGGTTTTCTGGAACGGCATGGTCGTTGGAAGGAAAAACTTGCAGAGACCTAATGAAAAATGTGCAAAGCCGAGAATCAACCCTACGGATGGGTAGCCCTGTCAAAAACAGCAGGAGTAGAGGTTCCCGCTGGCAGAAGCTTCGCCGGAAAAACGATCGACAGCTGAGAAAAATCTGCAGGAAAAAAATAGCGAAGGTAAGGACGGAACAATAACCACGAAAAAGGGCCCCACCGTGGTTTGAAACCCTAAGGTATCCTTAAGCAAACATAGGGTGGCCAGTGGCGAAGGTGTCCTCCAAGCTTGAGCACGATCAGAGAGCGGAGGACACAGATCAAGCCAATCGGGGACGAAGGCACTGGTTAGGGTTGCATGAAGGAAACAAATCTGAGATAGCAGAAGTGGAAGAGCCGCTCCGAGAGCGGATCCAGAGATGATGCTGGATTCTAACGAGGAATAGTAAAACGGAATATCACTTCTTAAAAAAAATCAAAAATCGGTTATGGCTGATACCATGTAAAAAGTAATAATAGGAAAAAGGAGAAGAGAAAGAGGAGAATATTTTGGAGAAGAATTATCTGTCTGTATTATATATTGTGTCTAAACTGTAAAAGATTACAAGCATAAATAATAGTCAGGGAGTGAATCATGGTGGCTAAAAATGGAAAGAAATAAAAGAATGATCAATTACAATAAATCCTACGGTTAGCGACATAAATTAAGTTGACTTTCTAGAAGAAGATGATTTGGGTCAACTCTGTGCAAAAGTGGGTCCCACATGATCAATTGTCCTTTAGTGGGTCCCACAACAATATTTTCTATTAAAAATATAGGTGTTATGCCAATGATTTAGATATGGATGGTTCCAAAGTTGGTATTTAGGCTAGGCAGGATTAAAAAAAAAAAACTCATCTATTTGTCACCTTTGGGTAGTGTTGGGTGTAATCTAACTCCTGCCAAGAACTCTCGTTAGTGCAATACTAATACAGTTGAGTCATATAGTTGAAGAGATGCAATATCCTGATATCAACTAATAAATTTGAGCCAAATTATTTTGATCAAAATAGAGCATGGATTGTATCTGAGATTAGATTTAGTACCACATAGAGATTTGACTTATGTGGGGTTCCATGGAATTTAAAAACGTGACTAGATAATTATTGGCTTGCTGATCTTTATGTTTAGGATCACTATACTGGTTTAAAGTTTGTTCCTATGTAATCTAGTTTCTATTTGCCTCTAATGAACACTTGTATTCTTGAGACTGTTGTAAGTAATTATTTTCATCTAAAGTGAACATCTATGATCTCAAGGGATGGATCATCACATGTACAATATTTTGATTAACAAGTAGTATGACAATTTTCCAAGAGAAACCATAGATAAAAAGGAAGAAAGAAAAGGAAAAGAAGAAGAAATGAATATGAGAGTAGTCAAATCTATGGTTTGGATCACCTCACAATGAGAAACTACTGTAGGCCTTGAGGTCCTTGATTTTTTTTTAAAACTGCTATAAGTGGTTCTCTTAAGTGATGATATCTATGATCAGGCGTGATGGATGGAAGGCCAATCAGGAAAAGAATGGATGTTGGTGAGGTTGCACATCCAAAATCCAAAGTCTGGAAAAAATGAACATCTGAGATAAGAATTGGTTACTGTTTTTCCCAGTTTTGGCTAAAAGGAAGACTCATATTTTGATTAACCTGTAGTACCAAAAAAGAATCTGGAAATTTTCTTAATATTCTCAGGGATAAAAAACCATATATGGAAATATAGTCTTTGGCTCAGGTCTTTCTGAACAGGTGATCCCATCAATAAAATTGATCAATGGCTGAGATAAAGTAAAGGATAATCTTCAGATCTTGGTCAGACTGTAGGCCTCAAAGCATCAGACCACCGTCTAAGAAGTCTCTAATAAAAACCTGTCCTATTGGCTCACCTCTCTTTTCATGCATAAACACACACACCCCACCTCTGTCTCAGTGTTGGGTTTCGGGGGTGGGGATGGAGGAGGGGGATCAAGGGGTTGGGAAAGGCACTTCATTATGGTATACAGTGAAATGGGCCATGGGATGTGGATCAGGCCAACTCAGTCCATATCCAGTTGCTATCAGTTACTTCCTGATTAATTTCAGCCTTTACTTTTGCCTTTGTTGTAGGATATATGTTTGAACTTTCAATATGCCTTTTATGGAACAGCATCTACCGTTTTATGTAGTATATTGCGTACTGTACAGATGTGAGTTGACATTCCTTTTTTGCTTGTAATCGTGTCTATAAATGAGTGTCTTTGTAACCTAAATAATCAATCAATGTAATACGATTTTATTCTCCAAAACATTATTATTCTCTTCCTTCTTCCATTCGTTTCTTTTCCCATTTTATTTGACAATAGACTTTTCCTTCACCAAGTATTAACAATTGGTACTGTCTTCATGATCATGATTCGTTGCAGTCTTTGTAGTGCAAGGAAGAAAACTGAAGCTCCTAACATCATTTATTGCTTCTGTTACATAACATTGTATCATTTGGTCCTTGTTTTTTCTGAAAGAAATCATTACATTTAAACTGTTATGGTGATTGTGGCTGCTTTATTTGATGGCGTTTGGCTTTAACTGCAGATGTTTGGTGTATATTTTGATATTATCACTTTCTCTGGTTTTTCATTATCATGTATTTCTTGATGAAGCTGTATCTAATCTCTTTCAATTGTTTTTTTACTACACCTTAATTGTAATGATACTCTTTCAGGAAAATCTTAGGGATGACACTGCCAACTACACTGATGCTGCAGGAGATCATAGATTAGTTCAAGTACCAAAAAAGAAAAACATCATTGGAAAATCGATTGACAAGCTAAAAGAGACTACTACGGTGAGTTTTTTTTATTTTGTAGCCAGATATTGTTTGAACCACAGAGCGTCTTAATCCTGACATGAAAATATATAATATGACAATGCATGTACTGAAGAGCTTGTGGTGTGGGAAGCTTCTAGTAATCCAGACTGTCAAACTAATGGGGTCCACATGGATATTCCATTCAAGATATGAGTTGAAATTTGAAGGGATTTTTAAGGGAATGGTCCATCCATGGTTGAGCTATTGGATCTGTGATCGTGATCACTGAACTATGACACTAAATTGTGGCTCGGTTCAACTTGTTCATTCATGATTCCTGACTGTCCTTTATACACTCGAGGACGGTTTCTGCATACTTTCTTTTCAATAATATGTCAGGTTCCTAATGTAAAAATTATATTTTGAACTATGTGTGCATCAAATCTAATGTGCAATCATAGTTGCACTTATCACAAAAGTCTTCAGTGCATGGCCCTAAGCAGGCCATATTGCCCTTGATTGTTTCTTCATCGGCACCCACCTTTGCCAAGGCATTAAGTGATCCCTTTATATTGGATGGATTGTGTAAATTATTATTATTATTATTATTATTAAGAAAAAGCATTCTAAATTGATTTTGTGGTTTCTGTATGAGCAGGATGTTTGGCAAGGAACTCAGCTCTTAGCTATTGATGTGGCAGCAGCAGTGGGGCTGCTTAGAAGGTCAATAACTGGAGATGAATTGACAGATAAAGAAAAGAAAGCTCTTCGGAGAACTTTGACTGACCTGGCATCAGTAGTTCCCATTGGCATTCTTATGCTTCTTCCTGTGAGTCTTTTATTGTTGGAATTGTTTTTGTTGTTAACAATCTTTGAGTTCTATTTTATTTGTTTGTTCAAGTTGATGGTCACTTTTCACTCCATTTCATTATTGTCGTTATGGTTACAACTATTAGAATGAAAACAAGGAGAAAAGAAAAGAAACCAATGAAGGAAGAGGGAAGAACTGAGTGAGATAATTATCTTGTGTATTGTGTATCTTGTGTTTCTAACAAAAGAGGGTACATGTATATATAGAGTACAGGGAGCCAATCAAGGTGACGGAAAAATTCTTGAGTTTACCCTTACTCCCCCTATTTCACCAACCCGGGAGAAGGAAGCATGTAGAGTTCTTCTTTCAAGTCACCATGAAGAAAGGCATTCTTGACATCTAGCTGATGAAGAGACCACTGGTGGGTGGTAGCAATGGATATCAAGATCCAAACAAATGTGATTTTGGCCACAGGGAAGAAAGTCTCCTGATAATCAAACCCATGAGTGAGATCGGTCGTGCTGGTTATGGTGGGGTGATTACCAACGAGTTAGGGTCTATCTTGAGATCTTTCGTTGGCCCACTTCCTAATGGGACGGTAATAGAGGCGAAATTGTTTGCATAATGGCGGGGTATCTTGGAGCTAGAAAAGTTAGGCGTTTGAGGAAGCTTGGTGGAAGGAGACTCGGAGGTGGTGGTGGGTTGGATTGTGGGATCTCTTTGTCCTTTGCTTTATCTTGACAAAGTTGAGAGGATCCATCATTCTATTGCTTTTTTCGACTTTAAGATTGCCTAGGTTCAGGAGACTCTGAGGTGGTGGTGGGTTGGATGGTGGGATCTCTTTGTCCTTTGCTTTATCTTGACAAAGTTGAGAGGATCCATCGTTCTATTGCTTTTTTCGACTTAAGATTGCCTGGGTTCCTCGGTCAGCTAACTCAGCTGCAAATGTAATGGCCAAGCAGGGGCTCTCGTTGGAATCGGAACTTCTTAATTCTCTTATGTAATTGGGGGGTTGCCTTTTGTATTTCCCCTTGCTGGGTTATTATTCTTTAGCCTTGTTGTGTTCCTTTTTTTTTCTATCAATGAAGTTACCTTTCAAAAAAAAATCAAACCCATTTGTTTGTATAAAGCCTTTGGCAACCAATCTAGCTTTATATGGAGCAATTGAACCATCAGGATTAAGATTACTATAAAAATCCATTTGCAACCAACATGAGTTTCTCCTGGAGGAAGAGAAGCCATTTCCCATGTATGAATTTTTTTTTTTTTTCCTTCAATTGCCGCTTTCAAGGAAAGATCCTAAGAGTCATTTCAACTCTCTTAAGAATATGAGTGTTGTCTGGAGTAGTCAGGAAGTTGTAATAAGATGGAGAGACAAAATGATAGGACACAAATTGATCAATGCGATGGTCGGTACATTCACACTTACCTTTCCGGAGGGCAATAGGAAGTTTAGGCTCAGTAGGGGAAAGATCTGAGCCACTGGTAGATAGTTGTGCGGCGTCATGTTGAGCCGTGGGCTTATGCTTTCTTCTTTGATACACAAGAATAGGCTTGGATTTTTCAGGAGTAGCAACATCGTTTGTGAGAATAGGAAGAACTTCAGGAAATGTAGAATTAGAACTAGTTTGATAAAAATAGGTGACGCCCATGTAGGTGAGGCTAATCCCATGGATACACAAAATTGCCGCAAGCGTTTTGTAGCAGGTAAGTCCAGGGAGTGTCGAACCCAAGTACATCTAGTCTTTTTTTCTTCTTTTTTGAAACAGAAACATGAAAAGACGTCATTAAATAAGTACAAATACAATAACAGCCTTGTATACCTTGTATAGGAGAATTATACAAGGTCAAAGTACAATAGCTATGAGCTAGAATAGAATGTAAACATATAAGCATAACACTCCAAAATAAGAAAACACAACAAGGTTTAGATGAATGAGCTCCTCTCTAAACCCCATAACTCTGACCCAGAAGATCAAAATCAGAAAAATTGCAATGGCGACCGCCACTTCTGCACTCCAACCTTAGCTAAAAAGTCTGCGATTCTATTTGCAGACCGTGCAGTATGTGTGAAAATGATACCTCCATTCTTGCTCAGCCTCCTAATTTCCCTGATAATGTTAACCAGTTTCGAAGGAGGATTCTTCCTGCCACTAGCCCAGGTAATAGCATTTGATTCCATGATAATGTTAACCAGTGTCCCCTTCGATAATGAGATTACCATTCCCATACGCTATCCAAATGATAAGTTCTCTCCTAATAGCCCACAACTACTTCATTTGATTCCATGACCCCTATGGATTCTGAAAAGGTTAGTAGCATCCTTCCACTATCGTCATGTACCAAGTCCCTATCCCGGCCATACCAGGCTTGCCTCTCGATGTCTTGTCAACATTAAATTTATAGAAACCTAACCTCGACCTTCTACACACCACCTTGGGTTTTCTACTTCTTTTACTCCCCCTCCTACAACCTTCCAATGATAAATAGAAGCCTCTGTCGAGCAACTGGATAATTCTTTACAGATTGTGAGCCAACACACAAGATTTCATTTAGCCTTCTCAAAGACGTCCCTTCTGACCCCCAATTTCCTATAAAAAATTCTACAATTCCTCTCCTTCCATATTGACCAAAAAATCGCAGCTGGGATCAACTTCCAAGTCACTCCCCTCCTACATATGAATGGTCCCCCGGCTCATTCCACCATAACTTCCCCCATAGCATTGTCTAAGACCCAATGACATCCCATCAAATTGAGGAACAATCACCACAGGCCACCGTGAACTGACACCTATACATTAGATGATCCACCCATTCCTCCTCTCCACATAAGGTGCATAGGCTGAGGCTCCCTTTGGTAGGATTCCTCTTCTTCTCAACATGCATTTAACCGAAATTTTGCCTTCGATTGCAACACGCATAAAGACTTGGACCCTAGGAGGAATCTTATTATTCCATGCTAGGTGGCATGGTGGGGGAGGGTTTTGATCACTAGAGAAACTGTTTTTAGAATCAACTTAACCGAATAAACCCTTGAAGGATCATTGACCTAGACCCATTTATCATCCTCTTCCATACACAATCTTTGTATCTCCTAGCAATCTTTTTAGTGACTCAAGATATACCTCCTTAAAACCCCTTAAAGCCCTCCTAAAAGTATGGAAGAGGATGATAAATGGGTCTGGTATCTCCTAGCAGTCTTTTTAGTGGCTCAAGATGTACCTCCTCAAAACCCCTTAAAGCCGTCCTAAAAGGTATGGACCATTAAGGCTCACCATTGATCTCACTATAGTAGTCACACACTAAGGCATCCTTGTTTATCACTGCTCTAAATAGCCTAGGAAATACATTCCTAAGGGTCCTCTCCCACCCAATTGTCCTTCCAAAATAAGATCCTATTGCCTTTCCCACCAATAGTCTTAGTCCATCCTTAAAAATTGTCCCTATTCTTCCTTCCCCATTTCCCAACCTAGTAGTGGCTTTCACAACCGATGAACCCTCCCCAACAGTCCTATAACCTAATCTCCACCCACCATTGTCATCCTCCCCTTATCTAGCCACCAATTTTTTTCTCCATAGAGCTCCCTTTTCCAACGTAAACCTCCATAAGCACTTGCAAAGTAAAGCATGGTTCCTATTCCTAATGTTGTAAATCCCCAAGCCCCTCTTCTCCTTGAGGTTGGTGACCTCCTCCCATCTCACCAAATGTAATTATCTCCTCTCCCTTCCCGTCCCAAAGGAAGTCTCTTTCTAGCTTCTCCAGCTTCTTTGCTACATCCTTAGGCACCTCAAACTGGGACATGAAGTATGCGGGGATTGACCAAAACGAACTTAGTTAGGAGAATCTGTGGGGATTCAAATGAGATGGAGATCCTAGTATTAGGAGAGATTTGGCCAATGGGGTAGTATCTGTGATTGGAAAACTAGTGATAGAAAGGGATTTGGCAAATGTAATCAAATAGGCTAAGGGACTAAGGTGACCCCCTAGAGATTGATTACGACAATTAGGGATATTAGGGCTCTCGCTTCGGGACTTGATGTATCCTTCGCCCAAGTCAGCCGTACAACTAATGGTGTGGCAAATTTCTTTGCAATGAATGGATTCGACGATTCAGTCTTAGGCTCTTTCATCTTTGAGATAGGAAGAGTTCAAGTAGGATTGATACTCAGTCCATTTTTTTTTCTATAAGGATGTTTTGTATTTCTGTTTTTCTCATATTTGTTTTTCCAGGGTATTGTCCTTATAGACCCTCATTTTCCTTGATGTACTTGTATCTTTTATTTCTCTATTAATGTAAATCGTCTTTGTACCGTTAAGAAAAAATGTAATTCTTTCTCCAAGCGATCAGTCTTTTATCGACCCTTTCTATAACAGGTAGACCCAAATAAGAGGATGGTAATTTACCAATACCGTATCCACTCTTGCCAGCAATTCCACCTCCTGCACCGCTAATCCTACCCAAGTACCTCTAGAAGCTCACACCCGGGGGGGGGGGATGGAACATCCTTATTGAGTTGGGTCATACAGAGTTTCCCACTTGATTTCCTCAGGAAATTTATGAAATCAGTGATTCTAAAACATTTGTATAAACAAATTTTGTGCCCCCACAAGAAAAAGAAAAAAGAAAGAAAAACTCAAAAAATCTTTAGATCCATTTTATTCTAGATTTACCTCTCATTGTTTACATTGTAGTTATCAATTTTGCCTCACTTCAGCCGAAACAGGTCTGAAATAAAACACTCATGTAAATTTTCAGTCTCTATTTCTGTCGATTTCAATTGTTTCTCTCTGTTTGGGTTGAAATGGATGAAACAATTGTTTTTTGGCCAAAAAATATAATGTGATTCAGCCTGACAGATAAAAATTTATTTATTTTATTCTTACTTTAATCACTTTTTCTTCTTAGTTCATTAAGAAATATTAATTTACTTTTTCTAATTCTCTAATTTGATATAATTAATATTTTATTGTTTTCTACTTTATTTATTATTTTCTATTTTCCCTTATATTTCTAATTTCATAGTCTTAATGAATTTACTATTTTAATATTTTATTTCTAATCATTATGTCTCTATTATATTTGTTTCTTTTTTACTAAAATCTTCTTTTATACAGTTTTTAAAATTTTAATTTTTTTTCATTAGCATATTTTTTGTAATAAAATGCCGAAGCATTCTGTTTTAATGGCAAATCAAGATGGCCTCTAAACAGAATTGACATCTATGTTTTACACACTAACATTAGTCGCTAACTCATAATTTGCAGGTTACTGCAGTAGGCCATGCGGCAATGTTGGCTGCCATCCAAAGATATGTACCAGCACTGGTAAGTTGCATGTTCAAGCATCTTCATTAGCAGTTGATTTATCAAACCATCAAATTCCATTTGTTTGATTTCCCAATGCATGTGCTTGTAATGGTCAATTGCTTTTAGCAGATTCCCTCCACATATGCACCAGAGAGGCTAGATCTATTGAGACAACTTGAGAAAGTAAAAGAGTTGGAGACTGGAGAGCTGAGTCCTGATGGAAGTGAAGAGGCTGATATCTTGGGCAGAACCAGTACTGACAACTTATGACAACAGAGTGTAATTCTTCCATACCTTGCCTTAATTTGGAGTATTTTGTTGTCCATGTTATATGATTCTGATCAAAGGAATGATGCCCTTTTATACTTTACCCAACTTCACAACTGGGGCTGAACTGAGTTTAAGCACTACAATTTGGTACATGAATTCATTATATCCATTAGTCATCTTAGGACTAAAATATATAGTGGAAATAGGCAACTGTAACTGATGCGGAGCAGCAGATCCACATATGGATGTGAAGTTGTTAATATTTTTTTTTATTATTATTATTTATTTCTATTTTCGAATTGGTTGTAATTAGAAATTAGGATTTCCTATTTTGAGTTATTTTCATTTAAAGTTATTTTTAGGAGTTTCTTTATTTAAGAGTTGTATATCTTATAAAAGCCCTTTCTTGTAAGTATAATGATACGATTGAATGAATAAAAGTTTGAGAAAGTTTTTGCAAATACCAGTGAGTGGTGTGACTGATTTTTGGGAGTGATTCCTTGGCGTGAGGCCACCATACCTTCTTCTTCAGGTACTTCTCTTCATCTTCTCTCTCTCTCTTCTCTTCATCTCTTTTCTCCTTCTTCCCCAAAGTCAAGAACTGCCAGATCTGTAGCCGAGACCCCTTACCCTCCATCCTTACTGCCGTAACCCTCCCTGTCCCTTTCCACCATAGCCTAAACTCCATCCCACCACTTTCGCCCCTTCTAAAACCCATCCTACCATTTTCATACAGCCCTAAAACCCTTCCTATAGCCATTGCCAACTCTCTTGAACCCTTTCCCTAGCTTCCGCCATCCCTCCTCCTTTTCTTCCTCCATCACTAAGCTTTCACCCCTCCCCTGTGCCTTCTGTGCCACACGAATTGCATCTTTAGTTGCCGTAAGCCCTTTTTCCACATAGGCCATTATTTCAGACCATACCCATTTGACCATCTTATCCATTGTCCCTTTTTTTTTACTTATTTCATTTGCCATCAAATATCCAGTGACTCACTCAGTCATTTCTCATATCCCATTCATCTATTAATTAGTCTATTAGATTCCAAGGATACTTTGCATGATGGTTTATGACAAATTTTATATTAATTAATTGCAAATATTAATTTAAGTTCAATTTCAGCCCATTTTAGATTTAGGGAACCACATTTAGACATTTAGGGTTATCCTATACCTTGTCCTGCATCAAATTGGTGTCAGAGCAAAGTTGGGTTGTTTCTTTAAAAACCCACGGTCTTAGGTTCATCATATTTTCAAAAAAAAAATCAAGTCATTACATCACTGCATTCATTATATTTAGAGTTAAGTCACATCATTTAATGTGTCTTTCTGTGTATGCCCACACATAGTGGCCGAGAGTATCAACCCAATATGGACCTCACACCGTTTACCAAGATCTTAGATGATATAAATGCCCGCTTAGCCAACATGGAAACCAAAATAGAAGAACAGGCGACCAGAACCAATAACTGCTTCGATGAACTAAAGCTTTCCTTCAATCAAAATAATGACATGGAAGTTGGTGGTGGTAGAGGTCGAGGTCGAGGTCGAGTTGGTGACCGAGGGCGTGATGGAGGAAGAAATGGTCCCCACAACCATTATGTTTTTCATGACCCTCCCGACCCTGAGTCTGAAATCTAAAATAGTGAGAACTGTTAAAGTTGAGGCTCCGAGATTTGATGATCGACTTGACCCAAAGGCTTTTATTGACTGGTTGTCTCACATGGAACACTACTTTGAATGGTATAACATGTCAGAAGGGCATCGGATGAGACTTGCAAAAATGAAATTGTTGGGTCAAGCCAAACTTTTTTAGACTAATGTAGAGCGCCAAATTGAAAGAGCCGGAGGTGAGCCTATTTCTCATTGGGATGAAATGAAAGAAAAATACCCCCCTTTGACCTATAGAGAGATTATTGGACCAATGGCAAGCACTTCGTCAAGGAAACATGTCAGTTGCAGATTATATCGACAAGTTTGATGAGTACATGATGAGATGCAATATAAAGGAGGACCTTCTTGTAACTCCTTCTCGGTTTAGAATGGGTCTTCGCCCGGATCTCCAAAAGGAGTTGATTCCCCACAGTGTCAATACCTTGGAGGCAGGGGTGTAAATCCACCGTATCGGCCGAGATATCTCGAGTTTTAGCACCAAGATATCTCGGTCGATGTGCATTATATCGGCCGAATTAGCGAATATCGGCCGATACACTAATTTTTTTTAAAAAAATTAGGAGAGAGAGAGAGAGATTGGCTGAGATTTTGGCCGATATCCGAGATACCAAGATATCGGCCGAGACGCCGATATCTTGGTAAATCTGACTTTTTTACCCCTGCTTGGAGGAGATTTACCAGCGAGTGCAAGAGTTGGAGCGTTACCTGGAACCGAACCCTCTTAAACAGTTTGAATCTACTCCACGGGATACGGTGAGTCAAGCCAAGCCAGTTACCAGTGCTCCTTCCCAGAATAAGGATGTAAGTGCCAAAGGAGCCTCTGTTGCGAGCTCTTCCAAGAGTGTCCAAAAATGTTATAACTATCATGGTTATGGGCATTTTGCTCACGAGCTACTAAGAATCAGAATAAGGAAAGAGCCCTTGTGTTGAAAAAACAGTCCAATGAATAGACTGACCAGGACGTTGAAGATGAAATGATATATGAAGGAGTACATCCTGGTAGTGATGAGGGCATCAATAATTTCGATGAAGTTTGCATCTGCATTTGCACCACATACACATGCATTACATGCTGAAATTAAAAGTGAAATTAATACATGCAATGAACAATATGAGTTTGCTGCAGATTCTTATTGTAAGTTCCAGGATGTCAACGTGGGTGATTCTATGACGATCCACATGAAGCCTGAACGGTTCCCACAAGGAATCATACCAAGTTGCACATTTGTGGTGCGGAACCTTTCAAAGTCTTGAGGCAAGTTGGACCCAGTGTGTATTCCCCATCATACCCTAAACCTTTCCATGACCCAACAGCCTTACCATTCCGCCCCACCTCATATGAGCTTCATCCTGACCCACATACTGGCCTACCTAGTCCACTTCATAATCCTTGGCCTGAACCTACAAAGCCTTCCCTATCACCCAATAGAGTGTGTAGAGTTTATACTAGATGAGAAAGTGGTTCTCACACACCAGCCGAAGACAGAATTCACATGGTTGACAGCAGATGAACTTCAGCGACAGGATCCGACTCTTCTGGTGATATACCATAGCTTGTATCACCATAGTCGTATTCTTCTCATTTAGAGCATGTTGACCACAGTGACCAAATTTCAGATGTCTGAGCATCCTAGCGACGACAGAAGAAAGCCACTCCAACAACATTGTGGCTTGATGATGGCTCCATTTGATGACATTTGAAGACTGCACGTGCGAGTGAATGCATATTGAAGACCCCACATTGGGAAGACGTGTGCTGAGAAGATTGATGTCTTTTCATCTGTTTGAACTCGATGTCGAGTTCTTTTCAGATGGGTAGATTGATGAGGAGCACAGATCCACATACGACGAATGTGGTGTAGTTAATTTTTTATTATTATTATTATTTATTTCTATTTTCGAATTAGTTGCTATTAGAAATTAGGATTTCCTATTTTGAGTGAGTTTATTTTCGTTTTAAACTATTTTTAGGAGTTCCTTTATTTAAGAGTGGTATATCTTATAAAAGCCCTTTCTTGTAAGCATTATGATACGATTGAATTAATAAAAGTTTGAGAAAGTTTTTGCAAATACCAGTGAGTGGTGCGACTGATATTTGGGAGTGATTCCTTGGTGTGAGGCCACCATACCTTCTTCTTCAGGTACTTATCTTCATATTTTATCTCTCCTCTTCTTCTCTTATCTCCTTCTTCCCTAAAGTCAAGAACTGCCAGATCTGTAGTCGAGACCCTTTACCCTCCATCCTTACCGCCATAACCCTCCCTGTCCCTTTCCTCCATAGCCTAAACTCCATCCCACCACTTTCGCCCCCCTCTAAAACCCATCCCACCACTTTCGCCCCCCTAAAACCCATCCCACCATTTTCGTACAGCCCTAAATCCCTTCCCCTAGCCATTGCCAACTCTCTTAAACCCTTCCCCTAGCTTCTGCCATCCTCCTCCTTTCCTTCCTCCATCGCTAAGCTTTCACCCCTCCCCTCCCTGTGCCTTCCATGCCACACGAATTGCATCTTTAGTTGCCATAAGCCCTTTTTCCACATATGCCCTTATTTCAAACCATACCCATTTAACCCATCTTATCCATCATCCCCTTTTTTTTTTTTTGACTTATTTCATTTGCCATCAAATATCCAGTGACTCACTTGGTCATTTCTCATATCCCATTCATCTATTAATTAGTCTATTAGATTCCAAGGATACTTTACATGATGGTTTGTGACAAATTTTATATTAATTAATTGCAAATATTAGTTGAAATTTAATTTCAGACTATTTTAGATTTAGGGAACCACATTTAGGTATTTAGGGTTATCCTATACCTTGTCCTGCATTAGTAACCCATTCCAAAAATCCAGGTGGACCAAATTGGTCAGTTAGGGTCATCCAATGTGGTGTATTTGTTGAAAGCTCCCATCAAAGAGAGAGCCACACTACCTATCCATGGCGGACCAAATTGATCAGTTAGCACCATCTTATGTGGAGTATGTGTTGGTTAAAACTCCACAAGAGACCCACACCAGATATCCATGGCGGACCAAATTGATCGTTAGGGTCATCTAATGTGGAGTATTTGTTTCGGTTGAATACTCCCAGCAGAGGGAGGGGAGGGAGTGTAAACTAGGGCTTCATTCAAATTACAATTTGTGACATGTTACTTGGTGGATGAAACTACTCTTTGATTTTTAAATTTTTGGGGAACTTTTTTTGAAATGGGAATAAATGCAACTTGAACCTACAGCCTTAAGGTTTTACAATAAGCACTTGTCAGTTGTGCTATGAGCTCATCATTGTGTGTTTTTCTTTTAATTTATGTTGACCATTTTCTTTAAATACTCTTTTGACATGAGGGCTGCGTTTGGATGGGGGGTAAGTGTTACCCCGTTACCCCTTGTTACCCTTGTCCACTTACCCCGTTACCCCTTGTTACCCTTGTTTGGTAGCAAGGGGGTGAGGGTAAAAATTCAAATTTTTACTCCTCATCACCATTTTGAATACCCTCATGGGGCTTGGGGTATTCACTCTTGAATACCCCTCCTTACCCTCCATTTTGTTGTTTCATGAGATTTTTTTTTTTTTTGTGAGTACTTGGCTTTTATTTTATTTTTTAAAAGCACTCTATTATTTCCATTTGATAAATTTCATATCACCAAACAACAAATTATATTTTTTTATGAAGAGATATGTAGAATTTTTTATTCATTTATTTAAATTTAAAATAATAATAGTGGTTTTTTATACTTTTTTTTATTTTTTCAAGAAACCTTGCCCCTATTTACACCGTGCCTTCCTCTATTTTTTAATTATATATTATATAATTGGAAAATTAATAGATTTCAAATAATTAGCAATTTATTTTTTATATTATATAGATTTTCAACATAATGCATTTGAATGAGGGGTAAATTTTTACAAGGGTTACCCTAGGTTGGTAATTTTAAGTAGGGGTAACCTGACATATTAACAATTTCAGAATAATTAATAATTTTATTTAATCAATATAATATAAAAATAAAAATAAAAATACTAAAACGTATTTGTCAAAATGTCCTATTTTTAAAGGGTGATTCTGTCAAAATTTCGATAGGGTCTCAAAACTCTGAAAGAGTTTGAGCTTCATGGTAATCTGTTTCAGGGTAATTAACAATTTATTCTGTTACAAGTTTATTTTAAAAATGTGTCAACATTTTCAACATGATACATTTTGATGAGGGGCAAATTTTTACAGGAGTTATCCGGGGTTACCCTTAAATAGGGGTAACTGTAAGCAGGGGTAACCTGACTTATTAACAATTTTATGAGAATTAATAATATAAAAAATAAAAATAAAATTTTATTAAACATATTTGTCAAAATGTCCTATTTTTAAGGAGTTCAGCCTGTGACAATTTTTAATATTAATTTTATATTTGTTGTGATTTATTAAACTATTATAATAGTTTATTATATTATATATTTCATGTTACCAATAAACAAATTATATTTTTTTATGAAGAGATGTTGATATTTTTTTATTCATTTATTGGGATTTAAAGTAATAATATCTATTTTTTCCTTTATTTATTTTTTTACTGTTAGAATACAATGTTGATTTTAAATTATAGTTATAAAAAAGAATCTATAAAAATTAGATAATATTAGATTTACTTAATGAATATTATTTAATAATTATATTTTATAAAATTTCTCATAAAATTGTTAATATATCATGTTACCCCTGCTAATAGGTACCAAACAAGATTTGTTACCCTTAGGGTAAGTTCTTACTTTACCACTGTAATTACCAAAAAAGATAAAGGTAACCCCTTTTCAATAACCCCCCCCCCCCCATCCAAACGCAGCCGAGGAGAAAATTAAAAATAAGGTAAAGCAGAGGTTTTTTTGAGGTTTTAGGGCAGCCTAGATCTTCAGACAGTACAATCCAAAATTCAGATTGGTGTTAGCTGAAACTCGGATGCAATGTCTGAAATGTTCCATTACAATTAATCCATTATTTAATCACAGTGTTCTTTCTTGAATCTAAATTTTTTAAAGTAAATATTGTCGTCAATCCTCTATCTGGGGCGAGGAAACTGATCATTGAAAGTGACTCAGCAAATGCAGTTAAATGGATAACGGGAGTAAAACGACCACCAAGAGAGTTACAGCAGTATTTAGGGAGATACAAGCTCTACTCATTAGTCAAGAGGTGTCTTTCTCACAAATCAGTAGATCGGCCAATGGAGTTGCAGATTTTTTTTTTGTAAATACAGAATTGATTCACCACGTCATGGCGTTTTCACCTATGATTCAGCTCATGCTGCATTTATGCGTTGGGTGGGATTGATTTTTGTACTTTTGGAGACATTCTCTCTAGACATACTGTGTATAGTTTCTACTCTCTCGGAAGGGTTTACATCTCTTAAACCCTTCTATGGTTTCTTTGTTTTTCTTGATCTTGTACTTTCCTCTTTTTATTAATGAAATCGATCCTCTCTCTATATTTTCATACAGAAGTGCAGTGTGTATAGATGTGTCCATTTTGATACATCGATGATCATTACCATGGCTATGGCAGAATGTGTGTGTGTTATGTAGGGTAGTTATTACTTTAGAGATAATATAGCATTGGGTGTCTTTCCTCCGTAAATCTTTTATTTCTGATGTTAGTGATTCAGATGGTACTGACACTTCATTGGTATCTGACATAATGCCGCAGCCTATTTTGTGCCTATCAAAATGCATAATGCGATGAGCGACCAGCCATTCTGCTAATATCTATGATCTTCTTGGCCATATGGGGTAGATCTGCGGCTCCATTTTCATTCTAAATCTCTATTTTGATTTATGTACATCATAATTCTCTTAATCTGTCCTCATTTCATGCGTTGTTTTTTGTTCTGTAGCCTTTTGTTGGTGAAGGCCTAGAGAAGCTTATTCCATGTATCAGCTACTCCAGGAGAAAGGCATCAGAAAAAGGAACTGGGATCCGGGCTCCCAACGAATTGAAGGGTGTGAATATCTTTACCAGACTCTGTTAGATGTTTAGGAACTGTTCCCTTCTTGTTTTCAGAAATGATAAAGTTATTCCACACCTTGTTTAGCAATTGTAAGTAGTTTGTTACTGACCCTATTATAATCACATATTCCTCCATGATCCATCCTGCAAATTTTATTGTTGTCACAATCTTCTATTTATTCATAGCTGGAAAAGCTACATCAAAATGTCCTGCCAAATCAGGTCAACTCTAAGAGTTGGTTCGGCATTGATTGGCAATTTAGATGAGTATGGTCACATCCAGCGTGTAACTGTATGTTTTGTCCTCCTTTTCTTTATTTATCATAAACCGAAGCCAACGAATAAAGGAGTGAATCTCTGGTTGTTTTAGAATGAGTCTTTGATATTTGTGGGTATTTGAATTTCACACCTGGGTGTATGTAAATCCTACTTGTATAACTCAGTTTGGCTCTTCAGACTCTATCCAGCAGGTCTTTTGAGTTTTGTGAATCTGCCAAGTGGAACTTTTGGCTACTCTTGGTCCAACTTGCCTGGTAATCTTCCCAATCCATTCCTAATTCTAGGTTTTTGAACCATGATGTAGACTGTAGTTTCTAAACAACTGGAAACTCTTTTGAACAAAACATGTCAATTTTCATACATTTGAACTTCTACAGGCAAGTTGAGATGACTACATAGCTAAGAGAATTATTACCTAAGATGTATTGGAAAATAGCTCTGAATGAAGACGTTGGTCTTTTCTGGGTCTGAATTTGCAACAACCTGTTCAACGTTTGTAGAGACATTCTTTATTAACACACCCTTCACTTTCATTGTCATGTTTAGAGTGTCACCTTCCTGAAAATACCAGTCCCTGAAATGTAAATACCGTCCTCTGTTTAGAGAATTGCGACAGACAATTTACACATTTGAGACGAGCAATTAGAAATGAGAGCAAGCCTCCCAAAATAATTCATGCATTTTGATTTCTTTATCTTTGCTCCACCAGTGACTGATCTTTGAAAACTGGGAAAGCTGCACCAGCCCATTGCTGGGATGGCCAAAGAAGTTTGAATCATCTTTGAATTTCATGAGATGAGTTTGTGGGTGGGCAATCAAGTGGACCCTGTAGGAGAGAGACGAGCCTAGTGTTATGGGATTCCCATTCTTTTCATTGCTGCTAGACTGGTTCTAAATTGTCAATGCAAGCATACATTGTAATACCTTACTCCAGATTAGGCGTGTGTTAGTTTAATAATTCTGGTTTAACCAGTTAATCTCGAAGATTACAGTTAGGGCTTTGAGGAAAGCCCAAGTGTGGCTCAATTAGAGCTCCTCATCCAGCTGGAGGGGCATTTTGGTAATTTACCGTCTGATGTGATTATTTTTATAAATTAGGTTGTTATGTGAATATTATTGATTGATATTGTTCTCCTTAATAAAGGATTTGTATTTCTGATTTTAAAAATGAATTTATTTTCAGAAAATAATGTTTAAAATCCGCCCGTCAAAACTCCGAAAGGGAGTATTAATTATTTTAAAGGGTTTTCGAAATAAAATAAATTTTGAAACTAGTATTTTATAATAGATCATTTTAAGTATGGTTTAGTTAGTTCATTTCACCTCAAAATGAGATTTATAAATTGATTATTTTAACATTTGTTTATTTAAGTAAAAATTGGTAAATTATGATTTTTATTTAAATCATTGATTTTTATTAAGAGATAAATTCTAAATTTTTTATGGTGATCAAGATTTTCAAAACTCAGCCTATTTGTAAGATTGGATCTAGTTTTTGAGTTTTTAAAATAATACTTTTAGTTTTAAATTGGTTTTTATTGAAACTAGGAGCTAAAATGTAAAATCAGAAATAACAGAGGGCTGATTTGCAACCAGAACCCCGGCTACTGTAGTGGACGTAAGCTGCGCCTGTATGCAGCTGCATGCAAAAACAGGCCAAAAACCTATAAAACCAGCATTGGTTCAGCTGAATTACTCCCAGTAAAATCACTGCTTTTCTTTCTCTACCTCTCAAGCTCCCTGTTCTCTGTTTCAAAAACCAGAAACTTAGCCTCTGTTCTTCAGTTTTTCAGTAACCGAAGCTTAAAGGAAAGGATTTCCAAAATCCGGATTTTCAAACCAGGAACCTCAGCAAAGGTATCCTTTGCATGCCTTTTCAAATTTCAATATGTTTTGAATCAAATGAAACCGAATTTGACCCTGTTTTCTGTGAGAAAAACCGGTTTGAAGTTTTAAAAAAAACCATGGGTTTCATGAACCCGTGAGGATTTACTGTTAAAATCCGTTGGCCCAGTGAGCTTCCAAGCTCCAAACCATTCCCTATGGATAGAAGACTCCCAGAGGAGTCCATCAGACCAGACGGATGTGAAAACCGAGTCTGGGAGACCCTCTATTTCCGGATTCGTATTTTACTGTTGGTCTACCGTCGTGCAGACAGTGGAGGAAGACGACTCTCGGAATGATCAAGAGTCGGTCTTCGGAAGGTCCGAACCTTCAGACAGTCCGAGAGCTAACCCTCGGGCGTTCCGAGCTTCACCCGAAGCCCAGTTTGCCTGAGGCAGGCCTGACCCCTTCGGACGTACCGAGCCAAGCTCGGAAGGACCGAACTCACTCAGACGTTCCGAGACCTACCTTTGGACGTTCCGAGGCTTACAGACCCACCGAGACTTATTTTCGGATTTTAAATCGGTTCGAATAAACTTCGGACGGTCCGAGACCCGATCTTCGGACGATCCGAAGTCAGACCCATGTTCTGAGGTCAGTGACTAGATTAGGTATGGTTCGGATGATCCGAAGCCACTGTACCCGGTTCCGAGGTGATGTTTCGAGGGACCTAGTTTTTTTATGTTAAAATATTGTATGAATGTTGATGTCTAATTTTGCTTGATTATGGTTAATGATGTGTTATGATTAATACCCCCTTGATTAATTAAAAATGTACTAACCCCTTTTATCTTATTACTTATAGTATAAATACTATTTGTATCCACTTACAGGCCGACCCTATTGGTCGGGCACTAAGTGATTCACTTTCAGGCCGACACTATAGTCGGGCACTAGGTGACTTCGAGGTCTAAATCAAAATGTCAGGTCTGGTCCTATTCAGAAGACAACTGAGAAGTGATCCGAAGATCTAGATCTAACTCAATAAGTCAATCTGGTCAATGCCCAGAAGACAATATGAGTTTTGGACTGAGCTCCTTTCTATATTATTATATTGTGGATTATGATAATTTAAAAAAGATAGAAACCCAGTAAGAGACTTAATTCCATATACCTTGGATATTTTTTGGAAAACGTGAGATTTCGAAATACTACTTAAGTGTACGTATTTGTTATGTATATTGATTGTGCATTTGTGTGTTGTTTGAACAGAAATCGCATAAACCACACATCACGGTGAGGGAATTTAACTCTGCAAGATATGTAAACAGGTTTTATATGAGATGAGTCTTGGGCAATGGGTAGTTTCAGTTTTGAGGAACCCACTCATGTGCCTAGACATGATGCACTATGGTAAGAGTGCTTATGATGTTGATCGTATGAGTATGTAAGACTGCTTCCACGTACCTGGGCTATTGAACCAATATCGGCCATATGGGAGATGGTTTATGTCTACTGGACCATGGGTGGACCATGATGTCGTCAGTTGCTGACTTGAGGATGTCAGTATCGGCTAAGTCAGAGCCGGAGATGTACTTGCAATGATGAATTTTGACCGTGTCGGGACTTAATACTGGTCTTAGCATAGTCGGCAGGCGTTACGTTGGATGATAGCAGTAATTGATGATGTTGATGCTTTACATGAGATTGTGCTTATCTGTTATCAAGCATGTGATACTATTGAATTGTTGCTAACCTGTTATTTTACTTAAACTGCATTGTTATATTTCCTTCACTGGGCTAGTTAGCTCACCTCACTCACCTTTCAGGCGATGAACCTGAGAAGGAGGATCCTCTTTATCAGGCTTAAGATGGATAAGCTGAAGCGGTGTTTCGGGATCCTCTCTGAGGGGAATTTCCTTATCCTTTCTTGTTGATTCTTGGAATTAATTGCTTTTGTTAAGTACTGGATGTAGTACTTGGTCTTTATAAACATTATGTATTGAGACTAATATGTTGCTATAGTCATTTGTTATGATCTTGAATGATGAATCAATGGTTAGATTTGTTTGATCATGTTATGTGTTGATATTATTCTTATATCTATTCTTGTGGGGTAGACTTATGGTATGTGTTTGAGTCCACATGTTGGGAACATGTGTGACCTCTGGGCCTAACTGTTAATCCGGCCCAGTTAGAATGCTTGTGAGTTGGTTTAGTTTATCTTAAAAAAAAAAAAATCAGTCGTGTTCCGGACCCACCCTTCTGATCGAGACGTGACATGCATACCATTGATTCCTAATGATTCCTCCCAATTAAATTGTTTGCAAATACAGTACCCATCCATTTCTATTCCTTGCTAACATATCACTTGAGTTTTGTGTCTAGAGTCGTGGTAAACAATTAAAATGAGATGGATGAATATAAAATCAAGGGATCTAGGCGTCTGATAGGCCTAATATTCATTGGATCATCCTATCCCTTAAATATTAGGGCCCATCGTTAACAGAATATTAGAATGGTTTTAAATTCATGGGTATCGGATTTGTATTGGCCAAGAAGGATTTGATGCACCATCATTATCATTAACATTATAATCATCTTAAAGCCTTTGTTTCATCTATTGTGAATTAGCTTTATCAAATTGTTCTTTTTAAGTTAACCTTATCGATGATCGTATTCTCTACAACTCTAAATTTTACTTTATCATGTCTTAAATGTTTCAATTGATGCTGGTCTTCTCTTGTCTTGGCACCTTCTAATTGCAACCCATAGACTATTTGTCTTCTAACATTATTTCCTCATATGTTTTAATTGGTCAAGACTAAAATAGGTAATTGTATTTAAAAACTAACAGTTTGCCATGTTAATCCTTTTAGAACTAATTTTTTGCCAATGAACTATTTGTGTCGATGGATTAGTTTGAGAACTTGAGCTAAGGCATAAAGCTGTAATTCATCATAAATATAATCATGAACATTTGTAAATTAGTTGAGTTTTAAAAGGCTGTTTTAATGGCCATAGTAAGAAATTGAGGAAATTAAAAATAATTTAAATAGATCAAAATGTTGGAATTTTTAACATTTTTCGGTTGATTCAACCAAGGTAATGTTCATGGAACATACATTTAATTCATGTCAACCGTTACATCTTTTACAACAAATGCTCTAGAAATTGCTTCTACGTAGAAGTCTTCGCAATAGAAAAGGAACGAAGATAATGTCAGAATTCATAACGTCCCACAAGAGTAGAGAGGACGAAACCCCAAGGGATTCGAGAACCTATCTCATGAAGTGAGTCATAAGTTTGATCCTCACTTTACTCTAAACTGTCACTCTCCAATGTTATCTGGTGTGTGTGGGTAGAAAGACTTGCATATGGATTAATCGAGTGCTTTAAGAGACAAACACTTTAGTCAAGTTAAGTAGAACCTCATAGTTCTAAGTTGGTTAGACCATCAACTCGACATGTTAAAATTCATTTGTAGTGCTCAAGGTAACGACTACAATTGGAAAAGGTGCACAAGAAAAAAAGGAATAGATAAGTAGGACATCGTCTTCACAACTCCTCCAAATGCACATCTCAGGGGTAGAAATCTCGGTATCAGCCGATACGAGATATTGATCGATATTCAGATATCGGTCGATATATTTCTCGCTCCTTTTTTTTACAAAATCAACCAATATCGACTGATATCGACGATATATATCGGATATCGGCCAATATATAAAGGTTTTAAAAACCAATCGTATCGATTAATATTTACACCCCTGGCACCCCTTACCACTTCTATCGATTTTGTAGCCTCTATTGCGTCCTCAGCAATATCCTAAAAGCACTGCAAGGTAATTGCATATCTACAGATATTTTTTGAGTAGAAATGTGCTAACAAACGATTGGTCAAAGTATTGATTCATGTCTATTACCCATTTTGTAGAATGCTTTTAATGGAATCATCACTATATTCAATTGCTCAATTCTTACTCTTACAATCTAAATTTATGATTAATCTGTTTGAGATAATATTCAAATTCTAATAGAGAAAGATAATCTATTTAGTTCGTTATTGTCTTCAAACATTGCAGTTATCAAACTTACTCCAGAAAGACTGATAATAAAGGGTGTAAAACAGAAATGGTGGACAAATTGATCATTAGAAAAACAAAGAGAGGTCTGCGCTGGAATGACCATTTTAATGTAGTTTAACTGGTAATCTCCTATCTCAAGAAGCAGGAGGTTGTCAGGTTCAAGCCCCCATGATCTCACTTGGTGTGCCTTAAGGGCAGTGGGTATCATCCGTAGGAATTTTACTCTCATGTATACCAAAGTGGTTATCCTTGAGTACAATGTATAATTTATGAGTTTAATTATCTATCTAGATCATGGGCTATAGCATGTAGAGAATGGAAAAGATAAAATATTTATCACGAGCTCGCAACCCCTCTTTACAATGCAACACTAATAATCCTTTCCAATACACTAATCCTTTTCTAGAAATGATACCTCAACAAGTTTGTGATTCCATATTCCAAATTACAATCAAAAGTAGTTGCTAAATCTGTTAGAAATAATATGCGGAAAAACAACAGAAGAATCTACAACACGATAAATAAATAAAGCACATCATAATAAATTAATCTGGACATCAAGATTTACATGGTTTGACAAACATCTACCTACATCTAGAGAGTGTGTATCTTATTAAGAGAAAAGAATAAATCCCTTTAGTTTGAAACCGAAACTAAAATCCGGGTCCGAGAGCCTTAGACCCAGGGGTACGGATATCAGTCGATACGTATCATTCGGTTTTTAAGAGCCGAATAAAAATGGCCAATACGTATTGTATCGGCCATACAGGAATCATATCGGCTGATATGGCCGATATCTCACCGAATCATATCGATATTTTAAAAAAAAAATAAAAAATCAAAATGGTGAAGGGCTCTGGTAGGACGATATCGGCCCGATATCTGCCGATATTTACATTTTCAATTTTTTTTAAAAAAAAAACAGTTTCTTTTTCGGTTTTTTATATTTTTTAATTCAGAAAAAATAAAATAATAAAATAATACCGATATTTAAAAAAACAAAAATAGGAGAGAGAATCATATCGGCCGGGCCTTTTTTTCACCCTGCTTAGACGATTCTCTGTTGTATTCCACTCAAACAGACACTAAACGTCTGGGTCACTGAACTAGATTAGATGGTGCATGCTTGTAACCATTCTAAATGATGAGGACTAGAACGGTACACTTGTCCTATGATACAACATATGACTCCTAAGAGAACTTCTTCAATCATAAGACCCAATATGGTTTCATGTTGTCAAAAGGAATTGGCCATCTAATTTTGGGACATTACATGCATAACCGGTTACTTCAAGTATTTTGGGCCATTGAGGCCCACATTCTGTTGATCCCATTCATCACTTCATCGTTAGTCATGTGAAGGTGATCGTTATTGGAAAATGGTGTGAACATTATGGGGCATCCGAAGACGCGGACAAAATTTTTATTTTGATCTAGGCGGACTTATTAGCAAGTTTGGACCCTGAGCCGAAAGATGAAATTTTATTTTCGATCCAAACAAGTACTAAGTAATTTGACAAATTCGGAGTCAAAGTGGACGGATTTGATATTCATTGAGTTCATCTTAGACCCATTTAATTATCTGAACTTCTGCTACATTTCGAGATTGGGTATTCTTAATCCTACTTAGTCTATATCAGAACACTGGTGTTGTTGATAATAAGGGAGAACGGTATACCTTTTCACTATTAGATGATGACAAGTGGAAAAATAGATAAGTTTAGTGCTCTTTATCGTAAAAAACACCATGTTCTTACTATGTCCTTTTTAATTGTGTGCCGCTATCAGTACGCTCTTTTTATTAACCTTTGAACTCTTCTTGTTTAATAATTGACTGTGGGCTGGATCTGGCAGATTTTGACATGTTTTGAGGCCTTTGGCCCGCATAAAAGCCTCGTCTTCTGGGACACCGGCTAAAAGCTTGGGCCTCACGTACTACCGAAGTTGAACACAAGCAGACCCATTTGCAAAACACTGGCCTTTTTTTATCTTTTTTTTAGTGGCCATCAGACATTGAAATATTGGATTATGTGAACCTGCAAGTAGTTTTCAAATCTACTTTTTATTTTTTATTTTGTTAAAAGATGAGATTTTCAATGAAATGTGCATTATTATTATTGTTATTATTATTATTATATAGAAAATAGATTTTTAATCGAATGGTCATTTTCAAGGAAGGGTATTGATCAACGTGAATTGTACTGTCACACCTAAGTATGGGGCTGATAGTAACGGGTCCATTGGAATAATCTTTCTTTCAATATGTAATTAATCAAAATTTACCTTAGCAAATTCATCAAGGATTAAAAAATAATTAAAATAATATAATTTTGAGAGCTTTAAAAATATAGCTTATTCAATTCGATAATGTTGATTTTTGTTGGCATATTGAAGGAAAATTCATTCCAACAAATCTATCATCACTCCATTTAATAAGCTCTAGACCTAAATATATAAAATAATATATATGATTCAATGCACATATAAACATCTAACTAAGTTAGATATCCTACTCAGTTTCAAATATGTGATAGTTTTAAGGCTTAGACATGC
Source organism: Chimonanthus praecox (assembly GCA_022113865.1). Taxonomy (NCBI): domain Eukaryota; kingdom Viridiplantae; phylum Streptophyta; class Magnoliopsida; order Laurales; family Calycanthaceae; genus Chimonanthus; species Chimonanthus praecox. Next base: position 13,803,972 of record CM039087.1, on the reverse strand, counting down.
TTTACCATCTCATTTCTCTTCACACCACTACAGTGTTTAAAAATTGGACCAGTGTTTTGGTTGGACCTAAACCTGCAGTGCTGAGATCAGGCCAACCAGAATGGTCTGAAACTTCATTGTCAGTCAAACAGTGAAACATTGTTCAAACCAATTCCATGACATATTATTTTGTTTAGTTTTTTATTTTTTTTAACAAATACAATTTTGATAGTTTCAACTACATTTTAGTATTTTTTTTTTGAATTTACGTGTGGGAACGGTAGGATACCCAACATAAAATCTTTACAGGTGAGTCCACTAACCTTAAATACACCAAAGTTAAGCCATAGAGATTCAAATCCGTAACCTCCCACTTGAATAATGGTTGAACCACTTTGGATTTTGAATCCTAATCTAGCGCTATTAAATATTAATCCCAAAAAGAAAAATTAAAAATTAAAAATTTTTCTTTTTCTTTTTTGATAAAGAAGGTCCTCTAATTTATTGGATCTCTTTCAGAGTTGTGGCATAATATCATAATTAAACTTTAAAACTTATTTTCATAAATCATTTGCTCATTCAGTACTAACGATTCAAATATGCAGTATATTATTTTTTAAATTTATGTGTGAGAAACTGTGGGACACCCATCGTAAAACCCCGATAGGTGAGCCCACTACCGCTAAATCACACCAAAATTAAACCATAGAGTTCAAACCCGCAACCTCGAACCTCCTATATCTCATCTATGAAACAGTACCCACAACCAAATGTCCCAAAAAAACCCTAATACAGTAATGTCTGAATTGCTTCATGACTTTAATGTCTGGAGATTTTGGAAGGATTGGTACTTGCAAGCATGGCCTATTTATGTGGGACCCACTTGATTGAAGTGTGTCTATTAATTGTACAAATCCCACAATTGGTCCAATGAGTAGTCCCAATGTCCTTTGTTTTGTTTGAGTTTTTGATTTGTACTGAAAACATTGTACAGATAGCAAAAGGCAAAGCAATTGCTTCCAAAGTATAAATGTTTCATCATTTTAAGCCATTCTTGTAAGCCATCCAAATAACCAAACACTTTGCAACTTATGTACCATTTTAATAAATGTTTCCACTGCTGTTGTTTATGCTACACTCACTTTACAATCCATTTTTATTTTTTTATTTTTACTTTTTCATGTTTTTGGACCAACTATTCATCACCAATCAAAACTGTTGGTCTATTTCTCACCACCATAGTTTTAAAAATTTACCAAGTGAACTTAGAATCAATGCATCTCAATACGACCGCTTCTAATATGACTAAAGTTGTGATTAAATTTTTAAGGGATTGGTGCGACGGTTAAGAATCTATCTTTTGAAATAGAAATCTTGTGTTCGATTTACGCTCGACTCTAAAAGATTACTCCTATAGCTTTATCAAGTGTGTGTAGCTTGGAAGGTTTCCATATGTTCCTAAAGATTAGTTGAAATCGATTATAACAAAAATACAATTTAACCTTTGAAAGAATGTATATCATCATTTTAGATTTTTTTTTTTTTTTTTAAGTTGATAAAAATATCAACAGGTCATTAACATGTTATCTTGCATTTAAAAATGAAGGGTTATTTAGAAATGCAAAGGAACTAATTTCTATGTAGCTTTGATCATAAATGTGATTATTTTTTAAAGATAGAATAGGTGGGCCCATGGCCTAGCTCTAATCACGAGTCAATCCATGACTCAATCTATGACTTAACCAGACACATGATCATGAGTAGACTCATTTCAAATCCCAAGAGTTGGCCATACGCATGACTCATGACAAGACCTAAATCGACCCAAGACTTGGACCTATCAAGCCTAAGTCAATCACTGGCAAGTGGAAACCTGGTCTAACACCCATATTACATAATATTAATATTTTTTGAATAAAATATTGATTAAATTATTTATATAATGTATCTCTTGTCAAAGTTCTAGTGTGAATGAACTAATCAAAGCTTGAGCAGTCTCAATATAAATGAATTTTACTGAGAATTATTTCAAAGTCCTTATAGCATCAAATAGTAAAATTAGTAATTATTAAATTTAGCAAGAAAAGATTATAAATAAATATATATATAAACTTTGACTTGTGCAGCCTAGATTAAATAGATCAAATTCTCTTCTCACATCCATCTACCTCTAATAAATTGCATTTATATCCAGTTGGCACTAATTTTACTTTTAAAGTTCATAGATTCATTTCAATAAATTTTCTCTTTTAGATAAATATAAAATTTTACGGACCTTAAAAATATAGTTGCTCTTCTCATTAAAATTTCAATTCTCTCCATCTACGTACGCCTCATTGACCGTTTGAATTAAACATAATACAAAATCATTTTTGAGGAAGAGTTCTTTTCTATATATATTTATGTATGTATGTATTTTTGTATTTTTTAATTTTATCAAGTTATTGAATATACAACTGAATAAAATAAATGAAAAGTATTTGATTAAGAAATTATAAAATTTATAACATATTAATTAATACTGATAATTCAAGTAAACTTCAAGTACCTATGATTAAAAAGTAAATTTAAAGTGTCTCAAATCACATTATTTAAATTTTTTATTTCATCTAATCATTCATTGGTTCGGATGTAATTTTAGTTCGGATGGTTATCTCTCATTTCAAGAAGTCAGAAGTGTCAAGTTGGTGATGTCTTCAACGGTAAAACTACCACACGTGGGGGATTTTAGTAAAATTTTTGAATAAAAATTTTCACACGTAAATAAAAAAATAAAAAGTTAAATTAATATAAATTTTATATTGCGGTTCATTTATTAGAGTCAGATAAAGTAGATTGATGTCTCTCGTCTGGAGAACATCAAAATCATAATTGATTGACTTTCCATCTAATTAAAAAATCCAAATATGTATAGTATTAATACATTGCCACATCAATCGTTTCAAATGCCTAATTAACACAACTTGACTGATTCCAAACTATAATTGACTTTACCTACGAATCAGTATCTTTAGTCATGGTTGCATTTACTTTCAGGAGTGGACATATGTGGTCTTCCAGTTGAATTTAGAAGAAAATTAGAAAAATTAATAATATAATTATTAAAATTATAAAATATAACTATATTTTATATCTCAACTCGTTGTCTCTCACTTCATAAAGTAGAAGGTTCTAAGCTTGAGCCTCTATGGTTTAATTTTAGTGTGTCTTAGAGTAGTGGGTTCATCCATGGGAGTTTTAGTAGAACTATGTCTGATTTTTTCACACATTAATTCAAAAATAAAATATATTTATATTTATATTATTTTTTATTTTATTATGATAAATTAATAATATTTTAAAAATAAAAGAAACTATTATCTTTGACAATAAAAAAATAATTACAAATTGTCTTTTTTACAATTATCATCATATGAATGATAAAAAAAGTACACTGTTTAAGTTATTCTCTAATTAAATTCATTATAAATTATATAATATATCACTTTGTCATTTATCATATTTCTTTTCATTTTTTTTCTTTTACATTTTCATTGGTACTCTCTTTAGTATATTCAATTTTTACTTTTTCAACTGAAATTCCGTTACTAGAACAATGCAAGACCTAAAGGGGGGTTCAATAATTCTAATCCGATTTATTTTCCTTTTTAAAATAAATCAATTTAACAATATATGCAACGGAATAAACGTGTGTGTAAATGATATACAAAAGAATCAAACCATCAAAGCAAACCAAATGCACAATGATATATAGTGGTTCAGTTCAACTAAACCTACATCCACTGTTGGACTCACCCTCTATAGGGTTATCTCAAATCCACTATGCATGAGAGTCATACTCAAACATTACAACCTAATTTTGAAAGGCTCGACCGCCCTGGTCTAATCATTGACACATGTTTTTTAAGGTGGTTCAATCACACTGATCTAATCCACCGTACAATGATAAACAAAGGACACTTGTCTTGGGCCTCAACAATTCTTCAAAATGTGTGTTATTCTTATAGATGTCTCTGCGCCTTCTTCCTTTAGATCAAGTTCATCTTTATTGAGTCTTGGAAACAGCGGAACATAGGTACTAGGACATGGATATGACTGATTTTGGGTCTTAGAGAAACATCTTCATCTTCATCATTAATGAACTATTGAATACATGATTATATCCTTGTTAAAGGATAATGAAGATGGAGTGATGAGGGGCTGAAAGGTCCCTGATAGTTGTTCTGTATTTTCCAATGTTCAAGACACCTTTTTGAATTCAGCCAGCCATACATTTATAGAACTGTCTTGAAACAGTTAAGTCTCGAAGTCTGCAGATTTCCTTCGAGGCCTCGAACCTGTATTTGGAAGTACAGTTCACTTAATTTCTAGATTTCAAACAGTTACTTCTAATGATTTTGTAACACCCCACCCACATAGGGGAGTGGGAAAAAGTCCCACATCGCCCATGAGGTGGAGGGGGTGTGGGGTTATAAGAGGGTGCTCCCATCTCTTTAGCACAAGGCCTTTTGGGCCTGGTCTTATGGGTTAGGCCTAATGCAAAGCTGTGCGGGCTGTCCCACGTGGGATCCAAAGCGGACAATATTGTGCTGAAGGGACGGGTTGTTACAAATTTTTAATCAATGGCCAACTCATTAATTGGCCACATGTCCGTGATTGCCAATTAGAATATTTAACTACTAAGTCATGAGGTAGCAAAAATGATTTCTCAATAATCCTTTATGGAGACTTTCCAAATATGTATTAGATTGCCACCCACGATGCTTAGCTTCAAAAGATTTGTACTGATTTTTCATAATCTCATCAAATTCATAGGAGCTTTCTAGGATCTCCATATTTCCATAAGGTTTCCAATCATGATGAAGCATAGGATCTTTTGAAATTAAAATGAGACATTCCCTCTTTTCAGTTTGTCTTACCATATCTTGTAAGATGTTTGGGTCAAAGGACACATGGTCTTGCGGTCCCATGCTGAAAATACAGCTGTCATATATTTTCACTCAGATAAGGGTAGTCTTTGAAGCCTCGACAAAATGTTTGAGGACTCGAGGCTGAAAGTCAAACATTTTCCAGTTAACTATTGACTTCTAAGGTAATTAGGTTTAGCCTAAAGTCCACTAAAATTCACTTACCTGTATGCCAATCACATGTTCGGTGTGAATTCTTCAACGCAGAGTAGATCTTCTGACATTTTACATTCTTCCAATGTAAGGTCTAAGACACACAGTCACGCTCAATCACAGAATTGATAATACATAGATTCAGTCAAACCGAAGCCCTAACATCAACTTTATATATTAAAATAGTTTATAACAATACATATAAATCATCTGAAAAAAAAATTAACTCTATCTTTTAATATTAATCTATTCATACGTTACTATCACATTAATTTTACCTATTCATTTATAATCTCATCACTCTTAATTTTTATTTTTATTTTAAATTTATGTTTCAGAAATCGTGAAAACTCAGCGTAAAACTTACACAGGTGATATCCACTGTCTTTAGGACATAATAGGTGAGGACATAGAGGTTTAAACCTAATGCATTCCGCTTTCTGAAGCGAAAGATTATCAATTAAACTACATCTATGTATGTAGATAAAAATCGTTTAATTTAAAATTTGAACTCAGAATCGCATTTGTCATCATTCTGACCGTCGGTTATTTATAAAGTATGTTCATCTTATACCTATTTTATAAAATTTCTCTTTTAATCATTGACCCTCTTCTGCCACTTTTCAATTTTTATGGTGTCAAATCAAGTCGGAAAAAAATTGGGGTTGAACTATTAGAGGTGAACCATGTTAAAGGGCATGTGCAGGAGGTGAAGATGGTCCCATCCATACATTGACTACAGCACCTATCATCATTCATCAGCTGTGCCACCTCTTTTTCAACACTACCAACAGCAGCTCTGCTTTTTTGGTGGTGGTGGTCGCGGACTGGTGGCTTGGCCGGTGGTGGGGGTGAGGAGGATAACCCGCGATTGATGGAAGTAATGGCTTGTTTAGTAACATTTTTTTATTCCTTCATTTTTATTTTTGAAAATTATTTTTAAAGAAAAATTATTCACTTTACTTAAAGTAACGCCTAGTCAAAAGTAATTTTGAATAATCCTTGTAAAATTTATTCTTTATCTAAATGTTAGATTTTAAGTTTCAAGAGAATAGAGGGGAGCATGACGTGATTTGACTTTAGATCAACTACACTGTCGCTTAAGATCTTTCAATGTGATTAATAGGCTGTAGGACCCCACTAATGCATTGCTCTTAGGGCCTAAAATCCCACCAATGCACGTGTCTAGCGCCCCTGATATGATGAAGTTTGTGGGATTTGGTGGGCCCCACAAGAGAGCATGCAGATGGTGGGGGCCATGAAGAAGAAGGGAAAGCACGTCTTGTTGCTGTTGGAAACAAAATGATCATTTGAGAGGAGAGGGAAATAGATTGGATTTACATTTTACAGCCCGGCCGACAGAGGAGACATTGGTTTACTTGGATAAAATTATTTTGATTACGATCCAGAACTTTTTATTATTAAAATACATAAATAATCCGTACAATGGGTTTTTTTACTTGTTTGATGGGAGAATAGATCTGATGGTGGGTCCACACAAGTGCTTGGAATTTGGTATTTCGATTTCGATTTTTTTCTTTTAATAATTATATATTTAAATTGACAAAGATACTGATATTTTTTATTGTAAATAATATTGAATTTAATTTTTTATCCTTTGTTATTAAAATCATAAACGTTTCTATCTATTCTTTTTTATATATATAATGGATCCATAAATTATAGGGGAGAAAAGTTCAGTAAAATGTCTTTCTTCAGATGAAATTAATAACGATATTTTGATAACAATAAACATGAAAGATATCTTTTTGTCAAGTTGCAATCAGGTATGAATTGAAAAGGTTGATCAATATTTTATTTTATTTTAATTTACGTGTGCTATTTCATTCTTTAAACAACTAAGATACTATTACTTTCTATTGTTAAAACATCATATTTTTTAAATATCAAAAGTGTATTTTTCATTTAGATATTTATAAAAGAGACAAAGTCGCATTAATTATTACGTGAGAAAATAATACTTTTGGTATTTCAGAAATATAGTTTTTCAATAGTAGAAAATAATTGTGTCCCAGTTAATAGCCCAAATATATGACTCACTAAAAATATTTTAATTGAATAAATAAAGCCATATTTCTTAAACTCTCTAAATTTTGATTGATTAAAATTATGTTTAATATTTTAATTTTTGAATGCCTGTGCTATTTAGATTACTAAAGTATTGAATTCTTTTTTATATTCTAAAATTTCCATTTACATTTCTGTTGATAACAATATACAATTACATATTTAAATTTGTATTTTGAAAAAAAAAAAGAGTCAAAAGAGTAATGTCTTAAAATTATTATTGAGGGCTTCTTCCATGAATCATGATTTACTATATATTTTACTTTTCTTGAAGACTTTTTTTTCAATTATTTTTTAACTTTTTTCAATCTTTTTCAATAAAATATATTGGTGTGATGTTTTTGGACTTACAAAAGAAATTATCTTTATCAATATTGCAACGGTAAGCATTGACATTGATGATTTCTTGATGTCCCATAAAACTCATGAACATGAATTATATATAGACAGAGAGATCTATTGATCGTTCACCATCCTTTTATTATCTTAAGTATAAAATAATCTTTTAGATTATTGTGAAGTATCTCCAACTTACATTGTGTAAAGTGATAAAAGTCTCACATCGAAGTTAACGATTTCATATAACACTTAAGATATTTTTTCTCTCAATGAATAACTTTTGATAGTGAGTTCTACCTTAAAAGATTATCATATTATGATTTTCTAATATAGAATTAGAGCAGGTTCTGCATAGAGCCATAAGGTTGAACCGCAAGCATGTGAAGCTCCCACATGATGTCCTAGGACGCAGCTACACGTGAGGGTATCATATAACACACTTGAGGCACCCTCCTCTTAATGACTAGCTTTTGAGAGTGACTTTGATATTAAGAATGCTATCATGTCATCGTTTTCTAACACATTGGAGATTAAACTAATCTTCAGAGATATATGAAACCATCTACAAATCTCGTGTATTAGATTAACTTAGAAAGAGTCTAACTCAAAACCTGTAGTATAATTTCAAAAGCTCAAATCTATTATGATGTATTTGGATAATCCCAAATTCTGATTAGGGGTTTCCATCTTTTTAAAGTAAAAGAAAAAGACAAGAAAGAACCAGGTGGGTGTTATGAGTGATGCACGTCGTCCCTCATACGGATCCAATTCTCTCGCCAGTCAATCCCGTGATTATTCTCACCGATAATCATGGGATAAACATCTGTAGACAGCAGTATTTTCTTGTGTATTCCATATAGAAATATACTCTCCTTGTACTCTACAAATAATGGAAAATAGAGAAAAATACTTTTATAGGTGTTTGCTTGGAATGCTTCAGGGTTTTTTTTTAATCTCAACATTTGATTTCTATTAGTGCATCAGTTTCAAGTGCATCAGTTTCCTCAAATATCTCCTGTCTTTGTCTTGTGCAAGAGATTCCACAGCTATTAGGGGCAACTTGGTCATCCAAAAGGTTCTGAAACAAGTTTCCAAAATACTAATTTAACATGTCCTTGCTAGCCACATAAAAAAAGAACATACACAGATGATATTTTATATGCATTTTTCGACATCAACTTCCAATAACTCTGACAAAAACAACACTGCATGATAAGAGAGAAGGAACATTAAATAATTGTTGTGTGAGGGAGTGATTTGAAACAAAGAGATTAGATGAAAAGGGGTTGTGTGGATTGGATTGGGACACCACAGCAATGGGAGATTGGATAATCTTATCTGAGTCTGCTTATAGGAAATGGAAGGGATCTCTGGAATTTTGCAGGCCAATTTGCCACCAACTCTCTTTCTAAAATATTGCCAATGGCCCCAAACCGCCAATCACAATAATGTTGCAACCATGTGAGAATTTTTCCCATTTTCTCATGCGCTCATGTTGCCTTCTGCTGCCCATGTTTAATGTTTAAGTGAATACACCCCCATATTTGATGTATATTATCTTACAAACTATGAGATATTATCATCTTTAGAGATGTATGTTAAAATGCATGAATAAAAGTCATTTTTAAAAATTGATTTGAAAGGAGACGATGTTCATATGCTTATAAACTCCAAGACTCATTTAAAGGTCTACTTAAAATGCAAGATTTTGCTAATACTCTCCCTCATCACTAGGCTTAGAGATATTCGATTCTCCTCCTCCACGCGGGACTGGAGTTATGAACCCGACCTATTCATGTGATATCTATACTCTAATACCATATAAAAACACATGAGTATCTTCAACCCTGACATTAAGAAAGAGTGTTAACATAAGTCTCACATCTCCACTAGATATTTGAAATATAAGGTTTATAACCACATTTGCCCCCTCTCATTTAATTATAATTCTATTCATATATTTTCTAATTTTTTAGAATGAATTATACTCATATTTTACACATACATAGCAATTGTATTTACAGTAGAAAAACAAATATTACATATAAAAGAGTAGGATCAAATGAAATAGAATAGAAAACATTATACCCCTTCAGTAAAAGTGTCCTACTAGTAGTTTCGAATGGGTGTCTACTAAGTGTAAAGTTTGGCTCTCTCTTCTCCGAAAGAAAGGCGAATGCAACAGTCTGTAAACTTGACAACAGGCTGTGATGATTGAAATCACCGCCTACTTGCTAGATAGGTACAGACCTCTGAATGCCACCCCCCCTCCCCCCCCCCCCACCACCCCACCCCAGCCTAACCTGTGATGGGCCCCACAGCCCATTGCCCTTATCAACTTTCAATTTAACTCTATTAAAGAGTCACACTAATGATTGGTTAACAGGAATTATTATCATTTCTTGAGGTCATTTAGAGATTGGTCTGATAGTTGACATATGTTTAGTTTTGCGTTTGATTTACATCTAATATTAATAGGTCATTCTCTATAAAAATTATTTAATAATTATAAATTTAAAAGATTTATATATATTTTAAAGATTAATTGAAAAATGTGAGAACAACTTATTAAAAAATAGAAAGAAAGATATATATAAATATACAAAGAAAGAAAGATGAAGTAGCTTCTTAGAAATTCTAGAATGTGGGCCTTAAAATCAACATGATTACCTGACAAATAGATCTAATTTTGGTCACTACTGATCCAGTGTTATTGATAAAATGTAAAATGTTCAGTTGATTTTCCATCAGTCTAAAACCTTAAAAGCAGTCTGGTACTGGCAATTTGTATTCCTTCCCTCAATTGGGGTTGTCTCCAATTTTGGCATTTACTTCAACCTCTGCCTCTCCAATAATCCCCTCTTCCCTTATCAGATTACCCCATTGCAGCAAACTCTCCTACTTTCATCACCACATCCAATTCTTCATAGGAGCTTCAGGAAAGTGAATGGTTTCACTTGGACATGGACCCAATTTCCAAACTCGACCCCTCCATGTACGGCTCCACCATCTCTCAGCCCCACGACCGGGTGGCTACTCTGCAATTCTTAGAAAACCCGCCGCTCCCTGCTTGGATGGATGCCGGAGAAATTGGTGGAAATATGTATGATTCTAGTGCGACCCAGTTCATGGGCCGATACAGAACCGACATTGGCTACGACAATGATGAAGATAACAATGGCAATTCAATTCAACATGGGCAAGAGCAGACCGGGAGAATAGGTGAGGATGGGGAGAGGGAGCCCATGTTCGAGAAGCCGCTGACACCGAGCGATGTCGGGAAATTGAACCGGCTCGTGATACCGAAGCAGCACGCCGAGCGGTTCTTCCCGCTCGACGGGGAAGCCGGCGAGAAGGGTCTCCAGCTGAGCTTTGAGGATGAGGTCGGTAAGGTGTGGCGGTTCAGGTACTCGTATTGGAATAGTAGCCAGAGCTACGTCCTGACAAAGGGCTGGAGCCGATTCGTCAAGGAGAAGCGGCTCGACGCCGGCGACGTCGTCTCCTTCGAGCGCTACCGGCCTGATGGTGAGAAGTTCTACATTGGGTGGAGGCGCCGCTCCGCCGCCCCCTCCGCCGTCGTGCAAGAGAGTGGCACTGCACCGGTGGTCCCATCAACCGGGATCATGTGGGGCCCACTCTTCTATCCTCTCTACCCACCTTATCCTTCTCCTCCTCATGCCACCTGCAATAACATAGAAGGTGTGTCTTCTCATAATTAAAGAGAAAGAGAGACCTTAGTATGCTATTTGTAATCTTCTTTATCAAAATAATAAAATACAAATAAGAAAAATAAATAAACAGAAAATCTCTAAATATAAAATTACAATATTCATTCTATCTTAACATCTAAATATATTCTAATACACATTGCTTACATTGAACTTCCTCTAATCAAGCCCACTAGTTTGTATTTAACATTTCGATTTAATGATTATATAACTACTAAATAAAAATGTTTTTAGGCAATCAACAAGACAATTTAGTGGGTCAATCATTCATCTTATTATTCATTCTCTTCACATTCTTGTGCTCATATGTTGTCTCTTATTTTATTTTTTTCATTTTTTTTATGCGATTTTCTACCCATAAATTAAAAAAAAAAAAAATTTATTCGATGGATCTTTTTATGGTCTCATGTTGACACGCAGGAGAAAGTGATTTGTGTGAATTGACATGGGCATGCCCATTTGCAGGGGAACCCGTCAACGGAAACTCAACTGCACCGGCAACATCAAAGAGACTGAGACTGTTTGGAGTCAATCTAGACTGCCCGGCCGATGGGCCGCCGGAGCCGGACAGTTCTCATTGGTTGATCAATGATGGGACCCACACTAGTTTCCCTCCAGGAAACCATTGCAATTGCTCCAGCTCTCAAATATGAGCAGCAAAAGGTGCGCCATATTATTATGAAAATAAGTTATTCCGACTTTAGTTAGATTAGTGAGATATATTAAATGAGATTCTAAAAAAAAAAAAAAAATGTAATTGAATGATTATAGTTTTTATGGACTAATTTCATAGATCATATGGATATGAAGTGTAAAAAAATGTAATTAATTTTCTTTAGATTACACTGCATTATATGGGTTATATTATAGTCTTGTTGACAAAGTCATGTTAAAGTTTTTCGTAGTGAAAATTTTACTATTTTTAATTTAAAATTTTGAATAATTATTCTTTTATGTTCATTAAAATTTGAAAGAATAAGATTTATATACTTTAAAAGTTTAAATAATTAATTGCTTTATAAAATTTTACATTTTATATGTACATGATTATTTATTTAATATATCTTATTTAAAAAGAATCTTTATTTATTTAATAAAATATGATTGGAATATCTGGCTTAAAAACATTGTTAGTGTAACTGATAATATTTTATGTTGTATTTGAAAAAATGGTTCTGAGGTGAGAAATTTATACATAATTCTATTAAAACTTCTACCGAAAGAATTCGTTACCTTTAAGATAGACCAAAGTAGTCTATGGGAGTTTGAATCTGTAATTTTTCACTTTCTAAAACAGAAGATAATCAGTTGAATTATACCATATAAGTAAATTAAGACAGTATTCATACTATTTAATTTGAATTTACTCAATAAAATTTTAAATTATTTTTAAAACATTTAAAAGAGGAAAATAATGAGAATAACATAAGATGTTGCAGGGCCCGCATTTGTTGTGGTGAGGTAGAGGACCACCACTGAGATACGGCCCACACCCCAACAAATCAGCCCAAATGATGGCGGTGTAAACGCCGCACACCATACCTGGGCAGTGGTGCAGGCGTTCCACACCGAATCATTCCCCCTATCTTTGATTCTTTCTTCTCAAAAGATGTTCATCTTTGGGAATTCCCATTTCCATTGTACTCCAATTACACCAATTAAGTGTTAATAATGCACTAGAGAAATATCTATTAAGAAGAAATTAATTGAAAAGGTATATATCTAATCAAAGATCAATAAAGAATAACTTTACATAAAAACTATATAATATAGTTATAATTACCCAATAAGCATCTACATGTCTTATACATGTTTTAATTTTAATTTCGAGTGTTTTGATGGATTATATCAAGATCACATCTAATAATAAAAAGTAAATTTATATAGATAGATGAATTATCACGACGTCTATTATAATATTAAAAACAAGATTATTTAATGATTAGTTTAAGAGTAAGAATATATCAAATGAAAATTATAAAAGATTGAATTTTAAATTTCAAAAAGAGAAAATAATTTAACAGATTTGATTCAATCTAAAGTGTATTTTACGTGTGCATGATGTTCGATAACAACCAATGTAAGGCATTTTATAGTTTTTTTTAATAATCAAAGTGTTCGGATATTTTAAAGCATATGACTAATTCTCGAGGGTATGCAAGTCTCTTTATTCACATACACCGATTAATTTTATACAGATTAGCACTTTGGGGTGGAGTTAGAATCAAACTCATAACTTTCTCTTTTTAAGACGGGTTCCTAACTATCACTGTAACCTCTTTATGTTCAAGACGTTTTATAATTTCTAGACATTTTATAGTTTCTCATATATATGTTTTAATTATATAGCAATTCAGGAGTGTATTATAGTGGGGAGGGGAATGGAGAAAGATAAAATGGTTCATACACGAAAATTCTACAAATTTTGTTGAGAGTTTGGTTCTTGCAATGACTTTGCACAAATGTTTTTATAAAAGATGGTAAGAAACATTTCAATTTTAAATTTCAATAGTAAAAAAAGAGTAATGTACATATTTTTCTTAGCAAGTTCTACATTATCAATAGATCTTTAAGTTATAAAGTTTATAAACATGTCGATTTTTTTTTAATAGTCGATTTTTAAGAATAAATTTTATTTATAAATTTTAATATGGTATTAGAGTAAGAATTCTAGTGGATTCGTATTTCTAACTCTACATGGATGGAGATAATTGCGTAACTCTAATCATGAATCTTAGTATTGAAAGAGAGTGTTAACGAGTTTCATGCTTTACAAGTTTTGATTTATAAGGTTTACAACACATAGTTTCGTGCTTTGATACATGAAATTTTATTATCTTAATCTACTTTCTTTCTCTGTTTATAAATCACCAGTATCAATTTTGGTTTGCATCGAGTTTGTGATTTCACCTTTTCGATGTCAGTTTCTCGTGAGATGGGACGCAGAGAGAGAAGCACAGGAACACAAGTACGTGAGAAATTCCGATAAAAGAAAGAGGAGAAGAAGAAGAAGCAGAGGAGAAAATCCCCGATTTTCCGGCACCGCTTTGCTTTTATTTTTATTTTTATTTTTTTCTCAGAATTCCACGGTACGGCCTGTCTGTCTCTGGCAAAGCGTTTGAAGAAGAGAAGTGCGGGGCAGGAGATAGTGGGGGCCCACAGGTTGGAGGGGGTGACGTCACACACCTGTAGCCATCGCTACTGTTGAGATTTGAGATTGAAGATTTCCACACAAACACATTGTACTGTGAGTCTACCACCACAAAGGCACAAACACATCAACAATCATCAGTAATGTAAATGCTGACAACTTGTTATACTTTGCTTGGTTTTGGGTCCTCTTCCCACAACCCACTACCAACCTCTGTTTACTGGACTGAGTCTGGGTCTGTGTTATTTTTGTTTGTGCCTTCGTGGGGAAGTGTAAGTTTGGCCCTTCTTTTCTTTCTACTATTTTGCTTAGGTTTATCTCTTTATTCTATTTTCTTTCTTTTTTAAAGTTTGCAATGGATGAGATTTGAGAATGGTATAAATTATTAGTTAATGCAACCATTTCAATCTCACATCTCACACACAGTAAAAAAACTATGGTTAAAAGGATGTTGAGCGTTAATCGAATTCAAGACCTCCTTTTATAGAGTTTCTTAACCGTTAGGTTAACTCCCATCTTTATTAATATACATAATTTTCTTATATCATATAAATAAATAATATAAAATTATAAAAAATATCATTGTACTCTAAATTTTTTGAGTTGAAGCTTCACCCTTTGAAGCATTTGAAGGGGGCGTGTTGCCCCTCTTGAACCCTTCGCTCCCCATTTAAGGACCATGTCTGTATGAATCCTCAATTAAGATGCAGTGTCCGATGCGGGATTTGGACACTAAAGAATATAAAATATTTATACATCAATCCAACAGTTATCATTATTTTAAGTTCGATCCTTCAAATTCTTTTATACTATTTTCTATAAAATTACTCGATTGAGAGATTTATATATACTTTTAGAATAAATCTCACTTTTGATACGAGATTGGAGATTTTCATATTGGAAAAAAAAAAAGCCGGTGATGTTGCCATTTTTTATTTAATTTTTATTTTCTATCAATGTATTGCAACTCATGCAAGGAGGCACATGGGATGGGAGAGAAGTTTCACTTTCCACGAATGAAGCCCATTGACTCTGTTGGCACTGTTTGGATGCCCAGCTCAACCATAGTTATGGGCTGGGGGACCCTCCATGTCGCATCAAATGGCAGGTGGTCTTTTCACGTGGTCTTACAATTCTCTTCACTTTTGATGCCCCTCCCCCGACTACATATATGTGGGGGCCCATCTGCCTCACATTTCACTTCTTGGCTTGTGTGGTTATAATTCATAATTTAACATACAGTAAAGATAAAAGAAAAGAGTTTCTCAAGAGTGTTTCAGGCTTTAAAAAAAAAAAATTTAATTTAAAATAATAGTTCAATCAGCAGACACTTTAACTCAGAAAACTTTATGTCCCAAATTCAAATACTATAATTAATAAATGCTCGCTAGTAATTCACAAAAAATTGTGTATTTAAAACTTTACTCAACGTTCTTGTATTCAAAAGAAGTAGAAATCTTAGAATTCTAAAAGTCATCGAAAACTCATCATCATCATGAAAAATCTATTCATGTATACAAAATAAAGTGTTCTCATTATTCATGTTCACCAATTCTCACTTAATAATGACCATCTTGCCACCTCAATGACACTTTTGTATCCTACCACTCAGGAGTTTAAAATGCGTTTTCGGCCGATGTATCGACCGAAACGATATATCGACCGATATATCATTATCGGCCGATATTTTCTCTCTCCAGCCGATATTGGCCGATATCGGCCGATATTTTAACCGATATTGTGAATATCGGCCGATAACGATATATATCGGCCGATATTCATTAGCTCAAAACCGATATGTATCGGCCGATATTTGAACCCCTGCTACCGCCCTCTACTTAGAATTTTTCAAATTAGTATAGATATTATCTTGCATTTTGCAAATATTCTCCAAGCATCCATTCTTATTTTCTTCCATCAAAATTTATATTTTCTTTCTTTAATGCATTCATTTTTAATTTTTATCATTTATTATACACCACTCCTATAATAAAACACATATCTGTCAACTTTACTTTATGCATCTATATTTTCTTATATTGCTCGATCATTATCATTTACCCAAAACATTTCCAATAAAATGTATTCTCAAAAGGACTAAATACAAGCATTATATGTGCTTAAATTAGGCTTCAATAAACATACATGCAGCAAGACTTGACCTTATGAAAAAATTATTTTAACATGTCAAGTGTCAACCATTTACTACTGAGATATTCCATTGATTTCCCTAGAAGAGCTAGGCATGATCGTGCTAATTTTTTCTACTACTAAAACATTTCAATCCAAAAATCTGATTTTTTTTTTTTTGTTAAATTAACAAAAAGATGAACTTCATTCTGTATATGGACTCTTCAAGAGAGCAAGTGAATGAAAGGGTAATTGGAATGGAAAAATAAAAAATGGATACAGCAAATTAATAAGAGACAATACAATGGCAAATACAATATATCATGAATATCAATGTTGTAAGCTTGCACCTGCGTCAATGTGATCTGCTTTGCCACTCCAGTGCTCAAATCTCCTCTAGATACACAATTTGAAGTCCAAAAATATTTTTTTGAAAAAGTCCATATATTAATAGATAAAGAGCCACCACATCGAGAAAGATAAAAAAAAAAAAAAATCCTCAAGCAATAGATACAGAAAAGAAGACTCCCAAAGGGAGGCCAACAGCTAGACCACTCACAAAATACAAAAAAGCTCAAATTATATCAACGCATTCTTTCCAAGCACGCAAAATGTCGGTCATGGTAATAGATTTGAAATCCTGAAGAGTAATAGCCCAAGGATGCACACTTGGTCAGAACACATCCACATTACATCTTCCATCACCATCAAATAAATATGTTTTGATCTGTATTTAATACTCCAGATGATTAGGATACCACTGAATTAGAGCTTTCAGCAACAAATTGAGTCTCAAATAGCACTGTCTCGCCGCCCATTTTGAAAATCCCACATTTTAAAATTCTAATCTTCACCATTTCAATAAAAACAAAAAAAAAAAAAAAATCCAATGTTCATAAATGGGTGATGAAGATGCAGGGCCCGGCAATATCTCACTACAATTGTCCAAGTGCATTCGAAGAGTAAAGCTACTTCAGAGACAGTTTTCGGCCATTCAACCCAATTCAGATGCATATGAGCACAGAATGGATGGTGACCCAGACCATCAATTTGACGTAAAACACCGCGGACAGCCCATAGTTCAAGTTGTGAACCAGGTGGGCAAACTAAGACATCCCATGAATGAACTTCGCCCATCAAATGTAGATAATCCCAATGTCAGTTCCCAGACCTTCAATTGACAACTTAAGTGACCTTCCATCCATTGCACATCCATAATAGGGCACACCTGCATGGACACTTAAAGAAACCTCTGCATGTTATTGATTCTTGGTGATGGGATCAAACATAATTAACCCTAAGATGGAAAGAAAATGGCTTCCAATACCAAATGTCCCCCACACAAGCACATGTTTCAGAGAAAAATGTGCTGGATGGAATTGAGGATAAAGTGTACAATCCTGGCAACAGGGTTAATGGGTCAAATCATGATGTGAGCACCTACCTGGGTTCAAAGCCGAATAGTGGTCTGTCACTACTACTAATTGGTTGAGGAGAGATCCATGACTTACAAATAATGAGGTGGCTCCACTAATCCTGCAAGAATAGAGACCCATTTCTGTAGCCATACACCTCGCTGATATCACTGAAATATCAATTTATAATCCACCCCCTTTAAATAGATTTCAACCAAAACACTTAATGAATGGATGATAACATCTAACCAATGGTGTTCTCTTGCAATCAACATAAAGCTTTAGCTAATATCTGTAGCCCAGTAATCATATATCTAGAATTCTCCAATAATGATCTTTTCATCTGTCCCATTCATGCTGAAGAAATGAATGAACAGTGAATTGAGAGTTGAGACATGTATGGCTAGAGAAGTAGGAAGATTGAACTTTTTGTAAATATGAAATAGGAGCATCCATCGTCCTAGCTCCATGGCACCGAAAATGTATCAGGGCTCAAGTGATTCACTGAAGTGACGAGACCTTGAAAGCTGCTTTTTCAAATGTCAGTAGTGGGACGTTCTGTCAGTCGGGGTAGGTTTTTGAAGGTTTGGCAATCCACACATTTAGTATGTACACTTACCATAAGTATCTCCCAGCGAGGCATTCGTGATCCTTTCTCAGAGACTTGCAATAGCAGCAAAGAATGAGATCATCAAATATTCCAACATTCACACCTGAAAGAAATGATGGACGCATATTGGATGGCAAGGATCTTCAATCTGAATTATTTTTCTGAGCATGCTATATCTATGGTTGGTGCTGTCACACCGACGCTTTGGAGCACAGGATAGTGGGCCTCACGTGCAATACAGTCAAGGACCATATCCTCTGGTCAAGTATGTAGAAAATAATAGTAGAAAAAGGAGAAAGGAGAAGAGAAAGAGAAACTATGGAGAAGAATTCTCTCTCTATTGTATTGAATGTATGAAACTGGAGGAGATTACAAGTATAAATAATATACAGAAAGCCAATCAAAGTGGCTGATTTTGGAAACAAATAAAATAATGGCTAATTACAATCAATTATACATAATAGTTGACTTTCCATAATGACAAGATTCTAGTCAACTACTGTGCAGAGGTGGGTCCCACAAGAGTGGAAGTGGGTCCCACGAGAGTATGATATTAGCCCCAAGGAAAGAATATCCTCTTTCTATCAACCCTACTGTTTAATAATTTATAACTCACTGTACACATTCTTTTTAGGCCAGATGTACTGTTTTCAGTGATCTCTTTTTGCTTGCTTTTTTCAGCTTTTGAAGCTTCTCTCCTTTCTTGATTGTGGTCTGCCAAACCCATTGAACCTGCCACAAAAAGGACAAGGGTGGGGAAACAATCATTTTCTTACAGTGTCCATGAACCCCATGACAAAAATGAGCTATCAAGCATATCACAGTAAGATACTTTATAGACAAAAATATAAAAGTTGATTACCTCTAAAAATAATAAATAAATAAATTTGATTAGCCATAAGAAAACCTCATGATAATCCTAATTCAACAAAAACCCATAACAGAAGTTTAAACAGTAATCTGAGAAATCATTGTTGTTCTGCATCTCAAGCCATGCATCATGCCCTCAGGCATGCGTCTGTACATGTGAAAACATGGTCCAGGGATCCAAATTATTGATCTGGTGCATCCCAACTTGGTGAAGACACCCCATGGGTATGCCAAGCAGAAGATTCCATCCATCCAATCTTCGTACCTTCTTCTCTAGACCTTTGCTATATTTTCTGGACGTAGTGTAGGCCACCCATCAAAATGCCGAGGCCTTACAATCTGAGAGATTTCTTGGCATTCTCCACCTACATCAGAGTCCATCAAATCAACACTCATCACCAACCCATGAGCTGCAACTCATAGAGGAGAGGGCACAGGACACCATACATGTGATGAGGCTCAAGACCTGATTTTTCTGGTGGAGATGGGCTTCACAGTACCAAGGCATTGAAACACAAGTATGATCTTCTATTACCAAATCGTTTGATTATGAATTGAACCTAAAATCCTTAGGTTTTAAGATTTGATTACATTCACCATATATTCTCTCAAAAAAATACATTCATCATAACCTTTCAAAAAAAATACATTCATCATAATGTTTTATTTTTTATGTTTATTTTTTTGGGAAAGGACTATGAAAACGATTCAACCATGAACAAATCCAACTGCAATTGCAAGAGACAAAACTGACCATTTCTCTAAATGTAGACACTTTAAACAAAAATAAAATTACATAGGATAGGACAAAGAACAAGAAGGAAAAAACAGACCCATGACAGAACTAACCCATTGCCTATATGAGAAACTACCCATTTGAAGTAATTCATAAAATTATTATAACAAAAGATAAAACAGCATAATTCTGAAATAGAATATCATATGGACACTTGTTTTATACAGCTAAGCATAGTTTGATGAAGGAAACTTAAATTGAGAGCTACTGAGCTGGTCAGCACAGTTGAAGAACGGGTCATATTTCACAACTGCATATGTTCTGTTTATTTTCTATCAAGATAATAGATATCTTGACTCCAGAATTCCCAGTCCCCAATTTAAATATGCACCATTTTCTTGACAAACAAGCGCCACTTGATAAAAGCATACATGACAAATCCACCTCAAAGAAATTCCATATTAGATTATTGTAACTGCATGATAATTCAGTGAACGACCTTCTGCATATAAGCATATCTGCACGTGACCTTTTCACTTTGGTCCCACAGCCTTTGACTTGGCACTTGTATCCACTTGTTACACAGTGCTGCTCTAGTGCGGACCACTTCTCTAGTGCGGGCCAGTTGTTTATTGCCCACCGCTTATTTGGTTCATTCTTGTGCTGATTATAGAATCCGAATATATACGGCAATAAACCAAAACTCCCGACATGCCATCAGAGGCACTAACATCACTACCAGAATCAAACGCATAGATAAAGATATAATCATCTCTTCAGAGAAAACAGGACCAAACTTGAGAGTATATACCAAAGAGAGAGCTCCAATAACAAGGATATCACTTAGGTCTCCAAAGTGATAATACACTGCTTAAGAAGACTATTGACTGTATTCACACTTGTTGGGGATCTGATATGCTAATATCAGGGGCTTATTCTGGATAGAATATAACTGGAAAAGTTTTCCCCATTGGACCATTGGCTGTAATTGTCCATTTAGACGATAGCATTCAGATTGTTACAACTATCCATTGAGGGAGATAGATATTAGTCAATGCCCCGTCCTTCCATGCAGCATACAGGAACACAAGATGAACAGTCTGAAAAATGAATGGAAGGCCCCACTTGTGTCACTGATCAAACAGGAAGTCCCTCAATTAAGCATCACATCCCATCACCAGAAATCACCACAAGAACACCATCCATCCCTGACACAAACATCCCAAACACCACCCCTCCCCCCAGTTGATCGTTGACACAAACTTCATAAACAAATGACAGTCTCCACAGATGCGAATATTCTTTTCTCCTGATTAACACATCCAAAGGTATGATAATGAGCACAAAAGTAACAGCCATCTTCTCACTGTGGTGCCTCAGCAGCTCCTCCTTCTGGATTGTCCCCATATCATGCAAATCATATTCAATCTGAGCATTATAGTCCAACTTCTACATCTTTTTCTCCAAGTCATGCAATTACAAGTATATACCTCAGCAATCCTTGGATGGTTCCCTTCAACTACAAAGTATGGACCTCTCCTTCGTTTCAATCCAACTCCTTCCCATCTCCTTCTTTACCCCACTGTCCTTTAAAATCTTCCTTTCCTTAACGACTTCATCCCATCTCTTATTTACTGCATATAGATTCAAAAGTAAAACATGGTTCCCTGCATTGCATGGTTCCATCTCAAATAGATGTTCTGCTGCAAGTTTTGCCAGTTCAAGATTCCCATGGATCCTGCAAGAAGCCAACAGTGAACCCCACATAGAAATCGATGCATCAAATGGCATTCCCTCCATCAATTCCCAAGCTTCTTGAATCAGACCTGCACGGCCAAGAAGATCAACCATGCATGAATAGTGACGGACATTGGATTCCACATTGCCATCTTCTATCATCAGATTGAAATAATGTTTTCCTTCATTAACCAAACCAGCATGACTACAAGCAGATAAAACAGAAATGTAAGTTACTTCGTTTGGGTGTATACCCACCTGCTGCATTTTCTCAAACAGTAACATGGCCTCGATGGAACGAGCATGTTTTGCAAATCCTGAAATCATTGCATTCCACAAGACTACTATATTCTTCTCTTTCATAGTTGAAAATATTAGATAAGCTTCTTCTATGCTTCCACACTTGGCATACATGTCTACAAGTGAAGTGGCCATGAAATTTTTTGAGTCAAAACCACTTTTTACCAACATTCCATGCACTTGAGTGCCTTCATTCATGGCCGATAGACTTGCACAGGCACTGAGAATGGCTGAAAGAGTGAAATGTGTCGTCTCCAGTCCCATCTTTTGAGCACTGTGGAACAAAATCAAGGCCTCCTCATAAAGATCATTTTGCACATAACCTGCCACCATCGAACTCCACGTAACTGCAGTTTTATCAGAAATGCTTCCAAATACCAGGCAAGCATCTTGAATATAACTACATTTTGCATACACATCAAGCAGTGCTGTGCCTACATAAACGTTTGAATCGACTGCAGTTTTAATCGCAAAAGCATGCAACTGTTTGCTCTCACAAATAGCTGAGCTTGCTGCACAAGCACAGAGAATACTAGAAATAGTGAATTCACTTGGTGAAGTTCCTTCTCTATGCATCTGCCGAAGAAGGTTCAGAGCCTCCTTTTCTTCTCCATGCCTCATGTAGGCACCAATCACAGTATTCCATGAGACGACATTTCGTAAGGGCATTTCATCAAAAACTTGTCGAGCGGAATCAATGAGACCACATTTTGAGTACATGTTGATGAGGATGTTTGAAATCAACGTGTCTGTCTGCAGGCCTGCTTCAATCACTTGTGCATGACAGCTCTTCCCTTCCATGATTAACTTCTCCTTTGCACATCTCTGCAGGAGATGCTGCAAATCCAATATATCCAAATTGCAGCTACTAGGCCAAGCAAGATTTACTAACTTAGGCAACACAGATTCTGCAGAGAAAATGGAAGAAAAACTACCATAGCAACAACCAACACTAGAAACTCTCTTGTATGAAAAACAAACTTCTCATGCTCTATTCTTCAAAAAAAAACTTGCAATCCATTTCAGCGATTCAGCCAAAAAGTCATGCAAAATCATTGTCTCATAGTTCAAGTCTCACTTTCAAGAGAAACTTGTAGACTTTGTTGAGAAAAATCATCACCTCTCTTGGGCTATTCTCTTGTTTATGTTTAGATCCAACATCTCTTTTGTAGAAATGTATCTCTTCTTGATAGGCCTTGTGTGAAGCTTTTGAGGGCATCCCTATAAGTACATGCTCTTATCATGCACAATCAACATAGGCTTTAGGGTTTCCAATCCACCACTTGAGGCTACACTGTTAGAAACATCACATAAAATAGAAAACAAAATAAGAATTTGAATTCACAAACTAATTACACCATGTACAAGGCTTGAACCAAGCTGTCCATCTAGTCGGTTCAACCCTAAGAAGCACCGATACGGGCGCGTATATCGGATATGACACGTATCCGATACGGAAATACGACAAATTTTGAAAAACTAGGATACGGGTGTAGCGGGATACGCTGAATTAAATTATATATATATATATATATATATATATATATATATATATAAACAAAATAAATTCAGAAATTTACAAAAAACATTATAAATTCTACAATGAGATATAAAGAGTCAACAAATATTAAGTACATGATAAGAAAACACCACTTCAAACAAACAAAAGTCACTTAAGAAGTATAATGGTCACCCACAAAATACATGTTATCACTTAAGAAGTATAATTGCCGTATATAATGTTTACAATGAATTATTCCCAGTTTCCCCTTACATAAAAAATAAGTGACACAAATAAAACACCTATGCGTGTCGCGTGTCCGGACATGTTGCGTGCCGTATCCTCGCACACCTACGCGTAACGGTGATGTATAGAGGCGTATCGGTGGCGTATCCGTATTTAAAAATTATTTTAATTAATTGGGTGCATATCCGAGCCGTATCCGGCCGTATCCATGTCGGATACGCACCCAACACAGATACTCGGAGAGTTTCGAAGTATCCGTGCTTCATAGGTTCAACCATGGCTTGGCCACATGCATAAAAACCAAACTTGGAGATTTTCAGATCATTCCATAACTTTGTTGCATACCAATTCTCAAACACATCTCACAATAATATTAGGACAACTTTTGGGTTTTACTTAGAATACTATCAAGAAAATTCATCAAATGCAATAATGATAATGGAAAGACAAATAGATATATAAATAAACTACTAAAATGTCTATGTATAAATAAATTACGAAAAAAATTTCAAAATACGTTAGTTAAATATTGCAAAGTCTCGTGAAATTATTCCAAAATCAGTAAAAAAAAGTCACAAAATCTTTTTTGTATAATTTTGGACACCATATTAATAATGGGTTACCTCAGTTCAACAAACGGCACAAGAATCTTCTCACATCAACCTCTAACAATAGATACCATTATTCTAGCAAGCATCCTACAAAGGCGTCAGAATCTGCTTGAAGCATGGTTACATTGGCCTTTGCTTCTTTTGTAACAAGATCCTCCATTTCCATCACGCACTTATAACGTTTTTTTTTTCTCCCTAATGAGCTGTTCAGACAATGCAGCTTTATCCATATTCTTCATGTTTAAGGTCAATGGCTAGTTTTAGGAACATACCCTGTATCTTAAGAAAGTCTTTCTCATGAGCTGTCAAACCATTGTCATCAATAGCCATAAGACAATAACTTCTACAGTTCATAATTAAGTTCCAAATGTATGGGGAATCATGATTCTTTCCCTTTGACGGTGGTCACAAAACCTCAAAGCATAAACTAACTCTGAAATCACGACCACTCAACGGCTTACAACTTCCCTTCAATAGCTCATAGTTTCTTTTTTAGTTTGATGGAACTAATAAAGTCATCATAAAATAGTTATCAAAGAACCCTTGACTTGATACTTTTCAATTGTAGACTCCATCCTACCAGTACCATCATGATGAACAGTGCTATTAAAGTCTGATAAAAATGGTGCCACATGAATCAAGAGCATAAGATGATGCTTGGTGACTAGTGCAACCAAGAGAGATCCATTCACCCTCTTAACACCTAAAAGTTGGCAAAATTGCCTTACAATGACATATTCAGACCTCAATGGGTTGATCAAGTAGAACATGTCAAAACCCAACGAAAGAAAGAGAAGTCCATGAAGGATCAAGTCAATCAAGACCTTGTACGGTTTGATCAATCAAAAGTGGCTCACAGATGGAACAAAGAAGGTATTCTAGTTTAATTTTTTTTTTTGAAAGGTATTCAAGTTTAATTGATGAGTTATTTTTGTCTGAATGCTCTACAACATATAGAGTAACGATTTGATAAACAGATCAAGAAATGCAGCATATTGCCCACCTACAATGATCCAATCACTGAGGCCAGCATGCCATGTTAAAAAACCTTACAATATCTTTCATACACAACTGACAGATCTTTGATTGGACACATGGATCAAGAGATGCAGTGCATTACCCATTTGTGATGATCGTATGGTTAGAATATAAGATGGTAGCAACTAATACGTCATCTTCAAGATCTTTCCATTTATTCTCCTATGTAACTTACAAATGGTCGATCCAATACATGATCAAAAGATGCAATATGGGCCCACCTATGATGACATGGTGATCAAAGAAATGTTGCATATGAAAGACCTTCGTATCATCTATCCAGCATAACTTACAAATCATCGAACTAATACACATCAAAAGATACAAAGTAAAGCACATGCATCATCCAAAGTAGTTGGGCCAATAACCCCAAGGGGTTGGCCTAGTGGTTGAGACACAAGACTTCAAGATTGAGGTCTTGGGTTCCATCCCTACTAGCTCCAATGAAGGGCCACTCTCTGTGGGATACGTACAGAGTAAGGTCCCACCGCTTGAACTAGACATTGTGTGTAGGGAGGCGTGCACATGCCCCGAAGGACTAGTCAGGCGAGACACCTGGACACTTTCGGTCATTAAAAAAAAAGGTAGTTGGGCCATTTGGTGAACAATGAATGATGGATTAAGGTTGCCAATAGTTGTTGATCAAAATTTACAAAGTAGTTGGAATGCATGATGGGCCAAATGAAAGGATCGGACCAATCCTACTTGGCCTAGGCTTTAGAAACTATGGACCAATTCAAATTTAAAGCCTAATTACAAAGGATAAAGACTAAAGAAGGGACAATTAAGAATCAAAATGGCACAAAATAGTCCCATTGGATTCTTTAAGTGCTAAAATATTAAAAAATACTCCCTACACAGGGTTCACAAGCAAAACCCATCAAAATTATTCATCCATCCATACCCCATTTGACGAGTTTCAAGTGACCTTTTTGAGAGATTGGCTCTTCCTCAAGGACGCAAGTTCTTTGAGTCTTTCAAGCACCACTTTTCCAAGTGTGGTTTGGAGTTTTACAACTACATTGGCACTTGCATTCGAGAGTGGTTTGGAGTTCTTGTGACACTTAACATACATTCAAGTGTAGTTTGGAGTTTCCACAACTCCATTCACACTTAACATGCATCCAAGTGTGATTTGGGATCTCATCCCAAGGGCACTTCTCACCCATTGATCATCCTTTACATATGTGGTTTGGGTGCATCCACACTTATTTGAACCTACACACGTGTGATTTGGTGATTCAAACTCCATGAACATTCATTTAATCTAATCAACCTCTACAAGTGGAATAAGTCTCTGCACTCCCACTCGGTGATCTACTCAAATTTATGACCTAAAAGAATCTCTACAATAGATTAAGTATTCATGAACCCCCAACAATGGATTCATCAACATCCATGCACAAGCTGCAACAGGAACGAATCACTTCTAGTTGCCATGAGATTGTTCCAAAAGGCATTCCTCTGCCCATCCTCATTTGGACCACCCGGGCTCATTATGTTGGTTTGAATCTAGTAGAGCCATTGGCAATCCCTCAAGTTGGGCCTCAGAACAATGAGCAGCACAAGCTTCCTTCATCTAGCCTAGCTCAAATGGGCTGAGCTCCTACAAGAATCACCAACATGTGATATAACGCAAGAATGTAAACAAGCCAAATCTCACACGAAATCCTTTTTTTTCTATTTGTCTTTCCATTATGCTCCATCTCTTCCTCTCACAAGCTCCTCATCAGGTCATCCATTGAGTAGGGCCAAAATGCAGGCAAAATTCTTGCCAACTCGACCCATTTGTTAAATTGATTCACCTAACCCAACTAAGCTTAAATAGGTTCATCAAAGCACACCCATTTATTACATAATTGATCCAACCCAATTTGTCTCATTTATAAATAGCTTTTCCCAACTTGACCAATCATAAATGAGTCGATCCAACCCCTGCTTGACTAGATCTAATTATGCAACCAAGTGACCTAAATAGGTTCATTCAATTCAATTAATTCATTGAACAGGTTCTCCTAACCCGAACAATAAAAAATAGATCAATCGATCTCTATACCTGACTTGCCTCATTTATTAAAGAGGCAGATCCAACCCAATTGTACTCATTTGGTCCATTTATCAAATAGGCAGACCCATTCCAACCCAAATCACTTATTTGACCCAAACCAACTAATCTTAAATGGATCAACCAAACCCATACTTGACTCATTTCATAGATAGGTTGAGATAACCCAAGAACCTAATTAAAATAGATTGACTCAACTCAACCCATTTATTAAACAATTAACACAATCCTACTTGACCTAACCTATCCCACTTATTAAATATGTTGACCCAACATCACCAACCCATTTATTAAACAAGCTTCCCTAACCTTTACCAATCTTAAATGGGTCAATTCAGCTCATATAGTTTAGAACTTTAACCTAACCCAAGTACCCAACCAAGTCTAAATTGATTTGACCCAAACCAGCTCATATTATTAAACGAGTTAACCCAACCCACCCATTTATTCAACGAGTTGACCCCATGCAACCAATTATTTTTTTGAAAGGTAACTTCATTGATTTCAAAAAGCAATTACAAACAAGAAAAAGCAAAAATGAGGGCAACAAAAACCTGAACCCTAGAGAAACCCCCTTACATAAAGCAAATCCCTCCAAAACATTACAAAAATTTATTTACAATTTCCAACGAAGTCGACTCCTGACGCGACATTTCATCTACATCTGAGTTAGCTAAACGAGGTATCCAAGATACCTTAAAATGAAATGAAGCAATTGAATGACGAATCCTCTCAATCTTATCTAAATAAATCCAAGGATATAGAGAACCCAGTGCCCAACCTACAACTGCCTTTGAATCACCTTCAATCATACTCCCCTCCACCCCTAAGTCTTCCAACTCCAAGATACCTTTCCATAAAGCAAACAGCTCCACCTCAATGACTGATCCATTAGGAAGCAGACCAAAGAAAGGGATAAAAGTAGAACCAATATCATTACCAACTACTCCCCCACATCCTGCTAGCCCCATCTCACGCATACAACTTCCATCAAAATTAAGCTAGAGAAGACAAAATTAGGAGGCGACCAAGTGACATGCATCCTGGAGCCCCCATGAGTCACAACTGAATCTACCAAAACCCAATTCCTACAAAGGTTTGTGATGCTTATTCCCCGAAGCTTCTCCGACCCCATCAATGACCAAGCTACCCAAGCATTAATCACATCTAGCAAACTCAATTTCGAAGATTCCTTTCCTTGAAAGATCCTTTTGTTCAGTTCCAGCCAAATTGACCATACAATACTCAACACGGTCGCATTCCAAAGAGTTCTTCGGAAGGAACTACCCACCACAAGCACCTTTTCATTGAATAAATCACACCAAGCTTTTGGGACACAAAAAGCCACACCAAGCAACTAGAAGAAATGCAACCAAATCTGATATGAGAATTAGCAATGAAGTAAGAGATGGTTCACAAACTCCACATCAGAAAAGCAAAGAGGACAAGCATTCAAAATGAGCATTCTCATTCTCAAATCATCAATTGTCAGAATCTTTTATAAACCAGTCAACCAGCTGAAAACCTTCACCTTAAACGGTGAGAGAGCCCTCCAAATTTTAGCATGAACAGAAGGAACCTCACCAACACTCAAACAACTTCTTACAAAAGGATTTCACTGAAAAAAATCCCATGAGGATCTATTTCCCAAAGGCGTCTATCAGAACCACTTCCGGCTACAAAAACTTTACTCAACAGATCCATCAAAGCCAACCACCCATCCAATCTTCCAAATCTCTGCAGAACTTGGGGGCTCCAAACCACTTTATTCTGAATAATATCATAGTATTCCCTTATCTTAGATTTCTTTATTAGCAGCTAACGAGAAAAACACAGAGAACTTATGTGCCAAAGAAAATTCATACAACCACCTATCTGTCCAGAAAAAATATCATCCCCCGTATATGCTCGGAATCGAACATATTTGTCAAATTCCAATGAAATGGATCATACACCCTTCTAAAAACCAGATGCCCTTCTTATCCCCCTCTTTCAGCCAACACATTCTAGAACGTTGTTTCCATTTTATCTCCTCCTACAAAGTCTTCTTTTTGAGACAAACTTTATCTCCTTTCGTCTTGATACATGTTCTTGAGATAAGGGACCCTCCTCCTCTAAACAATGAAGATAATGCAATTCTTCCAACCAATCATTTTCCTCCTGATTAGCCACCTCCCTCTGAGATTTCTCGCAAATTCTCAACTTCCCCTTTAAATATTTTAGTTTCTGCAACAAACAAACCGTTCCAGCAATATGGATTAATTCCCCTCCACATTTTTCCACTAAATCCTTAAACCCATCCTCCTTGAGCCAGGCAATTTCAAAGCAGAACGGGACTGGACCCCAAGAATCCAAACATAGTAGGAATATGATCAGACACATGGTTCGGCGCTGCAAGCTACAATGTTTGATGAAAGTGAATCCAACCAACTTGAATCCACCAAGAAACGATCTAAATGAGCAAGTCGTGGATTTTCTTGCATACTAGACCAAGACTGCTAAATAGGTACCGAAATTCTGTTGCAACCTTTCCTCTCTGACGTTCTCCAGAGAACATTAAAATCCCCACCCACTGACCAAGGGAAATTAGAAAGACCCCTAGCTCATGATAACTCACCCCAAAACAAACTCTTGTTAGCATCAATAATTGGTCCATATACATTTGTGAACAAAAAATCCCTCCCTGCTAACATATCATCCAATACCGTAGAAATAGAGAAAAAAATTATAGCAATTGACACCAACTTCCACTTATTCGCATTCCAAATTGTCCACAAGGCCCCTGAAGCACCATTGGAAGCCTTGCCCACCCATCCCATGCTACCAGCTCCCCAATTATTAACGAGTTGATATAACATGTACCCTGACCATTTATTAAATGGTTACTTCAGTTATGTAGGTACTATTGGAAAAAAAATCCATCAAATTCATTTTTTCCATTTGAATTTATTTTAACAAGAAAATAAACAAGCCTCAAGATTCCACATTAGAATTTCATTTGAGCTTTGAGAACATATTTCAAGAACAGTTGGATATTTATTGAGCGGTCTTTTACTTGTGTGGGTGACTAATGCCGAAAATTTTCATCAAAATTATTTTTTCTTTTATTGACAGATGAGATATCATTTTTTATTGAAAGATCAAAATTATGATCTTTTATTGAAAGATGAGAATTCATTTTTTTATGGGGAGAAAGACATTACCAAGTGATGAAGGCTAAGGTAGTGTAAGAACCTTTCTTAATCTTCCAGGATATGTCTGACCAAATGACTTTCGTTCGAAGTGTTCCAAACCAAAGATGTCGCTAATGACAATCTTTGGTGATAATAGTTTCCAAATTAAATGAATTAAATTGAAAGAAAAATGCAATTCCAAATAAGTAATGCAAACTTAAACAAAGTAAGATGCTGGATTAAAATGGAAAAGAAAACCACAATTTAATAAGTAAACCAAAACTAATAATTAATTGGAGAACTTACTTTGGAGCTTATTCTAAACTTGAGACTTGTCTCAACTTCACTTGAATCTTCAAGATTACAAAACCAAACTCGAGTGTCAAATTTGAGCCTTACAAGGACCCATGGCCTTTATCTATAGACCTTGGGGAGAGCAAAACCAAAGCTAAACCAACCTTGGTTGGTCTGGAACAAGATAGAAAGGAGAAGAAATTGGGATGGTTGAGTTTGGAAACTCTAAGTCTACCATGCCCACGCCTCATCATCTTAACCAATGAAAATAAAAGGAAAAAACATTACAACCAATCATAAAATTCCACCAAAGATAAATGAGATGTCCAAGTCCTCACAAGTCTTCAATCCACACGTCCAAGGAGTGGTGTCGAATGGGAGAGTTCAAAACTCGTTGGAGAAGAATTCATGCACCAATGGGAGAGATCAAACTAGCCAATGGGGAAAGGCCATGTAGGATGATGATGTGTCTTCAACCAATGAGAGATCTTCAACTCCATGCAGCTAGGAAGAGTCTTACATGCCTAAGGAAGAGAAATTAGGGGGTGTGTGCGGCCATGAGGAGTTTCACACATTTTGGGAGAGTGAAAGCAGGAGAGAGATCATTCATTCCTAGGGTCCGGCATCTCTTGACACTTGTTCTCCAAAACAATCATAACTTGGACTACGTAAGTCAAAATCATGTAAACCTGGGTTTGTTGGAAAGGTTTTGAGTAAGCTTTCCAGCAAACCTAATTTCATACAAATTTGACATTGTTTGATGCCTCAATTATGCCTGCAAAGTTGCTACTCGTTTCATACCATGGAGAAGCTTTAGCCAATTTGGCTAAAATTTAGCTACTTGCACCTCCTTCCTTGCCTTTTGTGAATTTCCTCTTTGCATTAGGGTTTTGGTCGTGTAACCCTCCTCCAAGTGGGGTCCCTTAAGCACTTGGGTGGGCCCTGGGCCCATTGTAGGGTCCATGTGGTCCACATGCATAACACATGCCAATTTGGAGCCCAAACTGGCTAGTTAACTCCTCCACATGCCACAATAAAAAATTAAACTTTCTTCTATCTCATTTCCTTCCGGTTTGATGCCCACATCACCAAGCCAAGACACAAATAGGATGATCCTAGGGGTTTAGAAGAAGGAAGTAACAAAGAACTTAGTGAAGAAGTCCCTTGAATCATCAACACCCTGACAAATGAAAACATCATTAAGAATGAATAAAGACTAACATAGTCTGTCAACTCACGCTCTCTCAAACAAGGGATGCCTAACTTTTAGACTTCAAATAACCTTGCCCCACTATCCCCCACCCACCAAGGACCTTAGACCCTTGAAAAAGACACCCCCCAACCTAGAACCCAAACTCCCCATTTTGAAAATAGGCTTTATAATAGGAGACCTCTGCCTCAAATTAGATAGACTCAAATAGCACTTGCCCTCCCCAAACCATAATTGTGATGCAAAACTCTACAACAAAGTGTCATGTTTCCTTGCCCAACCCATTTACAAAGAAAAGCACCATTATTGTCCTTAATCTAACTAGCCCAGTACCTCCATTCCTTTTTGGGTTGGTTATGTCATCCCATCCAACTATGTGAAACTTTTTATTTCCCTATCGCCTCCCAATGAAAATCACATTGAATCTTCTCAAGTTTTTATAGCAAAATTAATGGGCATCTCAAATATAATGAACCGATAGAATAGCCAAAGAAGCCTCGATCAACATTATTCTTCCATCCAAAGGCAATCAAATTCTTATTCCATGTTGACAACTTTCCCTCAAAGCTCCCCACAATTGGGTACCAAATAGATTTAGTGTTAATCGCAAGGCCCAAGTATATTATATGCAACTTCTGAGATCTACAACTCAGGCTATTGCTAAGATCCTCCAGTCTTTCATCATCGATGTTTAAGCCAATCATCATGTTTTTTCCTAGATTCATATTCAATGCAAACACCAATTCAAAGTTTCTTAGTGTAGCTTTAACTCCTTCATATTCCCCTTCAAACACAACACAGAAGATTCGAATGTCACCCACAACTTGCAAGTGTGACATAGCAAGGCCATCTTTCTCCAAACACCAATTCAAAGCTTCTTACTGTACCTTTAACTCCCCCATATTCCCCTTCAAACACACCACATCAGATTTGAATGTCATCCACAACTTGCAATGTGAAATGGCAGGGCCATCATTCTCTACCTCAAAATCTCTTAATGTGTTTGCAGATTGCAAGTGTGAGATAATCTCTTACTGTTTGCCTATGTGGTCTTATACCCCACCCCATCCCCCAACCTGAGGAGAGAGAATCTCAAGTTCATGTTCTAAAACAACCAACGCTATAAATTAGATCCTTTAGGTTCCAATCAATTATGAAACTTTAAACTCGCTGTGAAATAGGCACCTATGATCTGTTACAAACACACAATAGAATGATAAAGAAGAATTGATTAACCAAGAGAGATAATATGATAGCTAATGATTAAACTTTTAGAAGACTCCATATTCAATACCATAGTTGGCAGCTCACACCACTGATGCAGGAACCAATGCAAAAAATCGATACAACTGTGTAGCAAAAAATGCAACAAAATTAGAAATTTGCAAGGAGACAGTTTTCACAGCAACTACATCTCTAGAACTAATGTTGACATCATACAAAATATCTGCAGACGAGAAAAATTCAGAAGCAGAGGCTCACATATGAGCATCCTTCATATACCAACTTTTTTTGCTGTTTATGGTAAGAAGGATCAGACATGGATGAAGGACAGCATTCCATAGAAAAAAATGGACACAACAATAAGCATGCTTCCAGACTATCTTCAACTTCATTCTACTCAATCATCTGAACACCAGTCCAATAAACAGTTTATGTAAATGTAAAGTAAATCAACATCCAAGACCCACAATGTAAATGCAATCATTTATGGGAGTCGATTTTTACTACATTGTAAAGTACAATATACTGGATCATAAACAAGTGCATTTAGCATATAGATCTATCAATGCAGAAAGTCTAACTAATTCACCCAGAATAGATAAGAGCAACTAATTGAGCAGCCAAGAAACCAGATAATTCCAACCATTTGGATTTCACTTATTGGCAAGCGACCAAATTCTTCTACTACTATTATCCTTTTCTTCTTTGCATTTTTCATTATCCATATAATAGACACTGAGAAGATGGTGTTAGGATCAATTAAGGATTCCAGAATTTTGGGTCGTACCTCATTGAGTGGTAGGGTGTGAGGGTCCATTACAATAGTAAATTTGAGAAGAGAGTGGAGACCAGAAGGAAGCAGCACCTTCTTTGTACTCGTCTCAAACTGACGCACTGTTTTCGTATTTTATTTTCATCATTCAAGACCCAAGAGAGATGAGGAGTGATCAGGTGTGACACAACTCACCAATCGTGTGAAACAGTATATGGGTTTTGCGATTGTGGGGCCACTCACCCACCACTGAATCAGAACCGTCCAAAGGGGAGGCATTGGAACCATAGACTGAAACCAGATTTTCGTTTTACCATTTTCATTTTGAGTTACTATGGTTTCGGATATGTAAAGAAACGAAGAGGAAAGAGAAACATACCTGCTTCGATTGCTCTCGAATTCTCAGAAAGAAACAGAAGAGAGAGAGGGTTCAGGGCTTTAGACATAGAAGCAAGAAATTGGGGTTTGAGAGCGCAATGTTAATGAAAACGGAATTCGTCGCTCACAATGTAGGAGTGTAGGAGTTATTTAAACGGTAACTTGAATGAGAGAAATCCTCCGATTCAATCTCATCTATTAGAGTTTTATGTTAATCGCCTTATTCACTCTACCACAAGTTATATAATTAATCACTTTATTATTCACTCTACCACAAGTTATATAATTAATCACTTTATTATCTAATATATTTTTCTGTTGTCCTTTTTTTTAGTCAACATCTCCTTTTAGTGTACATGGTATTCAGCATCTCAAATCTACACATCCGCATTGTTTAGTCTACAAATATAATCAAATCATTTCAAATGAGTATTTTTAACCTGTTAGGCTTGGTTTGGCACTCAATAATCCATTGAATCGAAGATACAGAGAGGTTTTAGGTTCAAGTCACTTTCAATATAAAAGAGTCACTATCCATAATACTACTCCGTGTGTGGATAAGGAAGTTTAAACATGCTCCAAAGATCAATCAAATGCGTTCTAAGAGGCTTGGACACTTTAGTCTTCAAAAGAAAAAATAAGTATTTTCTCAATTCAAACATAACTTTGTTTATTTGTTTTTCCCTCGTAATCCACACTTTACTCTATATGATGTTTCAAATTTAATAATTATTTTATTAAATCATTTTTATAGATGAAAAAATATTTTTTTATGCTCATTGTGCTCCAATCCTATTAGTTATATCTTCTTTTTAGTGTAGACAAAGATAAAGATTTTATAAAATAAAGAAGTACAAGAGTCTTCTAATTTGTATAAGTATAAAATAAAAAATCATACATGAATCCTTACCCCTAAAGAAGAGTCAAAATAAGTCCTCTAACCAGGTTATATTTGAGCATTTTCAAGGGCAATCACGTCGGTGTGAACTATTAGAATTTAAATATTGGATGAAGTCAATATATTACAGTTTTCAGGATGATACTTCTTTTAGCAAAATACAATTCATTTTAAAACATTTTAAAACCATTTTCATTTTTCAAAAATAAAATATAAAAAATAATGAGAAAACCTGATAAATTAGGGTTTATTTTGACTGATATTTCAATCCGTACTGATTTAATTGACCTTTTAGAAAACCTTATATTTACCTATTTATCCAAATTAGAATTGGATGAGAGACTACATCTAGTGAGTGAGAGGTATTCAGAAGGAAAATTTTGGTGAAAAAAAATTTAGTTTAGATTTGGAATTAAATTAAAATTCTGATGGCTTTTTAGTAATTTAACTTGTAAAATCATTTTTTCCAGCTTAATAACAATAGTTTCAATAATCCAATCAAATTAATTTCTTTTAGACTCGTATTCACATTTGTGATAAACCCAAAAGATTGGAGCAAAATAGGCCTCACATAGGTGTAAAAATTTAAAGTTTTAAAAATAATTTATAAACTTCAAACTTTAAAGAGCCCAACTAGTAATATTTTGGATTCAATGGACAAAATTATTTTTAGTCTCACATTCTTGTTTTGAATTTTCTAATGAATAGATTAAATTGAACTAAAGTGGGCAATCAATAGAGTGCAAAAAGGGTGGAAAAAAGTAATTTACAGTAATCAAAATTTGAAAAACTTAAAGAAATATAATTTTACTGATCCAATAAGAATAATTTTTCAATCTGCATAGAAGGTTCAATGTTTTATAGGCTCTAAAATTTTAAAGGTTAGAAAATAATTTAAGCTCCACAAATAAAATTTATGGTTTAAATAATCTAATTCAGGTGAATTTCTTTTTAGTATTATATTTATGCTTTGATCAAGATGGGCCTCACATAGGCTGCAAGATTTACAAACTAAAAAGTAATTCAAAATCATCAAATTTTGTGGATTCAAGAAAATGATTCCATTGATCTAATCAACTTGATTTGTTATAATCATTATAATAAAAATGTTAAGTTATTTAATAAGTATTTACATTATAAAATCCATCAAATAAGTCTAAAGTGGATCTATGGACAGTGCAAAACTTAAATTAAAAGATATTTAATTGAAATAAATAAGAGATGGGATGGCAAAAATGTAATTTTCTAAACAACATATGGGCGTTTTTTGGTAATTGCAAAATACAACCATTTTTAAGTCTTCTTTTTAACTAAGATGTTTAGATGTCTCACTCTAATTTCAAGGTACGTGTAAATCCCCCAACTCAAACATATCAGATAAGTTCAATGGAGAGAAACTCTTTGGAATTGAATATGAATCAAACATAAGACTTATTATGTTTAAGTTAACTTATATAATTATATCATGAAAGAGAACCACCAATTTAATTAATTTTTTTTTAGATGATCCAAGAACACCTTTCCTTTTGGTGCATCTTAATATAGTTAACATACACCAAGTGTGAATTAAATAGTTTTTCTATTTGAAACTTACGTGGCTCTTATTAGTAAGTGAAATTAAAATGCGAGTGTGAATTTAATAATTAAATTTAAACTAAAAAATTGGAATTTAAATTCAACCATGACTTAAATGAAAAATATTGACTTCAACGAATAATGTCAAGGGTGCAACGAGCTGCAACGGCTTGCTTACGACGGTGTCTGTTGCGTTGCCTCATATAGATACACCGTAACATTACATCGTTCATTTGGCCCACACGTGCCGAATTTAATATCTTTGTTGGTATGGCATGTGAGTGTCTAATAGTAACAAAAACTACATATATATATATATATACAAAAATTCCACATCTAAATGCCTTGGATGGAATATCATAAAATAATTATATAATTCATAGATGGAAATGATAATTATCCCTTATTTGAAAAAAAAAATTCATCTATTTCATATTTGTATTGTGGGTCTGTATGTCTTTCTTGGGTGAAGTCTTGTGTGGAGCAGAGGCTCAGAGAGAAGGTTCAGCAATGTCCTTGTAATATTGTTTGAGCCACCTTGATATGATCTTTATCTCTTTTCTCCTCACATGTTGAAGCCACAGAGGATCTTCTTTCGTTGAGAACCTAAGGTCCACATGATGGGCCCCTGCAAGATGATAGAAAAGGAAAATACTAATTTTGGGAATTGCCTTAATTCATACTTTAAAAAAAAAAAAAAAAAAATTGACGATATTAGTTTGAATTGATTCAACTCAATAAGATAAAATTGACGATATTAGTTTGAATTGATTCAACTCAATAAGATTTTGAGGCAAGTAAATTAATAAATTTTACTAATTTTTTTTTTTCGAATTAAGTTGAAAAATGCGTCTGAGTTGCTCAAGTCAATAAGAATTTGAATTCTAGAGCTATACTCCCACCCTACAAACCTATTTATTCGTATACTATGTACTAAAATGAGGGCTTTTCACTTTCATTTTATTTAAGGGTGTTTACGGGCTGAGTTGGAGCTGGCTAGGTGAGTCCACCTTTAGCCCGTTAGGTTTTTAAAGTTAAAGTTTAAATCTCAAATGGCCTCAAGAACTTAAATCAGAATCCAACTTGGCAGATTAGCACACATGTGCAAAACTGCAAACCCATTCCTTTATGATGGATTTAGATGTGTCTATTGTTGAATTTGGGCTGAAGAACACATGGTGGCGCAATTGGAAGGACTTATTGGACCCAACCTCCCTAAAGCTTGAAATTTGGGCCATAGCCCCAATTACCAATCTTACTGACTTTCAGGAGGCCCAACTTCAAAATTGAGTAAGAGAGCGGGCGGGCCCATCTTCTAAATTGGATGATTTTATGGTGGGGGCCTTTTCTTCCGTTGTAATATAAAGTAACCAACTATTTTGCAGTAAATGAGCACTTATAACAATTAACTTAAAAAAATTACTTCATTATGAAAAAGATTACTTTATTATGAAAAATTAACTTAAAAAGATTGTTTTATTATGATTTTAAGTTAATTTTTTGATAAATCATTTATTTAAAATATTAATATTTTCGACTAGCCCTAGAATCTGAAATTCTAAAAAGGATATAAACAAGATCTTATTTTATTTAAAGATTTAAGAGATTTATGAGAGAGAGTGTATTATTCTTTTTAACCTTCTTTCGCAACAATCGAAACAATACTCTTGGATATGCTCTCAAGTACCCTGCCAACAAAAAAAAATATATTAAATGATGTAAAAATTATCACAAATAAAAAAGTAAATAATAGGAATGTGAGTGTTTTATATAAGAAGGAATATAGGTGTATCTTTTGATTATTTAGACTATAAAAAATGGACAAAAAGATAAGTTCGATGTCATTTATTATCAAAACTCTTAAAAAAAAATTAAATAAAATGAAAAAAAAAATTGGAGAAATTGGCATGGATTGAAGTAAATTACCCTCCGCCGCTCCATGGATCTCTTAAGCCATTGAAGAAGATAATATTGCTCCCGAACCGTTTCAAGACTGTCTTAATATCCTGTCCAATTAAGGAAAGCTTATTCATTAGCACTAAACAAGAAGCTTTAGAAGGGGTTGGGAAAGCCCAAATCCCACTTGAGGGCTGTTCATGGGCTTGTGTGGTACAGCCCATCCTAGAACGGGCTAGGTTAATCCTTCATCTAGGCCCATAGGAAGGCTTAAAACCCACACCTGAATGCTAACAGGCCCAACAGATTGGTGCTGAAAAGCCCAAAACATCAAAAGCAGGGAGACCATTCTACAAATGTAAAAGAATTGATTGGTGCAGTTTTATTCTTGGTGCACTAAAATTAGGTGAAATTTTCATTTTGTCCAAACGAATGAGGAGAGGGATTGAAAAAATTGGACAAAATAGATATTTCACTTATTTTTGGTGCACCTACGATAAAAATATTGGTGTACCAATCAGAGTTTAGGGTTTAAGATGCATGTGCCTTATTTTAAGACTTGTGTGTTGATTGGGCCCAAGAAGTTTTTGAGCAATAATTAATTAGGATCAATTGGATATGCTCCGGCTTGTGAATTAACGTGAAGAATCCAATAAATCCCTCGTTATGAGACCGAAAAATCTACTAGTGAAAGTGGGAAGACACGGAACACCCAACTCAAAGGGGTTGGAGTGATGGCCACGAAATCGTCCCAGGAATTGAGAGTCCTGAGTTCAATTCCACTCAATATCAAAGGGTCAGTCCTTGCAAAATTATTCGGTGTATGTAGGTGGAGAGGTTTTCACTTAAAGGAGGTCAGATGAGTAAAAATCAATGCACAACTCTGGGATCATGTGATTGCCAACACAATTCTAAGATCATGTGTTCGGTTTTAGTAGAACTGTACAAAGATATTTGGCCCGAAGGGCCGATAAATATGGATTCAGAACAATGGGACTCGATACGGTGCGTATCAGCCAAGATATCTTGGGTTTTTTAGCACTGAGATATCTTGGCCGATACGCATTGTATCAGCCAAACTATTGAATATCGGCCGATATGGCTGAGATCTCACCAATATCGGCCGATACACACTGAGATTTTTTTTTTTAAAATTAGGAGAGAGAGAGAGATGTCAGTCGAGATATGAGACATCAAGATATCGGCCAAGAAGTCAATATCTCGGTAAATCTGATTTTTTTACCCCTGGTGGTAGGCTAGTTGTGGCTCAATTCCTTTAATAGGATAAGAACTTGGCCCAAGAGGCATGAAGCTCGGCCTGTTTTTTTTTTTTCTATCTCCAGATTTTTAAGTGTTGTAGAAGAAAGAATAGCAGGTTTTGATTCACGTTCAACTCTAAAGATTCACTCTCCATTGAATTCATTCAGTGTGTAAATTTAAAAGTTTACACATACTCTGAAAATTAGTTAGAAGAAATGCCTGGACACCTTAAATTGAAAAAACAAGAAAAAGTACTCACATGGCCCCCAAATTCTGTAGTAATCCAGTGAGGCCTCGGAGTTATGCCGAAGATATTTTGACATAAGGTTTCTCGATCGGTGTAATTGTATTGAGATGGAGGAAATATACTCTGGTCGTCGTTCCCGTCGGTCGGCAGAATCATCTCAGTACATGCCTGCAAGAATTCCAAAAACGTTAAAGGTGGAAAGTGACATGAGTAGAAATGGAAAGCCAACCTAACTATAGAATATAGATCCCAGTTTAGAAAATCGAAACATAGAAACGCTCTGGAGTCTGGACAATTGTTCTTGGTGTACAATCAAATCACATATAATCAATCAATCCTCAACATCAACCTGTGAACAAGCAAGCAAATGTTTCTGAATTCAACAATGAGGGATTGGTTTTGTGGTGAAAACCCACCTTTGATTACGGGAAGTTCTCCATTGGTCTTTACCCGACTTATGTGTATTGAGAGGTTTACACATACTTTAAAGATGAGTCAATTAATAAACCACCTACGTCTTAAAGTATAATAATCCATGCAATTTATGCACGATATTTAAACAATACATATCCACCAATACAGTATACTGTTAATAGAAAATATATTAATTGTCTAAAAGTATTTTTCTTTCCAACTTCATTTTCTTTTAGATTTATCAACCAATATAGAAATTTAAAGATTTTTTTATTTTTTAAAAATTATAAAACTAGCAAAAATTGAAAAATGAAAACCTATTAATAATATATTTTGGTAACAAAATGTCTTTTTAATAGTTTAGTAGATCTTTGAAAAAAAATTATACATGATCACATGAAGATATGAATAGATTCTCATATACAGACATGTTAATATGGTGAAGGAGATTAGGTTCTTGTCGAGTAACAGAATATTCTATTTCAGCATCAACATTGAAACTTTTTCATTCCACCACATGAGGCGACATTATTGGCCTAGCAGATTGGAGGATTGACTATTTTCATTTGTTATTATCTATTTACTTAAGATAGAAGGTTTTTGTATGATATCTTTTATGATGATATGGAATGTATAATTCTCTTATACTATTTTTTTTTTACCGTGAAAATCCTCCGACCCCACTCTATGATGGATCATTGGAAAAACCCCCCTCGAACATAAACGCGAGTGTCTCTAACCACCTCGAACATTATAAGCATGGATAACATTATAAGCGTGGGTTAACTCTCCTATATGAACTATAAGTCCTTAACATAATTACTATCTTAGATTAATGAAGTTTACATTTATCTCTATTTGAAAAATATATGTAAAGAAAATCACAATTACAATCTTAATTAAATCAATCCAAATACATCTTAATAAAAAATAATAAAAATAAATTAAAACATCAATGATATTTTATTTAATAATATGGGTATCGTGTCGTGTTGGATATTCTAAGCAACCTAAATGTCTGTAGTCTGTACATTTTAAACCTCCCATGACCTAGCTGGTCGGCAACTCTCGCTATCCACTACTTATTTTAAAACTTGGCTAGGAAAATTGTTCGCACAAGGCCCATCAGCTAGACTAGTCAATTCCATGTCATTTTAGTTGAAACATGTAAGAAACATTTCAGTTCAGCATAACTCTCCAATTGCGGGTGAAACTTGGGCCGGGTTTTAATATGTTGGGTTGAGGAAAAAATAAATTCGCATGAAATTCAGGTCGAATTGAGTAATTCATGCGAATTGAGTTAAGAAATTTAAAAGCAATTCGATCTGACCCGACTGCACAAAGTTATAAAACAACACTCGGGTTGAGTTGGGTTGGGTTGAGTAAGTCGAGTCCGCACTTTGGGCTAAGTTGCATAATTTTTTACATAGATTAGGTTGGATTTATTAAAACTCGACTAAACCCGACCTAAGTTTCAGCCCTATCTCTAATGAAATATTTTCTTTTAGATTTTTTTCTCTGATTTAATTTGTTTAGATGATTCTGACCTATTTCAATTGAAATAGATGAAACAAATACATTTCCATAAAAAAGAAATACTGTATTTTGATATGATAAATATATTTATTTTACTTTTTTGTTATTAATTTAATCACTTCTTCTTCCTAGTTCATTTAAATATTATTTTATTTTTTCTAATTTCATGATTTAAAACATAATTTACAATTTTATTTGTTTTTCTATTTCTAATCATTATTTTTCAATTCAAAATATTTCAGTTTTCTATTTTTAATTTTTATAAATAATATTTAAGTTTTTTAAATTTGTTATCGTGGATCTGAAATGGAAAATTGAAATGACTGAATCACTGAAGCCAATCATTTCAGAAGAAAACCATAATGACCTCCGAAGTAGAGTTGACTCCACGATAGGTAATGTCAGAGGTAACAGTATCGATAGATACGTATTGTATCGTCCAATATGTATTGATTTTTTAAGAGTTAATTTATTTTAAAACTCTATTAGAATGAAATATTCTAGAGACTGCAATTTCAAAATCGTAGGGATATGAATACATATTTGACTTTTTTTTTAGAGGAAAAGAAATTTGCTCTTAAAACTCAAATAGAGTCTATCTGAGCCCCACTTCTAACCTATACCTGCCTCACACTCTATTTTTGCCCTAGGATTAGATCTTTATCCAATTTAACATATTTTGAGTTATTTTTACTGTTGAATTGAAATTCATACAAAATTTTGAATGGACCCAACCCATCCCTAGGTCTCCACCAGTGGAACCCCAAAGTTCCACTTGTGCAATATCTATTCAAATGAATGTATCACTAAAAAATAATACATATTCTAAAAAGGACCACTCTCTATAGTTTGTATCCGAGTGTGTAATAAGAAAATTTACATATGTTCCAATAATTAATCAAATAGGACGCCTGAATATCTTACACTTAAAAAATATTATAAGTGTCACCTAAAAATATTAGAAGTGTCACCTATATGATTGTGAATTAGTTTTTTTTTAAATTATAAAACTCATTGCATTCATTATTCATTATTGTATGACAACTTGCATGGGAAACATTCTTCTCTAAAAATAATTTTATCAAAATTGCCAAGATATAATAGTATCATGAGATTCTCACCAAAACAATTTTTTCATAAACAAAAATATATTTTTTAAAAACACTTTCATATATATATATATATATATATATATATATATATATATATATTTCAAATGTTTTCATTAAAAAATCTCTTTATTTTGTCAAGCGAACGCACCTGCCATATCCATTCGCCCAGTCCATGAGGATCAGAATCACCATTCAGATCGAAACACGTGGCACTTCCAGTGTAGTTATAGTAGATGTTGGCTGCACCATATAATCTCGCGAATGTGTCGTTCCCAGCCATTGGATTATCTATTGCTTTGCACATCTGTAATTATAAACCATTTTAAATTTTAACCGAATACAGTGGTTATATTAATATAATCAGGGATTTACGTATCGGTTGAGTTATCTCAGTTTTTTAAACTTTGATATATCGGCCGATACAATATGAATTGACTGATATTTGA
Organism: Chimonanthus praecox; assembly: GCA_022113865.1. Classification (NCBI taxonomy): domain Eukaryota; kingdom Viridiplantae; phylum Streptophyta; class Magnoliopsida; order Laurales; family Calycanthaceae; genus Chimonanthus; species Chimonanthus praecox. The sequence goes on along the minus strand of CM039087.1, from coordinate 13,759,873 downwards.
GATGTCGGCCAGATATCTGATATATATATCGTTGATATGAGCCGATATTTCAGGTTTTAATTAAAAAAAAATTAGGTGAGAGAAATTTCTCAGTCAAGATTTATAGAATATTCTATCAGACTCTATTTGGCTTAATTTTTTACTTTTAAAATATATTTAGGATCAATATATTTTAGATGTTGGATACATCGATTTCAGATTTTTGTCTAAAATATATTTAAAATATCAACTTCTCTTCTATATAACGATCATATTTTGCAAGTTTTTATGACTTTTTTTTAGAAAATTTCAAAAAAATTATAGAAAAGTAGAGAAAAAAAAATGAAAAACTCAGTATGAGCATAATTTAGTTAAAATGATCATTTTCATAAAATATTAGACCTTTAAGCCGAAATTTCAATACAAATAAAATATTCTCAAACAATTAAAAATGTTCAAAAAATTTAGAAAATGAAAGTTCAATATGAATAAATATTGATATGAAGTTAATGTTCTCTAGTGTCTCATAATAACATATGTCTTCAATTACAATTCATTAATTTTTTTGTAAACATTGTAATTTTATGAAATTTTGTAATATTAGAAAAAATCATAATTACACCCTAAAAACTATATCAATCATATTAAGGGTTTTCATTTAATTCCATAAATACTTGTATATATCTTTTTTTTTTTCACAAGAAACCTCAAAATGAGAATTATCTTAGAAAATCGAGATTTCATGATTTTTTTTTTAAAAAAATTTGGAAAATCATACAAACATCCTAAAAACTATATCATTTATATTAAGACATCTCCGCTCAATTTCATAAAAACTCAATAACATTTCATTAAATTATTTTCACCAAACAACCCCAAAATCGAGATTATCTTAGAGCAAAAATTTTAAAAAATGATGAAAATAATTCAAAATCAACAAATCTGATGATAAAAAGAAGGTTGGAATGAACAGATATCCTAAAAATCTTCTTAAAATCATACCCAATCGAAGATTCAACAAAAAAGTGTAAACAACGATTTTTCTAAAAAAATTAGAAAATTAAAAATGGTCAATTTTATACTTTATTACCGATATATTGATATTATACGCATCGACCAATATGTATCGCCATATATAAAAGCTATATGACTGATTTTCATACCTTTGGGACTTGGAACTATGAAAACTAGTTGTTAAATTTAGGTGTTATTAAATTTAATTGCATAAGATTGAGCAAAAATAAATTAAAAAATAGGCTTTGGATAAATGAAAGATTCTCTCATTTGTACACATGGTAGTGGGCATTTAGATCTGCAAGTGGTGAAATAAAAAAAAATTAAATATATATGTAATTTGTTTTTAAAGTAATAGTTGGTAGATGAGGACACTTATATATTGGAAAGTTTGTCTTTTTTTCAAACCTTATCAGATGGCATGAACCAAACAGGGCCTAAGGCACCAACCACTTTTCTATCACTATATTAATAATATTATAAATAATATTTCATATTATAAATAATTTATATTACTTTGATAAGTTGAAAAGTTAAAAAAAAAAAAGCTATTATGGCATGGAGAGGAACCTGTTTGACTGGATAAGCTGGTAAGGGGTTCAGGAAGTTTGAAGGTGTTGGATAATCTGTCATGGCTGTGTAAACGTATGCTGTTCCTAACCAGCCCTCAATAGCACCACCACTAATGTAGTTTCTGCAAAGGTGCAAAGTTGATAAATTCCAAAAAAATTATATTAAAGAGTTAAATAAATTAACATTGATAATATATAGGAGAAAAAAAAAATAAGATTGACAGGTGATAACAATAACTATAACAGCATTAGCATTAGAAAACTCGAAACTCAGATTCGAATAGAATAAAAAAATTAAAACGGGTTAGAGTGATTGTCAGGAACCTGCCTCAGGAAGTGGGAGTCCTGAGTTCGATTCCTACTTCACCTAAAGGGCCACTCCTCGTAAACTTATCCGGTGTGTGTGGGTAGTCGAGTGCTCTAAGAGACTTGAACATCTTAATCATACAAATAAAAAAAAACTAAAAAAAAAATCGTCAACTCACTTGAGTAGACTTAGGTTGTCTTTGACCATTTTTATTTTTCAATTTCTAAAGAATAGACTACAAGAAATTTATAAATATATGACCCACTACACTTGCTAGTTTGTATAGTTAAATGCAGCTAAGATTAACATCCATACTTGCATATTTTGAATTCTTTTCTTAGTCTGTCAAGTCCTCCAGGTTGCAATGCAGTGTCTTCGATCTGTTTCCATGACTCCTTGATCACTCTGTAGCAGTTCTCACTCTCACTCTAGAATTTTCAATAAAGAAAATAAAATTGAATAGTTAGTATCTTGATTATATATGGAAAATATATGTATACGCATACACCAAATAGGATTTGATTTCTCATGGGCTTTCTTTCACTCTTTGAATGTGTTTTTAAGTTAAATGTATGTAAAATCATTTGACAGTCTTGCATGTAAAATTTGAAATATTTAATCATCTTAAAGATCAAAAAGTTTTAATGGCTTGAGAAGGAAATGTCAAGTATATCAGGATGAATATTTATAATAATCTTCATAATTTGAACGTGAGAGGCTCAGTACTAGGGTGAAACTTGGGTCAGGTTTTAACCCGACTCAAGAAACCAATGAGTTGGATTATGTATTTGTAAGTTGGAAAAAAACCCGCATGAAATTCAGGTCAGACTGGACTCAGAAATTTAAATCAACCCAATCTGACTTGAGCTTCAGGAATATAAACCTGCTACTGTTTTATTATCCAAATTTGGCCTAAAAATGGATTGGGCTGTTGGGCCAGCAAATCGGGTCGCCAACCCGGGTCGGATTGGGTCAACAACTCAAGTCGGGTTGGGTTAGGCCGTCAACTCGAGTCGGGTTGGGTTGAGCAATTCAGGCCAGCAACACAAGTTCGGTCAAGTCGGGTCGAACTCAATAAATTTTTATGACTTTTTCTTTTAGCGGTAAAAATCCAGCCCAACCCACCTAAATTTCAGCCCTACTCAGTACAATTGGTACCTATTAATTATTGCAACTAAAAAATAGTAAATTTGAGTTATATTACCAATAAAAAAGAGACATATTCTTTTAAATATAAAAGATGAGCATTGTGACTTCAAGAAAAAATATTAAGTGACACTCACCATCACATGTACCTTCAATGTTTGCATAGGAAAATCACTTCACATGACTATAAAGATTTTTTGAGGGAAAAGAGAGGATTTGAGTGCCTGAAGGCCTCATCTATGCAGCACGTGCATGCTTTCAAAAGATGGAACAGTACAAATGAGCAAAATGGACCATTCAAAAATGGTCCCAACCTATCAAAATAGCTGACAAGTCACAACCACATGCTTAAGATATTAAAATTATATAAAAAAAACTCTATAGAGACTTTTGAGTTTCGACAAAGATTTTTCTTTAAATAGATCTTGAGTCCCTCGTATTTTATTGTGATATAAAGAGGACTATATAAATAAATTGTGAATAAAGTTTCACCTCCATCTATCATCCTATCTATTGATTTTAAACTTTTGAAGTCCCATGATTTATAATCTTGAAGACCAAGATTATACCAAGATTATATGACTTATATTATCAATTGATAGTGAGACTTTAGATGAGACCCACGATCAATTTTACAGAAAATCTTGTTAGAGAATATTTCTTCCAAATTGGACCACTTGTTATATAATTGAGGAAAATTCATGTGCATGGGTGATAATATCAGCCGATACATATCGGTTTTTTAAACCTATATATATCGGCTGATATCCGATATATATCGTCGATATAGGCCGATATTGATAGTTTTTTTTTAAAAAAAAATAGGAAAGAGAAATTTATCGGCCAAGATCAATACCAAAATTTACACTCTTGTTCATGTGTGAAAATATTAGTGAAAGAGAGAGAGAGAAACCCTGAAATCATTGGTGATAATGTTGTTGAAGCTGTAAGGGGATGTAATGTCTTCAAAATTGAGGATTGGGGCAGAAGATGCCAATGCACCTATGGCCACATGAGGATATTTCAGCCTAAACCAGGCCGCCAACACTGCAAAATTACGAACCATTTCAATTCAAAACCAATTTCTCTGTAATAATAGCAGCACCACCAATAAAAAAGCACATTATACTAATCAAGGATCCTATGTAGCAAAAAAAGGAAAATGTAAAGGAAAAACATAACTACTTATGATTTGGATTCATAAATAAATAGTGAGCCCTACATGGCAATGATGGAGAGTATTTTTTCAGCTATTTGCCTTATTAAATTCTTTAAATGGTCAACACATTCTGTAATAAGATATATAGAAAAAGAAAGGTCAAATGAGTACATTTTCTCTTTATCATCTGAGTCTTATAATTTTGGATAATAAAAATTAATTATTATAGATGATTGATTTTTAAAAACTCATTTGACAAAACTATAAAAATGGGGAGAATTTTTTCTAGACCTGAAACTCGGTTTGGGTCACTTTGGGTTTTAATAAACCCAATCCAACCAATGTAAAAAAAATATTGAACCCAACCCGACCAGACTCAAATTGCTGACCCGAGTCCACCCGAGTGGTATTTTATAACTTGGTGCACGCGGGTTGAGTTGAGTTACGTCGGGTCTGGTCGAATTAATTTTAAATTTCTCAATCCAATTCGATCCAAATTTCATACGGGTTTTTATTTTCCCAACCCAACCCTACCAGAAATATATAAATACATAACTCAAACCCATTGACCCGACCCAAGTTGCACCCCTAATTTTCTAACAAAATATTTTGCCTGTGAAGAATTGGAAGGAAATTAAAAAGAAAAAAAAAATCTTACTTCCTCCATATGAACCTCCAAAAACTACCACTGGGGATGCTTCAGCGCTCAAATTCTTCTTCAAATCAATTATTAATGTTGCATAGTCAGCTAAAGCCTGGGTTGAGCTTAAGTACCCAAGAGTACTTGCATTCCTATAAGCCACCTCTTTACCTCCAAAAGGTATGGATTTCCCATAAAACCTATGCTGCAATAGAATTTAAAAAATTATAAATTAACAATAAATAAAAGAAATATAATATCACTTGCACATTATGATGCACATGCTACAGTGGACGTCTCATCAATTAGGATGGTGATGAGATTTTGCTGTCAGTTTATGATTAATGAAAAATCTTTTTGTTTGGATAAATCAAACTATGTTTTAAAGCTTTTTAAATTTTACTTTTAAATTAAAATCATAGTTTGATTGAATCAATCAATTTTTATAGACTATCAGGGGTGAAACTTGTGTCGGGTTTTAACCCGTATGAAATTTGGATTGGATCGGATTGAGAAATTTAAAAGTAACTCGACTCGACTTGACCAACCCAAGTACACAAAATTAAAAAACAACACTTGGGTTGAGTTGGATCAGAAATTTGGGTTGATCGGGTTGCGTAATTTCGGTCAGGTTGGATTTAATAAATTTTGACATGGGTTGGATTGGATTTATAGAAACCCAATCCGAATTTCAGTCCTAAGACTATATAATGAAATAAACATTTTCAATGGCCTAATCGTCTAATCACCACTTTAATTAGTGGACTCCACACTAAATGTGTAATACAATACTCTACATCTAATATAGTGTGATCATAATAAATATATAATATATATAAAAGAAAGACCAGGAGAACCTCTAACACAGTTATTGTAAGTTACTAACTTTGAGGTTGAGATTTGAGTGATACAGGGATAAATTGAAATATTTGTAATTTTTTTTTTTATATAAATGACTTTAATGATAATAATAATAATAATAAGTAATAGAATAAGAGATGAATAAATTCGCTTCTATTTTTAAAATAAAATTACAAAAAAGAAAAAAAAAAAAAACAATGTTAGTTTATCTACATTGTTTTCTTTTATTTTTCATTATTGGGTTCACTTAGGCCATGGGTACAAATCAAGTTTCTAAACAGGAAAAAGGTAATCCCATTTAGATGAGATCTGGGTTCCATTAACAAGAGTCATGGGTGGCACATGGCCAGTGCTGATTTATTGATCAAATAAGATCATCTTTAACTCGATTAAAAGATTCATTGACTCACTTTACTCAAAATTCAATATAGTTGAGTCAACTTGAATACGCTCGCCAATTTTTTTTTTTTTTTTTCAAAACTTTTAAATAATTGCTAATTCACAGCAATGCTGAAGAAATTAGGTAACCCACCAAAACAAAAATCATCTGAAGAAGCAGAGAATTACCTCAATGAAAACAAGAAGAGCTTCAAAGTAAGGTGCGTTGTCGAACATGAATCCGGTGTTCTGTGTGAACCATTCGATGTCGCCTTCGTTACCGGTGTATACGAAGATCGGCGCCTTCTTCTCCGCCCCACCCCAGTAGGCATTGTTTATGAGATATCTCTGTTGAAAGGTTTGGTAACTCTGGGGGTGAAAATTGAAGTGATCTAGAATTTGGGTGAAGTACTTTGTTTCGTAAAGCTCGCCTTTCGTCGAAAGAGAAAGTGCTTCGGGTCGAAAGGGAGAAGAAAAAGGGAAGGAGGGGATGAAATTGGCAGTAGAGATGGAGAAACAGAGGAGACAGATGAAAAAGAAGAAGGGAAATTTAGCTGTGTGTGAAGCCATTGGTATTTTGACGAAGAAGAGAAGAAGCTTCAACCTTTACGGAAGAAAGAAAGACGTTGGAGGAGAAGAGTAGTCTAGTCTCCTTTTGCTATGAGAATGAGATGGAAATGGAATCTCCATTGGTATTGGAGTATTCGAGGGACTCTATTGTTTGGACTTTGGAAGTTTCTCCTTGTTTGACTAACATGATTATTAGGAAGATAATTTTGGAAAACTTTGGGATCTTCAATTACCAGCCACGTTCATGCATTTACTCCTCATCTATTACAAATCCTTTCTTTCAAAGTTTTAATCTCGTAATTAACGATCTTGTATTCCTGTATCATAAGATATTTAGTATATTAACATAAACAAGTTGGAATGATGACTAAGAATCGACCTTGGAAAGCGGGATTCTTATGTTCAATTCGCATTTTGCTATAAAGAGTTACTCTTTTTAAAATTACTCTGTTTGTGTAGATACGAAGGTTTATACATTTCTTAAAGATTTGTCGGTGATCTAAGAGGTCTAGACACCTTACTTAAAAAAAAAAAAATAGTATATTGATTTATAAGAAAATTGCTTATGCATGACAATGTGTCTTGATTGTCAATTCACATCTTTTCCATTTTACTGTAATATACATTTCTTGAATTGAATTGGTATTCCATCCACATTCATTTCACATGGATCTTATCATTGGATTAAAAATTTAGCTAAAATTGACTCTATTTTGAGAGTTCATAATTGCGCTCTTAAAATTCACGACTTTTTTAAATCTAACAGATCTAATTTTTTTATTAGAAATATCATCCTCACTAATACCTTTCAAATCCATCTTTCCCATATATTCGACCCCACCTCACTTGGATCTATAGGGCTCATGAGTGAGTGTCGCTCATGATTAAGGACCATTAGAGGAAAAGTGATATGGATTGATTCAACTACAAATTTTGGAAAGTAATGGATAGACACCGACATTATTATTATTTTGTTCATTTATCATCATTTAATCAATATAAAATCATAAAGATACAACGATGTTCTTTATTATCAAAATCACTAATATCTCTATTATTTTTTCAAATTTTAGTTTAAAATAATCAATTATAAGATAATGCTGTCTGATTAATTTATGATAATAATTATTGGTTGTTGCCTGTCTTTCTCTACAGTGATTTAACAGCAAGACACCTTTTTATTAATAGAGCAGTAAGCCCATAAACCAGTCACATGGGGCCTGATGAAATCATTCTCCACAAAAATCATGGAGAAGGGGGGTCCACAAATGGGATGTAGGGTCCATATGCGAGGTCCAGGCCCCATTTTTTATTTAAAATTTTTAAAATATTTGAAAAATGAAAAACTCATTTTTATCATACTCTGATTTTAACTCTTGGGTATTTTAATGGAGTCAAACTATTAAAGACAAATTTTTAACATAATAAAAAAGTGAAAAAATATAAAAAATTATGTAAACCAATTAAATAACAAATAATATCTGCATTAGGTATCTAAACATTCAACATGGTTTTCTTTAATTATTTCATAAAAACCATAGAATGGAAATTGTCATAAGTAAAAATTTCAAAAAGTAGAGGAAATTAAAAAATTAATCATCCATCACTACATTAATCTCTACAAACCTCAAATGGATAAATTAAGAAGAAGATAAAAAAATGAGATGAAATATTGTAATGACCCGACCTGAACACAGGGCTTAGGGTTCACTTAGTATGAAATTGTCCCAAAACGCGTCACACAAGAGTACATGGGGGTGGCCTCAAATAAACCCCACTCCTTTTCCTCCATTACCAATGTGGGACTCCCCACGTCGGTGGTGTGTTCAGGCAGAGGATCATAACACCCCCCCTAAAGCCTCGAGCCGGCCTCGGCTCGACCTGGCTCAGCTCAACAACACCAGGGAAGGAGGAAAGGCCCACACAGTCCGAGTGTAGAACTTCGGCTCTGATACCAAATTTGTAATGACCCGACCCGAACACAGGGCTTAGGGCTTGACTCAGTGTGAAATTGTCCGCTTTGGGCCTCACACACAAGCGAGCCCGCACGGTTTTGCTTTTGGACTTGAGCCAACATGGCTCGGCCCAAAACGCGTCACACAAGAGTACATGGGGGTGGCATCAAATAAACCCCCACTCATTTTCCTCCACTACCGATGTGGGACTCCCCACATCGGTGGTGTGTTCAAGCAGGGTATCACAAATATGGATTTAGAAAATTCTTTTGGACCCTAATAAGTGAATTGGTTCAGATGATAGGAGAAAAAGGGAGTAGATAAGAGAAGGCAGGTTTAAATAATTCTAAAACTAAGGTTTTGGGCCTAAAACTAGGCCTCAACCAATGGGCCAAGATAGGATGCAATCTGGTGAGTGGGTTGGGCTGAGAGCTAAATCTTAGCCTTTTAGTATTGAATTTATGGCTAGTATTTTTCAATTCAACCTATATTTTGGTCTTTTCTGACCGATCTTTAATCCAACTCAGTTTTAAGGAAAATGATTTTTGTACCATTAATTTTTCTCATGATGCACAAAGTTAAAGGAATTTCAATTTTTCCCTTACTTTTGGGAAAGAGAGAGAGAGAGGACGAGAGAAGTATGAGCAATTTTTTTTTAAAAAAATTTTGGTGCACCATGAGAAAAATTCATAGTGTAAAAGTTACTATCGCAATTTTAAATCTCAATTTTCTAATTCTGTCCAACCAATTCAAGCCAGATTTAATTAGGACATGGGTCACCCATGTAATTAAGTAGACACTTAGGTCTAAAAATAAATCTCCAACATTAAAATATAATTATTGTAAAAAAGTTAATTACAATTTTTTTAAAATAATGATATAAAACATAAGGAGTAATTTTTTTTATATAATTCAGATAATTTAGATGAGTTGATTTATAGAAAATATAATCTTAGTCCGGCCTAAATTAAAAAATAGATGAAACCTTTTTAACCTTTATTGAATCCATATTTTAAATGAGTTAAATTGTCACACCTACATTTTGAGTTGGATTAATTGAGTGTAGATTCAATATCTAAATACATATTTTCTAAATAAAGTGATTATCACCCATACTTATCTCCATGTGAAATGACAGGCTGTGGACTAATGCTGGCATAATAATTATTATCAGAAATGGTCCAGCCTGCCATTCTTATGAACTTCCAACTTTGCTGCGGATATCTGCTTTAGTGAGTCAAAGTCATTAGTTGTTGGATCGCGAAGAAACCAACAAGTGGAAGTCTTTTGTTCCATTAAGATTCAACTCGAAAAGGCCAATTTTTTATTGAACTTAATCGATGCATCGGATGAAATCTCGGCCATACGTTAGGTATCAATTGTATGCTATTTATATCAGTGATACCGATCGAATATCGATCGTTTTAAAAGAAATTGAATATCGGTGTGGGCCCAGGTGATATCTCGGCCAATATCGAGTGCATATCGGTTGATATTTGGATTTCTAGATTTTTTTTAAAAAAGTCTGGTTTTTTATTTTTTTTTAATTTTTAATTAAAAAATAAAAAATAATTATTTAAAAAAAAAAAGAGAGAATGATATCGGCCAATATCATCCAATCCCCACAGTTTTTCCTCTGCACCTTGATTACAAAAAAAAGATTGATACCTTGGCTACTCACCGGGGGTGACATCGTATATAGACGGCAAAACTCAAATAGGCCTACCTTCGATTTTTACGTTGATTTTTAAACTCTTAAAAATCACGTCTTTAGAAATTTAATAAATATATTTTTTATAAAAAAGGGTATTATCTTAAAAGTCTTTTTGAAGAAACCCAACCCCAGTCCTTGAATCCCACCCAGGTAAACCCATAGACGCACCTATATAATATTGGGCAAATGCAACATCGTTTGGATGAACATAGCTAAGTACTCTAGTCTCTTTCATATCTATCTATGCTCACAATCATAGGGTTTTCACTTGGGCCGTGAATTTAACTTAACTTTTTTATTTTAATCTAAGTTTAATCTTTTATAATATTTAATTAATTCATATTCGTTATTACATTGATTATTATAAATAAAAATATTTATTTAATGATTTTTTAAATTTTAGAAAATTAAAGACTATAATAATTGAACTAATTCTATTTTTTCACAATAATCTATATATTTATACAATAACTTTACCGTAGAGTGAGATCATCTTCTATTACAATTTTAAAACACATAGACGTTTTAGGCAAGTATTTGTAGAAAGTGTAAAATGATCTAATTAAATCCACTCTAAAGGCATTGAATATCACCTGTGAAAATTTTTCGTTGGGTTGTCTACGATTTTTCATTGGTAAATTAAAAAAAAGTCCACGTAATCATGTTTTCCTTTCAACTCATTCATGTGCGCTCAGAGAAAATTAAATACTTATTTAAATACTGATTGGTGAGGCTTATAAAAAAAAAGAAAGACATTCACACTGAATAAATTCAGTGGTACGGAGACAATTTGCTGAATTCAACATAGATCTCATCATAGATATAAATATCGGTTGATACAATATGTATCGGTCGTACAATTATGATATTGGCCAATATATCGGCGAATATATTGGCCGATATAAAAAACATTAGTCACAAAATCAGTTTTATTTTTTTAAAAAATATTCAATAACGGTTTTTCCCACCACCTATATTTGTCCATATCGGTCAAATATCGGCCAGGATATCAGCCGATATTTAGGGTTTTATTGTCCAATTTTTTTCAAGCCATTTCATATTTATTTTTTATTTTTTAATCAGAAAAAATAATATAAAAATCCCAGCCATATTTGAAAAAAAAATAGGAGAGAGAAAGATATAAGATATAAAAAAACCCAGCCAAATTTTGGTGCCGCCAGATCTTCTCGGCCTTAGATCAGGTGATGGAAAGGTTTGTGCCCGCGGGTCCCACCATACCCATTTCGTTTTTTGGTGGTCTATCCATCTGTACCATCAGATCTCTGATTTGGATATGGTGGGACCCTCCTCTGGCCAGTTTTTTCGGCAGCTGTTTGGGACGTCCGAAAATCCATGATTTGGGTTTTTTTGTAAGATCCAAGTCGATCCTGCACTTCTGATCCTAGGATCGACACCACCATGATCGCCCCTGGCCCACCTATCTACGGTTAAGGATGACCTTGGGTTTTGGTCAACGGTGGGGCCCACTATTTTTTTTCCCTTCTCAATCGGTTCGGTGGTATATCCTTTGAACAAATGCGAAAACCGTTCGGTGATTCGGTGCTTTGAAGTAGAAGGGCAAAATGGTCATTTCATCCAAAATTTTGGAATTGGGTGTATTGGGACAGAATTTCCAAGTGTCTATATGGGTTCCCTAAAAAGAAAAAGGAATATGAGGACACATGGAAGAAAATAAAAGGATAAAAATGATATCAAAGGTACAAAGCATAGTAATAAATAAGATGAGGGGAAAAATATTGAGATTGGATGATACCGGCCGATATCTCTCCCTCCTCTTTTTTTTTTTTTTGTTTTTCTTTTTGAATAAAAAAGAAAATAAATAAAAAAACAACCCTTTTTTTTAAAAAATCTGGAAACCCAAATATCGGTTGATATTCTGGCTAGTATGCACCCAATATCGACCGAGATATTGCCCGTGTCCACACCGATATTTAATTATTTTTCAAATTGCCGATATGAATAAATATCGGCGATATCATGGCTGATATCGCCCATATGAATAGTGTACGGCTGATACCTATCGTATCGGCCGAGATATTTCGATTTAAAAAACTTGAGATATCTCGACCGATACGAGACATATCGGTTAAGATTTTGTTGCCTAAATAAGACAAAACCGTTCGAGTGAAGAAGTAGTCTTTAGTTGAAGAAACCTATCCATGCTATCTGGTTGATTTTTTTATTTTTTTTTAGTTTTAATTGTCTTGTTATGAAATCAATCATTTGGATTGAAAAATAGATTTGATGAGTTATAAATGGAGCAAATTTCAGTAGTAAAATTAGATTTCAATCACTTGGTTTTAATGGCAGAAATTCTCAAGTGTCTTTGAATTTTTTTGAAGATTCTTGGTGATTTCAACCTTTAGAATCAAGTGATTAAAAATTGTGTTTGAGGCTAAAAATTGGTCAACGTTATCTCATTAAGTCTACCTTCAATTCATATGGTTAGTTTTTATATAGTATTTGCAAATATTAAGAAAAGAAGGAAAATTGACCCATATACAGTGAATACATAATAAAATTTAAAAATCTATTGAGTTGGAATTGGTTTGTTCAAGTAGACTTGGGTCAGGCCCTATCAGATGCAACCAGGTGCAACTAATGTAATTTAACTCAGTTCTAGAATGATAGGACTATGCCGAGTTGGTTGAGTTTCACTCGTAGCGTACAAATTTGAAATTTGAATTTAAATTAAAATTTTACCCGAGTCCAGTAATTCAGGCAAATGTTTTGAATCGACTCAAAAAGACTCATTAACTTGTTTAATTTGAAATATTAACGAGTCAAGTGAACTCAAACCGTCTTACTTAAATTTTCTTGAGTTGTTAACCATGACTTCCACTGTGTAAAGCCTGACTCAAACAAGTTGATGGGGTTTGTTTTAATTATGGATTTTATTTAGAGCCAATAATTGGCTTTAAAATAAATACATTTCCTTGTATATTGCAAATCAAAATTTAAATGCGAAGTTTTAGAGGAAAGTCTTTTAATAAGAATTTCATTTTAGCCTCTTCGTTATACAACACCAATTAGCAAATTAAGAGAAGTTGACTTTTATAATTAGTTGATAACTATTATTTTTTTTTATGATTGAAGTGTCCGTGGCCTCTTAAAATATCCGATTAGTCTTCGGAGATGTGCAAGCTTCACATCGGGTAAAACTATGGAGATTGCCTCTTTAGGGTGAAATAAAATTCAACCTTAAGACTCATGCTTCTTGAAACGAGTTTCTGTCCGACACACCAATCCCTTGGAGTTGGTCAATAGCTATCACCTTTATTATCTGTTACTTTCAAATTTTGGAAGATAGAGAAGGAAATTCCTTTTATTCATTTCTATTCAAAATTTTAATAGAAAATTCTACAAGATGCCAAGATGGTGTAGAAATTTTTTCTGAAGATCCCTTTCCTTGGTTTTATGGTTAATATCGAAAATTTAAGATAGATTTTAGTTTGATAGGTATCAATTGAATGGCTGTCATTTTGGGCCTTCTTAGCCCATAAATAGCAAGGGTAGAGGGTTTAATTGTCTAGAGGTTGATCTAACCATTCAATTTTTATTTAAAAAATATAGAAATATAGAAAAACCTTTCTTATATTTTATTTAACTGTTAAAAAAAGATATAAAAATTTTTAATAAATAAAAGAGATGGAAATGTGTCACTCTAATAATGGACTTCTGAAAAAGTATTTACTATAAAAAAAATTTATTGAGAATACAAATAATTTTTAGAGATTTAGTGTTTTTGTTGGAAAGAATAGTTCTGAAAAAGTTGATTGAGAATGTTTTGATTCTCATTCTTTTTTATGTTTTTTAAGACACATTTGGGTTACAACAAAAGTCATAAATTTAAAATTCTAAATATCCAGTGATATTAATTTGAGATTTTTTTTTTTTTTTGCTGAAAATATCTTAAAAACTGTAATTTTGTGTCAGAGTAATTCAGTTAGAGTGTTTTGTATGCCCGATCAGACATTTTTTAGAACAAAAAAAAGCGTCATGCACTAGCGTACATTTTTCTCTCTCCACCAGATTAATTTATTTATTTATTTTCCAAAAAAATTCAAAAAATGAAAAAAATTATGAGCTTCATGGATATATAATTTTTTTTCATCACATAGAAAAAATAAAATTATATTGTTGATCATGCATATAAACTATAGAGTATATTTTTTTGACCGATGGTATCCAGATGTCTCACCTGTAGGAGACTTTACCCGACTAAATCCTTCGGAGCATGTAAACACCTCCCTATATTCACATATCGGGTCCTCCAAATGATAAGGAGTAACCCTATGAGAAATGGTCTAGAGGGGTTTGAACTCGAATCAAATTGAAAACTACCCTTCCTGAAGAAAACTTCTTGACTGTCAGGCAACCCCCGCTGGATTATAAAGTCTGATCTATTTTGATGTTATTATTGTTATTATACATTAGTTATATAATAAAAAAGTAAAGATTACGTAACATCCACTAAATACATATAAGACCATCTACAAGACTAAAAAACATGGATACAAAAGGAGATGAAGAGCATTTTATTCACAGAAGAAAAGGCTTATTTATTATATAGCTCCAGATACAGATAGAGATAGAAATCCCAACAAGTAGCAGGCAAAGAAAGATTGAAGAAGATGGCTAGTTGGGATTATTTGGAGAGCTTTTCATCTTTGGTTTCAGATTTGAAAACTACTGGGATTTCTGGTTCGTCGTTCACAGTCAAGTTCAGAATGTCAGGCCTTGAATAGTGCCCCACCGCATCAAAACTAAACTTGGCACGTGCAATTTCACCAAGATCTGCATGTCATTTCATCACCAAAGACAACTTCATTAGCAAACCTTAGGATAAAAGCCCAGTTTCTCTTTCTAGCCAAATTTTACTTGGTCCATGTCCTAATCTATTTCTTTCCTTCTGTTTTATGATTTATTTTTTAGAAGACTGCAGCAGAAAACAATATAGGATTGATATCATAGTAATAAAAAAATTATATATACATCCTCATCTCTTGTTGCTCAATGATATAAATAATAAATGATGTTATAAAAAAGTAACTTCACTTTCATGAGCATATGTAAACCTCCCGGGTAACCTCATATACAATATATATCGACTGATATGTATTGTATTAATTGATAGGCCAGCCATATAGACACCTGGATTTTCTTTCTCTACACACCCTTTTTAAAAAAAAATTAGATGAAATTACCCTTTTACCCTTTCATTTTTTTTTAAAAACGATTCCTGTGCGCGTCATTGGAACTCCTCCGCATCATTCAAACAAAACCGACTCTTTTGAAAATCCAAGCCAAACGCGCAAAGGTTACAGTTGGCAGAAAATCACTTTCTTGACCTATTTCTACAAACAAGGTATCAAAATTCATCTATTCTAAACTTTATGATTAATTTTAAGTGAAAATGGAATAGTTTTGGGCTTCAAAAATCGTACCTAAAGAATTAAGAGGGAGTGCTATTTTTTCTTAATTCTTTGGGTACAATTTTTTAAGCCCAAAACTATACCATTTTCACTTAAAACTAGCTCCGGAGTTCATAAAATTCAGAGTAGATCAATTTTGATATCTTGTTTGTAAAAATCGATTGAAAAATGGCCTCATTTGAAAATCCCACTCCACATCCCAACAAGGTTGAACGAACTAAAAATTTGTTCGAATGATGCGGAGGAGTTCTAATGACGGGCAGAGGAATGTTTTTAAAAAAAATGAAAAGGCAAAAGGGTAATTTCATTGGTTTTTTTGAAAAAGGGTATATAGAGAAAAAAAAACTGGGTGGCATAATTGATATATCATTTATGAATTGAAAAGTAAATTGTTATCTCCTATTATTAAAATTTTCGATGTCTGATCATTAGCTTTTCACCAGTATCTCCAAATAAAAGTGCTTAAAGAAAGATGAAGGACAACCATACCAAGATTAGCTTAAAGAAAGATGAAGGACAACCATACCAAGATCAGCAGTGAGAAGGGCCTCTCCTTCAACATTTGGTCCTGCCAAGACAACCCCCTGTGGAGAGATGATGGCACTGCGTCCGGGGCATACAATTGTATCTGGTGTGAGTTCATCCTCATATTCAAATATATATTCTGGATGAGGAGGAAAGTCTTTCCTTCGAGCAAACTGGTTTACTGACAAAACAAAGCATCCACCTTCCGCAGCAATATGAATCATGGAATGCACCCACACTTCGCTGGGATCAGCAGTAGGTGCACAATATATTTGGATTCCTAGAAATACAACACTCTCGTTAGGTGTACAACATGTAAAATAATAAATTGAAATAAAAGTAAAGTTTTAGGTTGTGCTTTAGAAGGAAAAACAAGTGGCTGTAGGAACATCTTGGCAAGGATTGTTTTTGGGTCAAGTTGGGTCCAAGTAGCCTCCAAACGAAATGGGCCCAAGTGAGGCCCAATGGGCTTCAGCCCAGGCCCACGTCTATGAGCTAGGTGTGGATTGTACATAAGGTAGGTTTTGCCCGAATTGGGCCCACTGAACTATAGGCCTGTATAAGTCTTGCTTGATTGTAGCTTTCATCTACCCCTTTCATCTTACCCTTGCTGTCGTAGAATTGTTCATAAAATTCGAGGGTAATTGCCAAAAATGCCATCCTCCCTACAATATTTTAAAATGAAAAAACATCAAACGTTGGGTAGTTGAACTAGTTACTTCTCGCCTCAAGAAGCGAGAGATCATTAGTTCGAATCCTAGTGGCGTAAACTGAGGACATCCTGTGTGGGTATAGGGCGTTCTCCTGAGGGATTTAATAACAAAATTAAGTGATTGAAAGAAATCATTGAATGCGTGTGCACACAAGAGTTCTATTAATAAAAAATATTACTTATCAACAACAAAACCACAAATCAAATTTTTGGCATTAAAATGCTTACCTTTACTGTACATTGCAGCTCTTACGAGGGGCATCCTGTTTTCCCACCAGATGACAGCACCAATCTTTCCAACTGGAGTGTCAAATACAGGAAGAGTTGATCCATCTCCAAACCCCCAAAATATGCTTTCCAACGCCGTAGGCATCAATTTCCGGTGTTTTCCAAGGAAATGGCCTTCAAAATTGAAGAAACAACACTGTGCAGTACAGTGTATATCCGGCCTTCTCTATCGCACCCATCACCAAAAACACTTTATATTTCCCAGCCATTGTTGCCAATCTTTCAACTTCGGGACCTTAACATACAAATTTAATCATATCATCAATTAAATGGATTAGTAATTGAGAGATCCATAATTTTAAAACAAGAGAAACTAAGTACCTCACGAGTTAGTGGTATGGCTAAGAATCCGATCAAAATGTAGGACTTGTGTTCAAATCACACTCTACACAAAAGGCCATTTTTGATATATACTTATTTAATATATGAGGCTAGAGAGACTTGCACATGCTCCAAAGTTAGACTTATTTACCCTTAAGATTTCATGTTATTCATGTTCGCAAATGTTACATTCTGTACCATATTTTACTTCAAAGAGTTCTCTACTTCTTATAATTAATGACTTCGAATGCCCCAAAGTCATCATTGAGACATTAAGGAGTCAACTGGACCTAACTTGATTATCTGTTTGGATGAGTCAGCTCTTCAATTTTTATTTAGATCCAATTCATTATAGAGGATCTTCCTATTCCTAGCCTAACCCATTACAAATGGTATTAGAGCCGAGGACAACTTTAGTTTCCAGGTGGGGGATTGTGATGGACGCATTGGTTGGTGCTAGGTGTAAAAAGTCTTGCATAGCTTGGAGGAGAGTCCATAAACTAGGATATACAATGAACGCCCACTCCACTCAGCATATGATGTTTTCCTAGAGATGGGTTAGAGGAGTCCAAAGGGAAACAAAACTGTATGAGTTGGAGTTCAAAACGGACAAAAATATGCTGGGTGGAACGGGTCATTACAACACATTCTTGAAATTAACTCAACCTAAGGTGCATCCAAGAGGGTACATCCAATAGTCTCAAAATTCTTAATCAGATCTAAAAAACAAATAGAAAAAGTTTGGTTTAATTGTGTTTAAAGTATCGAGTTGGGAAATTAGACTTAGATAAAAGGGAATTAATCTACCAGGCACTTCAATGGCTGCAGCATGATATTTACGAAACTGCTCTTGTCCCATGGCTTGACGGCTTCCATCAAGGTTATGCCATATCCAAATGTTGAACCACGTGGATACCCACCCACAAATCCTTCTGGAAACACCACTATTTCTGACCCATTCCCAGCTGCTTCTGCAATCAATTTCTCTGCCTTATCTGCAGAAATAAAATTTTCAAAAAAGGTTAAATGCTGATCATACAATAAAATCCAATTAAATACTGGTTCATAAGATAGAAATTTTATATTTCATTTTATTGATCCATCAAGATTATATACAAGCATCAATTTTACTAATTGAAGTTTTCTTGGTGTCCTTTCAAAGTCTTTCCTTTTTAGATTAGTGTTTTTTTTAAGAAAAGAAATAATACGGGGTAATAATCTTGACCGATATCCGATATATATCGCCGTTATAGGCTGATAAAGGTGATTTTAAAAAGAAAAAAAAATAAGAGAAAGAAATTTCTCTGCCGAAATATCGCCGATCTTTTCCGATACCGAGATTTATACCCCTGAATAGAAATACTTTAGATGGTTGTCCTTCTCAATATTCAATCCACCAAACTGAAACTTGATTGTTATAAAAACCCTTTGAAATATTCATGTAAGTGATCAACATTACTGTATTTAACATAATCATTATCAAATGATTAAAATTTTGAATTTCATGTTAGGGCAAAGAAAGGGGGACAAGTGAGAGCTTCAAATATTCATTTTTAAATTTTAATTAAAGCATCTCATGTTATGGCATTTTTAGGGCTTTTTTTCCCTAAAAGACTTCTATCTTTTATACTCTCGTCCCATTTTAGTTGTCTCATTTGAAAAATTGTATTTTTTAAGGAACTCTCTATATAAGATTAGTACTCCATGTGATCTCATCCATTTTCAACACATTTTATGGTGAATGAGACAACTATTTTGGGACAATTCTAAAGTCCATATAAGACAACTAAATTAGGACAGAGGGAGTATATTTTTTTTTTTGAAGTCTAAGGTATTCAGGTTTCTTAGAGCACCTGACTAAGTCCTTGAGCCATGTGTCAAACGACCCTTATATATTGAAAGTGAGACTTATCTTTTACATTTATTTGAAAAGAACATCAATATTTTTTTTCATAATTTTAAAATGTCTCTAACTTTGAATAAATTCTAAAAAGACCCATTGACATTAGTTGATCTTAGGTCAATATTGTTTAGGGGTTTGTTAGAATTTTTATTAAAAAATAATTCTTTTTACAATTATGAAAAATATATGCACTTCTTTTCAGGATATGTAAAAAAAAAAAACAGAGACATTTAAAAAAAAACCATTTAAAAAATTATATTGCTCGGTCTTCCAAATAATGATCGAGAATAGTTCAGTACAAAATAGCCCCTTTTCCTAGCATACTTGGAGATGAAAAGAAATAGATTCCCCAACACTTCAGCTCCCTTCAACCTTGGGAGACGAATTTAATTTAATTTAGTAGTTTCAAGTCAGTTGATTAAAGCATATAAATTGGATTAAAATAAAGCATATATTTTGGTAGAACCACAATTTTGATATGTTTTCCTGTACATTCAGTAAAATTCTCTCATTTGAATAGAATTAAATTCAATGATAAGATCAACTCGAAATGGGTTCAAATTTGATAGGATGTAGGGTGCGAGGAGGTAATTGGGTGTGCAAACATTGTTTTGTAAGACCCACTGCCCCCACCATCCCCAATGATCCATCTTTTAAACCCATCCATGTCAGCTCAAATAAGACCATCTACTATGTTGGGGAGAGCTCACAAGGGTGAGACCTGGGTTGAAAAAAACACCCACTACATCGTAAAGGCTGTTACAACCGTTACGCTGATACAGTGCGTAACGGACTATAATGGCCATTACAGAATCTCTCTCCTCCTCTTTTTTTAAAAATTTCAAAAAATCTGTAACGTCCTGTAACGGCCTCTATAATGGCATGTAATAGTCTATAATGACATTAACAGTCTGTAACGGACCATATGTATCGCCCGTGACAGAGGATGTATCGCCACTACACTGTACGGCCTATACATGGTGTAGCGACGGCCCTTAGAATGCCGACGCGTAATGCCTGATACGTAACATATCGGCTGAATTTTTCACCTTAGGATCAGACCAATTTATTGAATAACTCAAACCAATTTACTGAATGAGTCAAGGCAACCTAATTGTAATAAATTCAAGTGAGCTTTAAAATTGATAGTACATCACTCAATTTCTAGAAACTTTTGATGGAGTTTTCATCCTTAGATTCAAAATAATTACAGTAAATATTGACTGGAGACCCATGATTCATTATGGAATAAGTCAAATGGGTTTTGATTATTTTTATCATTAATTAAATTAGAATGGATACACCCATCATACTATTAAGCATGTAATTATTTAAGTACATCTGCAGCATTCATAGATGATATTTACATAGAATCGTAATCCATCGTGTGCATCCACTAATTTTAATAAAAAGATCATTAAGAAATAATTCTATGATGTCATCTTAAAGGTAAAAGTGACAGTAAATGTTAGTATTTAAAACATGTGGAGTTTATCTATTAAAAATCTAAATCATTTGTTAATTTTTAAATATGTGCACACATATATAATTTTTTTTTGATTTTGTGAAACTATTAGACTCAATATTAAGTTGATCAAATTAAAAGTACTTGATTAGAAACTCTATAAAGATTAATCACACTCTTCTTATTTGATCTATCCATTAGTGGTTCAATTGTTTTACAATATATGTATTTATATAAGATATCCTGCAAACTTTTGCGATCTTGTTAATATATATGGGTTGGTCTCGCCATTAAAAAGCTCGAGTGTTCTAATAGGCCATGTTAGATGGTGGGCTCTCACTTGATGATAAAAAAAAATCGTACAATACGTATCCACCGAGATATGTTATCATTCAAATTGTTTAGAGGATTAACTTATTTGCTTAATCATGTATCCACTTAAATGGATCATATTTCAAATAAACCTAACCAGATGATATTATGAATTAATTATAAATGGGTAGATGAGATCATGGGAACGTGGTGTTACAAAATTATTAGATTTAGCGAGTTAAGTACGAATCATTTTGAGAGCTCACCAACTCCATGAGTGAACGTCAAGAGCTGTCATGACTTAATAATAGTTCTAATATATTTATCATGTTATTAATCACTATTAATTTTATTAAATTAAATTATAATTTATCTATATTCAAGTGAGCATCGAGTAGGTACAGAATTCGAAATCTCTAGTTTCTACGTCAAATGTCTCCTATTTGAGGTAGCTCGTGCAAGGTGCAGTTTTAGTCCATGTAATCCCATTTTTTTTTTTTTATATCTATCTATTTTTTATTATATTTATAAATTCAAATTTATTTTGAATTGTTATCACTATTAAATTAAAAATAATTCAACTTTCACCATTATTCTTTAGATTGTTGAAAATTATGAATTTTCAAATTCAATAAAATTGATTTTTAATAAAAATATCATCTCAAAAATATGTTTTAAATATACTAATTTTTAATTTTTACACATCAATTATTTGTCTATGTATTAATTTATCAAAATTAAAATTAATTGATGATAACTTTTTATAAGCATCACACTCAATTTTGCTGAGTCCAAAATTCATATAAGGGATAAGATATTGATGTAGAAAATTGTTGTGCGATTCATTTTCACATAAGTATAAGACTTATTAGAGACAACAAAAAATTAAACTAAAGCCACAATAAAATCAAACAAAATAACATAAAATGAAATTACAAAATTGCTAAAATTGTTCTGAAGTCAAAGATTTATCTGATCCAAGGGTTCAAATATCGCCCGACTGAGATTATTCTCTCTCCTCCCGATTTTTTTTTTTAAAAAAATTCAAAAAAACTATAGAAAATGAAGAAAATTATAAGCTTCATGGATATATAATTTTTTTATTACATATCGGTCATTTACATGTTCAAATATTATTTTTAAGTTACATACTCAAGAATTTCAAATGTTTTTTAAAAAATTATGACTAATTACAAAAAAAAATTGTAGAAAAAATTTTAGTTGTTGTCTAATTAATGGGAATATGTAAATGTGGAAATACATCTGTTTAACAAGGTTGACTAATTAAATGCTGGGTTTCCCGTAATTTCTCACACGTAAATTAAACAAAGAAGTATGACAATATAAATAAATTGTCTTTAAAATTATACATTTAAAGGTGCTGCCTAAAACAATCACTTGTATCAGTAAATACATGATATGATGCATATTGATCCTAAATTTGTTATTCAAGTAGATTTAATAATAATACTCTTTTTTTACAAATAATATAAAAATAATAAACATATTATCAACATTTTTTAGTTCAAGAAAGGTCATTTTCATAGGGATATGAATAAATTATATCTAGAAAGTCGAAAAACTCAAAAAAAAAAAAATTAAAAAAATTTAAAACCAAGATTAATAAACATTTTATGTGAAATTCATACTCTCTAATATCATCTAATGACATTTATCTTCTATTATAATATATGAATTTTTTTCATAAAAAACTTAATGTCCTAAAAATTATGAAAAATCATAGACTCTCTATAAACTATATCAAATACATAATATAATCTTCATTTCAATCCATAAATACCAAATATTATTCCATTAGTATAATTACATGCTCTACTCATATATAAGACAACATTACAAGTTGTAAATTTGACCTAATTCATTTATTAAATAAATTAAATTGATTTGTAATCATTTTGAACAAGATAAAAAACATCAAGGCTAGTAATATAGACATCCGGCTTTTCTTTCTCTAAACACTCATTTTCAAAAAAATCGAGTGAAATTACCCTTTTGCCTTTTCGGTTTTTTAGAAAAAATGATTCCTCCACATCATTCGAACAAATTATTGGTTCGTTCGAACAAACCTTGCACTAAGTGGGCTGTGTGGGATTTTCAAACGAGGTTGTTTTTCAACCAATTTCTACAAATAAGATATTTAATAAAGCTTTTTATCTGTCAGTATTTTTAAATGGTTAAACATACTTAAAAATAAAAATGACTTACTCTGAGAGAAAAGAAGAAGCCTGAATTTTGTTGTAGGTGAGAGAGAGACAGAAAACAAGAAGAAGACTGAAATTTGAGAGATTTGTCCTTACGATGAGACGCCAGCGTCATGAATGAAAATCTTGAATTTGATCTACGTTCATCGTTGTTTCCTTTAATTTTAATTTTCTTTTCTTTTTCTGAAAATAATTTTCAGTTTTCCAATCGTATTGATAAGATACTATTAGATGTGCATCAGAGATTCTCTTATAACACAAAACCATGAAATCAGACTGAAACTGCACAAGCAGAAGAATCGAAAGAGTCAAAAAAGTTGGCGCATGGAGGAAGAAGAAGACATACCCAGTGTCGCCGGAGTGTCGTAGAATACGGTGGAGGCTTGTACGACGGTGGCACGAACTGTCTTGGCAGTGGAGTCAGTGCCCATTTTAACTTCCGCCTTGACACCGTTCGCCGGAGCTGCCGGAACTTCAGCCATATCTATCAGTACGGAGTTGAGAGATGCAGTGGATATTGGATCTTTGGCAGAATTTATTGAAGGAAATAGATCCTAATTTGAAATTTGTGGCTTTGATTGACAAGAGTTGAATATTGTAATTATAATAAAATTCAAGTGGGTTTGCCTGTCTAATAGTCTCCCTCTGGATCCAATACTCCTCTACCAGTCTACCGGTAACTCCAATGGCTTGACTTGACTTCTGTAACCCAAATATGCCAACCCTCCAAGCATATTATTTATTTATATAGGGCAAGCGATTCTCACCAAAATTCATGAACAATGCAAATCAGCTCAGTAAAATTGTTAGTCGGCTCGCTAAAATTCATAAACAGTGTAATTCAGTTCTCCGAAATTGCAAGTCCGCTCGCCAAAATTCATGAACAGTGCAATTCAGCTTTCCGAAATTCACATGAACAGTAAAAATCAAGCCATTGAAATTTTACTATTCATACGAAAGGTAAAATCGGGAATACACTAAAATCCGTGTCGCTAAACACAAAATACCCGTGGGAGGATCGCTGGCCTTTATATAGAGTTGCACTCTCACTGAATTAATTTTTTAATTTATTAAAGTTGTAAAATTATTAAAAAAATTATAAAATTTTATAAATTCTTCTATTTTTTTTTTTTTTTGAATTTAAGTGTGGGAAACCATGGGAAATCCAGCCTAAAACCACCACGGCCGAATCCCACAGTCTTTAGGTAACACTAAGTTAGGCCGCGGAAGCTCGAACTTGATACCTCTCACTTCCTGATTTATGAAATTCTTTAAACAATTACTTATCATTTTAGGTAAAAAAAGTATATACTAGTTTAAAGTTTTAGGAGATAGATTAAGATGACAATATAAATGAATCCTCTTTAAAATTGTAGCTGAGAAATCCAAGCATTTAAAAGTGCTGCCTAAAACAATCACTTGTATCAGTGAAAACATGATATGATACATATCGATCCTAAATGTTAGTCAAGTAGTTTTAATAATAATACCTTTTTTTTACAAATAATATAAAAATAATAAACATATTATCACATTTTTTAGTTCAAGAAATGTTATTTTCATAGAGATATGAATAAATTATATCTAGAAAGTCGGAAAAAGTCAAAAGAAAATAAAAATAAAAAATAGAAAACCAAGATTAACAAACACTTGATGTGAAATTCATAAAAAATTTAATGTCTTGAAAATTTTGAAAAATCACTTGTATCAGTAAATACATGATATGATGCATATTGATCCTAAATGTGTTAGTGAAGTAGATTTAATAATAATACTTTTTTTTTTTACAAATAATATAAAATGATAAACATATTATCACATTTTTTAGCTCAAGAAATGTTGTTTTCATAGAGATATGAATAAATTATATCTAGAAAGTCGGAAAAAGTCAAAAGAAAATAAAAATAAAAAATAGAAAACCAAGATTAACAAACACTTCATGTGAAATTCATAAGAAAATTAATGTTCTGAAAATTTTGAAAAATCACACATACACTTTATAAACTATATCAAATACATAATGCAATCTTTATTTCAATCCATAAATACTAAATATTATTCTATAATTCCATTAGTATTACTAATTGCTCTACTCGTAAATAAGATAACATTGGAAGCTGTAAATTTGACCTAATTCAGTTATTAAATAAATTAAATTGATTTTTAATCATTTTGTTGAAATATGGCAATGGTGAGGTGATGGTGAGCACCACATCCTGATGAAAAATAAGAATCAAGTCAAAAGAAGAGAAGAAGATGGGTAGCGGACAAAAGAAGAAGATCGAGCCCTGCACGCTGAGTCATTGCAGGGAGATAAGGCCATTGCAAGAAGAGACTA
The DNA here is from genome assembly GCA_022113865.1 of Chimonanthus praecox. Taxonomy (NCBI): domain Eukaryota; kingdom Viridiplantae; phylum Streptophyta; class Magnoliopsida; order Laurales; family Calycanthaceae; genus Chimonanthus; species Chimonanthus praecox. The sequence continues at coordinate 13,734,036 of CM039087.1, read as the reverse complement.
TTAAGGTGCTGGTGATAGTAAATATCTAATCAAAGCATGTCAAGATCGAAGAAGCGTGTAAGGAAATCTAAATGATGAATGCAAAAGGTCCGAAGGAGAAAGCCATGAGCCCGACCGAAGGGAGGAAAGGCATACTACTTGACAACTCACTTGTCACCACCTTTTAGCCAATTAATCGCCTTTCTCTACCTTTATTTATATTATATTTATTTATATTCTCTTTTTATATAATATAAATAATACTTAATAATTTACATTAAAAGGTATTTAAGAAAGATGCTCAATATGCTTAATAAATGAATATGCGAATGAAGCGGTCGAATCGATAAAGGAATTGAATTGTCCAACCGACTGAGAAAATGGGAATCGGATACTGGAATGCTGATCAATCTATAGATCGAATAGGAAGAAGAGCCAGGGAATGGGAACTCCTGGACCATTCTTATCCCCAACCCATCCGGACTAGCGAACTTTGTGCAGACAGACTAGTTACCGCTTATGCCCGCCTAAGCAAACAAACAAATCTATAAAAGGAAAATTGAATCAAATTATCAATAAAGAATTTGAATTTTATACAGATGAGTATATCATGTAAAAAACTATTTTTTTTATGGAAAGTGAGAGTTAGTATAATAATAAAATATATTTGTGAAAAAAAGAAGATATTTTTGACTTTTTTATTTTCTATCGTAAAAAAAAGTATATTTTACAGTTTTCTACACGTAAATAAAAAAAAATATTAATTTTTGAATAAAAAGTATCGTCTCCTCCTGGAATGAAATAAGTTGTTATAACTTATGAGAGTATAAGAAAGTTGTGCCTTCATAATTAATAAAATAAGTAGCCAATGGGTAAATAACATAAGACTATTTTAAAAAGATTTATTTGTATTTTAATCACCCATTTAAAAATAGACTGATTTTTCTAGAATAGACGGGAACGAGCAGTGTAGGAGATTTATTTTAATTAGGAGTCTTTATTTAATAATGTTATGATATAATTTCTTTTATGATAAAAAAAATTGTAGACCCTCACTTCTCATGAGTAGGAGAGCAATCCGCAAGGCATGAGGACTAGATGACTAAAGGATTCGAATTTAGTACCTCTAGTTCCTAAACTAAAATATATGTCGCTCATAATATAATTATTAAAAATAATAAACATTGAGGAAAAGGATTGAAATAAAGTGCTTTATTGATTATTGTTTTATGAAAATGTAATCACCAAAATTTTGTAAAATAAAATTCATGAAGAAAACTTCAGAAATTATCCATTGACAACTTTTTAAAAATGACTTTCGAAATAAATTATTGAATAAATTAAAAAAAAAAAACCTGACACTAATTTTTAATGAATTAATTCTTTAGTTTCCATCATTCATGTTCATTAAATTCCAATAATAGACTATCCACATGCAAATTTACAGGTCATAATTATTTGAGACCCACATGGCATAATACGTCATTATCTCAGTCAGGTTGATGTAGATACCCAACGACTTCTAGCTAAATTGTACGTTGTAATATTCATGTGAAGATAGAGATAGAAAATTTTAAATAATCGAATATAGTTCAATATCTCGGGTTTTTATTAAAAAAATATTAGATAAGAGAATTTTTTCGGTTGATACTGAGATTTGAATTCCTAATAAATCCTATTAATATGAAGTGGTTCTTTTATAACAATCAATTGAGGATTATTCAAAAGTGATGTGGAAATGGTCGAAATTTTAATTTAGGTGGATTCACTGTCAAATTAGCAAGTTCGAACTCTGAGTTAAAGGATGAAAATTTTATTTTCGATCTCGACGGGTGTGAACAGTTTTGATCATTTCAAGGTTAATCAAGCCAAGCCCTACACATCAGGCCCAATTGAGTTCAAGTGGGACCCAATGAATTGTTCAAGATCCAAAAGTCCAACATGGCTGCCCACCACCACCGTTTGACAATTCAAATTAATGCTAAGCTATGACTTTGTATCATGTGGTGGAGTTGTATGGGAGTTGGATTACACATGTTCGACTCCTAAACCCATTTGGAAATCATTGACGTGTGGGGATCTTTTTATAAAGTACAGCACCGAGTATAGAATTAATTTGTTTTAATCGGTGGTGAAGTAGTTGTTTTATTTAATTTTTATTTTATTTGGCATTTATGTATTTTTATTTCTTACTAATTTCAACTGTAGAAGCTCTAGATTTAGTTGTTGTTATTTGAGTCAAAGTCGTGTATGAAAGGGTAGACTTTCATCGCTAGTTTTTTCTCTGTTTAAACTTTGTAATCAACCAGTAAAGCAGAGATTTGGATTAATAAAATTGAGTTTATTTTTTTTTAAACAAACCTTGGTGGTACGTTTGTGAAATTGATTACTGCACAAGTGCTTAACCAAGTTCAGATCAGGCTTATTTGCGTGCAACCCAAGCATCGTGTTCGGATCGACAATATCAGATTTGTCGGGCTGGTTTATATTCAGCCAATTGTAGAGAAAAAAGTAATTGGGGTACTCTTATTTGATCTCTTCCAATTTAAGATATGTTTGAGTTTGTAATATCATTCAATCTACGTGTCGTGTAAATCTTATATGATTGTTATTTTACACCCTAATTATTCAAGTTATTATCAATTTTCCGTATAGTATTCGAATTTCAATAATTTATTTGTCTTATCTTTCATCATAAAAGAAAAAATATTGAACAATTTATGTCATGCTGACGTTTTCTTTATTGAAATGGATACAGTGATACAATTATAGATGTGACTAAAATTCTGTAAATGCAGATGGGTACATTGTAATCTTGGAAATTCTGACTAAAATTCTGTAAATGCAGATGGGTACATTGTAATCTTGGAAATTCTGTCTAACTTAGATTTGCAATTCCATATATTTATGGAATTAATTTTAGGCGCGACTTACAGGCACCTGATTTTTCTGCATCTACACATTCATTTTTAGATTTTATAGTAAAATTACCATTTCCCCCTACGTTTTTAATTCATTTGAATGAATTACCCGTTCATTTCGGCTGAATAATGTTCCGTGTTACTGTTAGCTCATTCATTTGAATAATGGATGATTCATTCAAATGAATAATAATAAAAATGAGCTTCATTCCATCTGTTCATTCGAATGAACTTGCTACAGTAATACACTTATTTAAATAATAAAATTTCTTTTAAAATTTTAAACTTATTTTTTAAGCACTGTGTTTTTTCAAAATTTCTCAAATTTAATATCCAGACTAATTACAATAACCTGATAAAAATACTTTAAGACTTATAGGTCTTTTGACACTCACAAATGCTTAAAACACAGTATTTTACAAATAAGGATATCCATCGGTTGTACCGAAAACACATTTGGGAGTGTCAAAAGACCTTGAAGTTTTAAAGTATTTTTATCAGGTTATCGTAATTAGTCCGGATATTCAATTTGAGAAATTTTGGAAATACACAGTGCATTAGTTAAATAATAAAATCTCCTTTAAAACTTTAAAGTTATTTTTTAAATACTATGTATTTTCAAAATTTCCAAAATTTCTTAAATTGAATAGCCAAACTAATTATAATATCCTGATAAAAATACTTTAAGGTCTTTTGATACTCCAAATGCTTAAAACACAGTATTTTACAAATAAGAGTATCCTTCGGATATACCGAAAACACATTTGGGAGTGTCAAAAGACCTTAAAGTGTTAAAGTATTTTTATCAGGTTATCGTAATTAATCCGAATATTCAATTTGAAATTTTTTGGAAATACACAGTGCATTAGTTAAATAATAAAATCTCTCTTAAAACTTTAAAGTTATTTTTTAAGCATTGTGTATTTCCAAAATTTCTTAAATTGAATATCCAAACTAATTAGAATAACCTAATAAAAATACTTTAAGACTTAAAGGTCTTTTGACACTCCCAAATGCTTGAAACACAGTATTTTATAAATAAGGGTATCTCTAGGCTGTGCCGAAAACACATTTGGGAGTGTCAAAAAACCTTGAAGTCTTAATATATTTTTATTAGGTTATTGTAATTAGTCCGGATTTATTAAATTTGAGAAATTTTGGAAATACACAGTGCATTAGTTAAATAATAAAATCTCCTTTAAAACTTTAAAGTTATTTTTTAAATACTATGTATTTTCAAAATTTCTTAAATTGAATAGCCAAACTAATTATAATAGCCTACTTTAATACTTAAAGGTCTTTTGATACTCCAAATGCTTAAAACACAGTATTTTACAAATAAGAGTATCCCTCGGTTATGCCGAAAACACATTTGGGAGTGTCAAAAGACCTTATAGCGTTAAAGTATTTTTATCAGCTTATCGTAATTAATCCGAATATTCAATTTGAAATTTTTTGGAAATACACATTACATTAGTTAAATAATAAAATCTCCCTTAAAACTTTAAAGTTATTTTTTAAGCATTGTGTATTTCCAAAATTTCTTAAATTGAATATCCAGACTAATTAGAATAACCTGATAAAAATACTTTAAGACTTAAAGGTCTTTTGACACTCTCAAATGCTTAAAACACAGTATTTTTACAAATAAGAGTATTTCTAGGCTACGCCAAAAACACATTTGGGAGTTTCAAAAAACCTTAAACTCTTAATATATTTTTATTAGGTTATCGTAATTAGTCCGCATATTCAATTTGAGAAATTTTGAAAATACACAGTACATTAGTTAAATAATAAAAAGGAGTACAATATCTCATGTGAGAGTGGGTGAGAGTTATAAAAAAAGCAAGTTGAGTGATGTGTTATCAATTTTAAAGCTCACTTGAATTTATTACAATTAGGTTGCCTCGACTCATTCAGTAAATTGGTTTGAGTTATTCAATAAATTGGTCTGAGTTATATTAAGTCAATTATTTAGTAAATTAATTAGGTTGAATAAAAATATTTAAAAAGTTTAGTTAAGTATTTGGATCAAGTTAACCCTGTAACAAAAGATTGGATTGGATTACCCGTTTAAGTTTATATAAATATCTCATTTAGTAAATGGGTTGAATTAAGTACAGATGAGATCAATGCACAAAATCTTTTGTTTTATAAATTTTTCTACAGAATAATTTCGATTGGATATTGATAAAAAAGTTATTCTTCAAAATTTAAAAGAGAAAAGTATCTTTTCAAAAAAATAAAAAATTCTTGCACCGAGTATTATTTGAGTTATTTATTTATTAACATCTCATTCATTTCAATTGATGTGCCATCATGATTTTTTTTTTTGATATGCCCAAACTTAATACAAAGTTAGATGGGCCAATATGATTCTTTTGGTTGAATCCACATAGGTGTTCACAGGACAGGTCTGGGATGGGCTATGCTCCATATGGTGGTCCGAACCTATTTTTATGCTGCCCTAAGCCTGTCTGGATTGCATTAAAGCCTAAGCCTGTCCTTTTGGAAAAAAATAATAAGTTTGAGCTCATTCCTACGTATCAAAGTAGATACGATGATCTACAATTGAATCAAAATTTTACGTCGGATTTTCTATCTAAGATTTTTTACTAGTAAATTAAAAAAAAAATCCACGTAATCATATTTTCCTTTCAATTCATTCATGTGCGCTCAGAGAAAATTATTCCATGCTCGCTTCAGTCTTATTTAAATATTGATTGGTGAGGCTTATTAAAAAAAAGGGACATTCACACTGAATAAATTCAGTGGTACGGAGAGCATTTGCTGAATTCAACGTAGGTCTTATCATAGTTATAAATATCGGTTGATACTACATACATTAGTTTACAAATATGATATTGGCCGATATATCGGCGAATATATTGGCCGATATAAAAAATATTAGTCACAAAATCAGTTTTATTTTTTTTAAATATTCGATATTGGTTTTTCCCACCACCGATATTTGTCCATATCGGTCAAGTATCGGCCAGGATATCGGCCGATATTTAGGGTTTTATTGTCCAATTTTTTTAAAGCCATTTCATATTTTCATTTTATTTTTTTAATCAGAAAAAATAAAGTAAAAAACCCAACCATATTTGAAAAAAAAAAAAAAAAGGAGAGAGAAAGATATAGGATGCGATATCTTAAAAAAAGATATTTCTAACTCCTGGATCTCACAGGTCAAAGTTTGCAAAAGTATTGTAAGAATCATTTTTAAAGGCACATTATTAAATGTAAAGTTGTTTGCGAGTTTTACATTGCCCTTTTGTGATGTTATTTATTAGTATATAATATTTTGATTCTTCTAAAAGATAAAGGGTATACATTTTTTTCTTTTTCAAATAAAGATGATAACAAATTTAAAAAAATCTCATTTTCTTGAAGAAAATACAAGTTATAAAAAATTGTAAATTTGAAACATCAAATTGAAGTATTATCGTTGATCAAATCTTGATATTGTCACCTAAACACATGATGTGAATAAAAAAGAGTAGAAGAATAAAAAGAAGGGAACACATAGACTCCCGGAAATTCTGTCCCAATACACCCGATTCCAAAATTTTAGGTGAAATGACCATTTTTACCCTTCCACTTCTTCTTCCACCGAAGCCGCCGTTCATTTGGACGAACGAATGATCGACCGAATAAGGAAAAAAACCCAGTGGGCCCCACCATTGATTGAAACCCATGGTCTTCCTTAGCCGTAGATAGGTGGGCCATGGGCGATCATGGTAGTGTTTATCCTAGGGTCAGAAGTGCAGGATCCACTTGGATCTAACAAAAAAAAACCAAATCATGGATTTTCGGACGCCTCAAACAGCAATCAAAGAAACAGGTCAGAGGAGGGTCCCACCATACCCAGATCAGAGATCTAATGGTACAGATGGATAAACCTGTAATACCCTGCCTCAGATTAGGCGAGTTTTAGCTTGTTAATCTTGTTTAACAGGTTAATCTCGAGGATTTTGGTTAGGGCTTCGAGGAAAGCCCAAGTTTGGCCCGATCTGAGCCAGAAAACTCAGTGATTCAACTCGTCAAGCTGGAGGGGCATTTTGGTAATTTACCACTTGTTGTGTATATTTTGATAAATATTGTTGATATGTGAATATTATTGGTGAATAATATTCTCCTTAATGAAGGATTTACATTTCTGATTTTAAAATAAAATTATTTTCAGAAAATAATATTTAAATATCGCCCGTCTAAACCCCTAAAAGGAGTGTTAATTATTTTAAATAATTTCAGGAACAAGATAAATTCAGAAAAAGGTAACTGGTGGTAGACCATTTTAAGAATGGTCTATTTATTTCATTTCATCTCAAAATGATGTCTCTAAATTGTTTATTTTAACAATTCTTTATTTAAGTAAATAGTGTAAATTTATGGTTTTTATTTAAATAAATGGTTTTTAATAAGAGTTAAATTCTAAAATTTTTATGGTGATTAAGATTTTTAAAACCCAACCTATCTGTAAGGTTGGATTAAATTTTTGAGCTCTTGAAATTATTGTTTTAGTTAAAAATCAGGTTTTTATTAAAACTAGGGGCTTTTCTGCAATTTGGAAAATTTGGAAGGCTGATTTGCAAAAACCAAATTTTTTTTACTGGAGCAGCGTATCAGCCACCAGGCGCATGCACTCTGCTGCCCGATTTTCCGGCGATTCGCCGTCGTCCCGTCCCATCGCGCGTGCTCCGGATTTCCCCGCCAAAAAACCTATAAAAACCGGCTTAGTTTTCGGTTCTCACTCCCACCGATTTTCTTCTCTTCTCTCAGTCTTTCTCAGCCAAAACCCGGCCGACTCTCTGTTTTTCAGTAATAGTACCTTAGAGGAAATCCAAGGTAACCACTGCATTCCCCTTTCAATTTCAATCAGTTTTGAATCAAAATTTTTTGAATTTGGCTCTGTTTTCAGTGAGAAAAACGATTTCAAAATTTAGGGAAAATTTTAGGGTTCCTAGTATCAGTGAGCTTCCGATGTTAAGATCGGATGGCTCACTGAGTTTCAAAGCTCCAAACCCCTCCCTATGGAAAGAGGACTCCCGGAGGAATCCATCGGACCGGTCAGATGTAAAAATCGAGTCCAGAAAATAGCCCTTTTGCCATTTTCGGTTTTACTGTTCACGGTCGCCTTTCACTGTCTGTTGCAGATAGTGAACGGGGAAGAAGAAGAAGAAAAAAAAATATATTATTATTTTATTAAAAAAAAAAATTATTTTTATTTGATATTATGGTTGCTTATGTTTTGAAATGTTGGTTCCCATTGAAAAAAAAATGAATAAATAATTAAATAATTAAATATTATTATTTTATTAAAAAAAACAAAATATATATGTTTTTTGAGATTATGGTTGCTCATGTTTTGAAATGCTGGTTCCCTTTTTGAAATAAAATAAAAAAATGAATAAATAATTAAATAATTAAATATTATTATTTTATTCAAATTTTTTTTTATTATTTTGTTAGATTATGTGATGTGATGATTTATACCCCCCCTTATTAAATAAAACTGTACTAACCCCTTTCTCTTATTATTTATAGTGTAAATACTATTGTATCCGCTTTCAGTCAAACATTATAGTCGGGAACTGAGTGATTCACTTTCAGGACGACACTGTAGTCGGGTACTGGGTGACTTCGAGGCCTACTCAAAATGTCAGCTCTGGTCCTATCCAGAAGATAATCGAGAAGTGACCCGAGGATCTAGACCTCACTCAATAAGTCAATCTGGTCCATGCCCAGAAGACAATATGAGTTTGGACTGAGCCCCTTTTTACTATATTATCATCTTGTGGATGATTTAAAAAGGATAGAAACCAAGTAGGAGACTCAATTCCATATACCTCAGATATTTTGTGGGAAAACGTGAGATTCCAAAATACTACTTGTGCGTATGTATTTGATCTGTATATTGATTGTGCACTTGTGTGTATGTATTTGATCTGTATATTGATTGTGCACTTTTGTGTTGTTTGAACAGAGACCGCGTAAACCACACATAACGGTGAGGGAACTTAACTCTGCAGATTTTGTAAACAGGTGTTAAATTGAGCAATGAGTGGTTTTGGTTTTGATGAACCCACTCATGTGCCTATACATGGTGCACTATGGTAAGAGTGCTGTGATGATTATGGTATTACGATGTTGATCGTATGTGTATGTAAGACTGCTTCCACGTACCTGGGCTATTGAACCAATATCGGCCATATGAGAGATGGTTTATGTCTACTGGACCATGGGCGGACACGCTGTCGTCAGTTGCTGACTTGAGAGTGTTAGTATCGGCTACGTTTAAGAGCCGGAGATGTACTTGCAAGGATGTATTTTGACCGTGTCGGGACTTAATACTGGTCTCAGTGTAGTCGGCAGGCGTTATGGTGGATAATGGCAGTGGTTTAATGATGTTGACATATTATTTTGAGATTATGCTTATTGTTATCAAGCATGTGATATTGAACTGTTGCTAACCTGTTTTGTATTTACTTAATTTGCATTGTTAATTATCCTTCACTGGGCTAGTTAGTTCACATCACTCACCTTTCAGGCGATGAACCCGAGGAGGAGGACTCTCTCTTTCAGGCTTAGGGCGATTAAGTTAAGGCAGTGTCTTGGGATTCCCCCGGAGAGGAATGCCCTGATCTTTTCTGTTGGTTCTTGGAACCGTTGATTTTCATTAAGTACCGGATGTGGTACTTAATTATGTTGAATTGATGTAATAGGCTATGTTGCCTTTTTAGACAATGTTTTGAATGATGAATCAATGAGTAATTTTATTTTGCGTTGTATTAATCAATGTTGGTTTTGATTTGAGCATGTTATGTATTGATGTTGTTGTATCTTGGTCTTTGGGAAGCATATGGTACATGTTTGAGTCCACTTGACGGGCTAATGTGTAACCGCTGGGCCTAACTGTTGATCCGGCCCAGTAAGAATGCTTGTGGTTCTGTTTATCTTCAAAAAAAAAAATCAGCCGCGTTTCGGGCCCATCAGTCGGGTCGGGGCGTGACAAAACCATAAAAAACGGAATGGCTATGATGGGACCCTCGGGCAGAAACCTTCTCCATCACCTGATCTAAGGCTGAGAAGAAGATCTGGAGGCACCAAATTACCCATTCCATTTTTTGATGGTTTATCTATCTCTACCATCAGATCTCTGATTTGGGTATAGTGGGACCCTCCTCTAGCCAGTTTCTTCGACTGCTGTTTTGGGCATCCGAAACCCAATTTTGTGGGTTTTTTTTCTTAGATCCGAATCGATCCTTCACTTCTCCACCTAGGATCTACACCACCATGATCGCCCCTGGCCCACCTATCTACGGCTAAGGATGACCTTGGGTTTCGGTCAACGGTGGGACCCACGGTTTTTTTCCCCCCTACCCAATCGGTTCAGTGGTATATCTTTTGAACGAATGCAAAAACCGTGGGGCTGATTCGTTCGGTGATTCGGTGCATTGGGATTAGGGGTGCAAAAAACACCCCGGCCTATATATCGCCTCTCTCTCCTCTTTTTTTTTTTTTTTAAATATCGGTATTATTTTATTATTTTATTTTTCTGAATTAAAAAATATAAAAAAATCGAAAAAGCAACTGCTTTTAAAAAAAAAATTGAAAATGTAAATATCGGTTGATATCTGGGCTCGGGCCCATCACCATTTTTTTTATTTTAAATACCGATATTAATCATATCAGCCGATATCGGACCGATATGATTCGGCCATATATCGGCCATATCGGCCTATATGATTATTGTACGGCCGATACAATACGTATCGGCCGTATTTATACGCCTGTTAAAATCCAAATCATATCGGCCGATATGATTTGGATTTTAACAGGCGTTTTGTATCGGCCGATATCTATACCCTTGATTGGGACAGAATTTCCAGGTGTCTATATGAGCTCTCTAAAAAGAAAAAGAAATATGAGGACTCATGGAAGAAAATAAAAGGATAAAATGATATCAAAGGTACAAAGCATAGTAATAAATAAGACCAGGGGAAAAGTATTGAGATTGGATGATATCGGCCGATATCTCTCCCTCCTCTTTTTTTTTTTTCTGGAAATGTTTGTTTTTTTGTTTTTCTTTTTGTACAAAAAAGAAAATAAATAAAAAACAACCCGTTTTTTTTAAATCTGGAAACCCAAATATCGGTCGATATTCTGGCTGGTATGCACCCGATATCGGCCGAGATATTGCCCGTGCCCACACCGATATTCAATTATTTTTCAAATCGCCGATATGAATAAATATCGGCTATATCATGGCTGATATCGCCAATATGAATAGTGTACGGCTGATACCTATTGTATCGGCTGAGATATTTCGATTTAAAAAACCTGAGATATCTCGGCCGAAACGAGATATATCGGTTGAGATTTCGTTGCCTGAATAAGACAAAACCGTTAGAGTGAAGAAGTAGTCTTTAGTTGAAGAAACCTATCCATGCTACCTGGTTGATTTTTTTTTAGTTTTCATTGTCTTGTTAAGAAATCAATCATTTGGATTGAAAAATAGATTTGATGACTTATAAATGGAGCAAATTTCAGTAGTAAAATTAGGTTTCAATCACTTGGTTTCAATGGCCGAAATTCTCAAGTGTCTTTGAATTTTTTTGAAGATGCTTGATGATTACAACCTTTAGGATCAAGTGATTAAAAATTGTATTTGAGGCTAAAAATTGGGCAACACCAATTAGAGGAAAGTCTTTTAATAAGAATTTAATTTTAGCCTCTTCATTATACAACACCAATTAGCAGATTAAGAGAAGTCGACTTTTATAATTAGTTGATAACTATTATTTTTTTTTATGATTGAAGTGTCAGGGGCCTCTTAAAATATCTGATTAGTCTTCGGAGATGTGCAAGCTTACGCATATACATCATGGAAAACTACGGAGATGAACTCTTTGGGGTGAAATAAAATTCAAACTTAAAACTCATTTTTCTCAAAGCGGGTTACTAGCAACACACCAATCCCTTGGAGTTGATAAATAACTATCACCTTTATTATCCTTTACTTTCAAATTTTAGAAGATAGAGAAGGAAATTCCTTTTATTCATTTCTATTCAAAATTTTAATAGAAAATTCTACAAGATGCCAAGATGGTATAGAATTTTTTTTTCTGAAGGACACCCAAATATTAATATCAACATGGGGCCCACTAGTAAAGGATCCGAATAAAAAATGAAATTAGATTATACTGAATCCCTCTCCTTGGTTTCATGGTTAATATCGAAAATTTAAGATAGATTTTAGTCTGATACGTATCAGTTGAATGGCTGTCATTTTGGGCCTTTTTAGCCCATAAATAGCAGAGGGTTTAATTGTTTAGAGGTTGATCTAACTATTCCATTTTTTAAATTTATAAAAATATAGAAAAATTTTGGCTGGTCATACAGACACTACATTTTTCTGCCAAGAGACTTATATTTTATGGCCATCCAAAATCTTTCTTATATTTTATTTAACTGTTAAAACAAGATATAGAGAATTTTAATAAATAAATGAGATGGAATTGTGTCACTCTAATAATGGACTTCTTAAAAAGTATTTAATATAAAAAGAATTATTGTGAATAGAAATAATTTTTAGAGATTTATTGTTTTTGTTGGAAAGAATAGTTCTGAAAAAGTTAATTGAGAATGTTTTGATTCTCATTCTTTTTTATGTTTTTTAAGACACATTTGGTGTACAACGAAATTGATAAATTTAAAATTCTAAATCTCCAGTGATATTAATTTGGGATTTTTTTTGGCTGAAAATTTCTTAAAAACTGTAATTTTGTATCAGAGTGTATTGAAAAAAAATTATTCAGTTAGAGTGCCTTGTATGCTCACTCAGACATTTTTTAGACGAAAAAAGTCTCATGCGCTAGCTAGCGTACATTTTTCTCTCTCCACCCCGATTATTTATTTTTCAAAAAAATCACAGAAAATGAAGAAAATTATGGGTATGTAATTTTTTTTCATTACATAAAAAAAATCAAATTATATTGTTGATCATGCATATAAACTATAGAGTATGATTTTTTTTTGACCGATGGTGTCCAGATGTCTTATCCGTAGAAGACTTTACCCGACTAAATCCTCCGAAGCATGTGAACACCTCCCTATATACACATAGTGGGTCCTCCAAAGGATAAGTAGTAACTCTATGAGAAATGGCTTAGAGGGGTTTGAGCGTGAATCAAACTGAAAACCACCCATGAAGAAAATTTCTTGACTGTCAGGCAACCCCCGTTTGATGTTATTATTGTTATTATACACTAGTTATATAATAAAAAAGTAAAGATTACATAACATCCACTAAACACATATAAGACCATCTACAAGACTAAAAAACATGGATACAAAAGGAGATGAAGAGCATTTTATTCACAGAAGAAAGGCTTATTTATTATATAGCTCCAGATACAGATAGAGATAGAAGTCCCAAGAAGTAGCAGGCAAAGAAAGATTGAAGAAGATGGCTAGTTGGGATTATTTGGAGAGCTGCTCATCTTTGGTTTCAGATTTGAAAACTACTGGGATTTTTGGTTCGTCGTTCACAGTCAAGTTCAAAATGTCAGGCCTTGAAAAGTGCCCCACCGCATCAAAACTAAACTTGGCACGTGCAATTTCACCAAGATCTGCATGTCATTTCATCACCAAAGACAACTTCATTAGCAAACCTTAGGATAAAAGCCCAGTTTCTCTTTCTAGCCAAATTTTACTTGGTCCATGTCCTAATCTATTTCTTTCCTGCTGTTTTATGATTATTTTTTTAGAAGACTGCAGCAGAAAACAATATAGGATTGATATCATAGTAATAAAAAAATTATATGTACATCCTCATCTGTTATTGCTCAATGATATAAATAATAAATGATGTTATAAAAAAGGAACTTCACTTTTATGAGCATGTGTAAACCTTCCAATCACCATACACTGAGTAAGTCGATGGGAGGTAACCTCATATATAATATATATCGACTGATATGTGTTGTATTAATTGATAGGCCAGCCATATAGACACTCAAATTTTCTTTCTCTACACACCCTTTAAGAAAAAATCAAATGAAATTGCCCTTTTACCCTTTCATTTTTTTAAAAAACGATTCCTCAGCACGTCATTGAAACTCCTCCGCATCATTCAAACGAAACTGACTCTTTTGAAAATCCGAGCCAAATGCTCAAAGGTTACAGTTGGCAGAGAATCGCTTTCTCGACCTATTTCTACAAAAAAGGTATCAAAATTCATCAATTATGAATTTCGGGATTAATTTTAAATGAAAAAGGTATAGTTTTGGACTTAAAAAATCGTACCTAAAGATTTAAGAGGGAAGACTATTTTTTCTTAATTCTTTGGGTACAATTTTTTAAGCCCAAAACTATATCATTTTCACTTAAAATCAGCTCCGGAGTTCATAAAATTTAGAGTAGATGAATTTTGATACCTTGTTTGTAAAAATCGGTCAAAAAACGGCCTCATTTAAAAATCCTACTCCACATCCCAACAAGGTTGAATGAACTAAAAATTCATTCGAATGATGCGGAGGAGTTCCAATGACGGGCAGAGGAATCATTTTAAAAAAAAAATGAAAGGGTAAAGGGTAATTTCATCCGTTTTTTTTGAAAAAGGATGTGTAGAGAAAGAAAATCTGGGTGTGTATATGGCTGGCCTAATTGATATATCATTTATGAATTGAAACGTAAATTGTTATCTCCTATTATTAAAATTTTCGATGTCTGATCATTAGCTTTTCACCAGTATCTCCAAATAAAAGTGCTTAAAGAAAGATGAAGGACAACCATACCAAGATCAGCTTAAAGAAAGATGAAGGAAAACCATACCAAGATCAGCAGTGACAAGGGCCTCTCCTTCAACATTTGGTCCTGCCAAGACAACCCCATGTGGAGAGATGATGGCACTGCGTCCGGGGCATACAATTGTATCTGGTGTCAGTTCATCCTCATATTCAAATATATATTCTGGATGAGGAGGAAAGTCTTTCCTTCGAGCAAACTGGTTTACTGACAAAACAAAGCATCCACCTTCCGCAGCAATATGAATCATGGAATGCACCCACACTTCGGTGGGATCAGCAGTAGGTGCACAATATATTTGGATTCCTAGAAATACAACAATCTCATTAGGTGTGCAACATGTAAAATAATAAATTGAAATAAAAGTAAAGTTTTAGGTTGTGCCTTAGAAGGAAAATCAAGTGGCTGTAGGAACATCTTGGCAAGGATTGTTTTTGGGTCAAGTTGGGTCCAAGTAGCCTCCAAAAGAAATGGGCCCACGTGAGGCCCAATGGGCTTCAGCCCAGGCCCACATCTATGAGCTAGGTGTGGTCGAAAATGGACTCATTGAACCCTGGGCCTGATCAACTTGCATATGGTTCTCCGAATTGTAACTCTGGTCCGTTCCATGTACATAAGGTAGGTTTTGCCCGAATTGGGCCCACTGAACTCTAGGACTCTATAAGTCTTGCTTGAATGTAGCTTTCATCTACCCCTTTCATCTTACCCTTGCCGTCATAGAATTGTTCATAAAAATCGAGGGCAATTGCCAAAAATGCCATCCTCCCTACAGTATTCTAAAATGAAAAAACATTCAACGTTGGGTAGTTCAACTGGTTACTTCTCGCCTCAAGAAACGAGAGATCTCTAGTTCGAATCCTATTGGAGTAAACTGAGAACATCCTGTGTGGGTATAGGGCCCTCCCGAGGGATTTAATAACAAAATTAAGTGATTGAAAGAAATCATAGAATGCGTGTGCACACAAGAGTTCTATAATAAAAAAATATTACTTATCAACAACAAAACCACAAATCAAATTTTTGGCAATAAAATGCTTACCTTTACTGTACATTGCAGTTCTTAAGAGGGGCATCCTGTTTTCCCAACAGATGACAGCACCGATCTTTCCAACTGAAGTGTCAAATACAGGAAGAGTTGATCCATCTCCAAACCCCCAAAATGTGCGTTCCAACGCCGTAGGCATCAATTTCCGGTGTTTTCCAAGGAAGTGGCCTTCAGAATTGAAGAACAACACTGTGCAGTACAATGTATATCCGGCCTTCTCTATCGCACCCATCACCAGAAACACTTTATATTTCCCAGCCATTGTTGCCAATCTTTCAACTTCGGGACCTTAACATACAAATTTAATCATATCATCAATTAAATGGACTAGTAATTGAGAGATCCATAAGTTTAAAACAAGAGCAACTAAGTATGTCGCGAGTTGGTGGTATGACTAAGCAGGGCCGTCTTAACAGAAGTTGAGGCCTAAGACAAAAAGTCTAAATGGAGCCTTTTTGGTATTTAACATATTATTATATATAATTTTTAATTATATATAATAAAAATAATTTATCTAAAATCTATTTTTCTTACTTTTTGAGATGTAAAATTACTAATTAAATTTTTGTATTCAAATTTTGCTAAAAAATCGTTTTCAATTGATGATATGGCTAATTCACTTTATCTTTCTTATCACGTTGTTAATCGTAGGTAAGATTTTATCAATTTTAGTTTTAAAAAACTTCTTTCGAAGCAATTGTTAACGACAATATTATCAAAACTGAACAAAAAGTCTAAATGGGGCCTTCTTGGTATTTAACATATTATTATAAGTAATTTTTAATTATATATAATAAAAATAATTTATCTAAAATCTATTTTTCTTACTTTTTGAGATGCAAAATTACTAATTAAATTTTTGTATTCAATTTTTGCTAAAAAATCGTTTTCAATTGATAATATGGCTAAATCACTTAATCTTTCTTGTCACATTGTTAATCGTAGATAAGATTTTATCAATTTTAGTTTTAAAAAACTTCTTTCTTTAGAAGCAATTGTTACTGACAATATTATCAAAACTAAACCGTCTAGCAAACCATCTCCAAGGAATGTTGGGTTAAATAAGGACCAATCGGGTTCAACTGTGGTCAAACCCAGCCAAACCCGTGCTATGAATATTATATTATAAATAATAGTAAATTACTAATTAATGTTTAATTGACGAGTTAGAATAAAATTTAGAGTATACAATGTTTTTTATGAAAAACTAAAATATGACTTTTACTAGTAAAATCAAGGGATTAAAAATTAAATTTTAGATTTAGTTTTTTATCTACTTTTGGTTTACTATATATAATTTTAATTCAACATTATTTTGTTATGAATCATCTTAAAATAATTAAAAAAAGAAGAAAGAAAACACTCTAGTTGTATTTTTATTTTATATATATATATATAATGGCTAAATAGACTGAAAGTCAATTGACTTTTGTGCCTTTTTGTAAAATCATAATAAAAATTTAGCATGGGCCGCTCTTGTAGGCTGTTATATCTTATATGTGTTCAGATTTATTAATGTATAGCGAGTTTGACGGGTCTCAAGGGTTGAATTAAAAAATAAACCTACTCAAATACCAAAATTCTACAGTATATAATCTATTACAATTTCTTAATACCATTATAAAATTAGAAATAGACAACAAATAATCATATAATTACTTTTTATTTGAATTACCATTTTATAAATTTATATCAAATGAAAAACATTAAAAATGAATTGAATTTTCTCATTTAATTAATCTAGATAACCACATTTGATTTGATCAAATTTTCTGCCTCCCAAGTATTCTATTTATTTATTTATATTTATATTAGAATAAATGAGAATATGAAAAAATAGTCTTTAAATCTTTAAAACCTCTAAAATGGGTAATGTTTTAAAATGAAAAAACCACTGAAAGGTGCTCACTAGAGAGCTACTTAACACTCACGTGTGATTTTTTAAGAACCTCTTTAACGGAAAATATTTTTTATCTTATTCATCTCCCATTCTCCCTCACCCCCTCCCTGCTAACGGTGATAACCCTCAAAACCTAGCCGTCGTAGCCGCCACTCTTTGAGAGGATGACAAAAGCTTGCATTTGGGGCCTTTGCAGGTAAGGAGTACAAGCTTGTGAAGCAGGGGCCTAAGGCGATCGCCTAACTCGCCTTATGGTCTAGACAGCCCTGTGACTAAGAATCCGATCAAAATGTAAGACTTGTATTCAAATCACACTCTACACACAAGGCCACTTTCGATAGACTTATTCGATATATGAGGCTAGAGAGACTTGCACATGCTCCAAAGTTAGACTTATTTACTCTTAAGATTTCATGTTATTCATGTTCGCAAATGTTACATTCTGTACCATGTTTTACTTCAAAGAGTTCTCTACTTCTTATAATTAGTGACTTCGAATGCCCCAAAGTCATTATTGAGACATTAAGGAGTCAACTGGACCTAACTTGATTATCTGTTTGGATGAGTCAGCTCTTCAATTTTTATTTAGTTCCAATTCATTATAGAGGATCTTCTATTCCTAGCCTAACCCATTCAATTAATAGGCTTTGACAGCTGGTTAAAGGGGACCCAATCCAAACCCATCTTGGTGATGGCCTCAGTATCTATGACTCATGTGATGGATGTATTGGTTGGAGTTAGTGCACGCGCTAGTTGGTGCTAGACACAAAAAAGTCTAACATTGTTTGGAGGAGAGTCCAGAAACTGGAATATATGACAAAGACTCACTCCACTTAGCATATGACGTTTTTCCGAAGATGAGTCGGAGCCTAAAGGAAAACAAAATTGTGCATATTGGAGTCCAAAACAGACAAAAATATGTTGGATGGATCGGGTCATTATAGATGGTATCAGAGCCGAGGACAACTCCTGTTTCCAGGTGGAGGATTGTGATGGACGCACTGGTTGGTGCTAGGTGTAAACAGTCTCGCATCACTTGGAGGAGAGTCCAGAAACTAGGATATACAATGACCACCCACTCCACTCAGCATATGATGTTTTCCCAAAGATGGGTTAGAGAAGTCCAAAGGGAAACAAAACTGTATGAATTGGAGTCCAAAGTGGACAAAAATATGCTGAGTAGAACGGGTTGTTACAACACATTCTTGAAATTAACTCAACCTAAGGTGCATCCAAGAGGGTGCATCCAATAGTCTCAAAATTCTTAATTAGATCTAAAAAACAAACAGAAAAAGTTTGGTTTAAATGTGTTTAAAGTATCGAGTTGGGAAATTAGACTAGATAAAAGGGAATTAATCTACCAGGCACTTCAATGGCTGCAGCATGATATTTACGAAACTGCTCTTGTCCCATGGCTTGACCGCTTCCATCAACGGTTATGCCATATCCAAATGTTGAACCACGTGGATACCCACCCACAAATGCTTCTGGAAACACTACTATTTCTGACCCATTCCCAGCTGCTTCTGCAATCAATTTCTCTGCCTTATCTGGAGAAATATTTTTTTCTTAAAATGGTTAAATGCAGATCATACAATAAAATCCAATTAAATACTGGTTCATAAGATAGAAAATTTTATATTTCATTTTATTGATCCATCATAGATCATATACAAGCATCAATTTTAGTAATTGAAGTTTTCTTGGAGTCCTTTCAAATGATTAAAATTTTGAATTTCATGTTAGGGCAAAGAAAGGGGGACAAGAGAGAGCTTCAAATATTCATTTTTAAATTTTAATTAAAGCATTCCATGTTATGGCATTTTTAGGGCTTTTTTCCCTAAAAGACCCCTATCTTTTATATATATTTTTTGAAATCTAAGATATTCAGGTCTTTTAGAGCACCTGAATAAGTTCTTGGGACATGTGTAAAACTCCATATCTACACACACGGAATAAAATTAAGGAGAGTGACCCTTATTTGTTGAGAGTGGGACTTCTCTTTTACGTTTACTCAAAAAGAACATCAATATTTTTCATAATTTTAAAATGTCTCTAACTTTGAATAAATTCTAAAAAGACCCATTGACATTAGTTGATCTTAGGTCAATATTGTTTAGGGGTTTTGTTAGAATTTTTATTAAAAAATAAATTCTATTTATAATTAAGGAAAATATATGCGAGGAGGTTATTGGGTGTGCAAACATTGGTCTGTAAGACCCACTGCCCCCACCATCCCCCATTGATCGATCTTTAAAACCCATCCATGTCAGCTCAAATAAGACCATCTACTACGTTGGGGAGAGCTCACAAGGGTGAGACCTGGGTTGAAAAAAACACCCACTATATTGTAACGGCTGTTACAGCCGTTGCACTGATACAGTGCGTAACGGCCTATAATGGCCGTTACAGAATCTCTCTCCTCATCTTTTTAAAAAAATTTCAAAAAATCTATAACGTCCTGTAACGGCCTCTACAATGGCATGTAATAATCTATAATGACATTAACGGTCTGTAACAGACCATATGTATCGCCTGTGACAGAGGGTGTATCGCCGCTACACTGTACAGCCTATACATGGTGTAGCGACGGCCCTCAGAATGCCGACACATAATGCCTAATACGTAACGTATTTTCGGCCGAATTTTCCACCTAATGAGTTGAGGCAACCTAATTGTAATAAATTCAAATGAGCTTTAAAATTGATAACACATCACTCATTTTCTAGAAACTTTTGATGTTTTTGATGGAGTTTTCATCCTTAGATTCAAAATAATTAGAGTAAATATTGACTGGAGACCCATGATTCATTTTGGAATAAGTCAAATGGGTTTTGATTATTTTTATCATTAATTAAATTAGAATGGATACACCCATGATACTATTAAGCGTGTAATTATTTTAAGTACATCTGCAGCATTCATTGATGATATTTACATAGAATCGTGTGCATCCACTAATTTTAATAAAAAGATCATTAAGAAATAATTCTATGATGTCATCTTAAAGGTAAAAGTGACAGTAAATCTCAGAATTTAAAACATGTGGAATTTATCTATTAAAAATTTAAATCATTTGTTAATTTTTAAATATGTGCTCACATATATTTTTTTAATTTTTTATTTTGTGAAACTTTTAGACTCAATATTAGGTTGATCAAATTAAAAGTGCTTGATTAGAAACTGTATAAAGATTAATTACACTCTTCTCATTTGATTTATCCATTAGTGGTCAATTGTTTTACAATATATGTATTTATATAAGATATCCTGCAAACTTTTGCGATCTTGTTAATATATATGGGCTGGTCTCGCTGTTTAAAAGCTCGAGTGTTCTAATAGGCCATGTTAGATGGTGGGCTCTCACTTGATGATAAAAAAAATCGTACAAAATGTATATACCGAGATATGTTAACATTCAAATCGTACAGAGGATTAACTTATTTGCTTAATCATGTACCCACTTAAATGCTTCATATTTCAAATAAACCTAACCACATGATATCATCTGAATTAAATAAAAATGGGTAGATGAGATCATGGGAAAGTAGTGTTACAAAATTATTAGATTTAGCAAGTTAAGTACGAATCATTTTGAGAGCTCACCAACTCCATGAGTGAGTGTCAAGAGCTGTCATGACTTAATTATAGTTCTAATATATTTTTCATTTTATTAATCACTATTAATTTTATTAAATTTTATTAATTATCTATATTCAAAGGTACAGAACTCGAAATCTCTACTTTCTGAGTCAAATGTCTCCTATTTGAGGTAGCTCGTGCAAGGTGTAGTTTTAGTCCATGTAAGCCCACTAGGGATTCACATTCTCTTTTTTTTTTTTATATATATATTTATCTATTTTTTATTATATTTATAAATTCAAATTTATTTTGAATTGTTATCACTATTAAATTAAAAATAATTCAAATTTCACCATTATTCTTTAGATTATTGAAAATTATGAATTTTCAAATTCAATAACATTTATTTTTATTAAAAATATCATCTCAAAAATATGTTTTAAATATATTAATTTTTAATTTTTACACATTAATTATTTGTCTATGTATTAATTTATCAAAATTTAAAATCACATTACTAAAAAGTTAACTGTTGATAACTTTTTATAAGCATCACAACTCAATTCTGCTAAGTCCAAAATTCATATAAAAGATAAGATATTGATGTAGAAAATTGTTGTGTGATTCATTTTCAAATAAGTATAAGACTTATTACAGACAACAACAAATTAAACTAAAGCCACAATAAAATAAAATGAAATTACAAAATTGCTAAAATTGTTCTGAAGTCAAAGATTTATTTGATCTAGGGGTTCAAATATCACCTCATCTGAGATTATTCTCTTTCTTTTTTAAAAAAAAATCAGAAAATAAAGAAAATTATAAGCTTCATGGATATGTAATTTTTTTTATTAAATATCAGTCATTTACATCTTCAAATATTATTTTTAAGTTACAAACTCAAGAATTTCAAATGTTTTTTGAAAAAAATTATGACTAATTACAAAAAAAAAAAAATGTAGAAAAAATTTTAGTTGTTGTCTAATTAATGGGAATATGTAAATATGGAAATACATCTCAGTTTTCGATAAGGTTGATTAATTAAATATGAAAGTTTAGTTGTCTAATTTTGTAAATTTCATCCTTTTTATGAAAATATGAAATTTTGAATTTTATTACCGTTAATTTTTATTTTTTATTACCATGGGTTAGATCCAAAACGGTCCCCAATAATTAGCTGGGTTTTTTTCTACACCTTGAAAAGGCTTGCCAAAACTGTCCCAAAAAATCCAGCAACTAGCTTAATTTTAGCCAAAAAAATTCTGAATTTTTTTCAGCCTTGGGTTAGGTCCAAAACTGTCCCCATCAGTTGAATTTTTTTTCTAAAAAACCGATATATATCGGTCGACACGTGATCTGATCATTCGGTGGCAGCTTCAAAATGAGCAAAACCATGACAATCAATGATATTATAATTTCTAAAATACAAAAAAATATAAATTTATAAAAAAAATTAAAAGTTAAAGCTCTACATCGTAAGTTTTCATATAACTTAACAAAAATGGTAAAAAAACTTTTTAAAAGAGATGGTAATTAAATAAAACTTTTTATCTGCCAGTATATTTTAAATGGTTAAACCTACTTAAAAATAAAAATGACTTACTCTTGAGAGAAAAGCAGCAGCCTGAAATTTGTCGTAGGTGAGAGAGACAGAAAACAAGACTGAAATTTGAGGGACGATAAGAAGTCCTCTATTGATTGAAGGTCTTAGAATTCGATTTACGTTCATCGCTGTTTACTTTAATTCTAGTTTTCTTTTATTTTTCTGAAAATAATTTCCAGTTTTCCAATCGTATTGATAAGATACTAATAGATGTACATGAGAAATTCTCTTATAACACAAAACCAAGAAATCAGACTGTGAACCTGCACAAGCAGAACAATCGAAAGAGTCAAAAAAGTTGGCGCATGGAGGAAGAAGAGGACATACCCAGTGTCGCCGGAGTGTCGTAGAATACGGTGGAGGCTTGTACGACGGTGGCACGAACTGTCTTGGCAGTGGAGTCAGTGCCAATTTTAACTTCCGCCTTGACAGGGCCGTTCCCAGGAGCTGCCGGAACTTCAGCCATATCTATCAGTAGTAACGGAGTTGAGAGATACAGTGGATGTTGGATCTTTGGCAGAATTTATTGAAGGAAATAGATCCTAATTTGAAATTTGTGGCTTTGATTGACAAGAGTTGAATATCGTAATTATAATAAAATTCAAGTGGGTTTGCCTGTCTAACAGTCTCCCTCTGGATCCAAAATAACCTCGGAAACAGAATTGACTAGTCCCATGATTGGTGATGTATCGAATACTGATTAAAAAATAAATTAAAAAATAGGCTTTGGATAAATGAAAGATTCTCTCACTTGTACACATGGTAGTGGGCATTTAGATCTGCAAGTGGTGAAATTAAAAAAAATTAAATATATATGTAATTTGTTTTTAAAGTAATAGTTGGTAGATGAGGACACTTATATATTGGAAAGTTTGTCTTTTTTTCAAACCTTATTAGATGGCATGAACCAAACAGGGCCTAAGGCACCAACCACTTTTCTATCTCTATATTAATAATATTATAAATAATTTATATTACTTTGATAACTTGAAAAGGAAAAAAAAAAAAAAACTATTATGGCATGGAGAGGAACCTGTTTGACTGGATACGCTGGTAAGGGGTTCAGGAAGTTTGAAGGTGTTGGATAATCTGTCATGGCTGTGTAAATGTATGCTGTTCTTAACCAGCCCTCAATAGCATCACCACTAATGTAGTTTCTGCAAAAGTGCACAGATAATAAATTCCAAAAAAAATTATATTAAAGAGTTAAATAAATTAACATTGATAATGTATAGGAGAAAAAAAAATAAGATTGACAGGTGATGACAATAACTATAACAGCATTAGAAAACTCGAAACTCAGATTCGATTAGAATCAAAAAATTAAAACGGGTTAGAGTGATTGTCAAGAACTTGTCTAAGGAAGCGGGAGTCCTGAGTTTGATTGCTACTTCACCTAAAGGGCCACTCCTCATAAACTTATCCGGTGTGTGTGGGTAGTTGAGTGCTCTAAGAGACTTGAACATCTTAATCATACAAATAAAAAAAAACTAAAAAAATTTCGTCGACTCACTTGAGTAGACTTAGGTTGACAAAGAAAATAAAAAAATCAAATTTGTAAAGAATAGACTACAAGAAATTTATAGATAATATATGACCCACTACACTTGCTAGTTTGTATAGTTAAATGCAGCTAAGATTAACATCCATACTTGCATATTTTGAATTCTTTTCTTAGTCTGTCAAGTCCTCCAGGTTGCAATGCTGTGTCTTCGATCTGTTTCCATGACTCCTTGATCACTCTGTAGCAGTTCTCACTCTCACTCTAGAATTTTCAATAAAGAAAATAAAATTGAATAGTTAGTATCTTGATTATATATGGAAAATATATGTATACGCATACACCAAATAGGATTTGATTTGAATATATTTTTAAGTTAAATGTATGTAAAATCATTTGACAGTCTTGCATGTAAAATTTGAAATATCTAATCATCTTAAAGATCAATTAGTTTTTATGGCTTGAGAAGGAAATGTCAAGTATATCAGGATGAATATTTATAATAATCTTCATAATTTGAACGTGAGAGGCTCAGTATTAGGGGTGAAACTTAAACCCGACCCAAGAAACCAATGAGTTGGGTTATGTATTTGTAAATTTCGGGTCAGTTGGGAAAAAACCCACATGAAATTCAGGCCAGACTGGACTCAAAAATTTAAATCAATCCAATCTGACTTCAGTTTCAGGAATATATAAAACCTGCTACTGTTTTACTATCCAAATTTAGCCTAAAAATGGATTGGGCTGTTGGGCCACCAAATCGGGTAGCCAATCCGGGTTGGGTTGGGTCAACAAGTCAAGTTGGGTTGGGTTAGACCGGCAACTCGAGTCGGGTTGGGTTGAGCAATTTAGGCCAGCAACACGAGTTGGGTTAGGTCCGGTCGGACTCAATAATTTTTTATAACTTTTTATTTTTGCGGTAAAAATCCAGTCCAACCCACCTGAGTTTCAACCCTACTCAATACAATTGGTACCTATTAATTATCACAACTAAAAAATAGTAAGTTTGAGTTATATTACCAATAAAAAAGAGACCTATTCGTTTAAATACTCCCTTTGTCCCAAATTAATTGTCCTATATGGATTTTAGAATTGTCCCAAATAATTGTCTCATTTAGTATAAAGTGTATTGAAAATGGATGAGATCACATGAAATGTTAGCCTTATAGAGAGAGTTCCTTAAAAAACACAAATATTTCAAATGAGACAATTAAAATGGGATTGAGGGAATATAAAAGAAGAGCCTTGTGACTTCAAGAAAAGTATTAAGTGACACTCACCATCACATGTACCTTAAATGCTTGAATAGAAAAATCACTTCACATGACTATAAAGATTTTTGAGGGAAAAGAGAAAGGATTTGAGTGCGAAGGCCACATCTATGCAGCACGTGCATGCTTTCAAAAGATGGAACAGTACAAATGAGCAAAATGGACCATTCAAAAATGGTCCCAACCTATCAAAATAGCTCACAAGTCACAACCACATGCTTAAGATTGTTGATCAAGCTAGATTGTCCTAGAGGAGGAGGGGGGGGGGGGGGGGGGGGGGGGGGGGGGGGGGGGGGGGGGGGGTGGGGGGGGGGGGGTGGGGGGGGGGGTGAATAGGACAATTGCAGAATTTTAAATGCAGAATTTTAAATTTCTTTCGAACTTTGGTCAATTAAAATTGGGTCTTTACTAATTAATCAAATTGACTTCCAAGATATTGAGATTTATAATAAATAATGAATGTGAAGTTAAATCTCAACAAACACAATTTCACCAAACAAGTGTGCTAGATATATAAGAAATAAATACAAATGCACAAAGGTGAGGAGGTGAGAAGAGATGGAAAATCTTGACATAAGGATTTTTACGTGGTTCAGCAATCTTTCCTACATCCACGCCTCAAGTACACCACTTGAGGATTCCACTAACTTCTCATTCGATGGTGGAGAAGAAACCTATTATAACCTTGATCTCCTACACGGGTAGAGATCGAACCTATACAACGCTTGATCTTCTTCACGGGTAAAGATCGGACAGATAACGCTCAAGAGAGAAGACACCTGTAATACCCTGCCCAAAAAAAAAAAGTCTCACATTGCTAGTGTCATTGGAAGTTCCCTAATATATAAGTAGTGGCTTTCCTCCTTCTAGCATAAGGCCTTTTGGGAGCAACAATGGGTTTGCTTGCCAAAGTAAAGCCGTGCAGGTCCGTGTGTAGGCCCAAAGCGGACAATATTGTGCTAGCGGGATGGGTTGTTACAAATGGTATCAGAGCATGGTTCAACTCTTTGCCTGAGGGTGTGGGCTTGGTTGTTGTGTGTGCAGAGCCGGGGACGGCTCTGGCTTTAAGGGGGGTAGATTGTAATACCCTACCCAAAAAAAAAAAAAGTCCCACATTGCTAGTGGCATTGGAAGTTCCCTGGTATATAAGTAGTGGCTTTCCTCCTTCTAACACAAGGCCTTTTGGGAGCAACAGTGGGTTGGCTCGCCAAAGTAAAACCATGCGGGTCCGTCTGTAGGCCCAAAGCGGACAATATTGTGCTAGCGGGACAGGTTGTTACAACACCCATCTCTCCTTACAAGGGTTACACTAACCCTATACAAATTACAAAATGATAAAAAGAAATTGATTTTTAGAAAAATACCAAGAACGCTTGCCTCTTGATGCTGTAAGTGGCTTTGGCACGTTCTTTAAGATCATCCCCTTTTATTGGCTTCTTTAATGAAGTGTAGATGCTCCAATGATGCCAACCAAGATGTAGGAGAAGAGAGTTAGGGATGCTAGAAGGTTTACCTATAAATATAATCTATCCCTAAAGGTTTTCTCAAATACACACCCAATAGTAAGCCTAAGATGCTCAAGATTTGCCAATGAGAGCTTTGAGTGTAAGTGAGATTGAGCTCAAGAACTTTGGTAATCTAACTATGGAGTTTTAGTGCTCTTGAAATCATTGAGAGTCATGGAGAATGTTAGAGAGGGTTTTGCTCATCAAGAATCAACCTTTGGAATGCCCTAAGGTCATACATTTAAAGCCCTCTTGAAGATATGCTCGTTGGAAGTCGAAATCACAAGAATAGACCCGTTAAAAACTTCCCGTTGCTATTTCAGTCGACTGAAATGTCCAGAAATGACCGTTGAAACATCTGGGCACAATTCAGTCGACTGAAATCAAAATTCAGTCGACTAAATCTAGTCTGAGGCTGAAAAGACGAATCTGCAGAACTTTCAGTCGACTGGAGCATGAATTCAGCCGACTGAATCTCGGCAGTTTTGTACACCTCCACTAAAACGACCATAACTTGGGTTTCCGAACTCTGTTTTATGAGTTCTTGGGCTCGTTAGAAAGATCATTGAGAGATCTATCTACCAAATTTGATCTAATTTGAGATCCATTTGATACCTCAAATAATCTCTCAAAGTGAGGGTATATGACAAAATTATTTTGATTTGTTTTGCACGCTTTCATTGAAATGCTCATAACTTAAACTATACACTTCCAAACTGGGTGTTCTTGGACTTTTTGAAAAGCTCTTTTAGTGATCCATCAAATCATTAAAATTTTATTAATACTTGGAAACATTTGATGGAAGAAAATGCTTGCGCAAAATAGAACAAAATTCACCTAACCTAAGAAATCCAAATTAGTCTAACCAAATTCCAAGTTATGGATTCTAAGGTTTGTCCCAATGGTAATTTTAGGTCTTCTAAGTCATTCTTAAGGTCCAAATACCTGTGTTGGTTGGCATTCATGAAGTTCTTCGAATTTCGGTGCAATACCTTCCAAATGACGTGTCTTCTAGAGCTTTAAACTTGATTTGACTATATAGGTCTTCCTGAGGCACGGTCTTGACACCCGAACAAGGTCACGAAAAAGTCACACAAATTGATAACTCATGACTCAGTCGGACACAGTCACAAAATTGACAACTCAGTCTGAATCAGGGGAGATAGATTTAACTTTTAAGCAAACAATCTCTCCCTTTGTTAATTTCGTGACAAACCCTAAAGAATAGTCTATGCAGTCCCAAATACAAATTACAAACTTTAACAAGTTCAAATATATGCCAAGTACAAAAATACAATATTACAATAATCTCAATACACTTGGACATGATTGCATGAAGTCTGAAGGCTATGGCGGCTCCCCCTTAGAATATGCCTGTGATATTCCTATAAGCACAACATAAATGACATATTCTGGTGGAAAGTAATCTCACCAATGGTTCGTGACAATAAACAATATGTGTGTTTAATTTTAGAACATTCTTAAAATAACAATTGCTCCCCCTATCTTTGATACCAATATTGAATTTTTGTTTCTTCCCCAATCTTCATGTAGTGACCCTTCAAAAGTTTTCTCTCATGAAAACATTTGTGTCTCTAGAAATATTTCTCCCCCTTTTTGTCAAAAATTGACAAAGGGCCATGTTAAGTATTTTACATGGAGCACAAGTTGGAAATGGTCATTTGAATAAGTATAACCTCCCCAGGTTATCATAAACCTTGTCAAATAAGTATTCACATTTACTCTCCCTTAATGTTGGAGGATGACAAAGGTCTAGAGGTGCATGACATAACATCTCATCATTCATCTAAACAAATACAACTATATAAGGTCAAATATAGTTAGGGATGCTAAGATAATGACATATTCTCCAAAAAGGTATGTGATATGACTATAAGCATGAGGAAGGGGAGGAGAGAGAGGGAGAGAGAGAGAAGCAAAGGCAAGTTTAAGCCAATTTCACATAACATCATGAGGTATATAGATTTAATTATTGAGGCTCATTTTGATGATACCATTTGAAACATGATGATATATACATATTTCCAAAATGAAAATAATATAATTATAAGGCACATTAGGGAATCCCATAGCACAAGTGAACATAGACATCAAACATTCAATCATTTATGCACACAAGTGAATAAGAATCATATTAAATTCATGGAGAGGAGCTCAATTACACAATTGGATATACTCTCTCCTATTTTGTCGCCATGACACATGACCCATAGTGTGTGCTTCATCAAAGCTTGTCATAATCAGAGTTGTCTTAACTCTTTCATGGTTTTGATGTGATGACTAAAGAATCACATGGATAATGGTTAGTGCAAATCTATGGTTTCATTTTGTTTTTCAATATGCTCTAGTAGAGATGAATCTTAAGCCATCATGATGGCTTGGAGCAAGGATGAGAGTATGAACATATAAATCCACAACTCTATATTTATCTCCCAAGATAATGGACTGAATTGTTCATGGTGTAGGAGCATCATTCAACACACAGAGAGGATGAATAGTGAAGCATGAAAGGAATTCCTAAGCCTAAGTCAATCAAGTTATGTGCAATCAATTTTCTCCTTTTTTTTTTTAATGAAAGTTCTCAATCTAGAGAAGTTCATGACCAAGATGAAGAGCATAAAGGTACAAATTGAAGCAAGACTAGAGATTACAAAGTAGCGCTTAAACAAACCATTCAAGTGCGTTGCTCATTAAAGCATTATAAGCATGAATCCAAGTGAAAATTTTGAGCAAACAAAAGAGCTAGCAAGTGATTGAGTTGTTTAACAGTGATGGTGAATGGTCTTCATCAATGAGGAGAGTCACATGACAATTTTGATGAACCATTTGGATCAGATTTCATTTGGATGAACCATTTTATCTCCTTTTGCAGCAATTTTAAGTTGCATCCATCCTCATCAGTTTGAAATGAATGAGTAAGGAATCATGTATGGTTCATGGATAATTTCCCTTGGTTATTCCCAACGTATGCAGTGAGGTTTTCATCACTCTAAAGGATTAGAATGGAAATGCTGAAAATGTCAGTTCCACATGGTTCAATATAATTGTAGAGTTAAGATTGTCCTAAAGAGACAATAGTCATGCTCAGTTTTAAGGACAAAGATCAAGGACAGCAGTAAGGGACAACCAAAGTGAAATATAGCAAGATACACACAGAGGATGTGTCACAAAAGAATTGAATCATAACATGATTGAACAGTTATAGCAAAACATCATGGAACCAATTTAATAGATATTCATTTGGCTTTTAATTATGAGTTAGAATTTGAAGAGGATCATGATCAAGAAGTTAAATTTGCATATAGTTCCCCAAGTATATTAAGGGCAAGGTTGTATCAATTCCATTTTGTCCCTAACTAATATCCAAAATATCAACTATTTTAAGAGATCATTTTCAAAGATTCACAGTTGATGTTGGAGCATATATGAAGGCGTTGTGAAAATTAAAAGAAATGTCCAAAAGATCATTCCCATCATGTTTTAGGACAAAATAGAGCCAGATTTGTCCTTAATAGACAGTCATGTAATCATATACAAGGACAAGGACTATGGATGACAAATATGGAGTATCTGATTGGGATAGGACCATGTACATACCATGCGACTGCGTGTCCCACAAAACAGAACCATGATGAAGATATCAAGATGGCTAGTTGTCACAAACATCATGAAATATTTTTATCCATTGGTTCTGAAATTAATGAAGTATTTTGTTCATATAAAAGAAGAGTAACTTATTTTTGAAGGAAATCATGAACATGGAGTAAAGCTCAAAGAGAATGATTCAACTGAAGTGAATCAATATTCATTTAGAAGTAAAACCCTAAAAGATATACTCAATGAGAAACAAATCCTTAATTTTCTTTGAGATACAACCATACATTTAGTTGAATCAAAATTAATTCTGTTAAAATAATTTCTCTATTTGATTATGATTACAAGGGGTCTATTTATACAAATAATATTCCCCACAATTATAGGAAATCTAATATTGGATTCTCCTTGATTACATGAGATCCAATATTGGAGGAAGAATTATAGTAAGTTGATAACAACCTTCCTATTTACATGAGATTCTAACACCCCGCCTCAAGCTGGTGTGTGGATATCGCTTATTCCCAACTTGACAAGAGAGTCGAGAAACACCCTGCTAGCTATAGCTTTAGTGAGGACATCTGCTAGTTGGTCTTCGGACTTCACGAATGGAAAAGTAATGATTCCGGCTTCAAGTTTTTCTTTGATAAAATGTATGTCAATCTCTACATGCTTAGTCCGATCATGTTGAACAGGATTATGAGTAATGTCTATAGCTGACTTGTTGTCACAGTATAGTTTCATTGTCATTCTTGATGCTTAAGTCATTCAGTAAATTTCTTAACCAGAGCAACTCACATACCCCAAGTGTCATACCTCTATACTCAGCTTCAGTACTTGATCTTGACACTATTTGTTGTTTTTTACTTCTCCAAGTCACAAGGTTCCCACCTACAAAGGTGAAGTATCCTGAGGTAGATCTTCTATCATCAGCTGATCCTGCCCAATCGACATCGGTATAACCTTCAACCTTTAGCTGACCATGATTTGAGAACAATAAACCTTTACCTGGAGCAGACTTTAAATATCTCAATATGCTTTCTACAGCATCCATGTGAGGTTTACGTGGGTCGTGCATAAACTGACTCACCACACTTACTGCATATGCAATATCTGGCCTGGTATGAGATAAATAAATTAGTTTTCCAACGAGCCTCTAGTATCTTCCTTTATCGGTAGGAGATGCACTCCAACACTCAAAGAGTTTATGATTCTGCTCAATGGGAGTATTAACTGGCTTGCATTCTAGCATTCCTGTTTCAGACAATAAATCAAGGATATATTTTCGTTGGGATAAGAAAATACCAAGCTTTGATCGGGCTACCTCAATCTCAAGAAAGTATTTAAGATCTCCAAGCTGCTTCATTTCAAACTCAGAAGCTAAATACTGTTGTAAACTAGAAATCTCCTCATGATCATCACCTGTCACTACCATATCATCAACATAGATAATTAGGGCAGTGGTTTTACCTCTTTTGTGCTTTAAAAATAAAGTGTGATCTGAGTTATTTTGTTTGTAGCCAAAATTCCTCATAGACTTGGTGAACCTACCAAACTAAGCCCTTGGAGACTACTTCAACCTATATAGTGCCTTTTTTAGTTTGCACACCATTGTTGTATCTGCGTATTTTGGTATACCTGGAGGAGGATCCATATATACTTTTTCAGTAAGGTCTTCATGCAAGAAAACATTTTTTACATTAAACTGAAGACGTGGCCAATCTTGATTAGCTGTTAACGACAAAAGTACTCTCACAGTATTAAGTTTGACAACTGGTGCAAGCGTTTATTGATAATCTACACCATAAGACTGTGTATATCCTTTTGCAACTAGCCGAGCTTTGTATCTCTCAATCGTCCCATCTGCTCTGTGTTTGCCCTTAAACACCCATCTGCATCCCACGGTCTTCTTTCCCTTTGGTAAGTGCACGAGTTGCCAAGTGGCATTTTTGTCCAATGCTGTCATTTCCTCTACCATAGCCTTGGTCTATCTAGAATCTGCTACAGCTTCCTGCAATTTACTAGGAATAGAGACAGAGGATAATTGAATTACATAAGATGCATATGACTCAAACAACTTGTGGGAGGACACATGGTTACTTATTGGATATTTAACTTTAGCTTTCGGGTAAGGCTCATATCTAGTTGCTGGTTGACCACGATTAGATCGGGGTGGAAGATGATATTGGGATGGTTCAGATGCAGGTTCAGTTATACTAACAATATCATAGATATTAGAGTCAACAGGAATAGGATCAGGTAATACCTCTAAAGAGTCCTCTGGAGACGATTGGATCAGTGGGATTGTAGACGTAGGAGACATTGTACTATCATGGACTTAACGTTCACGCCCTTCAACTGAGTGCTCAATGGAGGATGATTCGGGTGTCTCGGCTTCAATACTAGATGGCCTCATTATTTCAAAGAACCTTATTTCATCCTGATTCTGTATTTCATCTCTAGTCTCCCCCGGAAGTGAAGAATCTGGTATTGCTTTGGGATAAAAAAAACATGTTCTCATGGAAAACGACATCCATGGAGACATAAAACTTCTTAGTAGGGGGATGATAACAGCGATATCCTTTCTGAGTGGAGTCATACCCAACAAACACACACTTCAATGCACGTGGTTCTAGCTTCGTGCGTTGATTGGAATGTAAGTGAACATACACTACACATCCGAAGACACGAGGTGCCAGATGAACAACGGAGGGAAACGTACAGTGGTCAGATAGTACATCCAAAGGTCGTCTGAATTCAAGAACACTAGATGGTGTACGATTAATCAAGTAGACAGTGGAACTCAAAGCTTCGCCCCATAGATGCGATAGAGCATGACCTCCAATTAAGAGAGAACGAGTGACCTCCAAAAGGTGCCGGTTTTTCCGTTTAGCAACCCCGTTCTATTGAGGAGTCTGAGAGCAAGATGTTTGATGGATAGTACCAACTGAATGCAGAAAATCAGTCAATTCATTGTTGAAATATTCACCCCCATTATCAGAACGAATAAATCTGATAGAAATGCCAAATTGAGTTAACACCATTTGATGGAAAAGGCGATACACAGTACATACATCGCTCTTGTGTCGCAGCAAATAAACCTAGATCATCCTAGTAGAATTATCAACAAATGTAATGAACCACCTCATACCATGATTTGTAGAAAGTGGGGCAGGACCCCAGACATCCGAGTGAACTAAATCAAAAGGTGCTGCAGTTTTATTATCATTCGAATAAAAAACAGAACGATGACTTTTCGCCAGTACAGAAGTTTCGTAAACAAAGTCTGAAATATTAGAACCAATAAATAATGGGGGAAATAATCTCCTAAGGTAACCAAATGAGGGATGATCCAATCGTGCATGCCATAACTAAATCTCCTCCTACCTTTTAAAGACGCTGGCGTCCATAACGTGAACAAGTGCTCCATCATCTGATCGGTGAAACCCATCGTCCGGATAGTACAAGTCTCTACGTTGGTTACCACTGCCAATCTTCTCCTTGGTATGGAAGTTCTGAAAAAGACAGTAAGTAGGGAAAAAGGTGGCAATACAGTCATGAGATGCGGATAACTGATTAACAGATATAAGGTTACAATTTAGTGATGTGACCAATAAAACATTAGTAAGAGATAAGGATGGTGACAGGGGTACAGTGCCGACACCGACAACTGGGAAAGACACACCATTGGCATTAGTAATGGTGGATTTGGGACAAGTAGAAGATAAATGGCTAAACCGAGATTTATCATAAGTCATATGGTCCGTAGCACCTGTGTCAATTATCCAAGCATTATTTCTATTAAAATGAGTAATAGCAGAATTAGTGATACCTGACTTGGCAACGAAGCCGGAAGTAGTAACGAAGTGGCTCTTGGGAACGGAATCCACTTCCGTGGGATTATAAGACTTGGAAGAGGTCGTCTTACCCTTTGGATGCCAATCAGGGTAGCCATGGAGCTTAAAGCATGTATCTATCACATGATTAACCCTATTACAATGAGTACACTTACGAACACCTTTCTTTGGATCCGGACGAGTACCAGATTTTCAAATCGTCATAACAGCTCCGTCATGAGATGGCGCACCAAGCATAGCATCTTGGCGATTTGCCTCGGCACAAATGATACCATAAGCTACCTATAGAGTTGGAAGCGGTGTAGTCGCAAGAACACAACCACGAACCCCATACAAATGGGAATCGAGACCAGCCAGGAAAACATACAGTCGTTGAGAGTTGGCCATGGTGGTATACCTCTCAAGATCCCGAGTACATTCCATAGTGCAAGGCTCAATAGCATCAAGCTCCTGCCATAATTGTTGTAGTTTGCCAAAGTAAGAAATAACAAAACCGCCATTTTGGCTGACAGAAATGATCGTACAATTTAATTGGTATGCCTTTGAGGCATCTTGGCTGACAGAATAAGTTGTTTTGGCAGTATCCCAGATCGCCTTGGCAGTAGAAAAAGTGACCTGATGTCCTTAGTCATGGCGTCAAGTAGCCAAGATTTGACCATACAGTCCTCATCCTCCCATGTTTTATATTCCTCAGAATTTGTTGCTTCGGGGGCCGTCTTACTACCAGAGATAAAGCCCCAACGTTTCCTGCCCCTGATCTTATTTTGAGCATTCAAGGATCACTCAATGTAGTTGGTATCATCGAGTCATTCTGGAGTGATCAATGAAGACATATCTTGTAGGTGGAATGGAGGCAAGACAGTAGGATCAGCCTTATCTTTCCCTTTCTGAGAATCTAGGGTAAAGGAGGAGGAATTAGTCATGATAGAAAGTGGATCTGGCAGATTGGAAGTGCCTTATCAGAACAAGGCAAAAATAACACAATAGATCAAGCTACTAGATCTGTAGAGTGACAGCACAAATATCCGATCCGGCGATGGCTGAACGGCAACAAGAAAAGTTAGATTCGGGCGTTGCCTATGGAGGTCAGATTGAGGCAGCGGAGCGTCGGAGAAGCCGGTGGCACCAGCAGATCTGGTGCTGCTCGGAAAAATGGCAGTGGACAGCTGAAGACCGAGATCGGGCCTCAAATCAGCCGGGCGAACAGCAGCCAGGTGAAGGGCAGCCGGACGAAGGGCAGCCTGGCGAAGGGTGCCAACAGGTGATGGACGAAGTGGAGGTGCTGCTGGGAGCAAGGAAAAACCAGATCTAGCCTGAGAAGAGGCAGAGAACAGTGATCAAAACACAGACGCACAACCAGTGGACAGCCGGGAAGGACGGAAGGATCGGGTGCCAGATAAAAAGAGGGATGCAGCAGATTGAAGAAGCGGTAGATACGGCAAGAAGCAAGACCTGGGTGTGCGTGATGCGGCCAGATCCGATGTAGCAGAGCCGAATGCCGAAAGTACCAAAAAAAAAAAATGGCAGAGGCGTGCGGATCTGAATGCGCGTCAGAGATGGCAGAGACGGTGACGCAGCAGGAACAAAGGCGCGGCGAGAACAGCAGAGCTGAGCGCGCTGTGGAGAAGGTGAGCGGGTCTCTGATAGACCGACGAGAGGCAAACAGTGATGTCGAGATCGGAAGGACGACGGTGATAACACAGAACAGGCGATCAGATCTGAAGACAAAAAACACCAGCTGATTATAGTAACACGGGAAGTGGCTGCAGTAAGTCGATCGGTAAGCCTCTCTCGAACACGAAAAGAGGAAAAAAAAATTGGTACCCAAAAAAAAATTGGAAGATAAATCCCGTCTTACAAGGCAGAAAAGAGAGAAAAAAAGAAAAGCTTCGATTCCTATGAAAGGAGATTGAACCTTGGTTCTGATATCATGTTAAAATAATTTCTCTATTTGATTATGATTACAAGGGGTCTATTTATACAAATAATATTCCCCACAATTATAGAAAATCTAATATTGGATTCTCCTTGATTACATGAGATCCAATATTAGAGGAAGAATTATAGTAAATTGATAACGACCTTCCTATTTACATGAGATTCTAACCAAATTCATCACATGAAAATTATCAAATGTGAGGAGGGCTTAAAGAAAGATTTTTAGATTTCTTTGTCAACTGTCCTTCAAATAGTATTAAGATTTTTCAATCTATCAGTGGAAGGAATAGACAAGTAGTTGCATAAGAGTTAAATAGTGAAGTTATTATTTAAGCAACGCATAAAATATTAAACAAACATCTTTGCTCTTGTCTTTAGGTAGCAAGATTTATGCAAAGGCACACTTATTTTTGATAGCATATAAATATCAAGTGTAACAGTGAACATCATCCACATATCATCTCATTTAGTGATAGAAATTATGATAATGTATTAAGCTAAAAGAGATTAAATCATTCATCAAGGCAAATCACTCATCAAGCTATATATACCTTCTTTCCTCAAGTGCAATGCTCATAAAAACAGCGTATATACAAATTCATGAGATATAAGTAATACGGCAATGGATGATTATGGCAAGAAGAATTCTAAACATGACAAATTCTAATATAAATGTCAAGATCTAACCCACTCCCCTAAACTTGGGTATCCATTGGGTGGTTGAGGAAGGTCTACGGGGTCCACCAGTGTCAAACATATGAACATCTAGTTTTCTCTTTTTAAAGTTTTTATTTGTTTGACAAAACTTCGTAAAACCATTAAAGGCTTCAATTAGTTTTTGGGTTAAGATATAATTTAGATTTCTCTTTGAGTTGCTAAGCCTTTGATTTTGATTATGAATTTTTGGTGGACAATTCTTATGATTTTCATTCCTGTTTTCCCTTCTTTTATTTTCTTTGTGAACCTTTTTCCTTTGATTTTGCACCTTGGTTTGTTTCTTATTTTTATATTGATTCCCAACTTTCTCATATTTAAGATGTTCCCTTCTTAAGTTGCATTCAAATTTTAGGTGTCCAGATTTTCCACAATAGAAGCACTCTATGATTTTAATTTTAGGAGTTGAGGGAGGCTCACCCTTAACAAAAATAGTTGGGGTGATTGGTCCTTTAACATTTTTCTTATCATAACCAAGACCCGTCTTATCTCCAAAGGGTTTACTCAATTTCAAGAGTTTTTTCAAGTTTCTCTTCTCCTTTAGTGAACTTCAATTCAAATTTTTCTTTATATCGTTTTAAATCATTTACTTCTTTTATGAGCTTTTGATTTTCAACACTTAGAATTGATTGAACTTGTGGAGTATGGTTTTTTAGCTCTTTGAGTTCATTTTTTATTTTAGCATTTTCTTCTTCTTCACCACTTAACACATTTTTCAAATCGTTATAGTCTTCTTTTAAAAAGTGAAGTTTATGCTTTAGTTTTCTTGGTTCATTTTCAAGATTAATTTTGTCTTCAATTTTCATTTTTAAGCACTGTTCAAGTTTTAGGTAATCTTTTTGTGTGGCGTTAGAATTTTCTTGAATTTTATTTCCTTTAAATTTTAATGCCTCTTCTTTACCTAATTCTAATTCTTTTAAGATTTTCTCATTTGTTAACTTTTCATAACTTAGCTCATTCGAAAGTTTTGTGTTTTCATACATTGCCTTAGTAAATCTTTTAGTTAACTTTTCAAATTCAAGACAGAGATCTTTATGGCCTTCTTGAAGAATATCATATTCTTGGCATTCTTCTAAGTCTTCATCTTTAGGTTCTTCAATTATAGTATTGACATTATTATGTTCAAGAGCTTGGATGAGTCCTAGACAATAGACTTCTTCCATGGTTTCTTTCTTCTTAGACTTTTCATGGGTTTCCTCTAAATGTCCCATGCCTCTTTTGCAGTTTCACATGATATGATCTTTTCCAAGATATTTTGATGAAACGGCACAAAATATGGCATCAAGGGCTTTTGCATTGGCCAAGTGCATACTCTTTTCAATATCACTCCAAGTGAAGTAACTTTTGATTGGTTGAGTCCACCTACATTTAATCATTTCCCAAAGAGCTCCATCTACTTTGATTAAACATACTTTCATTTTAGCTCTCCAAAGAGCATAGTTGGAGCCATCAAAGATTGGAGGACTCATCACAGCCAAGCTATCTCCCATAGACATTTTACTAGCTTAACGATCGGCACTTAGATGGTTAAGTCGAGTACAAGACCTCACTCTGATACTAATTGTTTGTCAAGCTAGATTGTCCTATTTTGTGCAAATTTTAAATTTATAACTCGCAAGCGCACGAACCATTTAGATAGTATAGCGATTAAGTGCGAGGTCGAACCCATCGAAACTTAGGAAAATATATCCATAAAAATATAATATTGAATTACGTATTTTAAGAACTTTAAGAAATATGGAGAAAAATCATAAATATGGAATAGTTTATCTAATATTTGAGTTTTAATCTTAATTTAGAAACATTCTATATTTAAACATAGAATCTAACAATTTAACTAATTTTAATTAAGATGGTGGCATTAATATAAAAATATAAACAATCTCAATCTAATTTAAAATACAAAATTAAGATGCAATTAAATTATTTCCAACCTAGTTCATTAATTTCAAGGATTTGAGTTTTTATAAACAAAAGAAAACATAAATAACATCTAAACTACCTCTGTACATATTTACAGTGGAACTGGCTCAAAGAATCAAGGAGGCATTATCATCTAAATTTTAATAATAAAATAACGGCCTAGAACATGGAGCTCACGTAAAATTTCAATCTTATTCAAGTTTTTCATCAAATTAGTTCCCTAATTAATCTGAACCTTAGATCTAGATTAATCATGCAATTCTCTGATCTAAATATTTCATGTCCCAAAGAACCTTAGACCTAGAATAGTAATGTTAATCAAAGATCTAACTATTTCATATGTCCAAATTAACTACCAAGGGAGGAGTCAAGAATTAAAATGATTCAAACCATCATAATAAAAATCAAAATTTGGAAAACCATAATTCTAATAATCTCACCTTCTTTTATTAATTAAAACATGGAATTAAAAATTACAAATCAATGAAATTTTGGAATAAAGACATAAGAAAAATACAATGGAAATCAAAATCCACCAACCTTAGAACCCAATGTGGATTGAAAATCCCACAGTCTTTCTCCTCATCTTCTTCCTCTCCTCTCCTTTTCTTCAATGCCCAAGTTCAGTTTTCTCAATGGGAGAGGGCTAGTATTTATAGATGAAAGGAGGTGTAATGAATGGATTGGATTCAAAGATTTAAATAAAGCAAGGGACACATGGAGGGCGGATTTGATTTGTGCTAAATATGGAATGACTTAAAAGAGGCAAGGAGCTAAATTTGTATAAGGAAAGTGGGTGTAGAATCCCGTTTTTTACACATGCATCATCTTGCAGCTCAGTTTTGACCCTTTTAACTTCTTAATCAGGAAAAGTCGTAAACTACAAAGTTATAGCTCCTTAAGCCTTCTTTCTAACAAAAAAAGAATCATACTAATCGGATATCGGAGTAGAAATTTATGACCAAAATACCAAACATATATCAAACCTTCCTTATTTTTCTCCCTTTCTTATTTTCTTTCTTTCCTTAATTCACTTGCCAAATTCGAAAATCCTCTTATATTGACTTCTAAATTTCGAATTTCCTCTTGAGATAATGGAAATAGTATTCACATATGTGGATTTCTTCATGAGCTTCTCTTAATGGGCTCAATAATTAGGCTTGAGGTCCAAAATAACTCATAATGGGCCCAGGCTTTATATTTAAGCATTTTTTCTATCATCATCACTATTAAACCTGCAAAATAAAAAATTATACTAATTAGATAAAATTAAATAAAATGAGGTATTAACAATTATAAATTTAGGAATAAAATATGTAATTATTTTGCACGCATCAAATACCCCCAAACTTACATTTTGCTAGTCTTCGAGCAAAACAAAAACTAAAAACTCTAAAAACAAAAATAAAAATCCTAAACTACACCACTTTCGCTGGTACTCTCGATTGTATTTAGCATATGCAACAAGCCTTTAAACCCCTAACTCACCACTAGTGGACGAGTTATAGCCTCGTGAGGGCTTCCAGAGATGATACCCACAAACACCAAAAGTCAGCAAAAGTATCCAAATTAAAATTTAAACATCATACAACTCCAAAATTATTTTACAAAACTTATACTCGGAGTGTAGTGTGTGATAGCCAAATATTAACATAACTCTTCTTTTTCAAAATACACACAAGTTTTGCAATCACCGTCTGAAAATGCGCTTCGACTCCAAATCTCACAATGGTATATCTCTCAGAAAGACTTTCGCACAGAGATTGGGTTAAATTTCACTCAAAAGTATATGTGAGCGGAATAATTTTTCAAATACAAATATCTCACATATTTATCATCAAAGAACGATTAATATCAAATAATAATATAGATCTCATGAAAGGATGCCATTTTCCTGAGAATGTTGAAATAATACACCATAATTCTTCATCATCTATTCTCCACTTTAATACTATATCAACTGAGGATCAATAGGACTTCATTTAGGACAAAACGTGGCTTAGGACCGAGTCATATCAAAGAAGGATAAAAAGACTTTAAAATTAATACTTTGAATAGAAAAAGTTCGAGGTCTTCAAAATTTTATAATAGGATATTGCTTCCTCTATTTTTCTTATTTTTAACACTTGGAATCTTCAAAGCATTTCTTTTCTTTTCAAATTCAATTTTTTTTTTTTCACTTTTTTTTTCACATTCTTCATTTATGATGTATGGATGTTCCCTTTCTTTTTTTCTTTTTTTTTCACTGATGATTTTCTTCTTTCTTTTGCATCTCTCATCATCATTTTTTTTTCAAGTGTCATAGTTTTCTCAGAATACCATCCCAATAACAATCATCTCTAACCTTTTCCGATCCCTAGAATAGGTCATAGATTTTTCAATTTTGGCTCAAACTCCACAACCGGAGTTGGATATGGATAACATGGTTAATCAATAAAAATAGGCTAAATTTATATTCAAGGCTCAAAAGTAGGAACTAACATGATAATATGATAGAAAATAGGTAGGCTTCAAAGGCTCAAACGATCCAAAATAATGGCCTATATCACTTCCTAAGCTTAATATGACTATTTTATTAGCTTCAAATAAATTCAGAAAAATATCTGGTGTAATAATCCAATTTTGATGTCATTCTCAGTAATTTGACCAAAATAAAAAATAATGAGATCTAACAACAAATAATAATGCGCACGTCAAAGAGAATAAGAATTATTTATAACCCTCAGAAAAATCGAATGGCTCAAAAGCTCACTGGGTCACAAGTCTCCACTGGTATTCTTCCGTTGATTACTTAACATCATGAATATTCTTCTTTTTCAAGCTAATATTAATATGGCTAGTGTAAAGATTTTCCAAGCATAAATTTCACAAAATTCAAATGGAAAAGCATGATATAAAAATTTTAATCCACATATTAATGTTAAAATCAATTTTTTTTTTTTTCAAATTTGCAACTTTTTTTTTTTTAACTTAAAACACACAAAACTAACACAGTGTAACCCCTCAATACCCCAAAACTTAAATTGGACATTATCCTCAATGTTCCCTAATCTACATATGCACCTGCGAATTAGAAGAAAAATCAGAAAAAGAACAACTTGAGTAGAGAAATACCTGAGATGGCTCACTTTATGCAAAACCTGCAAAAACAAAGACGAAAAAACACAAACGCAACAACAATGACTCTAGATTGACTCTCACACAAAAACTGACTCAACAAAAGTAAAAACCTAAGCTAGTCCAACATCAACACAAACACATACTGACTCACAAACATTGACACACAGACAGACTCAACAGAGACGCACACAAAATTCAAAAATTTAATCTAGACAAACTGGACAAACAACCTTACAAACACGAACAATCGAATCCTAATCTAGTTATCAAATACTAACATAATTTTTTTTTTCAATGCATCCTAATCTAACAATGCAATACTCAATCAAATATGCAAACAATAATCAAATAACTAAGCTAATGCATGAAACTAATACCTTAATATGTATGAGCAAATTAAATATGCAATTTTTTTAATTTTTTATATGCAAAATAAATGCAACACAACCGTAGAAAATCTATATGAATGCATGAAAAATTAAAAATTTAAAGAAAAGAGATTTAGGCACTTACCTTAGCTTTTAATGTTTACTTCCGCAAAAATTTTAGACCGTACGATTATAATTCCTGAAAAATAGAACACCACAAACTTTGGTGAAGAATCTAAATCTCATAAAAATGCATGAAACCTAATCTAAATGCAATTTCCTAATGTTATAACTATTTGAGGAAATTAAATGATTGGAACCTAATTATGAAGTCTAAACTAAATTAAGACTATAAAAATTTCTAAATTAATATCCACCAAATTAATCCAAATCAGATTTTCAAATAAATTCAAAGTTGTTCAAAATTTTTTTTTTTTTTTTTTGAAACTTGTTAGCTGGAACCTTCAAAATTTTAGATCCTCTTTCTAAAAATAAAACATGACTAAATTGGATTAAAATTCTAAGATTAGAAAATGCTAAAAATAGAAACTAGATACTTTTGGAAGTTTTTAAAAAATAAAAATCTCCAAAAATAAAAATTTTCCAAATTTAATAGTGATTCCAAATTTAGATAATCTCCTGATTATTTGTATAACTTCTAAATAAGGTAACCTTTTAAAATTAGAATTTCTAAGAAAAATAGAAACTTCTAATTTTAAAGAGTTGCCAAAAATAAATATTTCTAAAATTAACATTATTTCTAAAAATAAATAATTCAATGGCTATTTTTTTTAAGTTCTCCGGCAACCAAAAACTTGTTTTGCAAATTTTAAATTTATAACTCGCAAGCGCACGAACCATTTAGATAGTATAGCGATTAAGTGAGAGGTCGAACCCATCGGAACTTAGGAAAATATATCCATAAAAATACACTATTTAATTACGTATTTTAAGAACTTTAAGAAATATGGAGAAAAATCATAAATATGGAATAGTTTATCTAATATTTGAGTTTTAATCTTAATTTAGAAACATTTTATATCTAAACATAGAATCTAACAATTTAACTAATTTTAATTAAGATGGTGGCATTAATATAAAAAATATAAACAATCTCAATCTAATTTAAAATACAAAATTAAGATGCAATTAAATTATTTCCAACCTAGTTCATTAATTTCAAGGATTTGAGTTTTTATAAATAAAAGAAAACATAAATAACATCTAAACTACCTCTGTACATATTTACAGTGGAACTGGCTCAAAGAATCAAGGAGGCATTATCATCTAAATTTTAATAATAACATAACGGCCTAAAACATGGAGCTCACGTAAAATTTCAATCTTATTCAAGTTTTTCATCAAATTAGTTCCCTAATTAATATGAACCTTAGATCTAGATTAATCATGCAATTCTCGATCTAAATATTTCATGTCCCAAAGAACCTTAGACCTACAATAGTAATGTTAATCAAAGATCTAATTATTTCATATGTCCGAAGTAACTACCAAGGGAGGAGTCAAAATT
This sequence comes from Chimonanthus praecox, assembly GCA_022113865.1. Taxonomy (NCBI): domain Eukaryota; kingdom Viridiplantae; phylum Streptophyta; class Magnoliopsida; order Laurales; family Calycanthaceae; genus Chimonanthus; species Chimonanthus praecox. The sequence goes on along the minus strand of CM039087.1, from coordinate 13,689,852 downwards.
AAAATTGGGTCTTTACTAATTAATCAAATTGATCTTCCAAGATATTGAGATTTATATAAATAATGAATGTGAAGTTAAATCTCAACAAACACAATTTCACCAAACAAGTGTGCTAGATATATAAGAAATAAAGACAAATGCGCAAAGTAAGGTGAGGAGGTGAGAAGAGATGAAAAATCTTGACATAAGGATTTTTACGTGGTTTGGCAATCTTGCCTACATCCACGCCTCAAGTACACCACTTGAGGATTCCACTAACTTCTCATTCGATGGTGGAGAAAAAACCTATTACAACATTGATCTCTTTCACAGGTAGAGATCGAACCTATACAACGCTTGATCTTCTTCACGGGTAAAGATCGGACAGATAACGCTCAAGAGAGAAGTCACCATTCTCTCCTTACAAGGGTTACACCAACCCTATACAAATTACAAAATGATAGAAAGAGTTTGATTTTTAGAAAAATACCAAGAATACTTGCCTCTTGATGCTCTAAGTGGCTTTGGCACGTTCTTGAAGACCCTCCCCTTTTCTTGGCTTCTTTGATAAAGTGTAGATGCTCCAATGATGCCTGACCAAGATGTAGGAGAAGAGAGTTAGGGATGCTAGAAGGTTTACCTATAAATACAATCTATCCTTAAAGGTTCTCTCAAATACACACTCAATAGTGAGCCTAAGATGCTCAAGATTTGCCTATGAGAGCTTTGAGTGTGAGTGAGATTGAGCTCAAGAACTTTTGGTAATCTAACTATGGAGTTTTAGTGCTCTTGAAATCATTGAGAGTCATGGAGAATGTTAGAGAGGGTTTTACTCATCAAGAATCAACCTTTGGAATGCCCTAAGGTCATACATTTAAAGCCCTCTTGAAGATATGTTCGTTGGAAGTCGAAATCACAAGAATAGAGCCGTTAAAAACTTCCCATTGTTATTTCAATCGACTGAACTAAAGATTCAGTCGACTGAAATGTCCAGGAATGACCGTTGAAACATCTGTGCACAATTCAGCCAACTGAAATAAAGATTAAGTCGACTGAATCTCGTCTAAGGCTGAAAAACGAATCTGCAGTACTTTTAGTCGACTGAAACATGAATTCAACCGACTGAATCTCGGCAGTTTTGTACATCTCCACTAAAACGACCATAACTTGGGTTTCCGAACTCTGTTTTATGAATTCTTGGGCTCGTCGGAAAGATCATTAACAGATCTATCTACTCACTAAATGTGGTCTAATTTGAGATCCATTTGATACCTCCAATAATCTCTCAAAGTGAGGGTATATGACAAAATTATTTTGATCTGTTTTGCACTCTTTCATTGAAATGCTCATAACTTGAGCTATACATTTCCAAAATGGGTGTTCTTTGACTTTTTGAAAAGCTCTTTTAGTGCTCCATCAAATCATAATTTTTTTACTAATACTTGGGAACATTTGATGAAAGAAAATACTTACCCAAAATAGAGCAAAATTCACCTAATCTAAGAAATCCAAATTAGTCCAACCAAATTCTAAGTTATGGATTCTAAGGTTTGTCCCAATGATAATTATAGGTCTTCTAAGTCATTCCTAAGGTCCAAATACCTGTGTTGGTTGACATTCATAAAGTTCTTCCGATTTCAGTGCAATACCTTCCATATGACGTGTCTTCTAGAGCTTCAAACTTGATTTGACTATATAGGTCTTCCAGGGGCACGGTCTTGACACCCGAACAAGGTCACGAAAAGTCACACAAATTTACAACTCATGACTCAGTCGGACACTATCACAGAATTGACAACTCAGTCTGAATCAGGGGAGATAGATTTAACTTTTAAGCTAACAGGCCTCATCTATGCAGCACGTGCATGCTTTCAAAAGATGGAATAATACAAATGAGCAAAATGGACCATTCAAAAATGGTCTCAACCTATCAAAATAGCTCACAAGTCACAACCACATGCTTAAGATATTAAAATTATATAAAAAAAAACTCTATAGAGACTTTTGAGTTTCGACAAAGATTTTTCTTTAAATAGATCTTGAGTCCCTCATATTTTATTGCGATATAAAGAGGACTATATAAATAGATTGTGAATAAAGTTTCACCTCCATCTGATCATTTTATTCATTGATTTAAATTTTTTGAAGTTCAATGGCTTATAATCTTGAAAATCAAGATTATATGACTTAGATTATCAATTGATAGTAAGACTTTAGATGAGACCATGATCAATTTTACAGAAAGTCTCGTTAGAGAGTCTTTCTTTCGAATTGAACCACTTGTTATATTATTGAAGAAAATTCCTCTGCAGGGTGATATTGTATCCGCCAATATATCTGTTTTTTAAACTTTTATATATCGGCAATATATATCGCCGATATTGGTGGTTTTTTAAAATAAATAAAAAAGGAGAGAGAAATTTATTAGCCGACATATCGGCCGATACCGAGATTTATACCCTGCTCATGTGTGAAAATATTAGTGAATGAAAGAGAGAGAGAAACCTTGAAGTCATTGGTGATAATGTTGTTGAAGCTATAAGGGGATGTAATGTCTTCAAAATTGAGGATTGGGGCAGAAGATACCAATGCACCAATGGGCACATGAGGATGTTTAAGCCTAAACCAGGCCGCCAACACTGCAGAATTACAAACCCATTTCAATTCAAAACCAATAAAAAGCACATTATCCTAATCAAGGATCCTAATCAATTCATTCATGTGCGCTTAGAGAAAATTATTCCATGCTCGCTTCAGTCTTATTTAAATATTGATTGGTGAGGCTAAAAAAAAAAGACATTCACACTGAATAAATTCAGTGGTACAGAGAGCATTTGCTGAATTCAACATAGATCCCATCATAGATATAAATATCGGTTGATACAATATGTATCGGTCGTGGAATTATGATAATGGTCATTGTATCGGCGAATATATTGGCCGATATAAAAAATATTAGTCACAAAATCAGTTTTTTTTTTTTTTTAAATATTTGATATTGGTCTTTCTGACCACCGATATTTGTCCATATCGGTCAAATATCGGCCAATATTTAGGGTTTTATTGTCCACTTTTTTTAAAGCCATTTCATGTTTTTTTTTATTTTTTAATCAGAAAAAATAAAATAAAAAACCCAGCCATATTTGAAAAAAAAATAGGAGAGAGAAAGATATAGGATCCAATATCTTAAAAAAAATTTTTTAACTCCTGGATCTCACAAATTGTAAGAATCATTTTTAAAGGAGCATTATTAAATGTAAAGTTGTTTGTGAGTTATTGCCCTTTTGTGATGTTATTTATTAGTATATAATATTTTGATTCTTCTAAAAGACAAAGTGTAATGACCCGTCCCGAATTTTCTAATTTTCGAAGAGATCTTCAGATTTCTAAGTTGCTTTGGGACCTTGGTAACAACGAAGAGAGTGTGGGCGCCATGGTGGACCCATTTTAACTATTTTTGAGTTAGGGAACTTGAAGGGTATTTTGGAAATTTTATAATTATTGCGTATTTGTCATGAAAATTTTTTCAAAAGTCACACGTTTTCTCACCCGAGATCTTTTGGATTCTTTCTTCGAGTTTTTCTTTCTATTCTAAAAAAAAAAGGCGCTAAAACCCTAAACCCCAACCCTTATAACCTTACCCCTTTTCCACGGCATTGTAGCTGCTCACGCTACAGTGCCGCCGCTCTTCTTCCCCTCCCAGCTGTGGTCTTCCTCTTCTTCTTCCTCCTGATTCTCTGTAAGTCTCTCCTCCTTTCTCTCTCTCTCTCTCTCTCTCTCAGTTTTCTTCTTCTTCTCTTTCTCAACCTCGACCGACTCCACCTTCATTTTTCCCCTATTCTTCTCTTCTCCTTTCTTTGATTTTTTCGGAATCCCTGTCGGTTTTCCTTGTTTTTCTTTCCCCTCTCCTTTCTTTGAGTTTCCACGCCTTTACTCGGTTTTCCCTTTTTTTCCTTATTCCTTTTCTTGTTTTCCCTACTTTTCCGTGACTTTCCTTTATTTTCCCTCTTTTCCCCTTTTTCCTGGACTTTTTCTTGGATTTTCTCCCCTTCCCTCCGACTTAACTGAGTTACTTAGTCGCTCGGTCGAGTGCCGAGTCGGCTCAGTCGGGATTTTTTTTTTGGTTCTGAGTCAACCCAGTCCTTGGGCTGGTGTGGCGACCCAGCTGCTCGGCCCACTGGCCCAGACCCGACCCTACCAAGGCTTGGTCTGGCCCGAGCAGGCCCAGACCTGGTCCGGCCCACGTCTGGCAGGCCCAGACCTGGTCATGCCCACGTCTGGCAGGCCCAATCTACCTTGGCCCAGTTCCAGACCCAGCCCATTTTCAAGCCCGAGCAGTTTTCAGACCTGGCCAAATTCGACCCGTTTTGGGCCCAACCCAATTTTTAGGCCCGTTTTCTCCTTGGCCTCTTTTTGAACCATTTTGTCTTAATTACTCATCCGTTCTTCCTTGTTTCTACAGATTGAACTCCTTCCACCCAACAAGTCGCTTACTCGTTTTGGACTTTCGACTCCACACACACGGTGAGGGGACTTGTCACAATTTTAGTTTGCATTGCATATATCAAATATGTATTTCAGGACACAAAGTGATTAAATGGAGCCCCCCCCCCCCCCCCTCCCCTATTTATTAAGCGACTCGGTAAGGGTAAACTATTGAGAATGATTATGTAGCAAGGGGTCTGTTCTCGGATGCACTCCTGTCTACTATATGTTATTGTGAAGAACTTTAATTGGATAAATTAATATTGAATATGATGCTTGGAAAATATTGATGACACTTTGAGTGTTTATCGATAAGAGGCAAAAACTATTATGTCGGACATAGAGATGTGTGTTTAAGTAACTCATTATGCACTCTTGACTCACATGGTGAGCACGACACTGATTTTTGGTTAATTATGTTAGAACATGCATATTATACATGCTTATGTTATTATACACGATCATGAAATCATGTGCATGCATGAGAGGTAACCACAACGGACGGCGTACCGTTGGATATTGAGATGGTTGACTTTTTTATGTGTACATGTTTATGATGACATGATGATGTTGGTTGTTGGAAGGACTTCCCCGTTACACTCCAGCGGTCGAGACCCTCATAGGGGATGCGAGACTCCCTATTGTGTTCCGGCGGTCGAGGTGCCTGCCTAGAGTTTGGCTCCCTAGGGCGTGGTCGAGGTGGTTTTCCGACACGACTCGTGTGGGTGAGGCAGTTGTGTATTCTTTAGTCTCCCAATGGTACTGATAGGGAGACCGGGGTTTTTTGGAGGACCCAATGTGGGCTATAGAGATGATTTTTTGGATTTGGTTAATGGAGCATCGGTTAATAGAGTAGTTGAGTATCGGAGACATGTATATTTTATTCACTTATGATGTTCACTGCCCCTTTCATATGTGATCTATAACTATTTTGTTAAAATGTGATATGTTTTATCCCTTCACTGGGCTGTTTAGCTCACCCCTCACCTTTCAGGTGCCCCGATCTAGTAGGGCCAGGAGGGCCCCTTGAGAAAGTACTTGGAGGGGAGTAGTAGACAGTAGGAGTTTATGTTTACGTTGTGTTTGAAAGTAGAGAAATTTTAGTCGCATGGATTCAATATCACTTGTTTGTTTGGATGACTATATAACCACTTGATTAGTTTATATTTGTGGTTCGTTGTGTTTTTCTAGTTCTAAACTTGTGGTTTGTTGAATGGGAAGAAGTTGTTACACCCCGACCCGAAAGGTGGGCTCGGAACGCGACTGAATTTTTTTTTTTTTTTTGAAAGATTAAACTAACTCTACACTCAAGAGTTCTAATTAGGTCGGATCAACAGTTAGGCCCAAAGATCACACATGATCTCAACATGTGGACTCAAACATGTACCATAAGTCTACCCCAAGGAGAAACAAACATAAACACACATAATTCCAACCATTGAATTTTTCATTGAAAACATCATCAGAGTAACTACGGGTACATGGTAGTTTAATACATTACATTTAAACAGACTAAGTACCACACTCGGTACTTTACATAAGCAAATGGTTCCAAGAACCAGAAAGCAAAGATAAGGGAATTTCCCTCAGTGGGAATCCCAAGGCAACGTCGCAGCTTATCCACCCTAAGCTTCAAACAGAGGGTTCTCCTCCTCGAGTTCATCTCCTAAAAGGTGAGTGGGGTGAGCTAACTAGCCCAGTGAAGGAAATATAATAATGCAATTTAAGTAAACATCATGTTAGCAAATAATCAACAGTTGTAATATAATATCTCATGCTTGATAATAAATTCAAGTATAATCTCATCATCATTTCCATTCTCATAATCTTTTCCATTACTATTGTCATCCAACGTAACGCCTACATACTACGGTGAGACCATCGTATTAAATCCCGACATTATCAAAATACATCCTTGCAAGTACATCTCCGGCCCTCACATGGCCGATACTAACACTCCTCAAGTCAGCAACTGTCGACACCCATGGTCTAGTAGACGTAAACCATCTCACACACATGGCCGATATTGGTTCAATAGTTAAGGGCACGTGGAAGCAATATTACATATGTCATATGATCATAGCATTCACAATTATCATTAGCACTTCTTACAACAGTGCATCATGTCTAGGCACATGGGTGGGTTCATCAAATCTGAAACCACTCATTACTTAAGATCCATCTCATTAAAAACCTGTTTACACCTACTGCAAAATTAAGTTCCCTCACCGTAAATGCGTGGTATCGTGGTCTCTGTTCAATAAGCAAACAAGTGCACAATCAATCATAAGTCAACATAAATAGCATCAAATACATACATACAAGTAGTTTTTCAAAACCATACTTATTTTCCCAAAATCTCCAATGTAAATGGAATTGAGTCTCCTACTGGGTTTCTAATCATTTTAAGTTACAATAATCCACAATAAAGAAATAATAAAATGCTCAATCCAGAACTCATATTGTCTTCTGGGCATGACCAGATTGACTTATTGAGTTAGGTCTAGATACTCAGGTCACTTATCAGTTGTCTTCTTGATAGGACCAGATTTGACATGTTGAGTAAGGTCTCGAGGTCACTCAGTGCTCGACAAATATAACATCGGCCTGGAAGTGAACAGTGCCCGACAAATAGAGTTGGCCTGGAAGTGAATACAATAGTAGATACACTATATTAATAAGAGAAGAGGGTTAGTACACATTTTTCATTTATCAATGGGGTGCAAACATCACATGCATCATTTAACAATCAAACAAGATTTCATGTTTAAAAACTGGGTCCCTCGAAACAAGCCTCGGAACCAGGTATTGTGGCTTCGGATCATCCGAACCACTGCCTAGGCTAGTCACTGACTTCGGACCTTGGGTCTGGCTTCGGATCGTCCGAAGATCAAGTCTTAGATCATCCGAAGGTCCTTCCGAACAGAAAAAAAAATGAAAAACTGGTCTCGGTGGGTCTGGGTGTCTCGGATCATGCCGAGTGAAGCTCGAATTGTCCGAGAGGAGTTTGGTCTTTCCGAACACGGCTCGGAACATCCGGTTGAGTAAATCTTGTCTCGGACTCTTCTGGGCTTCGGGCTAAAGCTCGGAACGTCCGAAGGATTAACTTCAAATCGTCCGAAGGGTGCTACCCTCGAACCGTCTGAAGCTCGACACTCGGACCGTCCAAGAGTCGTCTTCCTCCACTATCTGCAACAGCAGATAGTAACGGAAACGACATATGAAATACGAATCAAGAAACAGTGGGTTTCCTGGATCGATTTTCACATTCAACCGGTCAGATGGACTCTCAGTTAGTCCTCTTTCTATAGGGAGTGGTTTGGAGCTTTAAAGTTCAACCGTCCATCCGATTTTAACACTAACAACACACTGGTGCAAGAAATCCCATGGTTTTTCTTAAACTTCAAACTGGTTTTACACACTCAAAACTTAGCCAAATTTGATTTTATTTGATCCTAAACACTTAAAATTTAAAGAGGAACACATTGGTTACCTATACTTGAGTTCTTGGGCTGAAAAATCTGACTTTTGAAAAATTTTCCCTCTAAGCTATGGTTAAGGAAAAAGACAGAGGCAGAGAGAGAGAGGGAGTTGGTGTGAGAATCAGAGAGCTGAGAGACTGAGGAAGATCGAAAAATCTGAGGGAGTTAAACTAGAGATCTGAGAGCCAATTTATAGCAAATCCGATCAATGCATGGAGACCAGCTGGAGGCTGCATGCATGAGCTGCGGACGTCCGGTACAGTGAAACCACTGTTCAGTAGTTCCGGTTGCAAATAAGTCCTCCAGAATTTCCAGTTTTGCAAATAGGCCCCTAATTTGATAAAAAAATCAGATTTTTAACTAAAACAATACTTCTGAACCTCAAAAATTTAATCCAACCTTACAGATAAGTTGGGTTTTAAAAACTCTAATCATCGTAAAAAATTGGAGATTTAAAACACACCAAAAACCATAGATTTAAATAAAAATCATAATTTAAATACTATTTACCTAATTTAACTTGTGTTAAATAAAACAATTTAAAGTCCTCATTTTTGGGGTTTGAAGAAATAAACTAGATCATACTAAAATAGTCTAACATACTTCTTTCAAAATTATTTCATTTCCAAAACCATTTAAAAATATTTATTTCTCTCTTTCGGGGTTTTGACGGGCGGTTTTAAATACTATTTTCTGAAAATAAAATTATTTTAAAATCAGAAATAGGAATCCTTGATTAAGGAGAATAATATCATCCAATAATAATCACATAATAACACAATAAATAAAATAATAACAATAAGCGGTAAATTATCATTTTGCCCCTCTACCTGGACGAGCTGGATCACTGAGCTTTCGAGCTTAGATTGGGCTACACCTGGGCTTTTCTCAAAGCCCTAACCATAATCTTCGAGATTAACCGGTCCAAGCAAGATTTATTAAGCTGAATTGCACCTAATTCGGGTCAGGATATTAAACCAGTTATCCCGCTTTCAAAAAAAAATTGCTGCTACTATTGTACCCGATATCTGTCTTTTGTGACTTTCTGAGGTTTTTCAAAAATAACGCGCCATAATGGGACGAGGCGTTATACAAAGGCTATACAATTTTTTCTTTTTCAAATAAAGATATAACAAATTTAAAAAAAATCTCATTTTCTTGAAGAAAATACAAGTTATAAAAAATTGTAAATTTGAAACTTCAAATTGAAGTACTATCGTTGATCAAATCTTGATATTGTCACCTAAACACATGATGTGAATAAAAAAGAGTAGAAGAATAAAAAGAAGGGAGCACATATAGACACCCGAAAATTCTGTCCCAATACACTCGATTCCAAAATTTTGGGTGAAATGACTGTTTTGCCCTTCCACTTCCTCTTCCACCGAAGTCGCCGTTCCTTCGGACGAACGGACTATTGATCGAATAAGGGAAAAAATGGTGGGCCCCACCGTTGGTTGAAACCCATGGTCTTCCTTAGCCGTAGATAGGTGGGCCAGGGGCGATCATGGTGGTGTCGATCCTAGGGTCAGAAGTGCAGGATCCACTTGGATCTAACAAAAAAACCCAAATCATGGATTTTCGGACTCCCCAAACAGCAGCCGAAGAAACTGGGCAGAGGAGGGTCCCACCATACTCCGATCAGAGAACTGATGGTACATATGGATAGACTGTCAAAAAACGGAATGAGTATGGTGGGACCCTCGGGCAGAAACCTTCTCCATTACCTGATCTAAGGCCGAGAAGAAGATCTGGCGGCACCAAATTAACAGTTTCTTCGGCTGTTGTTTTGGGCCTCCGAAATCCAATTTTGTGGGTTTTTTTCTTAGATCTGAATCGATCATTCACACTTCTCCACCTAGATCGCCCCTGGCCCACCTATCTATGGCTAAGGATGACCTTGGGTTTCGGTTAATGGTGGGGCTCAAGATTTTTTTCTCCTTCCCAATCAGTTCGGTGGTATATCCTTCGAACAAATGCAAAAACCGTTAGGTTGATTCGTTCAGTGATTCGGTGCTTTGAAGTGGAATGGTAAAACGGTCATTTCACCCAATGTTTTGGAATCGGGTGTATTGGGATAGAATTTTTGGGTGTTTATATGGGCTCTCTAAAAAGAAAAAGAAATATGAGGACATATGGAAGAAAATAAAAGGATAAAATGATATCAAAGGTACAAAGCATAGTAATAAATAAGACTAAGGGAAAAAATATTGAGATTGGATGATATCGGCCGATATCTCTCCCTCCTCTTTTTTTTTTTTTTTGGAAATGTTTGTTTTTTTGTTTTTCTTTTTGAATAAAAAAAGAAAATAAATAAAAAACAACCCTTCTTAAAAAAAAATTTGGAAAGCCAAATATCGGTCGATATTCTGGCTGGTATGCACCCGATATCGACCGAGATATTGCCCGTGCCCACACTGATATTCAATTGTTTTTCAAATCGCCGATATGAATAAATATCGGCTATATCATGTCTGATATCACCAATATGAATAGTGTACGGCTGATACCTATCGTATTGGCTGAGCTATTTTGATTTAAAAAACCTGAGGTATCTCGGCCGATATGAGACTTATCGGTTGAGATTTCGTTGCCTAAATAAGATAAAACCATTCGAGTGAAGAAGTAGTCTTTAGTTGAAGAACCTATCCATGCTATCTGGTTGATTTTTTTTTTTTTTGGTTTTCATTGTCTTGTTAAGAAATCAATCATTTGGATTGAAAAATAGATTTGATGAGTTATAAATGGAGCAAATTTCAGTAGTAAAATTAGATTTCAATCACTTGGTTTTAATGGCCGAAATTATCAAGAGTCTTTGAATTTTTTTGAAGATGCTTGGTGATTTCAACCTTTAAGATCAAGTGATTAAAGATTGTGTTTGAGGCTAAAAATTGGTCAACGTTATCTCATTAAGTCTACCTTCAATTCCTATGGTTAGTTTTTATATAGTATTTGCAAATATTAAGAAAAGAAGGAAAATTGACCCATATACAGTGAATACATAATAAAATTTTAAAAAATCTATTGAGTTGGAGTTGGTTTGTTCAAGTAGACTTGGGTGAGGCCCTATCAGATGCAACCAGGTGCAACTAATGTAATGTAACTCAGTTCTAGAATGATAGGAATATAGGACGATGCCGAGTTGGTTGAGTTTCACTCGTAGCGTACAAATTTGAAATTTGAATTTAAATTAAAATTTTACCCGAGTCAAGTAATTCAGGCAAATGTTTTGAATCGACTCAAAAAGACTCATTAACTTGTTTAATTTGAAATATTAACGAGTCAAGTCAACTCAAACCGTCTTACTTAAATTTTCTTGAGTTGTTAACCATGACTTCCACTATGTAAAGCCTGAGTCAAACAAGTTGACGGAGTTTGTTTTAATTATGGATTTTATTTAGAGCCAATAATTAGCTTTAAAATAAATATATTTCCTTTTATATTGCAAATCAAAATTTAAATGCAAAGTTTTAGAGGAAAGTCTTTTAATAATTTAATTTTAGCCTCTTCATTATACCACACCAATTAGTAAATTAAGAGAAGTCAACTTTTTTAATTAGTTGATAACTATTAATTTTTTTTTATTGAAGTGACAGGGGGCCTCTTAAAATACCAGATTAGTCTTCGGAGATGTGCAAGCTTACACATACACCTCGGATAAAACTACGGAGATTGACTCTTTGGGGTGAAATAAAATTCAAACCTAAAACTCATGTTTTTAAAGCGGATTATTGGCAACACAACAATCCCTTGGAGTTGATAAATAACTATCACCTTTATTATCCTTTACTTTCAAATTTTAGAAGATAGAGAAGGAAATTCCTTTTATTCATTTCTATTCAAAATTTTAGTAGAAAATTCTACCAGATGCGAAGATGGTGTAGAATTTTTTTTTCTGAAGGACACCTAAATATTAATATCAATATGGGGCCCACTAGTAAAGGATCCGAATCAAAAATGAAATTAGATTATACTGAATCCCTCTCCTAGGTTTTATGGTTAATATCGAAAATTTAAGATAGATTTTAGTCTGATAGGTATCAATTGAATGGCTGTCATTTTGGGCCATTTTAGCCCATAAATAGCAGAGGGTTTAATTGTTCAGAGGTTGATCTAACTATTCCAATTTTTTAATTTATAGAAATATAGAAAAATTTTGACTGGCCATATAGACACCACATTTTTCTTCCAAGAGACACTTATATTTTATAGCCATCCAAAATCTTTCTTATATTTTATTTAACTGTTAAAAGAAGATATAGAAAATTTTAATAAATAAATGAGATGGAATTGTGTCACTCTAATAATGGACTTCTTAAAAAGTATTTAATATAAAAAGAATTATTGAGAATAGAAATATTTTTTAGAGATTTAGTGTTTTTGTTGGAAAGAATAGTGCTGAAAAAGTTAATTGAGACTGTTTTGATTCTCATTCTTTTTTATGTTTTTTAAGCCTCATTTGGTGTACAACAAAATTCATAAATTTAAAATTCTAAATCTCCAGTGATATTAATTTGGGATTTTTTTTTTTTGTTGAAAATATCTTAAAACTGTAATTTTATGTCAGAGTATATTCAAAAAAATTATTCAATTAGAGTGCCTTGTACACTCAGTCAAACAGTTTTTAAACAAAAAAAGCGTCATGCGCTAGCTAGCCTACATTTTTCTCTCTCCATCCCGATTATTTATTTTTCAAAAAAATCACAGAAAATGAAGAAAATTATGGGTATGTAATTTTTTTCATTACTTAAAAAAAAATCAAATTATATTGTTGATTATACATATAAACTATAGAGTATGATTTTTTTTTCACCGATGGTGTCCAGATGTCTCACCCGTAAGGGACTTTACCCGACTAAATCCTCTGGAGCATATGAACACCTCCCGATATACACACATACCGAGTCCTCCAAACGATAAGTAGTAAGTCTATAAGAAATGACTCAAAAAGATTTGAACGTAAATCAAATTGAAAACCGCCCTTCATGAAGAAAACTGTGAGACAACCCGCACTTGATTATAAAGTATGATCTATTTTGATGTTATTATTGTTATCATACACTAGTTATATAATAAAAAAAGTAAAGATTACATAACATCCACTAAATACATATAAGACCATCTACAAGACTAAAAAACATGGATACAAAAGGAGATGAAGAGCATTTTATTCACAGAAGAAAAGGCATATTTATTATATAGCTCCAGATACAGATAGAGATAGAAATCCCAAGAAGTAGCAGGCAAAGAAAGATTGAAGAAGATGGCTGGTTGGGATTATTTAGAGAGCTTTTCATCTTTGGTTTCAGATTTGAAAACTACTGGGAATTTTGGTTCGTCGTTGACAGTCAAGTTCAGAATATCAGGCCTTGAATAGTGCCCCACCGCATCAAAATTAAACTTGGCACGTGCAATTTCACCAAGATCTGCATGTCATTTCATCACCAAAGACAACTTCATTAGCAAACCTTAGGATGCAATATATATCTATCGATATGTATTTTATTAATTGATAGGTCAGCCATATAGAAACTCGGATTTTCTTTCTCTACGCACCCTTTTAAAAAAAAAATCATATGAAATTACCCTTTTACCCTTTCATTTTTTTTAAAAACGATTCCTCTGCCCTTCATTGGAACTCCTCCACATCATTAGAATGAAACGGACTCTTTTGAAAATCCGAGCCAAACGCGCAAAGGTTACAGTTGGCAGAGAAGCGCTTTCTTGACCTATTTCTACAAGCAATGTATCAAAATTCATCTATTCTGAACTCCGGAACTAATTTTAAGTAAAAATGGTATAGTTTTGAACTTCAAAAATCGTACCTAAAGAATTAAGGGAGAAGGCTATTTTTTCTTAATTCTGTGGGTACAATTTTTTAAGTCCAAAACTATACCCTTTTCTCTTAAAATCAACTCCGGAGTTCATAAAATTCAGAGTAGATGAATTTTGATACCTTCTTTGTAGAATCGGTCGAAAAATGACCTCGTTTGAAAATTCCACTCCACAGCCTAGCAATTCGTTCCAATGACGCGCAGAAGAATCATTTTTTAAAAAAAAGACAGGGCAAAAGGGTAATTTCATCTGATTTTTTAAAAAAAGGATGTGTAACGAAAGAAAATCCGGGTGTATATGGCTGGCCTAATTGATACCATCATTTATGAATTGAAAAGTAAATTGTTCTCTCCTATTATTAAAATTTTCGATGTCTAATCATTAGCTTTTCACCAATATCTCCAAATAAAAGTGCTTAAAGAAAGATGAAGGACAACCATACCAAGATCAGCAGTGACAAGGGCCTCTCCTTCAACATTTGGTCCTGCCAAGACAACCCCATGTGGAGAGATGATGGCACTGCGTCCGGGGCATACAATTGTATCTGGTGTGAGTTCATCCTCATATTCAAATATATATTCTGGATGCGGAGGAAAGTCTTTCCTTCGATGAAACTGGTTTACTGACAAAACAAAGCATCCACCTTCCGCAGCAATATGAATCATGGAATGCACCCACACTTCGCTGGGATCAGCAGTAGGTGCACAATATATTTGGATTCCTAGATATACAACACTCTCATTAGATGTACAAGATGTAAATGATAAATAAGTGATTATAATATGAAATTGAAATAAAAGTAAAGTTTTTAGGTTGTGCTTTAGAAGGAAAATCAAGTGACTGTAGGAACATCTGTTATGTTCTTTGAAGGCTGATCATCAGAGATGTATTGTCGATCTAATCTGCGTTGTGGAGCTTAGTTAAGTTAGTATAGAATATCATTTTTAGAGAGAGGGGGAGCGAGGAAAACCGTAACAAGAGCTAGAGCTAACTCTCCTTCGAATTTTGAACCCTTGGTTTATACGGTAAACAACATCTCATACATTGACCATCATATCATAAATGTTTTTAGGGTCCATTTGGTTTTAAGAATATAAATAATACAAAAGAATTAAAAAGATGCATTTTATCCTAGCACCATTCTAGTTCACTTTATTTCTGATGCAGATTAGGTAGTGTAGAAACTAGCCTTTGTCTATAAAGAAAAAAATTTGACAGTTGATGTAGGTTTGGGTAGTGTAGAAACCTCTCTTCAACTACACTTAACAAATCAACAGTTCAAATGGACTTCCGCTTCAATAAATTAAATTGAGAAAAATAAAAGAGAAATTGATTCTGATTAATTAAACAAAAAGCGAGACTTCTTACGAGATTATATTTTCTAATTTAATCTGAATTTTGAAATTCAAGAGAGAGAGGGATAGGTAGGGATAGATAGGGTTTTGAAATTAAAAAATGAGGGAGAGAGTGAGAGGAGAGCAGGATATAAGATTATCCATGCCACACTAGGGTTTGGGCATGTGACTCTTGGCAAGGATTGTTTTTGGGTCAAGTTGGGTCCAAGTAGCCTCAAAATGAAATGGGCCCAAATGAGGCCCAGTGGACTTCAGTACAGGCCCACATGTATGAACTAAGTCTGGTTGAAAAGGGACTCATTGAACCCTGGGCCTGATCCACTTGCAAACGGTTCTCCGAATTGTAACTTTGGTCCGTTCCATGTACATAAGGTAGGTTTGGACCGAATTGGGCCCACTGAACTCTAGGCCTGTATAAGTCTTGCCAGATTGTAGCTTTCATCTACCCCTTTCATCTTACTCTTGGCGTCGTAGAATTGTTCATAAAAATCGAGGGCAATTGCCAAAACTGCCATCCTCCCCACAGTATTCTAAAATGTAAAAACATCCAATGTTGGGTAGTTCAACTGGTTACTTCTCACCTCAAGAAGCAAGAGGTCTCTAATTCGAGTCCTAGCGGCGTAAACTGAGGACATCCTGTGTAGGAATAGGGCGTTCTCCTGGGGATTTAATAACAAAATTAAGTGATTGAAAGAAATCATTGAATGCGTGTGCACACAAGAGTTCTATAATAAAAAATATTACTTATCAACAACAAAACTAGAAATCAAATTTTTGGCATTAAAATGCTTACCTTTACTGTACATTGCAGTTCTTAAGAGGGGCATCCTGTTTTCCCAACAAATGACAGCACCAATCTTTCCAACTGGAGTGTCAAATACAGGAAGAGTTGATCCATCTCCAAACCCCCAAAATGTGCGTTCCAATGCAGTAGGCATCAATTTCCGGTGTTTTCCAAGGAACTGGCCTTCAGAATTGAAGAACAACACTGTGCAGTACAGTGTATATCCAGCCTTCTCTATCGCACCCATCACCAGAAACACTTTATATTTTCCAGCCATTGCTGCCAATCTTTCAACTTCGGGACCTTAACATACAAATTTAATCATATCATCAATTGAATGGACTAGTAATTGAGAGATCCATAATTTTAAAGCAAGAGAAACTAAGTACATCACGGGTTGGTGGTATGGCTAAGAATCCGATAAAAATGTAGGACTTGTGTTCAAATCACACTCTACACACAAGGCCACTTTCGATAGACTTATTCGATATATGAGGCTAGAAAGACTTGCACATGCTCCAAAGTTAGACTTAATTACCCTTAAGATTTCATGTTATTCATGTTTGAAAATGTTACATGCTGTATCATATTTTACTTCAAAGAGTTCTCTACTTCTTATAATTAGTGACTTCGAATGCCCCAAAGTCATCATTGAGACATTAAGGAGTCAACTGGACCTAACTTGATTATCTGTTTGGATGAGTCAGCTCTTCAATTTTTATTTAGTTCCAATTCATTATAGAGGATCTTCCTATTCCTAGCATAACCCGTTCAATTAATGGGCTTTGACCCTAATTAAAGGGGATCCAACCCAAACCCAGCTTGGTGTGGCCTCAGTATCTATTATTCATGTGATGAATATATTGGTTGGAGTTAGTGCACGCGCTAGTTAGTGCTAGACACAAAAAAGTCTCACATTGCTTGGAGGATAGTCCATAAACTATAATATATGACGAACACTCACTCCACTTTAGCATATGACGTTTTTCCGAAGATGAGTCAGAATCTAAAGGAAAATAAAGCTGTACAGATTAGAGCCTAGAGCAGACAAAAATATGTTGGGTGGATCGGGTCATTACAGATGGTATCAAAGCCGAGGACAACTCTAGTTTCCAGGTGGGGGATTGTGATGGACGCACTGGTTGGTGCTAGGCTTAAAAAGTCCCACATCGCTTGGAGGAGAGTCCATAAAAGGGGATATACAATAAACGCCCACTCCACTCAGCATATGATGTTTTCCTAGAGATGAGTTAGAGGAATCCAAAGGGAAACAAAACTGTATGAGTTGGAGTCCAAAGCGGACAAAAATATGCTGGGTGGAACGGGTCGTTACAACACATCTTTGAAATTAACTCAACCTAAGGTGCATCCAATATTCTCAAAATTCTTAATCAGATCTAAAAAACAAACAAAAAAAGTTTGGTTTAATTGTGTTTAAAGTATCGAGTTGGGAAATTAGACTAGATAAAAGGGAATTAATCTACCAGGCACTTCAATGGCTGCAGCATGATATTTACGAAACTGCTCTTGTCCCATGGCTTGACGGCTTCCATCAACGGTTATGCCATATCCAAATGTTGAACCACGTGGATACCCACCCACAAATCCTTCTGGAAACACTACTATTTCTGACCCATTCCCAGCTGCTTCTGCAATCAATTTCTCTGCCTTATCTGCAGAAATAAAATTTTCAAAAAAGGTTAAATGCTGATCATACAATAAAATCCAATTAAATACTGATTCATACGATAGAAAATTTTATATTTCATTTTATTGATCCATCATAGATTATATACAGGCATCAATTTTACTAACTGAAGTTTTCTTGGTGTCCTTTCAAAGTCTTTCCTTTTTAGATTAGTGTTTTTTTTAAGAAAAGAAATAATACAAGCAGGGGTAATAATCTTGACCGATATCCGATATATATCGCCGATATAGGCCGATAAAGGTGATTTTTAAACAAAAAAAAAATAAGAAAAAGAAATTTCTCAGCCGAAATATCACCGATCTCAACTGATACCGAGATTTATACCCCTAAATACAAGTACTTTAGATGGTCGGTCTCACTTTTTTTGTCGTCCTCAATATACTAATTTTTAATTTGTACACATCAATTATTTGTCTATGTATTAATTTATCAAAATTTAGAAGTTAAAATTACATTACTAAAAAGTTAATTGTTGATAACTTTTTATAAGCATCACACTCAATTCTGCTGAGTCCAAAATTCATATAAGAGATAAGATATTGATGTAGAAAATTGTTGCGTGATTCATTTTCAAATAAGTATAAGACTTATTAGAGACAACAACAAATTAAACTAAAGCCACAATAAAATAAATGAAATTGCAAAATTGCTAAAATTGTTCTGAAGTCAAAGATTTATTTGATCTAGGGGTTCAAATATCGCCTCATCTGAGATTATTCTCTTTCCTTTTTTAAAAAATAATCAGAAAATGAAGAAAATTATAAGCTTCAAGTAATTTTTTTTATTAAATATCGGTCATTTACATCTTTAAATATTATTTTTAAGTTACAAACTCAAGAATTTCAAATGTTTTTTCAAAAAATTACTACTAATTACAAAAAAAAATGTAGAAAATATTTTAGTTGTTGTCTAATTAATGGGAATATGTAAATATGGAAATACATCTCACTTTTCGATAAGGTTGACTCATTAAATATGAAAGTTGATTTGCCTAATTTTGTAAATTTCAGCTTTTTTATGAAAATATGAAATTTCGAATTTTATTACCTTCATTTTTAATTTTTATTACCATGGGTTAGATCCAAAACGGTCCCCAATAATTAGCTGGGTTTTTTTCTTCACCTTGAAACGGCTTGCTAAAACTGTCCCAAAAAATCCAGCAACTAACTTAATGTTAGCCAAAAAATTCTGAATTTATTTCAATTTTCAACCTTGTGTTAGATCCAAAACCGTCCCCGCAGGCCGCAACTAGCTGAATTTTAGTCAAAAAATTCTGAATTTTTTTCAGCCTTGGGCTAGGTCCAAAACTGTGTCGATCAGATGATTTTTTTTCTAAAAAACTGATATATATCGATCGATACGTGATCTGAATCATCAGCGGCAAAAACTGATATATATCGATCGATACGTGATCTAAATCATCAGCGGCAGCTTCAAAATGAGCAAAACCATGACAATCAATGATATTATAATTTCTAAAATACAAAAAAATAAAAATTTATAAAAATTAAAAATTAAAGCTCTGCATCATAAGTTTTCATATAACTTAACAAAAATGGTAAAAAAACTTTTTAAAAGAGATGGTAATTAAATAAAACTTTTATCTGTCAGTATATTTTAAATGGTTAAACACTTAAACCTACTTAAAAATAAAAATGACTTACTCTGAGAGAAAAGAAGCCTGAAATTTATTGTAGGTGAGAGAAAGACAGAAAACAAGAAGAAGACTGAAATTTGAGGGATTTGTCCTTATCGACGCCCGCGTCATGAATGAAGGTCTTGAATTTGATCTACGTTCATCGTTGTTTACTTTAATTTTAATTTTCTTTTCTTTTTCTGAAAATAATTTTCAGTTTTCCAATCGTATTGATAAGATACTATTAGATGTACATCCCAGAGATTCTCTTATAACACAAAACCATGAAATCAGACTGAAACTGCACAACCAGAAGAATCGAAAGAGTCAAAAAAGTTGGCGCATGGAGGAAGAAGAAGAGGACATACCCAGTGTCGCCGGAGTGTCGTAGAATACGGTGCAGGCTTGTACGACGGTGGCACGAACTGTCTTGGCAGTGGAGTCAGTGCCCATTTTAACTTCCGCCTTGACAGGGCCGTTCGTCGGAGCTGCCGGAACTTCAGCCATATCTATCAGTACGGAGTTGAGAGATGCAGTGGCTGTTGGATCTTTGGCAGAATTTATTGAAGGAAATAGATCCTAATTTGAAATTTGTGGCTTTGATTGACAAGAGTTGAATATTTTAATTATAATAAAACTCAAGTGGGTTTGCCTGCCTAGTGCCTCATAGTCTCCCTCCGGTTCCAATACTCCTCTACCTGTCTACTCCAATGGCTTGACTTGACTTCCGTAACCCAAACATGCCAACTCTCCAAGCATATTATTTTAGATTTATATAGAGTTGCACTCGCACTGAGTTAATATTTAATTTATTAAAGTTGTGAAATTATAAAAAAAATATAAAATTTAATAAATTCTTCTATTTTTTTTTGAATTTAAGTGTGGGAAGCCGCAAAAAATCTAGACTAAAACCACCAAGGGTGAATCCCACTGCTTTTAAGATACACCAGATTAGACCATGAGGACTCGAGGCGCGAACTTAACACCTCCGACCTCCTAATTTAATAAATTCTTTAAGCAATTACTTATCATTTGATGTAAAAAAAGTACATACTAGTTTAAATTTTTAGGAGATAGATCCTACCTATCTCATAGGGCTGAAATCGGGCCGGATCGGGTCGGATTTTTTAAAATCCAATCCGACCCAAGTTAGTAATATATAGAACCCAACTGACCCGACTTGAACTTTTGACCCAGACATCTTGACCTGATCCAACCCGAATTTTAACCCAACTCAACCTGAAACCCTACTCGACCTGCATTTTGAACCTACTTTAACCTACTTTTTACCGGGTCAGGTCAAGTTTGATCGGGTCAATTCGGGTTAACTTAAAAATCTCTCAATCCAACCCGACTAGAATTCAATGTGGGTTTCTGACTTCTCAACCCGATCCGATCCGCTGACCCGATTTTCATAACCCGACCCCATGATTTTCGGGTAGGGTCATGTGGGTTCGGGCCAAAACCCGACCCGAGTTTCACCCCTACTATTACGTTAAGATGACAATATAAATGAATCCTCTTTAAAATTATAGCTGAGAAATCCAAGCATTTAAAAGTGCTGCCTAAAACAATCACTTGTATCAGTAAATACATGATATGATGCATATTGATCCTAAATGTGTTAGTGAAGTAGATTTAATAATAATACTTTTTTTTTTCAAATAATATAAAATGATAAACATATTATCACATTTTTTAGTTCAAGAAAATGTTGTTTTCATAGAGATATGAATAAATTATATCTAGAAAGTCGGAAAAAGTCAAAAGAAAATAAAAATAAAAAATAGAAAATCAAGATTAACAAACCCTTCATGTGACATTCATAAAAAACTTAATGTTCTGAAAATTTTGAAAAATCACACATACATTCTATAAACTATATCAAATACATAATGCAATCTTTATTTTAATCCATAAATACTAAATATTATTCTATAATTCCATTAGTATAATTAATTGCTCTACTCGTAAATAAGATAACATTGGAAGTTGTAAATTTGACCTAATTCAGTTATTAAATAAATTAAATTGATTTTTAATCATTTGTTGAAATATGGCAATGGTGATGTGATGGTGGGCACCACATCCTGATGAAAAATAAGAATCAAGTCAAAAGAAGAGAAGAAAATGGGTAGCGGACAAACCGCCTAAGCAAACAAACAAATCTATAAAAGGATAACTGATACAAATTATCAATAAAGAATTTGAATTTTATACAGATGAGTATGTCATGTAAAAAACTATTTTTTTATGGAAACTGAGAGTTAGTATAATAATAAAATATATTTGTGAAAAAAAGAAGATATTTTTTACTTTTTTATTTTCTATCATTACATAAAAGTATATTTCGTAATTTCCTACATGTAAATAAAAAAAATATATTGATTTTTTAATAAGTTGTTATAACTTATGAGAGTATAAGAAAGTTGTGCCTTCATAATTAATAAAATAAGTAGCCAATGGGTAAATAACATAAGACTATTTTAAAAAGATTTTTTTGTATTTTAATCACCCATTTAAAAATAGACTGATTTTTCTAGAGTAGACGGGAGCGATTAGTGTAGGAGATTTATTTTAATTAGAAGTCTTTATTTAATAATGTTGTAATATAATTTCTTTCATGATAAAAAAAAATAATAATGAGTAGGGAGAGCAATCCACAAGTCATGAGGACCGGATGATTAAAGGATTCGAATTTAGTGCCCCTAGTTCCTAAACTAAAATAAACATTGCTCATATTATAATTATTAAAAATAATAAACATCGAGGAAAAGGATTGAAATAAAGTGACTTTATTGATTATTGTTTTATGAAAATGTAATCACCAAAATTTTGTAAAATCAAATTCATGGAGAAAATTTCAGAAATTATCGATTGTCAACTTTTTAAAGATGACTTTCGAATTAAATTATTGAATAAATTTAAAAAATGAAACCTGACAGTCTGACACTAATTTTTAATGAATTAATTCTTCAGTTCCAGCATTCATTAAATCCCAATAATATACTATCCACATGCAAATTTGCAGGTCGTAATTATTTGAGACCCGCATGACATAATACGTCATTCTCTCAATCAGGTTGATGTAGATACCCATCTACTTCTAGCTAAATTGTAAGTTGTAATACTCATCTGAAGATAGAGATAGAAAAATTTAAATAATCGAATATAGGTTGATATCTCAAATTTTAATTAAAAAGATATTAGATGAGAGAATTTTTCGGTTAATACCGAGATTTGAATTCCTAAGTAATCCTATTTATATGGAGTGGGTCTTTTATAACAATCAATTGAGGACTATTCAAACGTGATGTAGACATCTTTGGACATGATTAAAATTTTAATTTTGATCTAAGTGGATTCACTATCAAATTAGAAAGTTCGGACTTCAGTTGAAGGATAAAAATTTCATTTTCGATATTGACGGATGTGAACTGTTTTAGATTATTTCAAGCCTAATCAAGTCAAGTCCTATCCGTCAGGCTCAATTGAGTTCAAGTGGGACCCAATGAATTGTTCAAGCTCCAAAAGTCCAACATGCCTGCCCCACTACCACCGTTTGATAACTTAAATTAATGCTAAGGTATGACTTTGCATCATGTTGGTGGAGTTATATGGGAGTTGGATTACACATGTTCGACTCCTAAATCCGTTTGGAAACCATTGACGTGTTGGGATCTTTTTCTAAAGTGCAGCACCGAGTATAGAATTAATTTCTTTAATCGGTGGTGACTTTTTAGATAAAGTAGTTGTTTTATTTAATTTTTATTTTATTTGGCATTTATGTATTTTTATTTCTTTTTAATTTCAACTTTAGGAGTTCTAGATTTAGGAGTTGTTATTTGAGTCAAAGTCGTGTACGAAAGGTCTCTATTTAAGCTTTGTAATCAACTGGTAAAGCAGAGATTTGGATTAATAAAATTGAGTTTATTTTTTTTAAACAAACCTTGGTGGTTCGTTTGTGAAATTGATTACTGCACAATTGTTTAACCAAGTTCAGATCAGGCTCATTTGCGTGCAACCCAAGCATCGTGTTTGGATCGACGATATCAGATTTGTCAGGCTGGTTCATATTCAGCCAATTGTAGAGTAATTGGGGTACTCTTGTTTGATCTCTTCCAATTTAAGATATGTATGAGTTTGTATTATCATTCAATCTACGTGTCGTATAAATCTTATATGGTTATTATTTTACACTCTAGTTATCCACGTTATTACCAAGCTTCCGTATGATATATTCGGAGTTCGATAGTTTATCCAGCTTCACCTACGTCAAAAAGGGAAAAATATTGAACAATTTATGTCATGCTGACGTTTTCTTTATTGAAATGGATACAGTGATACAATTATTGATGTGACAAAAATTCTGTAAATGCAGATGAGTTCATTGTAATCCTGGAAATTCTGTCTAACTTAGATTTGCAATTCCATATATTTATGGAATTAATCTTATTATTAATATAAGGTGATAAAATTACACTGTACCCTTTATTGTGCAGCAAGCCCATTATTGAGTGAGTGATATTAGTATAATAATAACTATTTAAAAAAGTATTTACTATAAATAAAAATGATCAGCGCTTTTTTTTTCTTACGACGATATAGTGTCCAAACTCCTAGTTGACCTTAGTGGGGTTCACGGTGCCACAGAACCTTATATTAATAATAAGATTAATTCCATAAATATATGCAATTGCAAATCTAGGTTAGACAGAATTTCCAGGATTACATTGGACCGATCTGCATTTACAGAATTTTTGTCACATCAATAATTGTCGCATTGTATCGATTTCAATAAAGAAAACGCCAGCCATGCCATAAATTGTTCAATCTTTTTTAACTTTTGCATGGTCCTCAATTGATTGATTTTATCTAATGGGGACTTCAATCATTACGAACATGGGCCATTTTAAAAGTGGCCGCCGGCGGCTTTTCTTTTTCAATTCAACCCACCGGTTTAAAAGAAAATTTTGAGTGAAATTATCCAGCCTTTTCAATTTTTTTAAAAAAAATGATTTCTTACTCTCATTCGGCGAATATATTTTAATCTGTTCGGACGAACCTTGTGCTATATAGATTATGGAGTGAAATTTTTAAATGAGGTCATTTCTTGATTGATTTTGGTATTAGAATTTATTTAATCTGAATTTTTGAACTCTTAAATTGATTTTAAATGAAAAGGGTATAACTTTGAGCTTCAAAAATTAACCCAAAGGATTAAGAAAAATGGCATTTTCTCTTAATTATTTGGGTACGCTTTTTGAAGTCCAAAACTATACTATTTTCACTTAAAATCAGTTGCGGAGTTCATAAAATTAAGAATAGATGAATTTTGATATCTTGTTTGTAGAAATAGATCGATGAACTACTTCTTTTGAAAACTCGAGTCAAACGTGCAAAGGGTACAGTCGGCAGAGAGGCAGTTTCTCAACCTATTTATACAAATAAGGTATCAAAATTCATCTATTCTGAATTTTATGAACTGATTAAAAAGTGAAAGGGGTATAGATTTGGGCTTAAAAAATCGTATCAAAAAAATTAAGAGGGAAAACATTTTTCCTTAATTCTTTGGGTACAATTTTTGAACCACAAAACTATACCATTTTTACTTAAAATCAGTCACTGAGTTAATAAATTCATAGTAGATGAATTTTGATACCTTGTTTGTAGAAATTGGTCGAAAAACAACTTCGTTTGAAAATCCCACATAGCCCACTTAGTGTAAGGTTTGTTCGAACGAACCAATAATTTGTTCCAATCATGTGGAGGAATTGTTTTTTCTAAAAAACCGAAAAGGCAAAAGGGTAATTTCACTCGATTTTTTGAAAACGAATGTGTAGAGAAAGAAAAGCTGGGTGTCTATATGACTGGCCTTGATGTTTTTTATCTTGTTCAAAATGATTAAAAAACAATTTAATGTATTTAATAAATGAATTAGGTCAAATTTACAACTTGTAATGTTATCTTATATACGAGTAGAGCATTTAATTATACTAATGGAATAATATTTGGTATTTATGGATTGAAATGAAGATTGTATTATCTATTTGATATAGTTTATAGAGTGTCTGTGTGATTTTTCAAAATTTTCAGGATATTAAGTTTTTTATGAAAAAAATTCATATATTATAATAGAAGATAAATGTCATTACATAATATTAGAGAGTATGAATTTCACATAAAGTGTTTATAAATCTTGGTTTTCAATTTATTTAATTTTTTTTTTGAGTTTTTCCGACTTTCTAGATATAATTTTTTCATATCTCTGTGAAAATGACCTTTCTTGAACTAAAAAATGTTGATAATATGTTTACTATTTTTATATTATTTGTGAAAAAAGAGTATTATTATTAAATCTACTTGAATAACAAATTTAGGATCAATATGCATCATATCATGTATGTACTGACACAAGTGATTGTTTTAGGCAGCACCTTTAAATGTATAATTTTAAAGACAATTTATTTATATTGTCATCTTTCTTTGTTTAATTTACGTGTGAGAAATTACGGAAAACCCAGCATTTAATTAGTCAACCTTGTTAAAGAGATGTATTTCCATATTTACATATTCCCATTAATTGGACAACAACTAAATTTTTTTCTACACTTTTTTTTTGTAATTAGTCATAATTTTTTTTAAAACATTTGAAATTCTTGAGTATGTAACTTAAAAATAATATTTGAACATGTAGATGACCGATATGTAATAAAAAAAATTATATATCCATAAAGCTTATAATTTTCTTCATTTTCTATAGTTTTTCTGATTTTTTTTTTTTTAAATCAGGAGGGGAGAGAATAATCTCGGTCAGGCGATATTTGAACCCCTGCATAAGATAAATCTTTGACTTCAGAACAATTTTAGAGATTTTGTAATTTCATTTTATGTTATTTTATTTTATTTTATTGTGGCTTTAGTTTAATTGGTTGTTGTCTCTAATAAGTCTTATACCTATGTGAAAATGAATCGCACAACAATTTTCTACATCAATATCTTATCCCTTATATGAATTTTGGACTCAGCAAAATTGAGTGTGATGCTTATAAAAAGTTATCATCAATTAATTTTTTAGTAATGTAATTTTAAGCTTTAAATTTTGATAAATTAATACATAGACAAATAATTGATGTATAAAAATTAAAAATTAGTATATTTAAAACATATTTTTGAGATGATATTTTTAATAAAAATCAATTTTATTGAATTTGAAAAGTTATAATTTTAAATAATCTAAAGAATATTGGTGAAAGTTGAATTATTTTTAATTAGATAGTGATAACAATTCAAAATAAATTAGAATTTATAAATATAATAAAAAATAGATAGATATAAAAAAAAAATGGGCCTTACATGGGCTACAACTACACCTTGCACGAGCTACCTCAAATAGGAAACATTTGACTCAGAAACTAGAGATTTTGAGTTCTGTACCTACTCGATGTTGACTTAAATATAGATAAATTATAATTTAATTTAATAAAATTAATAGTGATTAATAAAATGATAAATATATTAGAACTATAATTAAGTCATGACAGCTCTTGACATTCACTCAAGGAGTTGGTGAGCTCTCAAAATGATTCGTACTTAACTTGCTAAATCTAAAAATTTTCTAACACCACTTTCCCATGATCTCATCTACCCATTTTTATTTAATTCATAATATCATCTGGTTAAGTTTATTTGAAATTTGATCTATTTAAGTGGGTACATGATTAAGCAAATAAACTAAGCCTCTGTACAATTTGAATGCCGAGATATCTCGGCTGATAACCTGATACAATGACTAGCGAGATATCGGCCGAAATCAACTAATATTTGAGATACTGAGATAATATGAATTTTTTACCTAGCCCCAGCCACTCACAGCAACGACTTGGACGAACCAGCCCCAGTCCCAGCCACCACTTCTACCCAGGGGTAAAGATATCGGCTAATACGAAATGTGTCGGCCGATATAATACGGTTTTTCAACACCGTATTATATCAGTCAATATGTACTGTGCATAGTGTTTCTCGGCCGATATGGCCGATATATATCGGTCCGATATTCATAATATCGATTTTTGTTTAAAAACAAAAATAAAAAGGGTGATGAGGTACAACTGAATCAAATTGGAGCTTAAAACATAATTTTCAACTACTTGATCTCAGAATTCAAAGTAATCACATGTCTTTGTCTTAGTAACTTTTAAAAATGCCTTGTGAATTTGACCACTAAATTTAAGAGACTAAAAGTTATGTTTAAGCCCATTCATTTATGACAAATTTAGAATGAGGAACAACTCTAATTTCTAGGGCTACAACTCGGGTCGGGTTTTGGCCTGACCCGCATGACCCGACGCAAGAAATAATGCGGTTGGGTCGAGAATTTTGGGTTAGCGGATTGGGTCGGGTTGAGAAGATAAAAACACGCATGAAATTCTGATCGTGTCGGATTGAGGATTTTACAAGTTAACCCGACCCGACCCAACCCGACCCGACTCGACCCAGCTAAAATGGGTTCAGAATGCAGATCGGATCAGAATTCGGGTCGAATCGGTTCAGGTTGAAAATTCGGGTTGGGCTGGGTTGGGTTGATGGTTTTACAAGTTAACCAGGCCTGACCCAACCCAACCCGACCCGGCTAAACTGGGTTCAGAATGCGGGTTGGATTAGAATTCGGGTCGGGTCGGTTCGGATTGAGAATTCGGGTCGGGTCAGGTCAGGTCAGATTCCATATATATCAAATCGGGTTGAGTTGGAGTTTAAAGAACCTGACTAGCCTGACCCGAATTGCAGCCCTATTAATTTTACATCCTTTGCTTTCCAAACCTCATTCTTTATTGATAGTTTTATATAAAGAAATACAATAGGGTAAAGTGTAAACCATAAAAATGATTAGTGGCAATATTGTAAACTTTTAAATGGTATTTTCTATTGAAATTTCAAATGCTTAACAATCCCATCGCTTCACATGTATAAGATTCTTTAAATAATCAAAGAATACAATCCAGAGGATTAAGCTTTAAATTGAATTTGTTTTGTTCGCACTAATAGCTTAGATAATTTAAACTTTTAGAATTAGACTATTGGTCTTGAGTTTAAATCCTTCCATATTTACCTAATACACGAGGTTTGCAGGTGGTTTCGTGTATGGATCTGTGTGATTTTTATTGATAATAATGTATATAGATGACAAATAGTAGTTGGAATATATAGAAATTGTAAGGATAATGGATAAAATTTTATCTCACTTTATCATCTCAGTCATGTGATTCTAGAACATGAAAAATTTGTTGGTACAAGCTATTAATTTTTATATCCCATTTTGCAAAGTTATAATAATTAGGTGGAGGAGTTATCTTTCGAATTTGCTATCCGTGTGGTCCTTTATTCATCTCATGGGTACCTAGTTCAAAATTCGACTAATTCAAATTTAAACTCAGAATTCACAATTCGATGTATGTTATAAATTGCTAATTCAGTACAATAGATTCATTTATTTCTCTTTCTAGCTTATCAAATTCATAGTTTGGTTTAGCTATATAAAATGAAGAAATTTAAATTTCTAACAAATACAATTCGATTTGTTTTACATAGTTCATATGCCTAACTTTTATATATATATATATATATATACAAAGATCCACTAAGGACAGTTCTTATAAAACTTTCATTAGAATGGCCAATGGACGCTAGTTGGATCTACATGGATGGGTGGGTTTTATAGACACTTGGCTTGTATATGGTGCGTATAGAATTTTATCTTCATTAGATAAGAGAAGCCATGGTTTTTAATGCCATCAAACTTTCACATTTATTTATTGATGGGTATTCATCGAGTTAAATTAATTGCTTTAAAAGTTAAATTAGTGTCAAATTGAGTACGAGTGTAATTCACGAGGGTGTTGGTGGGCGTGGGGGGAATTGGATGCATTAGGTCTATTGTGGACCTCACAAACCAATGTTCTCATGAAAGTTTCAAGAGAACTATTTTAGAGTAGTTTTCCCCTGTAAACAAGTTTATGTGAGATTTAGTGCATACTCCTTGGTGGACTCAGTTCGGTCCATGTATGGTAGAATTGAAAGGCCTTGTCTTGTATTTGATGCTTATAAAATTTCATTTTCATTGAATAAGAGAGGTTACATTTTCTAGAGCTCTTAAAATTTCACACTTATCTAATGATCAAAATTTATCGGGCTAGACTAATAGGATTTAAAAGTCAAATTGGGCACGGGTGCAATTTAAGAGAGTATGTTGGTATGAGCGGGACAATGGATCAATTTGATCTACTAGAGGCCCACAATCCAAAGTTCAAACTAAACTTTATGCAAACTCGTTTACGAGTGGCCTATCCATTTGATCTACAAACCCATGTTTGCACACCCTACAACCCTACTAATTTTGAACTCATTTTGAGTTGATCTCATCATTAAACTTAATTCCATTCAAATGAGAGAACTGTACTGAATAATGTACTATAAAGCATTTCAAAATTGTGGTTAAGGATAATAAAGGTGATTATTTATTTTAATCGTATTTAAAGGAATTAAATCGATAGTGCAAGAAATAGATGCTTTATTTTAATCCAATTTATATGCTTTGATCTGTTGACTTGAAAGTACTAAATATTATTGAATTTCGCAGCATGGGAACGCTCAAACCCTCCTTGAATTTCATGAACATCCACACAATATCTCCCACGGTTGAAACCCTCCTTGAATTTCATGAACATCCACACAATATCTCCCACGGTTGAAGGGAGCTCTGATGTCGACCAAGGGTAGAAATCTCAACCGATAAATTTTGCTCTCCTATTTTTTTTTTTTTTTTACAAAAATCACCAATATCAGCCGGTATTGGCAGGGTCGGCCCTGAGATTTCAGAGGCCCTAAGAGAACTCTTAAAATGGGGCCTTTTGCCCTTATATACACTCACAAAAAAAATTAAATATTTTTTTATAAAGTGTGAAATATCCAAATAAAATATAAAAATCAAATTTATATCAAAGTATTATTTAAAATTTATTCTTCTCGGATTTTGACATGCAAAATTACTAATTAAATTACTATATTTAAGTTCTTCTAACATATCTTTTTCAATAGACAAGATAGCTACTCTATTTATTCTTTCTTATGACATTGTAGACTGAATAAAGTTTACAAATCCACAGAATTTTGCATATAATGTCAAAGCCACAATGAAGTCCACGCTACCATTATTGGTGAAAGTACACCTATAAATACCCCCATACTGTTGTAACAGTGTCGCAATACTCTCTCTTCTGGCTACAATTTTATAAATAAGTATCGGAAGGTATCAAGATATTATGAGGGACAAAATGGAAGAGATACCCATCACAATTTGAATTGATGTTTTTATTTATGTAGATTAATGTGAAATGAGGAAAATAATTAATCACAATATTTTTTATAGATTTATAGTTTTTTCATATTTTATTAAATTTTTTACTTTTTATTATCTTTTTTCAAATAAAATACTAAACACCCAAAACAGATCTCAAACACCCATTAAGAATTTAAAACGACGGGATCGATGAAAAAAGTACCTGCAAGTCTGCAGTCTACAACTGAGCAAGTTGAAGGCGAGAGAGAACAGAGAGAGGAGCGGCGAGAGAGACCACGAAGAGAGAAATCAGAGCGAGAGATTGCAGTAAGAGAGAGTGAGAGAGCAGTGAGAGAGCAGTGAGAGAGAAGGAGAAAAGAGGTTGCTGCAATGGAGATTTTATTTGGTGTATTTTCGGGTTTAAAAAATGGAAGGGTATAAAAGAATCCGCTGGGCGTAAGTGACCGTTTCGAAAAGGAAGACGAACGGATGTGAACATGCGGAATGAAGACGAACGGGCGGAAATATCAAATGCGGAACAAAATGAGGAAATGCGAAATGGGGAGCGGAACCGCGCACAACGCACGGACGCAGAACGAATTGCATTCCGCACGCGAAAACGCAGAATCGGTTTGCGTCCGTGCGTGGAAACTTGAAACCGCGCGGTCGGAAACGTAGAACCGCGTTTCGCATGAAAGAATGGGATATTGGGCCAACGCCCAGGCCCTTTACAGGTTACATGGATCTTTGGAGGCCCTGCCTATTTGGAGGCCCTAGGCTACAACCTACTTCGCCTATAGGCAGGGCCAGGCCTAGATATCAGCTATATATATATCGGATATCGATACGAGATATCAAGGTTTTAAAAACTCTCAACCATTATTTGAAAAACCCAGCAATACAATTTTTTAAAAGACCTCAAAGCAAAAATTAGTTGATCATTAGTGAACTAATCTCAATGGGTTTCTTGTTAGAATTTATTCAAAGTTGGGGACATTTCAAAATTATGAAAAATATAGATGTTCCTTTCAAATAAATGTAAAAGATCTGATTAAGAATTTTGAGACTATTGGATGCACCTTAGCTTGAGTTAATTTCAAGGATGTCTTGTAACGATTGGTTCAACCGAGTATATTTTTGTCTGTTTTGAACTCTGAATCATATAGTTTTATTTTCTTTTGTCCTCCAATCCATCTTTGAGAAAATGTTATATACTAAGTAGAATGGCGTTCATCATATAGCTCAATTTTTGGACTCTCCTCCCGACGATTGCGCCTAGCACCAACTAACGCATGCACTAGTTCCAACCAGTGCGTCCATTATAATCTCCCACTTGGAAACTAGAGCCGTTCTCGGCTGTGATACCATCTGTAATGACCCGATCCATCCAACATATTTTTGTCCGCTTTGGGCTCCAATCCGCATAGTTTTGTTTCCCTTTGGGTTCCGACCCATCTCCGGAAAAACGTCATATATTAAGTAGAGTGAGTGTTTGTCTTATATCCCAGTTTTTGGACTCTCCTCCAAGCGAAGTGAGACTTTTTGCACTTAACACCAATTAGTGCATGCACTATCTCCGACCTGTATGTCCATCACATGAGAAATAGATACTGTGGTAATCACCAAGCTGTGTTTGGGTTGGATCCCCTTTAGTCAGGGTCAAAGCCCATTAACTGAATGAGTTAGGCTAGGAATAGGAAGATCCTCTATAATGAATTGGAACTAAATAAAAATTGAAGAGCTGACTCATGAAACAAATAATCAAGCTAGGTCCAGTTGACTCATTAATGTCTCAATGATGATTGTGGGGCATTCGAAGTCACTAACTATAAGAAGTAGAAAACTCTTTGAAGTAAAATATGGTACAGAATGTTACATTTACGAACATGAATAACATGAAATCTTAAGGGTAAATAAATCTAATATTTGGAGCATGTGCAAGTCTCTCCTACCCTCACACATCGGATAAGTCTATCGAAAGTGGCCTTGCGTGTAGAGTGTGATTTGAACACAAGTCCTACATTTTGATCGGATTCTTAGCCATACCACGAACACGTGACGTACTTAGTTTCTCTTGTTTTAAACCTATGGATCTCTCAATTGCTAGTCCATTCAATTGATGATATGATTAAATTTGTATGTTAAGGTCCCAAAGTTGAAAGATTGGCAGCAATGGCTGGGAAGGCCGGATATACGTTGTTTTTCAATTCTGAAGGCCACTTCCTTGGAAAACACCCCAAAGTGATGTCTATGGCCTTGAAGCGCATGTTTTGGGGGTTTGGAGATGGATCCACTCTTCCTGTATTTGACACTCCTATTCAAAACTCATTTTCAAAAATCATTTCTTCACCAACATCAACTCTTATTTTTTTTAAATCGTTTTTATATAATATTGGCGATATCTTGTTCTATATATCAGACAATATTGCTGATATTATATATGTACGGCCAATACAATACGTATCGGCCGAGATTTGGATCCTTACTTCTTCCACAATCTCATCGTCTCCTATTTTCTTTTTTCAAGGATTTTGCAGAAGATTTAGGGGAGATTTGAGGGTTGAGATTGAGAGAGAGATAGAGGTAGAAAGAGAAATGAAAGATATAAGCGATAGAGGTAAAAAACAATTGTTACACAGGTTGCAATTCAGACTTCAGAGTTAAGATAGAGAAACTGAGAGAGCACAGATAGTTTTGTGTCAAAATCGGATTCAAATAATGCAATGGAAGCAATCAAACATCCATGGGGCACAACACAATTTTTATGGGGTTCAACCAACACCTTCTTCCACATACAACAATCGGATAAGTTCCACTATTTCTAAAAGGATATACAAATTAAAAAAAAAAATCTCAAATTACAAACCCATACCGATTTCAACTCCTCTTTCTCAAAAAAAATAATCTTCCTCTCCCAATTACAAAACAAATCCCCAATTTTTCGTTATCTATTTTTCTGTCTTAAAACCAAACTCTCAGTGCCAAATACATAGTCGAACACACGGAGGGGCACACAACCAGCTAAGAGACCTTTTGTGTTTTATCTCTCTTATATAAAAAGAAAAAACTTCCAATGAAAGAGGAGGGAGAGACACAGTTTGCACCAATACAAATAGGTGAGGGGACTATCACATGTTTTGAGCATGCATCTCTGCATAATATTCTTGTAACCTTGGACATAGGATAACCTGAATGAGACCCCTTTGTGTATTAGGCCACACGGTAAGGGAACAATTGAGATGTTATGTGGCAAGGGGCCTATCCGGTTGCACTCATGTTAACTATATGTTATTGTTAATAACGGGAGTTTGAATGATATTTAAATATGACGATTGGAGTTTGATTAAAAACATGATTGGTGTTTATTTTGTAGCATGTGTATGTTATTGGGATGGAGAGAGTATGCTTCAAATGAACATGTTATATGTTTTTGGTTTGCATGGCAAATTTGTAGTATCATTTATGTTGGAACAAAATTATTTATCATGCATGATGTGATACCGTAAACCAAACGATGTGGGAGTCCCACATCGGTTTGGAAGGAAAGGGGTCTTGGGTTTATATGAGGCCAGCACACCTTAACTCACAAGACCAGTTTGGGTGTGACTGTGTGCCACACGCCAGAACAAAACCTTGAGAGAGTGGACCCCAGAGAGGACAATATCTTGGTTGCGTACTTTGATACCAAGAAGATGAGTTTTGGGCCAGGACATGTGAGCCCTGGCCCAAGAGCAAAAAATCATGCGGGCTCGCGTGTGTGCAAGGCCTAGAGCAGACAATTTCTTGTTAAGTCAAGCCCTAAACCCTGTGTTTGAGTCGGGTTGTTACAAATGATATCAGAGCCTCAATTCAGCACTAGGACTGTGTGGGCCGTCCTCCTTCCCTGGTGTTGTTGAGCTAAGCCGAGTTGAGCTGGGGGCGGCTTGAGGCTTTAGAGGGCGTGATTGTGATACCCTGCTCCCACATCTGTTTGGAAGGAAAGGGGTCTTGGGTTTATATGAGGCCAGCCCACCTTAACTCACAAGACGCGTTTGGGTGTGACTATGTGCCACACGCCAGAACAAAACCTTGAGGGGGTGGACCCCAGAGAGGACAATATCTTGGCTGCGTACTCTGATACCAGGAAGACGCGTTTTGGGTCAGGCCATGTGGGCCCGGGACCAAGAGCAAAAAACCGTGCTGGCTTGCGTGTGTGCGAGGCCCAGAGCAGACAATTTCTTGTTGAGTCAAGCCCTAAGCCCTGTGTTCGGGTCAGGTCGTTACACATGAGACCTTTGTATTATTCATGGTGTGAATGGTATGCATGGGGAGATTGTTTACTAATGGTTGTTTATTGTTAGGGATGATGATTGGTGCGTGTATGTTGGGAGTAGATTGGTCCACTGTATTTTATTTATGGGACTTTGGAGGTGTATTGTTGTGGTTTATTTATACATTATTTATGTAGGAGATGGTTCCCTAGCGTGGCCCGCGTAGAGTGAGGTCTAGTATGATTTTGGACTCCTCGGGCACAGCTATACGGTTGAGGCAATGGTCCCTGGCGTGGCCTGCGTAGAGCGAGGTTATGTATGATTTTGGACTCCTCGGGCACGATTGTACAGTTGAGGTGATGGTTCCCTGGCGTGGCCCACGGAAAGTGAAGTCCTGTATGATTTTGGACTCCTCAGGCACGGCTGTACGGTTGAGCCTTGGTGGTTGTTGTCCCCGACTGCCAAACGAGTGGGAGCCCATGAGGCCGTCTAGGAGTTGGCAGGGGCGATAGAGCACCGTATGGTTGTATTTGGTCTGCATGACCATATGATTATATGTATGAAGGCATGTTTGGAGTTCTTGTCTGGAGGTTTGGTGTGGTATGTAGACCTCTGACCCTTTTGAGGTGGGAGTTGATTGATCATGTACTTCTTCATGGTAATGATGTTCAGGTATATGTAAAATATGATTGTTATGATTGTATGTGATATTTGGCTTTTACCTCACTGGACTTGTTTAGCTCACACCTTTACCTTTCAAGCACTCCTGTTGTGGAGGGGTTAGGCGGGCCCCTAGAGCAGGCCCTGGGAGCATAGCAGTAATCATAAATTTATTTTGTCTTTACTTCTAGTTTGAGAGAAAAACCCATATTTGTGTTTCATTGGTTTATTGTTGTATGTGGTTTTTTTATGATTGTAATAACTATGCCTGTGATGCTATCGTTGGAAGATGATTTAAATTTTACTATGTGCTCACTATGCCATGGTGACTATGTTCCTGTTTTATGTTGGTGATGGATCTTAGAGAGGTTAGACCTCTTTTTTTTTTTTTAAATACCATGTTTTTCGGTATTCATATCATTTTGGAGAGATTTTTCCGAGATAACAAGCCCATGGCCAGACGGGGTGTTACATGTTTGGACTTGGAAGGAGCTTCAGCCTTGCTTGATGTGTTGTGTACATCTTTATTTGAAAACGAAAAGGTGCAAATTACATTGAGTGGTATGTCAATTTTTTGTCTACAAGGAGGTTAAGCATGGATAGATACAACAACTGATTGATTAGTCACTTTAGCAACCCTTTAATGGCTTTATGAAATTTAATGTATCAATGAAATGATTCATTTTAGAAAAATGTTAAGCAACTGAAATGGTATCTAGTATTAGATGGACACATGTAATGATTTTATTTTCAATATGTTTTAATAATGCTACTGTTTAATATTATAAAACAGAAATCATTTTCAAAAAATCATTTCTTCACCAATATGAGCTTTTATTTTTTTTTAAATAATTTTTTCCGTTATTATATTATATTGGCGATATCTTGCTCTATATATCGGCCGATATATCGGGACAATATTGCCGATATTATATATGTATGGTCGATATCTATCGTATCGACCGAGATATTTCAACTATAAAAAACCATAGATATTTCGACCAATACAGTGAGATTTGGATCCTTGCTTTTTCCAGTCTCATCGTCTCCCATTTCCTTTTTCAAGGATTTTGCCGATTGAGAGAGAGATAGAGGTAGAAAGAGAAATGAAAGATATAAGAGATAGAGGTAGAAAGAGAAATGAAAGATATAAGAGATAGAGGGAAAAAAATTACCAGTTGCAATTTTGTTACACAGGTTGCAATTCAGACTTCACAGTTAAGAGAGAGAAACTGAGAGAGCACAAATAGTGTTGTGTCAAAATCGGATTCAAATATAATGCAACGGAAGTAATCAAACAGGACACAACACAATTGTTATGTGGTTCAACCAACACCTGCTTCCACATACAACAATCGGGTAAGTTCCACTAATTCAGAAAGGATAAATAAATTTAAAAAAAAATCTCTCAAATTACAAACCCGAACTGATTTCAACTCCTCTTTCTCAAAAAAAAAATGAATCTTCCTCTCTCGTTACAAAACAAATCCCAATTTTTTGCTATCTATTTTTCTCTCTTAAAACCAAACTCTCAGTGCCAAATACACAGTCGAACACACAGAGAGGGGCACACAGCTAGCTGAGAGACTTTCTATGTTTTGTCTCTCTTATATATAAAAAAAAAACCTTCTAATGAAAGAGGAGGGAGAGAAGAAAGACAGTGTGAAAATAGAAATTTTTCAAAATACAAATTTGGAAAATTCGAATGCCCAAATCGAGCCAATTTTCCAATAGACAGTGGTTCAACTTTCCAAAAGGATTTTCTTCTCTTTTTTCTAATTGAGACTAAAGAAAGGAATATGAATAGCAGCATAGAAAGTTCCTAAAGCTCTGGTGGGGTCAAGTAACTTCATTACGTGGTGGAGATCTTATATACCACATACAGAACTATAAGCATTCCTAAAAATCTTGTCTAAGGCCATCGCCCCCTTGGCCTCCTTGGTTTCACTCTCGGCCATGACTGTTAAATGGATGGCAATGTGGGTTTTGGTGCACCTTGACCAGTTTATTCCAATACTTTAGCAAGGTGAGGTGATTGAGAAATTACCCTTCGCAGCCTTTCAATCAGTCAAAAGCTGTCAATAATTCAATCTAAAGGCAGTGCTTGAAAAAGTCCAAAGTAATTTGTTATAAACTGATGCACAGCAGATAAATTTCTGAGATTGACAAAGATTGTAGAAGGGAATATGAGCAAAAGGAACTTCTAAAGTTTTGAAAGGGTCAAGTAACAGAGAAATTATTCTATATGAACTGATTCACAATGGATTAGTGTGAACTTTTAATCACGGGTACCCATTTAGACACCCGACTTTTCTTTTAGGAGACATTCGATTTTAAATTTTTGTGTGAAATTACCATATTGCCTCTCAGTTTTGTGTGGAAAAATCTTCATTTTTTTAAAAAACTGAAATACAAAATTATAATTTCACATGAAATTTTGAAATCGAGTGTCTGCTGAAAGAAAAGTCGGGTGTTTAGATAGCCATCCTTAATCACAGGCTTTAAATGAACAAAAAACTATCAGGTTTTATTTTCTAAATTTATCCAAAAATTCAATATAAAGACTGTGATTGTAAGTCCATAGTCTATTCCAACTCTTTTTCTTTTCTTTTTTATGACCGAAGGTGTCCGAATGTCTCGCCCGACTAGTCCTTGAAAACATGTGCATGCCTCCTTACACACACATGCCGGATTCAAGTGGCGGGACCTTATTTTGTACATATCCCACCCACTGAGGTTGGCTAGATGAGGTTATTAGGAAATAAACTATAACATCATGGTGGAACCAATTTTATCAAGTCTATCTCACTCCATGATTTTGATGATATTTGGAAAATAATTATACTTGAGAGGTTTTTGAATCATCAAATGTATAAGTATTTATTAATCATTGCTTGATCAATAGAGTCCTGGCTTCATTGAATACTCTCTCATCTTCATAGTTTTTATTTGCATGTCTCATACATTTCTTCTCCAACAATTTGTATATAACATAATAATTACTTAATATCATAAATGAGATTCTGACATACGCTGATGATCATGATGATTATTTAATATCATACAAAAAATTTACCCTAATGAACTAGGATCATTAGCAATGTCGCATTTTACAAAACTGCAACTCACATTCCTATGATCTTCAATCCATGCAACCTCAGCTGACTAAATGTGCAACAAGATGTGATTTGAACATCTAATTTGTATCGTGCTTGGATAGACTAATATCCTTTCCCCCTCTACTACAAAATCAACAGGCTCAAGGATCCATTTCCTGTGGGTCCCATCATGGTGGCTTGTCTACAAAAGCCTCTGAGCACAGGGAATTTATAGCCATCAGATGGTTGTCAACACTCTTGCAAAAAGAAGAATCAGTTACCCACAACCCTGCATTCGATAGTGGAAAGTAAACGATAATCACTGTTATAGTAACCCAAAGGGGTTGGAGAGGTAGCCGAGAAGCGAGAGTCGTGAATTCGATTCCCACTTAACCTCAAAGGGCCAATAGGGGAAAGTAAACCGGTAAACCATAATCACTGTTATAGTAACCCAAAGGGGTTGGAGAGGTAGCCGAGAAGCAAGAGTCGTGAATTCGATTCCCACTTAACCTCAAAGGGCCAATGGGGGAAAGTAAACCATAATTACTGTTATAATAACCCAAAGGGGTTGGAGTGGTAGCTGAGAAACGATAGTCGTGAATTCGATTCCCACTTAACTTTAAAAGGCCACTCCCCAGTGTATGTAGGTAGAGAGGCTTGTACATGTCCGGAGGATTAATCAAGTACTCTAAGAGGCTTGGACACCTTGGTTATAAGAAAAAAAAATGATAACAGTGCAATTTTCATATTCATTCTCTTTCAAATTGCTGGCCATGCAAATCCACCAACCATATCACCCTAGACGATTGTAACTAGTAAGGCCTCTATACTTCCTTACATAGAACAGGAAAAACTCCTACTCTGGCTCAAAATGGCTAATCTTGATTTATTCAAATTCTTTTGATAGGGTTACCTTAACAATGGGGACATCCTTTAATACACAAAAACTCTGAAAGCACCTTCATACCGAGTCAATATGAAGACAGGCCATGGTTCCTGATTTTCATTCCTGGTCATATCCGCATATGGGTATCATAGGAGGTATGATATTAAGATTCTCAAATACACATTGTCATCTTCAACACAAATTGTTACTTCATACTAATTATAAGTAATTAACTCTTTGAAGTCAGAAGGATATATCAAATGATAAAAAACCACAATGGAAAGAAATTGGGAGTGGTGGGTAAGAAATTTAAGGACAAAACCATTTCAATTTTCAGTAAGAGTCCTTATATATCATAGGGCTGGAAAGTGAACATGGGATCAGTTTTTTTTCCCTCCCTTTCTTTTGATGGTTACAGATACTCTGACCAATTCCAACTCTTCTGAAACAATTGAAATAAAATGGCAGAATATTATAGCCCTTCGTACAGAAACAGTGGGAGGCAAAACACATAAAAGAACAAAATGTGCACAAGTACTGAATGAGAGGGACAATATGAACATAATCGACAATAGAGAGAAGAAAATAGTATTTTTTGAGCTATAAAAAGGCTTCTTAATTTTCTGAATAATCATTTTTCTCAATCTATGTGTTGTGCGTGCATGTCTGTGTGAGAAAGAAAGAAAGAGAGAGAGAGAGAGGAGAAGAAAAATTAGTTTTGAACATTTCTATCTGCATCAATTTTTACAATCGGCACATTACTGAAAGACGAATTAATTTCACTTCCATGAAAATGGAGATAAGATAACAGGGAAAAGAGAATCCATCAAGTTCATCCTTAAAAAAAAAAATCTAATCAAGTTCTTTTGGTCTCATACACAAAAAGGCAGAACGTTGATACATACAAGGCTAGAGTTCAGTAGCATGTCTGTCCAAGTAAGTGATTGCAACAGCAGCGTGTAGAGCTGCTCCAATGGGAAGAACCTGCTCATCAATAAAGAAGTATGGAGAGTGAACTTGATGGAACGAATCAAAAGTATCATTTTTCGTCCCAATCATGAAAAAGGCACTAGGAATCTTCTGCGAATAGAAGCTGAAGTCTTCTGCTCCCATGGTCATTTGGGCCAGATCTACATTTGCTTCTCCAAGTAGGCTCTCACCCACCCACTTTCCATGCTCGTACATTGTTTCATCATTTACGGTTGCAGGATATGATTTCATTTCTTTCTCCATGAAGTCCACTGTGGCAGTACAACGATGAACAGCTGACTGTGCCTCTATGACCTATAAAAAGGAATGTGGTAACTTTAGCATATATACATTGTCTGTAGGATGCCATGAATAATGACAACTGATTTTAAGTATACAAAGGCAGAATTGTTTATACGTGACGTTTAAGTATAGATGGGACTAGGCACCTCCAATCTAGTGAAACATCAGAAGAGAGGAACGAACAACATGAAATGAGCCCACACAAAAGATTGGTCGCCCACCCAATCATCATTTTCTTTCTTTAAAATAAAAGGCTGTGATTAAATTGGTTCTTCAACCATATTACAACCTTGAATGGTCTCAACCCTAATTGCAGCCCTAACACAACTAAGCCATTAATCTACTCAGAACAAGTCATCATGCATTTTATCTCAGCCCGTTCATATAGACTTTCTAGATGGTCAAAGCTCTCCTAATGCTAAGGATTTTTGCCCCATTTGAATCCCTGATCCTCACCGACTCATAGAAAACTAAGAATGTTAGGCCATTGTGATTCCTAAGAACACCTCCTATCCCTGTTATTATCAAAAGCTAGTTGAGAAATCATTCTATCTCACTTGATTGGATGTCTCTCATGTTGTCGGAGTTGTAAGTCATTTATGCATGCACCAAGGAATACCCATTTTCATGTTGTTTTCCATAATCTTCAATATCTAAAAGGAAGTCCAAGTCCTGGTATTCTTTATTCATCCCTTGGTCATCTATAATTGCATGGCAAATTGGGCTAGTTCTCCAAATGATCCCGCTCTACATCCTATTAATCTTTTGGGTGGCAATTTGATCTCCTAGAGCAGCAAGAAACAAAATATTGTCTCTCATTTCAATGCTGAAGCATGACTAACACTACTTGCAAACTGTTATGGCTCAAGCAACTTTTTTCTTATGATTGTGTTTTGCAACAGCCAAACTGCCATCCACACTGCTTTCAAACCAGTTTTTCAATGAGTAGACGAAGCATATTGAGGTTGATTGTCATTTTCACGCTACACTGTTACTTCGAAGACAATCTCTATCTCTTATGTCAAGTTCAAAGACCAATTAGCAGATATGTTGACCAAAGTCATTCCTAAGCAACAATCTCAAGAATCTATGGTCAAGCAGGGCTTGATCGATTATCACTCTAGCTTGAGGGAGAGTGTTGGAGGATGTGAGAGTGTACATTTTATCTCTACTCATGCGACCTATTGTACATGCAAAGTTGACTTTCCTTATGTATATTTTTCCTTTTTTTATGTAAAACTCCTCTTTAAAAGAGGCTCTCCGATCCTTTGTATAGACATTGAATAGAAAACAATATTACACAAATTCTTCATTTCTTCATGTTTTCTTCTTTCACAAATATTATCATTGCTTGCCACCATACATCAAAGAGAGAAGAATGAGTGAATTACAATGTGCCCATAACATAATCCAAAAGGTACAACCCACTCTCATAGTCTCACTTTTACAAGGTTCTCACAACCACTTCCTTTGGTACAAGGCCTACAAAAAACTATATAACCCTCATTCTTGTGGTTTGTCACAAAGTTCCAAAGCATTTTGCAAGAAAAATATAATTCTGCAATCTCTCATTTATAAAGAAAAGCATGTCCAAAAACCAATGTGGGTGTTCCCTTTTAAAGAGATTGAAGCTTACTAGGATTCCTCCACAATGTAACCCATGTGCTCTCAAAGCCATACCAAGACTTTCAAAATTTGCAAATCAAGCCACAATAAAGAAGTTGGCTAAACATGTCTAATTACTGGTACAGATCTTTGGATAACAGGTTGCAATCCCAGGATCTAACAATTCACAATTCCAGATTTCTGGAAATTAACCAAGTTGAAGCAGCTTTTCTGTATAAGCACTCATATAATGAGAAACTCTCCATGCCATGGACCTCAAACGGTTGAGGTGATGGCATACAGTTATGTGATTTCAGCATCCCATTGGTATGAGTAAATAAGGTACATTATAGACCAACCAAAGAACCAAAAGATACATACTATAGGGAAAAGAAATTAAGGAATAGATTCTACTCTTCCCTAAAGATACGAAAGTCTGAAAGGTCAACTGTTTTGTTTGAAGACGAACAATATTACCTCTTTGATTCTCTCCAAGAGCTCATAGAGACCTTCAGAAGTTGTGCTCCTAAAAGTTCCTCCAAACTTTACTGATTCTGGAATGACATTGTGTGCTTCTCCGGCCTTTATGAACCCAACACTAACAACCTGTAATTGGAGTTGACAGAAGTAGTGATGGTTGCTAGTCTTGAATCATCTCTGGTCAGTTTCATGCGATGGTTACTAATGGTAATGCATTTCAAAGTGCCCATCCCCATTTGCAGCTGCTTTGAGTGATTTGGTGAAATGGAAAAGATTATCCATTCCTCTCTCTGAGAATGACTGGACTGGGAAGACAAAACTGTATGCCACAATATATTCTTTCCAATTTCAGAGATGTCCCAATCGCACAATGGAATTATTGTCACCATTAGTTCAGGCAAATCATTAGAACCGACTGCGGTTTAGCTATAACTGTATGACCGAATCTCCCGATTCAATCCATAAACTCACAAGTTACATTTGCCACAAGTCATCAGCCCAATCACTGTACAGAATTATAAGAAA
The DNA here is from genome assembly GCA_022113865.1 of Chimonanthus praecox. NCBI lineage: Eukaryota > Viridiplantae > Streptophyta > Magnoliopsida > Laurales > Calycanthaceae > Chimonanthus > Chimonanthus praecox. Next base: position 13,646,477 of record CM039087.1, on the reverse strand, counting down.
CAAATAGTCTTACCCTGCCATCAAGAGGATTAGATTCTCTAGATACAAGCTGCTGCAGTGAAAGGATGGCGAAGGATGCAGCAAGAACAGGATCTCTGCTTCCCTGTGGTTTTGCTGCATGACCCCCTTTCCCTCGAATTATGGCTAAAAAGTGTCCGGCTGCTGCCATAAAAGGGCCAGGTCTTGAAGAAATGCTACCGGTATGCAGATCGGGGGCAACATGTAATCCAAAAATAGCCTGCACCTTCTCAAGAGCACCCTCTTGTATCATATGGTAGGCACCAGCACGACCCTCCTCTGCAGGTTGGAAAACAAGCTTCACCGTACCCTTCAAAGTAAAACAAGTGGAAGGCAAAAATAAGCTAGAAAGCTAAGCTTCGTGCATGTAAAAGCAGACAGGAAAGAAGAAATGAAGTTAACCTTGCAACATCAGTGATTTAGAATTAATCCAGAATGAAGCTTAACGCCATATCATATCACTCCGATTTTTAATACAAGCCAGAGTTGCAACTGCCATTTGATTAAAATGCAAAATTCCTTAAAGATACCTTTGCATCATTGACAATGGCTAAAATCAGCCAATGCAGTTGATTTTTGGGAATCCCTTTGTTGCATACAAGCCAAAACCTTCTGCTACAGAGCATATCATCTACATGCCTATCTCTACTTTTACTCTCTTGTACTCCATCCTTAACATGAATAGACTTTTCCACCCCTCCCCATGATCAAAGTGGGTATCGCAGATATTCATGCAGCAACTCCCATGTGCAGTTTTGCAGGCGAGAGATGCATGTGCAGGATACAACTACATGGCCATTTATTAGATATTGGTGGATGGATACGAAGGGAGGGACCTATGTGCACACAAATTCTTTGAAATTGCCAACATACCAATGTTAGACACATCTCCATGTTTGATTCTTCATGTATTCTTGCATAATCCTTCAAGTACTATTCAAACATTGTTTATCAATATGACATAATAATATCGCCCTTTACTCATGCATGATAAGAACACTCTTTTTAACTTTTTCTGAATTGGAAAGTGTGGGATTATTACAAATGGTACATTGGTTGGAAAAATTACTGCACCTATGTATTAAACCAAGTGTCCAATAAAATTTGTAGATACCCTTTGAATTAGGGAAAATGCAAAATTAACTGGTACCTGACTGGCAATACTTAATTTAGTGGAGCTTTAGGCAGCTGGGCCATGAGCGAAGAAAACAAGTAGGCAATATTGGTAATAATACATGTGTATGCCAAGATGGACAAGTGGTGTAGAATCAAAGGTGACTGCATTAGAAAGACCTTGAAAGTAACCCAGATACACAAGAAAATGGCAGAAAGTTGTTAGAAGTGTTTTACGCACATATTTAGAAGACCAAAAAAGGTAAAAACCATACCTTAAAGATAATTAAAGGCTATGAGTAGAAGGGAAAAGGAGGAGGCCACTAAAAACCTAGTTTGAAGAGAGAAAGAAGGATATGATAGATTGTAGGGAGAAAAGAGGATGCCATTTTTGTAAGGTGGAATTTAAGAGTAGAACTCAAAAGTTAACCATGGGAGGATGATGATGACAAAAAATGCAAATTTAATGTGCCTTAAAAGTGTGAAGGTTTTAGGATTAGGTTAGGTTGTCAATCCCTAAGAAAACCAATTTATAAGATAAGCTCTGGATTCTGCAATCCTGGGTATGTCCAAAACAATAAGCCAGATAAATTCTTGGGATTGAGATCTAATAATAATATTGAAGATAATACAATAATTGAACCTATAGATGCAGAAGTTGAAAACACAACTATGCTAGAGGAAAAAATACCACCTTGGGCCTAGTGAGCTGATGGAACTTCAGAGTAAGAGAATCATGACAGGAACTAGCTTTGGCCCTGATTTTTTATACACATTTAGTTGAAGAAGATTCTATAGAATTTGGGGAAGCTATGTCCTTAACCCAACGTCAAGGCTCATCCTAGCCGTGGTCTCTTCTACAATAATGAGCTCTCTATCAAAGGACTATTCTGATACTGCTTGGGCAGACTCCAAAGGTGATTGTCGTTCAACTTTTGGTTATTACATCTTTCTTGGCTCCCATCTTATTTCCTAGCACAATAAGAAGCAAACTGTGGTGGCTCAATCTAGTGCTAAAGCTGAATACAAGGCCATGGCTAACACCGATATCAAGTGACTTTGGTTCAAAGAATTTATTCTTGATCTGGGTTTTCCTCTATCTGAGCCTATGACTATGTTTTACAACAATCAAGCTACTATTCCTATCGGCACCAACTTCGTATTTTTTGAGCACACTAAGCACATCGAGGTCAACTGTCATTTCATTCCTCAACATGTTTCATCAAGCCATATTGTTAATCCATATCTACAATCTAAAGATCAATTAGCTAACGTGCTCACCAAAGCTATATCCAATGGGATTCCTCGTGGGATGGAGTGGGAGATAAAAGGAGAACCCACCTTGTCAAATGGGAGGATGTCTCTTCCTATGAAGAAAGGAGATTTGGGTTTGGGTAATTTACAAGAGAAAAATTGGTCCCTCCTTGTAAAAATGTGGTGGAGATTTGTTGAAGAAAAAGCAGCTCTTTGGAGAGAAGTTATTAAGGATGGGTGGACCCCAAAAATAGTCTCCAAAGGAGGGGTCTCAGTTGTGAGGATATCTCTGTTATTGGTAGAGAAGGAAATCGTGTGGGGGCTGTTCTCAAAGAAAACTTTGGTCTTGTGGTGGGAGATAGAGCTTCAATTAAATGTTGGGAAGACGAATGGGTTGGAAGTGAAGCTCTCATGATATCTTTCCCCAGACTATATTCCATTTCAAACCAAAAAAAAAAAAAGTTATTAAGGAAATAGTTGAAGTGGTGGGAGGGAGAAAGGAGTGGGCGTTGACTTTTAGAAGGAATCTGATGGATCATGAAATTCCATCACTGGTGGAGGTCTTATCTACTCTTCAAGGGTGTTTTCCAGTTGAAGGAAAATCAGATAGAAGGGTGTGGAATAAAGAACCCAGTGGCATCTCTTCATGCAAATCTTTGTTTTGCCTCATTCAACCCAATCCCGGTTGGTCTTTTCCCTTCAAGGGCATTTGGAGATCTTTTTTTATTTTGAATGGTTAATATATTAGAAAAGAGGCACCAGAGTTGCAAATACAAAAACAACACAAGACAAGAAAACAAAAAAACCACAACTCGATACATCCCCGGGCTATACAAACACTGGAAACAACTCTAGAAGAAGAAACTACGCTAACTCAACACATTCTTCCCAAGCACGTAAGATGACACTCATAGAGATATGCCTAAACTCCAAAAGAGAGGAAGCCCAAGTCGCAGACTTGGAAAGGACTCTTCTCGAGACTGCTTCAACCGATCCAGTGATATGCTAAAAGGGCATTTGGAGATCTGCAGCCCCTCCAAGGTCAAGAGCTTTGGTTGGTTAGTTTATCTCAACAAAGCCTTGACTACTGACGATATCAAGAAAATGAACTTTTCTACCACCAATATCTGTTTTCTTTGTTGGAAAGATGAGGAATCCATTGATCATTTGTGTGTTCATTGTGCTTTTGTTGAGCCCATTCTGTCACATTTTTTCTCTATTTTTTCTGTTCCCTATGCGTTTCCTTTTTTCCTTTTTCCTTCCGGGCTCTCATATCTTCCTAGGCTTCAGGTACTTTTCCTAAGAGAAGCCAAGTTTTATGGAAAATATTCCTTTGGCTATTTGTTTGGTTCATATGGCTGGAACGAAAGAGAAGAACTTTTTTATGGTAAAGATATTTCGACAATTGGTTTTGGTTTCTTTCTCCAGAGTTGATATTGGATTGTTTCATGGAAGTTGGAAAGATTTATCATAAGATTTTACATAATTATCTTTATTAGAATTTTGTTTCCAGGCCAATCACTCACCGGGCCCATTTTTTCATGCTGTAATTCCTATCTTAGTGCTAGTAAAATGCTTCTGTCATCTTTTAAAATAAAAAAACCCAGACCCATTGTAATTGTTTGATACCAAGTATTACAAAATAATTTAAAGCGGAAGACAGAATGTACACCTCATTAACAGTTTCTAACTTGAGCACCATCCAATAAGCAATAGAATTGATAATCATCCTGATGTAGAACACTGCATTGGAAGACCCACGATTCCACTTTTAGTTCTTTCTTTTAATTAGATTTCCTAATGTATTTAGGTGTCCTAATTAGATTAGCATTTCTATTTTTAATTAATTTCCTAGTTTATCTAGCTTTCCTTTTCCCAAGTTTCTTCTTTTTCTTCCTATTATTTAAAGGAGAGGATGTAATGTAGAAAATCATCATTTACGTATGGAATAAGAAATAATCTTCTCTCTCTCCTTCTTCTTTTTCTACCCAATTTGCAGCAGATCTTTGTTGAGGTGGTGGCTCGAATAACCACCGACTTCTTCTCACCTAAAACTTAGGAGAAGGCTGGCATGTAATGTATCTCCTTAATGAGATAAAAGGCAACTTCAGGAGAGATTTTAGGAGAAAATCTTGCCAATAATATGCATATGCGGATGGGTGCTTGCTACCAACGTATAGTGGAGAGAACTTTGGAAGAAACAAGGTAAGTGTTGCCCATTGATACTCGGCCAGCATGCATTGTACCATAAGAGACATGAATGGAAGTATAACAGGCTGTCATCAAAGATCTCCCACTGGGCAGTCGATGATGAACTCTATATATGCTTGGAGAAGAGTGCCTTTTGGCTGTGGGCCTTCGTGGCCACCATGAGAGAGCTGGCTGGAAACACAAGGGATACAGACGGGTATCCAAAGGGTTTGAGGACAGCAGCATCATCGGAGACGCTCGCGTTTGAGAAGCACGTCGGGATGTTGCTCGTAGGACGCAAGAAGCGTAGAGGGAGTAACACAGAAGTTGGATTCACTATTCTGGGTATGAAAGAGATTCACATCAACTGAGAGGTGACGTTGATGTGTTGTATACGTGGGTGTACAGGGGGCTCGGGGCTTCGGGTTTGGGCTCATGACTCAAGGGAGTCATTAATATTGTACATGTATTTCTTTCTCTTTTATAGTGAATATTTTGTCACTCCGTGGACGTAGGCCAGGTGGGCCGAACTACGTTAAAATATTGTGTTGTGCTGTGTGTTTATTTCCGTCCGATTTTTCTTATTTCCGCGCATAACGCTAACAATCTTCCCATCACTGGCCAACATCTAGCACTGACGATTCATCGAAACCTGGGCATTATCCCAGGTCAATCACTTCCATCGCCTCCATTCCAAGCCTCTGTTACCGTTCTTCCTTGCTGCTGCCATCTCGGGCGAATAGCCCTTCACCCTTCCTCTCGTTGCACATTCGTTCCTTTTCCACCTTATTTTTATTCAATTTTCCCACCAACCTTCCACCATAAAGACGACCAACAAACCCAAGAAAACCATCGGTTCCCTACACCTTTTTCTTGCAACATCTTTTCATATTCCCTAGTTACCCTTCCTTTATATCTATTTATTTACCCACTTGCACAATTTTTTCATCTTTTTCCTAGCTACCCTTCTCTTCTTACTAATTGCCCATTCTATCCTATCCCACATTTGAACAGCCATACCTTAAATTGTGGGACCCATTCATTTGACCACATTTGACTATTTGACTCGAGATTTTCTTAGGTTGACCGAATATCTTTAAACCTACAATGCTTCCGCTACATCACATTCCTTGTCAAAATATTCAAATTACTAGCCATAGTTAGACATCCTAAATCATTTAAAAAAAAAAAAGACAGATAATTTTTCCAATCACATATATCCATGAAAATTAGTAGAGATAAACTAGAAAATATAAAAAAAATACAAAACAAGTCATCATGGGTTCACCTTTAATTCGTCCTTCCGACTTTGAAGTAACTTAGCTGCACCAAGTACCATCGTAACGTGAGCATCATGACCACATGCATGCATCTTACCACTGTACTTGCTCTTATGCTCCCAATCTACCAACTCCTTTAAAACAATTAAGTATCATGTGATTAGAGAGAAATAAAGTGCATGTCCTTTTAACATATAGCTAACATGGACCAAATTTGCTTTTAGTTCAGTCAAAAACATATGCTATTGGAGATTCACACTATCATAAATTTGAGAAATTGATTTTTGTGGACAAAATATGTGGTTAATTTTAAAACCACGAGGCTTGGAGGTGGTTTCAAGTATCCATGGGATTAGTCTCACCTCGAATGTGAAGTTGGGATACCCGTGATATTCAAAAGAAATTTTAAAAATCCATTATTGCCAACCGCACAAGTATGCCAATGGTTAGGCAACCAATCTCCAGAGAGTAGATCTAGATTTGAGCTCATTTCAACTCCCAAACTAACTGATGAACAGAAATAGAAAAAAAAATCCTTAAACCAAAATAGAAACATTGTAATAGAATGTGTTAGAATGGGCTTACTAACTTTCAACAACAATTCTCAACTGTAAAAAGGCATTGCCTTTTGTTGAAAAGAATTATCTTACTTCAGGCATTGATGTTCTGAAACCCCCAGAATTACAAATATAGATGATGTACAAGAGGCCTATAACTTAAAAATGTTTCATTGCATATTCTTCACCTAAAAAGTAGCAGAACAAGAGTTATCCAAGGGTCACAATAGAACTCAGGGTGGTGAAAAGTTGAGAATATGCTGATATGACTCACTAATCTTTCTCCTTGGAAAAAGAAAAATGTCAGGTAAGGTGGTTGAGGAGTCTTCTCCTCCACCTCTGTCCTCCCAATCCAAAAGTAGCCTTAATTGCACATGGTCATGGGAATTGAATTACCAGTCATTCACGAGGATCTTCGACTGACATCTTGCCTTCTTGGAAGGAATGTGTTGACCTAACTTAATTACATTTTTTTTGTGTAACTTCCTGCTTCTCATGGCTTCTCATGGGTGTATCGGGGTCCTGAGATTTTTGTCTTCTTATCTTGTCTCTTTTTTATTCTCTTTTTCACCTCTAGTGCCTTCTTTTTCTAGTAATATAATTACCATTCAAAAATAATAATTCACGAGGATTATATATTCTTCACTTGTTCTAGCAATAACCCACCTTCCCATCTAATAATAACAATTAGAAAGAATCTAACAGAACAAAAAGTTATGACCATACGATTCATCTATATCCTTTTAGGCCATGGGACATTGATTGAAATGTTCCTGATTGATGGGTATAGAAAAGTAAGAAATTGGTAGAATTCAATGTACACCAAGTGTAATTCTGTGAATTTACCAAATTTCCAAATGAATTCTATGTTTGGTGCAATTGGAAATCTAGAAAGGGAATTATGAAATCCCATAAGTTATAATTTCAAGAGATTTATAGAATCTTATTATAAAGATTTTTAGACTACAGAGTTCTCATGTTCCACAAACTGATACTATAAGACATGCTAAACATAAAAAACCTACTGCAGGCATAATTTATTTTGAACACACTGAATCCCAACAAGTTTGAAGAAGAGAAAGAACCTGCAAAGGAAGAGCATCCATGTCTGCTCTGAGAGCAAAACTAGGGTTCCCACGAGACCCAATTGACCCAACGACACCGGTTTTCGCAACAGGCCATGAATACTCAATTCCCAGCGAATCGAGCTCAGATCGGATCAGAGCACTTGTCTCGTATTCCTCGAAAGCGAGCTCCGGATGCTCGTGAATTCTTCTTCTGATGCTTTCCAGCCAATTGAAGAACTCGGGTTCTTTTGCTGTATTCAGCAGCTGCTGAGTAAGACTTGTGATGTCTGGAGCTGAATTGGGAGACGCACATGAGATGAGGAAAGCAGAAGATAGCAAAGAGATGAGGAAGAAACGTGTAAATGATGGAAGAATAGCAGGGAATTCCATGGAAGAGAGGTAGCAAGGTTTAGGAGTTTCCAGACTGAATGCCGGCCAGCTACTGGTTTAAAAATATAAACACAGCAGCTGTCAAGTGGTGTCAACGTGAGCGATGAGCCCAGCCAATGTTATTTAATTTTAAAAAATAAAAAAATACCATTTTTAAATAGTAGTTATAATAGAATATACAAATATGAAAATAGATTTGTTAATCATAATAATTTCGTGATTTTAAATTTTAATTTAAAATTTTGTTATTATATTTAAAATTTTAAATACTAAAATTATCAATTATTAATAAAGTTAGAGTGTGAGAATTTTCTTCGATTCTTTACATTTGTAATTCTCAACACGCCTTGTGTGATTTTTAAAATATTTTGGCCCACGTGTCTCTAAAGATATTCTGTTAGAACTAAAAATTCAATCCTCTCATCGAAATAGAGGATCAAACTTCTCTCACATCATGTATATTTAGTACTTTTAGATATCTATAGATCACATCAAGCCTCTTTTTATTTTTCTTTTTCTTTTTTCTATTTTTTATTTTATAGAAAAGCCTATAAAAATAAATTTGATGAGGTACAAGTAAATTAAATTTTAATTTTAAAATCAAATTTTAAACACTTAATTTTAGTGATCAAATTCATAGATATCTTTAAAATATTTCAAAGAAGTCTCGTGTACTTGACCATTAAAATAAATTGGTTAAAAGTATAAGTTTGAAACTGAAATTCTATTCAATTGTAGTTCACGAAGTTCACTTTTAATTTATAAGGTTAATTTTATATAGCCTTAACATAAATATTAAAAAAAAAAAAAAGAGAAGTGTCACCTATGCAACCAATTGCACCTAATATAGACTTATCATGTGAATATTGACTATCAATTTATTAAATGACTAAAGCACTTTTATCTAGTGTGATGCGTCAATTGCAAATGCATTTAGTTCAGCATCTGATCCAATTATAGAAACCAACTTATTGTCAAGATATTGACCTAAGAGGAGAGTGATAAAGCAATATTGTTAAGTGCACAAGTAAAAGAGGAGATAAGAAAGAGATGAAAGGCACACAAGTGATTTAATGAGATTTGACACCTTACTTATGTCTTCACCTCAAGGAACCCTTGAGGATTAAATCTACTATCTGTTCTCCTAGCGGATGAAGAATAAACATCTTACAATATTCGCTTTACTAGCTCAAGAATGCCCACTAATAAATAAAAGAAGAAGGCCTCTTCTCTCCTCGAGGGTATGACAACCTTTTATAATTTTCTCCCTTTACGAATGAGATGATGAGAATGACAACTTGAAAGCACTTAGCAACTCTTGAATCAATATCAATTTAGCTATCTGAGAGTCACTCATATGATAAAACACAAAGGCCCAAATATAGTATGAAAGTAATTACTTATTAGGAACATGGGTAATAAAATCGACAGGCTCGAGATATCGGTCGATATGCTAATATCAACATATCGGCAGATATCTCGGTGATATCGTATATTACATTTTTTTTTTTTATCATATCGGTCATCTTTTTGTTTAAACGTGGTTGGTTTTTTTTAAAAAAAAATCTGGAATTGAAAATTCCAAAATATCGACTGATATTTGGGTCGATATCGATCAAGATATCGGTCTGAGACGATGGCCGATATCTGATTTTTTTTTTTAAAAAAAAAACGATATCTATGGATATCAATCAATATTTGACATTTAGATATCGCCGAGATATCGGCAAAATCAGCCGATATCCCAATATTACTGCTTATACCTATCATATTGACTGAGATTTGCTCCTTCAGTGGGTAATACATAGGTTCTTGAATGTGGTAGAAGATCTTGGTAGTATTGATTTGAAAGTAGTTGCTTAGGATCAAAAAGCTTGGAATGTGAGAGAAATTGGGTTAATGATTTATATTTCATCAAGATGAAAATTCTGATTTCCCTTGAACACAATCAACACTAAGAACTTAGTGAGTCTAGAATGCTCAAGATATGAAAGTAATAGCTTGGAAAGTTACTTGGGTTAGAGCATAAGAATTATAACATACTTTAATTATGTTGTTCAAATTTTGTACTAAAAATACTTAGACATTTTCTCAATTTTTCTTTTAGCACAAAACTCATTCTAATTAGGGAAGGTAAAAGACATGAAAGTAATTAGGTATTACAACACACTTTGATTATGTTTCTCAAATTGTGTACCAAAAATGCTTATAATAATTTCTCAATCACAAAACCCATCTTGTTTAGGGAAGGTAAAAGATATGAAAGTAATTATGTATTTCCCTAGAGGAGATGAATCTCTGAATTCATATTCAACGGGAGCTTTGAAAACTCAATATGATTTGAATGAAAAACATAGATTATGAAATGGAAAAGATCTTAGAGTAGTAAATAAAGATTTACCGTATTGGGTGAATGCCTCCCATGAGAGGTTTCCCTTAGTAATTTCCCCCAGTCTTTATCAAATAGATTTCAAATATTTTTTTAAGCTTTAATCCCATCTCTTCTCCTTGGTAAATGACTCTTTGTATTAGCATTTATACATTGTGTATGCTAGTGTTTTATTTTATTTATTAAAATTATTTTGGGAAAAACACATTTCAAAAAAATTAGGAATTAAACTATAGGCCTTGATTACACCTACTTTCTCCTTAATTAGAAGGCCTTCATTACACCTACTTTAAGGCCTTCATTACACCTACTTTTTCCTTAATTAGAAGTTACAAATTTATCCCCTTCGACTTAAAATTAAGTGAATAGAAAATTTAGTTATCAAATAAATTTTAATTTCTCAAGGTTAGAATTTCAACTAGAATTATTTAATTAATTTTTTTAAATCAATAATTTTGGATGGCTATGGGACCCACATTCCATAATTGAATTTACTACAGAGATTAGGTTAATAAAATTCTTTCGCATTGAAAATTATTTAGTGAGGTGTATATATATATCAATGTTATCAAATCTGACCCGACCAGACCCGACCGCAGGTTGACCCGTAAGTCAACAGTGACCCGGTTGAAACACAGGTCAAGTCATTTTAAGACCCTTTTGGATTAAAAACCTTAAAAACCCAAACGACCAGCGGGTCAACTCGGTTTTTCTAATAAACCCGTGACCTTGACCCTTAAAAACCCTTAGTTTCTTTAAATGAAGATGAAGATTTTGGATTTTTTTGAGAATATGATTTTTGAATTATTAATTTTTTTATTTACAATTGGATTTGTGAGAAGAAAAATTTTTTTTATGAAATATAACTTTAGTTAATAATTTAATATTATTTATAATATTATATTAAAGGCATGGATTTGACCGGATTTGACTATGGGTCAATCCGGTTGAACTTTATTTAATCTACCGTTCCTTCAAGATGGGTCGCTTTACGAGCTGAGTTTTAAAACATTGATATATATAGTCCGAGTTACTAATATATGGAATCCGACCTAACTCGGTTCGAACTTTTGATCCGGACGTCTTGACCCAAACCGACCGGAATTATAAACCGACTCAACTCGAAACCCGACCTGACCGCATTTTAAACCTACTTTAGCCTATTCTTTACCGGGTCGGGTCGGATTCGGGTTTACTTAAAAATCTCTCAACCCAATCCAACCCAAGCCAACCCGAATTCAATCCGGCTTTTTGACTTGTCAACTCAACCCGACCCGCTGACCTAACTTTCATAACCCGACCCGCATGATTTTTGGGTCGAGTCATGCGGATTCGGGCCAAAACCCGACGCGAGTTTCACCCCTAGTACTGTATGTGATAGAAATTACGTAAAATCGTGTGGCCCTTTAGAACCGACACCCCTCTCGGCCGCTTATTCCCTTTAAATCCCTCTCTCTCTCGAACTTGTTACCAACAAATTCCCTAACCCTTTTCCAAGATCGGGGCCTTTCCCCTCTTTCCTTCTCCGAAACGGCAACAAACCCTTCTAGCCCTTTTCCCCATCGAATCCCTTCTTTTCCTACTCCTAATTCCTCTCGGACTAGCCAGCCGACCTTCCCTTTTCCCCATCGAATCCCTTCTTTCCCTACTCCTAATTCCTCTCGGACTAATCAGCCGACCTTGGTTATGCGATGACAGCCGGATTCCTTCCCTGATTTCGATCTCTTGCAAGTAGTAGCAGCACCCAAGTTCCTCGCTTCATCGACCTCTCTCTCCCTCCGTCGATAAGTAACAAAGATAAGTCGCTTTTAGAAGCCTCCGCCGCTGCCTACAAGCAACTACTTCGAGTTTTCATCCACTTTCGGTAAGCCCCTTTGAATTCCTTTTTCCTTCTTTAGTTTCTTTTTCTCGTTTCCCGTCGCTTTCTTTCTTCTCCCCTTGGATGACAGCAACCCTTGCTGTCTTTTCTGACTGCAAGCAGCCCTTGTTACCCAAGCCATGGCCCATAGGTTACCCATGTTGTTGCAAAACCTCAGATTTTCATCTCTATGCGTAGAGGCTAATGACGTTATGTACATTGTAGCATTCATTCAATTAGTATTTCAACCTATGCAGTTAATTTATTGAGATAATACAAGTGTTTTCCCACCCTTCTCATTTACTTTTGTTCACATCAACAAATCTGTTGTTGTTTTTCGTAAAGGGTATTATACCCTTCTTCTAATCACTGGTTAAGGAAATAAACTCTTGATTTCTCTTTTTGATTATTTTTATCTTCCTTCCTTCTTCTATTTAAGATCGAGTTTTCGTGCGTGGACTTTTGGGAATTTGTGATAACATCTCAAATGCATAATGATATATAGATATATTCACATATCAAGAGAAACTAGCCCAGACCATTGATTTAGCTGGCTGATAGTAGGGACTGATTTTCAGTCTTTAAAACTGTTGATGTGAGGACTGTTTGGGCCCAGAACTTCACTCATACCTGGCCAATAAAACCTGTCCTCATTCTTCTCAAACTGGATCCTTAAACCAGCCTTGTTAATGTCCAACTTGGATATGTAGATATAAAACGCATCCTGTACCTAGCCTCTTAACCTTTAGTTTTCAGCATCCATAGGTGAGGGCAGCACCCATCACCCATGTTTAATAATCCTCATACACCTATCTAGTCCATTTTATTTAGAGGTATTTGTTTGAAGAAATATTAATAATACTTGGAACTCCAAACAAATTTATATGTAGCACTTCCCGGATTCCCTATTACTTGATTTCAAATTGGAAAGTGCTTGATTCTCCATCTACACATCACAAACTTCTAGGTGAGGGAAATAATTCATTACATGCTCTTTTAGACATGATTCTTTATAATATGAGTTTGCGCAATGAAAAATATTGCATTGTACTATATGTTTAGAATATAATTGTTGGATCTAGAAATAGACTGGGTGCATGTTAATAATGGTTGTGATCTGGTGCTCACTCAAAGTAGTGTAAGGGACATTCTGGCTAAACATTCTATGGGCCATGAGGAGACTCAGTCCGCCCGGATTGTGGAATCTAACCATTAACATATCTATACCCGAAGAGCGACTTATTTAAGGATTTTAGGCCCAATTAGACACTTTAATGGGTATCTTTTGCCACAATAAAAACCGTATAATTTTTTTTAGCTAACTCTTCAATCGTGTCTTGAATTTCATCATGTGATCCATGGAGATGTCCTCATCACTCCACCTGGCAGAATTTAATTTTAATGGATGAGAATCAATAAAATATGACATAATGATTCAGTAGTATTGCAATAATGGAGTGCATTTAAATGTAGTCTTAAATGTAAAACTGGATTCTGATAGGTCTGCATTGTTGCTTTCTGTATAATATGTACTGGTATATGGGATGTCAGTTTTTAGATCCTAGATTTGAAGGAAGTGTTATTTTCATTTGTTAGTTTGAGAATAAAGAGGGACAAGTAGAAGACATGACAACAGCAGCTCGTCCCACATGGGCACCTGCAAAAGGTGGTAATGAACAAGGTGGTACTCGTATTTTTGGTCCCTCCCAGAAATATTCTTCAAGAGATCTTGCTGCTCATACAACTCTGAAGCCCAGGTATTTCTTTCTTTTTCCCCTTTTTTGTTCTCTAGATATGTATGAAGTGGTTTGGTGTTGGTTCCATATTGGAGGCCATTTTGGTTTACCTTCGAAATAGGATGTTTTGATGTTCCATTTTGGAAAAAGACACTGACAGATTTGAAAATTTGAAAATTATATATAAGAAATAAGAAAAATAAAAAGTTGAAAACTAAAATAATAGATAATAGAAAAATAATCATTAGAAGTGGAAAAATTAATATAGTAGTAAATTATATTAAATTGTGGAATTGGAATAAAATAAATTACCTTACCCCAATGGACTAAGAAGTATGAGTGATTTAATTAAGGATAAAAATAATTAATTTATTTGGCTGAAATGCTCCTCACTTTTTTTATTTTTTTACTGAGATGCATCTATTTCTTCCATTTTTTGTCTGAAATGGGCTGGAAACAGAGACAGAAAAACTGCATGTGGGTGTTTCGTTCAGACTCAAACGAAACATTTTGGCCCACTTCAGCTGAAAGAAAACAAAATTTATAACTAAGGTGCAATGACACTGTTGGACTTTCTATTCTGTACCCTCTCTTGTAGAACATTCCTTATCTTGTTCACATTGTTTGATGCTGTAAATTGTTTGCATTTATCATCATCATTATCATCAAAGGCTAGAATCTCATCTATTTGGAGTCGGCTTTATGAACTCTTTTTCTCCATTTAACCTTATCATAAACCATACCATCAGTTACTCTACAATCTAGCATGCCTTTCTTTATCCTTTACCTCCACATTTTCAGTGGTTGGCCTCTCCTTAAATTGTTTGCGTCATGTATGTAAAATGATTTGATTACCAACACATTTATGTTAGTTGTCTGTTGTCCTTTACCTCTATTTATTATTTAAGTTGTTTGCTTTAATATTAAACAGTGAAGATTTAAGTGCTTTAAGATTATGGTTTATGGATATGTGTTTATTGTGATGAAACCTCCACAGATGAATGAATGTTTTGTTTGCACTTGTCATGTTTTTGTTCACATGCTTTTTTGCTGAACAATCTACCTGCTCTGGTCAAGAGTAACAGTGATAATAATCAAGGAGAGACACATTTAAGGGCAAGAAATTAACGGGTGAATCATCATTGTTCTCTTGATTTTATTCACAGGGGATTTGTTAGCACATGCCCACCTCACTGTTGCAGAATTAAAGGAATGTATTCTAGCTGTTATAATGTATCCATTGACTGTGATGCTTGGTTCATCATTTACATTGCAGTGTACTTGATTTTGAGGAAACTACTGACTGTTTCACATTCTCAGCAGCCTTCATGAAGGTGCTGGCTTGCCACAGTAGATTGGGCATGTTAAGATATTAATCCCTAGAATGCTCTGGTTATTGGTTGCTTTACGTTGCATTTGGCATACTAAATTATAGTAGTTGTTTTATATATGCATTCGTTGACATCTTCCTTGCATGTATATGATGCCATATCCTTTTTAACTATTGTCATCTATTGTGAGTTGCAGAAAAGAGGGGCAGGATACCCAAGATGAATTGCATAAGAGGAACCTCCGTGAAGAGCTTGAAGAACGTGAGCGAAGGCACTTCTCGAAGGATAAAGCCTACAATGGTAAGGGAGAAGTTTGAGAAAGTTTTATGTGTGCATTTTAATCAAAGTCTCATCATTAAGATTTTTCTTAAATATCATATAAAAGACTTTTAATCTTTTCTTATTTATTTAATGTTTTTGTAATATTTCTTTGCATTTATTACATGGCTGCAGAAGACAGAGATCGTAGAAAAGGTGCAGGTCCTCTTCTTCTGGAAGGTGAAGGCCTTGATTGTTACTACATACTTTTTATCTTTTATCATTTGCCAATTAAATGATTAATTACGTTATTACTCAATTGCATATTAAAATACAGGGACAAAAAGAGATGCTGAAGATCGCCTGGTTCCTCGTAATGTAGATGCTGATGATTCTGATGTGGATGTTAAAAGTGAAGATGAAAGGTTCTTCCCCTTTTTTGCCCTTTTCTTGAATGATGGCTTTCTTATTTGATTATAGGAAAAGAATATGACAAGTCTCAACTAAAGTAGCTTAAGGAAGGCTTTCTTTATCATTTTTATTTAAATTGTTGGCTGAACATTAGCATGTCTCAAGATATTCGCTGAATTTGAGTTGTGTGTTACCAGTGATGATGAAGATGATGATGAGGAGGATGAAGCAGCTTTGATGGCTGAGCTTGAACGAATAAAGAAAGAAAGAGCTGAGGAGAAACTTCGGAAGGTTTGCATATTTCTATTTTCCAGTAATTGTTAGCCTTTCTCTTTCCATACTTCTGTTTCTAAATAAGTGTCCTGCTAAATGGAACAACTGAACCGATGATGATACAATATGCTAGAGTGGGGGGTACATGTTCAATTTAAAGAGCTCTCAAGTTGAGGAAAAACCTAAAGATGAATTTGCTAGAGTAGAAACTTGATCGAAATGTTAATAAATCACCGACAACCATTGAAAGCTATATGGACATTCAAAATAAATTCTAAAATTACCACTCAGTCCTAAAGTAGGCATGGGTACAATGCTCTTTATCAGCATTCAACAGAAGGCACAATTTCCCACTTTGATGCACTAGGGATGCAATCCATAACTTCTGAAATATTGATTTGTGTTGGTCCAAGATCGTTTTTTCTTATTGCTTTATCTTGGGGGATAAAAAAAATGTCATTCTGCTACTTTGTGACTGGTCTGGGGTCATTGTTTTCATGATAGTTGAACTCATTGTCAGTATTAAATGGAAGTGGTGGTTATCTTATTAATGATTTGATCATCTATGTTTGTCCATATGTATGCATAGCATTGATTGGACTTGGCTCTTTATACTACAGGAGCGGCAAATGCAGGAAGAGGAGTTAAAGGCCAAAGAAGCAGAACTAATTCGAGGCAACCCTTTATTGAACAATGCAACTAACTTCAATGTCAAAAGAAGGTCGTTTTTTCCTCTTTTAGAGAACCATATACAAAATTACAATCCCTCATGTTATCTTAATTTTCACTGATCAAGCAAATATAAGTTTTCCCTGCTGAATTCTATGTTTGCTGTTTGTCTTGGCAGGTGGGATGACGATGTGGTATTTAAGAACCAGACTCGCGGTGAAGTAAAGGCTCCCAAGCGCTTCATCAATGATACAATTAGGAATGATTTCCACCGCAAGTTTCTGCAGAAGTACATGAAGTAGCTTATGATGGAGTTGGAAACAGAGTTATCAACTTTTGGCTTTTCCAACTGCTGCTGTATGTAACTAATGTGTGAACTTAAATGGGAGTTCTGCTTTCTTTTTGTTGGCTCTCAAAGTCTCAACGCTGCATTTGATATTTGTCAAGGATTCCTTATTATTAAAGGTGTACTACCATAATTATGTTGTTTGCTGGGTATTATCGGTTTGTTTGGTTCAGCTATTATTGTATTCATGTAAGTTTTTCATCACTCAAATCACCCACTTGATGGGACCCAGAAATTTACCAAAGATGGAATGATTGTGGCAGGAGGTTGCTCGAGCTTAAAAATGTAAGTTAATTGATGTAATTAAGGTGATTTTAGTATGATATATATTGAAGGAAAGACCTTGAGGGGCCATTATCAATTGGAAAGTGGGAATGGAAATTTGCATCAAAATCCATGTAGTTTTGGGTTCGATGTTTCTGGTTATCAGATTATCTCAGGGCCAAATACACTCCAAGGTCTGCTTCAAGCCCTTAGTTACTTTGATAGTAAAAATAATAGTTAAAGTCACAGTCTAGAGGCAAGTAACGACAATATAGAATTCGGAAGAATGCTTTTATCGAATTATTTTTACAAACTGGCAAAAAAGAACAAGAAAAGGAAAGGAAAAAAGACCAATACTTGATGTTTGTTTTGAAATTTTTTTAAAAATTTTGAAGAGTTTAGTTAAAATAGAAGGGCTTTTGGTATCTTAATGTGATTGTTGATAAAACTGGTGATATGGAATAAAATAGATGGCATGACAACAATATTAAAAGTAAGATTAGTGTAGGGTGATTTGCTCTTATTCTATATTTAGAGATGTCCATGGGCTGGGCAATGCTCTATGCCAGCCTAAGCCTGAGCCCACCTGAAGTCCATTGGGCTTCTTGGTTAAAGATTTGAGCCTGCTTTTTTGAAGAAATACTTAGTCTGAGCCCAACAACTTGATACCACATTCAGATCATGATCAGCTACAAGTAGATCAAATTTGAGATTAAAACTTAAATTTTTAGCCAGTTGATCTTAGTGCTGAAAGTCATCAAGTGTTAATGTCTTGGTGATTTTTAACGACATCGGATGGCTTTTATCACTAAAGATCGAGTGGCTAAAACTTAAGTTTTAATCTCAAATATGGACCACTAGTACCTTATCTTGTCTATTTTCAATTTGAATGGTTAATCTTCTAATTAATTTCAATTTTTTTTAAGAAAATTGCAAATCGCTCGTGCACAAATATAATAGCTAAACGGACCAAAAACCCGACCAGTTTTCACGAGCTTCTTGCAAAAGCCTGATCTCGATTGTTTATAAAATGGATTACAAGAATTTAGCTTGAAACCCAGCTTGACATGCTGGGATATGTGTTTAAACCCATTTGTTTATGATGGTTTGGGTGGGTTTGATGCTAAGGAACAACCCTATCAATATTCCTTACTTAGGCCTTTGGATGGGGACTTCTTAAGTCATGTTCAGTTTCTATCGGTCTTATTACTTGAAGACCGGGAGTTTGTTCGTACCAAGATCCTTTTGTGAAGGCAAGGCTTTTACTGATGAAGAAGATGTGTTTGCTCAGTCTCCAAGTTAGATTGTTAGGTTTTGTGGAGACTGAGACAAAAAGTTGGTTTACTGTTCAGACCTTTGAATGCTCAGGTTCAGACCTCTGAGCCTTCAGAACTCTGAATACTGGGATTTAGAAGTCTGAAGTAGCGTTGTTCAGAAGTCCAAATTTTTTATTTAGACCTCCGAACTGACGTTGATGAGTCTTGCATTTTTGCAGTGCGTTTTTCTTATAAGTCCTAATTAGAGAGTGTATATTGTCTCTTTCTTGTGAGAGAGGGTGTAGAGAGAAGAGAAAGAAAACTTGTGAGAGTGGTGAATGAAAATTGTACATCAATCTTATTTTTTTTACCTTGAGCATAATGGATCTGATTTGAACCCATTGACGTACTGAAAGGTAAATACGTAAAACTCTGTGTCTTTGTATGTGTTTGATCTGTATTTTGTTTTTCCGTTTATTGTTTGTGCTCTTTTATTCCAACAACACTTACATGTCTATATTTTTTGTATCACCTTCCTATCATGTCTTTTCATGGAGGCCATGTCCGGTCCGAGTTTACTAAAGAATACCTCTCCCAATCCAATTTATTTTAATTTTTTCTAGTTGCTGCTAACACATGTGATCATCTTAGTTCTTTACACCATTTTCTATGAGTTTTCATTTAGATTCTAAACATTTGAGAATTGAAGGCTAATTTGAAGACGAAAGAATCACTATTTAGAATTAATTACATTATGAGAGGCTAAGGAAATTAATCTTACCTCACATGTTATAATCTGAAATGAAACATTGCCTCCCACAAAGAAGGAACACTATTATTCTCAATTAGCAGTCTTATTGAATGTATCTCATGAGGGTACTTTTATAGATAAAAAATGATTTGTAGGTGTATTCTTCCAATCTAAATATTGTAAAATATCATCCGCACCCCTCATCGTGAGGTGTATTTCTTTGCATATTTAGGTAAAGAATCTATCAAATTCAGTGGTGATGGGTGCATTATAAAAATTATTTTAGAATATATGATCCATTAAAACTACTTTTATTGAATCGATCAAGTCATATTTTTAAGCTCTTCAAAATTTAATAATTTTAAAACTTTATAGCATTAAAAATACAACTTGATTGATCCGATCAAGGTTGTTTTTTGTGAGTCTCATATTGAGATAAATACATTTCCAATGAATTCATTACCACTCCTATAATACCCTGACCCAAATTAGGTAAAATTAGCTAAATAAATCCTTCTTAGACCGGTTAATCTCGAAGATTACGGTTAGAGCTTTGTGAAAACCCATATGTGACCCAATTTGAGCTTGAGAACTCAGTGATCCAACTCGTCCAGCTGGAAGTGTAAAATGGTAATTTACCACTTATTGTTATTATTCTATTAATTATGTCATTATGTGATTTTTATTTAATGATATTATTTTCCTTAATCAAGGATTCCTATTTCTGATTTTAAAATAATTTTATTTTCAGAAAATAATATTTAAAACCGCCAGTCAAAACCCAGAAAGGGAAAAATAAATATTTTTAAATAGTTTTGGAAATGAGATAAGTATAGTATGTTAGACCATTTTAGTATGGTATAGTTTATTCTTTCAAACCCCAAAAATGAGGAATTTAAATCATTTTATTTAACGCAAGTTAAATCATATAAATAGTGTTAAATTATGGTTTTTATTTAAATCTATAGTTTTTGTTGAGTTTTAAATCTCAAAATTTCTATAGTGCTTAGAGTTTTTAAAACCAACTTATCTGTCAAGTTGGATTAAAATTTTTGAGCTTTTAAAATCATGTTTTAAGTTGAAAATCGAATTTTAATTAAAAGAGGGGCCTTTTTGCAAAATAAAAAATGTTGGAGGACTTATCTACAACCAACGCCCAAACAATGCGGTTACTGTTGGGACGTCTGCAGTAGCTGCATGCAGTGGTCCGATTGGCCTTTATGGATTGATCAACTGAACCTATAAGACTACCCCTCAGCCCAGCTCTCAATCTCCCTCAAATCTTCATCTATCAGTTTCTCAGCTGCTCTTTAAAAATCAGCCGATCACCCCTCTCCCTCCCTCTGTTTTCCAAGTTTTCTTCAACGTAGCTTAAAGAGGAAGATTTTTCAAAGGACCGGATTTTCAACACAGGAACTTAAGTGAAGGTAACCACTGTGTTCCTATTTGAATTTTAACTGGTTTAGAATTAAGTATAAGTAGATTTGCCCAAGTTTTGAGTGTGTAAAACCGATTTGAAGTCTAAGGAAAATCTTGGTTTTTCTCGTGTCAGTGTGTTTTTATGTTAAAATCCGATGGCCTAATAACTTTTAAAGTTCCAGACCACTCCCTATGGAAAGAGGACTCACTAAAGAGTCCATCTGACCTGTTGGATGTGAAAAATCGAATCAAGAAAATCCACTGTTTCTAGATTCGTATTTCATGGTGTTGCTACCCGTTACTATCTGCTGTTGCAGACAGATGAGGAAAACGACTCTCGGAAGGTCCGAGAGTTGTGTTTCGGATGGTTCGAGGGTAACCCCTTTCGGACTGTCCGAGAGTTACATTCGGACGTTCCGAGCTTCAGTACGAAGTCCCGAAGCGTCCAAGGCGAGCCATTCGCCGCCGGTCGTTCCGAGTCCTGTTCGGAAGGACCGAGCCCCTCTCGGACGTTCCAAGCTTCACTCGGCATGATCCGAGACACACATACCCATCGAAGCCTCTTTCTCTGATTTTTTGGTTCGGAAGGACCTTCGGACTATCCGAGACCTGATCTTCGGATTGTCAGAAGACAGACCCAAGTTTCGAAGTCTGAAGAAGTTTAAATAGTGGTTCCGATGATCCGAATCCACAATACCTGGTTCCGAGGTATGTTCCTAGGAACCCAGTTTTTTAGTGTAAAATCTTGATTGATTGGTGATGCATGTGTTAGACCTAAATTTTAAATGTGCTGTTTATACCCCTTGTTAATTTAAAAAGTGTACTAACCCTTCTTCTCTTAATACTATAGTGTATTTACTATTGTATTCACTTCCAGGCCGACTCTATATGTCGGGCACTGAGTGACTTCACTTCAAGGCCGACGCTATATCTGTCGGGCACTGAATGACCTCGAGGAATTACTCAACATGTCAATTTGGTCATATTCAGAAGACAACCGAGAAATGACTTGAGTATCTAAACCTAACTCAATGCGTCAATCTAGTCATGCCCAGAAGACAATATGAGTTTTGGACTGAGCACCTTATTATTTCTATGTTGTGGATTATTATAACTTAAAATGGTTATAAACCAAATAGGAGACTCAATTCCATTTACCTTGAAGATTTTTGGGAAAACATTATGACTTTGAAATACTACTCGTATGTATACATTTGAATGCTATATATGTTGACCTATTATTGATTGTGCACTTGTTTGCTTGTTGAACTGAGACCGCAATACCACACATTTCGGTGAGGGAAGTTAACTTTGCAGTAGGTGTAAACAGGTTTAATGAGATAGATCTTGAGCAATGAGTGGTTTCAAGTTTGATGAACCCACCCATATGCTTAAACATGATGCACTGTTGTAAGAACTGCTTATGATGATGATAATGGTTTATGATGTTGATCATATGAGATATGTAATACTGCTTCCACGTGCCCTTGATTATTGAACCAATATTGGCCATATGTGTGAGATGACTTACGTCTACTGGATCAGGGGTGTCGACAGTTGCTGACTTGAGGAGTGTCAGTATCGGCCATGTGAAGGCCGGAGATGTACTTGCAAGGATGTATTTTGACCATGTCGGGACTTAATACAATGGTCTCAGCGTAGTATGTAGGCGTTACGTTGGATGACAATAGTAATGGAAAAGATGATGAGATTATACTTGATGTTGAGAATTTATTATCAAGCATGAGATATTATATTGCAAATGTTGATTATTTACTAATCTGATGTTTCATTTGACTGCATTGTTATATTTCCTTCACTGGGCTAGTTAGCTCACACTACTCACATTTCAGGAGATGTGCTTGAGGAGGAGAACCCTCCATATGAAGCTTAGGATGGATAAGCTGTTGCGTTGCCTTGGGATTCCCACTGAGGGGAATTCCATTATCTTTATTTTTTGGTTCCTTGAATCTTTTGCACATGTAAAGTACCGGGTGTGGTACTGAATTTGTATTGATGTGATATATTGAACTACTATGTGTTCCGTAGTTACTCTGATGATGTTGTAATAATAATTCGTTGTTTGAAATTATGTGTTTGTGATCGTGTTTCTTTTGGGTAGACTCATGGTATGTGTTTGAGTCCACATGTTGAGATCATGTGTGACATTTGGGGCTAACTGTTGATCTGACCCAGTTAGACTTCTTAAGTTTAGTTTCAAAAAAAAAAAAAAAAATCAGTCGCGTTCGGGGCCCACCTTTCAGGTCGGGGCGTGGTAACTCCATTTAATGAGTCCCATGTTTAGGTGTATGGTGTAATACAATATATAAGTGTGCGGGTAATCCTTTCTAAATATCTTTTATACATATTTCCCAATATCACCAACAAAAGATAAAAATCTTTAATGGACATGTTGTATACAAGTTGTTTCGACTTATTTAAGGCTGCTTTTATTGGGTTGACTCATTTAATAGTTGGGCTTTATAGGAGTCAAATTAGGTCAACCATTGAATAACTGGGTGAACTTTTGATAACAGAATTGATAGGGACACTGGTATGTTTTATAACAAGAGTAATGACCTGCCCCGACGTTCTAGCACAATATTGTCCACTTTGGTCCCGCACCCGGGCCCATATGACTTTGCATCTGAGGACCCATGCTAGGGGAGCCCTCAAAAGGCCTTGTGCTAGATAGAAGGAAGCCAACCTCTTATATCCCACTGCACATCACCCATACTGGGCGATGTGGGACTCTATGGAAACACACCCAACGCTGGGCGCTCCATCTGGGCGCTTTTCTCTTTGGCCTTAGTGCCCTCTGGTCCATTCGGCTAGGCCCCCCTCTAGGGTGGGGTATTACAACCTATCCCCCTTATGACCAAAGCCGCCCCAGCTCGACAGCGGTTTGAGAGTCGAACCAGCCCACACTCTCAGCTCGAGAGTTGAACCGTGCTCTGATACCAATTGTAACGACATGTCCCGACCTTCTAGTATAATATTGTCTGCTTTGGTCCTGCACCCGGGCCCACACAGCTTTGCATCTGAGGACCCACGTCAGGGAAGCCCTCAAAAGGCTTTGTGCTAGATAGAAGGAAGTCAGCCTCATATATCCCACTGCACGTCGCCCATACTGGGCGATGTGGGACTCCATGGAAACACGCCCAGCGCTAGGCACTCCATCCTAGCGATTTTCTCTCTGGCCTTGGCGCCCTCTGGTCCATTCTGCTAGGCCCCCCTCTAAGGTGGGGTACTACAACAAGAGATATCGAACTTGTCCATTTGTCATCATGTAAGTGAAGGAAAAGTACACCGGTGTCTTTATTATAAAAAATAAAAAACATAAATGTTCCTATCTCTTCCCTTGTGTAAACTATTTATTCAAGTTTGGATACTTGAGTTGGATAAATTATTACTAGGGTTGATTCACTTTAAGATAAGTCAAGTTAGACCAACCCATTTAATACATGGAATGGTTTGATAGCATTATGTCAATTAGTTAACAATTCGAACTTATCACTGTTGCTTGGTACATAAGTTGGATACTTCAGTGAGCCCATTCTATAAAAAGAGATGAACACCCACGCAATCGTGTGTAACATATTATTCCGCACACTTAGACATATCACCCAACTAACAGGATGATGATGGATTCATTGAAAATGAATATGTGGCTAACAAAATATCACCTTCATTGAATCAGACATTTTTTAACCTATTCAAAATTTAATTAATTTAAATATTTTTTAGCCTTTAATTTTTGTGTTTTTAAAAAATGTCTTGATTGATTCAATAAAGTGATTTTTGGTATGCTACATATTTAAGAAAAGACACTTCGACCTTAGAATTAGAGGGCACTTGGCTTGCAGGAGTCTGCATGCATACAGAGTTTTACCTAACGCCATCATGCTCAGGGAGAGATAGGGGTCTTGGAGTTCTCCGTCATAAAAAAAATTAATTTTTTTTTTAAGAAAAGACCTTTACCTTATCTGGTGAAACTTATACATTAGTGTATGGACTATGGACTAACATACCACACAACAGTATGGAGATTGTATCAGCTTATTTAATAAATGAATTGAGTCAAGTGCAAGTTTTGAATCATGTTTGATCAATTGTTTCAGCTTAGGTAACCCATAAAGCTTAATTGTGCTGTGTGTATCTATTTAATAAATATATCAAGTTCGGTTCGGATAAAATGCAGACGTTTAAGATGACTTAGATCAAGTTCATGAAAGTGCACTCAAGTTTTTTAGAAAATAAAAAGTGTCTATGGATCTCTATGAAAAATTTAAAACTATTTTCTTAAAAAATTGGTTTTAAAATTTTAAATTTCTAAAAATTTGTGGAAATAAACATTATAATTTTTCATTTTATTAAAAATTAGTTTTTTTTTAAAAAAAAAATTATACAACTAACATGCACTAAAGTTTAGAGGTACAACCCCATTGGTATGTCAATTCACTTTGTTTTGTGTATTGTCGCGACCTCAAATGAGAAAAAAATAATTTAGTGCAGCAGTAAATACAATGAAGCTAAACAACCACTTAACTACTATATTGACCTGTAATTTATATATTAAAATAAATCATATTATGAAATTGTGCTTTTATTAATATCCATATATTAAAAGTAAGCATCTATGCCTATTGCAACTGAAAAATTAAAAGATTTTGATATTTCTAACTCAAAAAATTTAGAATAGGTTGATGACAAGGAAACAAACCCTGTATCTATACTATAGTATGCAAATTGTTAAAGTTATTTATTTCACTTATTTTTAATAAAAACTTATAATTAAATTTAAATTGTTTTTATAAGTGCAATTACTACTTGGTAACTTTGAAATATACTTTTGATCTACTAAATTATGGGTATTAGTTAGGGGAAATGAGATATTAATTTCTGTTGTTTATTCCAATAAGATAAGAATGGTCCCATGCATCTTTTATTTCTAAATTAGTCACCTTCATGATCAGTTGGTAGGTCACTTGCAAACAAAATGACAAACAGGTCCCCTTTTATGGAACTTAATTAATATGAAAAAAGAAAAAAAGAAAAAAAAAAAGGAGAAAATGAACCAAGACCAACACCACACAGATGTGATCCTAATTTCTGCTCCTTTGGATGTGTAAAGATGAGCAGATATATGCAAGACCCAACTGCTAAAAGGTAAGTAAACAAAGAATGAATCCTTCATCTTATTCAAAACTCTACAATCTCTCTGTGTTTTCTACCAAAATCCCACAAATTCTTGGTTCATTGATGTCATAGAATTATTCCCTTTGACATCTGCCTCTAAAGAGTTGGATTTAAGGGGCGATGTTGAGAGAAATATCAATTCTGAACTTTAAAATATAGTCTTTCAATTAAATTATTTGTTGAATTTAAGAAGTGAAGTCTGTCATCTTCGTATTCGAATTTACAATGAATAACTTCTTACAATGTCCGCCCAGCTTCAAAGTATCCTTCAAACTTTCTTTTATACAGTTGAATTCGAGAGACACACTGTTTCAGATTTTTGTGAATCAATTCAGAATGGATACTTTCTGACTCCAGAACGCCCCTCAGGAGTTGGGACATAGAGTGCCCTTCAAATCCAAGTAAGAGTTATAGTTTAAAAACTTGAAAAAATTCGGATCAGTCCGTCTGAGATGACTCAATTTGGCAGGATTTTATACCGAGTGAGTCAACAAGTTTTATCGAGTTCTTTTAAGTGGAATAAAAATAACTTACCTGAGTTACTCAACTCGATAGAGTTTTGAGTCGAGTCTAAATTTTAAGTTTTTAAACCATATTATGTACAGAATCGCAATGGTCAGGTAGAAGTCATTTGATCCAAGTCAGTGCAGTGAACCGGTGCTTTCTCATCTACGGGAAACTGATTGATTTAATCGTGATTTTTTTTTTTTTTTTTTCATTTTGTGCTTTCATTTTCAAGGAAATGAAGGATAAAATAGAAAAAAAAGAAAAAAATCTAAAATGATATCATAAATGAGAAAGTGCAGATGGACAAATCAATTCCCTTAAAAAAATTACATATTATCTTTTCTCATCAAGGGAGGAAAGTGGAAAATAGGGTTTTTTTCTTTTATTCCAATTTGGTAATAATGATCCATGAATCTTCTATTCCATGATTATCATCTTCACAATCAGAGGGGGCGCATATTATCTAGAGAAAGGACAAACATGAACACTACATGTGAGGGACTCCCATCTTCAGTCCAATAGTTAGTGTAAGCTGTAAAGATGAGCAGCTCTCTGCAACATCACAGTATTAGAAGGCAAGTAAACAATCCTTAATGATATACAAATCATATCCAATCTCAATTTCTTCTGCCAAAATTCCTCTATTTATAGTTTTTCCCTCTTCTTCTGACTTCAAATATCACCCAATTTGGTTGGATTTGAGTCCTTTGCTAGTAACTGTGACTACAATGGGTGCAATGTTTTATTATCATCATGGGCTTGACTTGGTAATTTTACAGGTTGGACGGGAAGGTGGCCATAATAACCGGTGGCGCAAGTGGGATTGGTGCGAGCATTGTAAAATTATTTGTACATCATGGTGCTAGAGTCATCATCGCTGACGTCAAAGATGAATTGGGCCATGCTATCTGCAATGAAATAGGCTCAGATGAATGTGTCCAATTCATACACTGCGATGTCACCAAAGAGGATGACATACGATACGCCGTCGATACCGCCATTTCCAAGTATGGTAAGCTTGACATCATGTTCAACAATGCAGCCATCGGGGACATGAAATTGTCGATCTTGGACGCTGATAAGACCGACTTTGAGAATGTCTATAACGTCAATGTCTTTGGCGCATTCTTGGGTGCAAAACATGCTGCGAGGGTGATGATACCAGAGAGGAAGGGATGCATCCTCTTCACTGCTAGCAATGCTACGGTCTTGTGCTCTGGAAGGTGGCATGCATATGTGAGCTCAAAGCATGCTATAGTGGGCCTAACCAAGAACCTGTGTGTTGAATTGGGCCAACATGGAATTAGAGTCAATTGCATCTCTCCACGTCTAGTTCCGACACTGATGTCGACGAAGATGCTTGGAATGGATGAGAGTGAAGTTGAGAATGCGGCGTGCCAAACGGCAAATCTAAGAGGAGTGGTTTTCAAGCCAGAGGATGTAGCAGAGGCCGCCGTGTTTCTGGCCAGTGAGGAGTCCAAGTATATAAGTGGACTCAACCTAGTGATGGACGGTGGTAGTAACAGTGTAGCACAACCAATTGGGTTGTTGCCGCCGTAATCACTGGAGGTTCAGGTTCAAAAGGAAATCAAAATAGCAGTCTTTGATCATGTAATTGGGCCCCTCAATGTTCAGAATGTCACTATAATACCACTGTTTGCTTATATAATTGGGCCTTCAAGTTCAGAAGGTGACTGATCGTATTGGGAATCTTTTATTATCTAGTGATGTATCAAAGATCAAACCCACCGACTCATGATATAGTTTGGCCCGCTTTTCAATTTATAATAGGCCCATAGGAAAAGCCCAATTCATGATCTATATCAGGGTCGAAAATTCGGCCAAACCGAGATTTCGGCAGAGATCTTTCTCTCTTCATTTTTTTTTTTTGGAAATTTTAGTGGCTTTTTTTTTTTTAATTTCATTTAAAAAAATAAAAAGGCTGTTTTTTTAAAAAAAAAAAAAATATAAATGTCAGCCGATATTCGTCCGATATGGATAATATCGACTGAGATTTTTTTCCTTTATCCCATACTTATCGAATCAGCCGAGATTTATACTCTTAGACCTATATTAGCCCAACATTTAGATGAGCCAGCCTGCTGATTGCTTGTCTCTCTCTTTTGTAGCTCTAAACTCATGGTTGGTCAAAGGTACACCTTACTTGTATTAATAGTTGTTAAAATCTTACTATTTATAATTTGAATCTTACAATACAATTCGATTTTTAAATAAAACGATTTAATGTGATACAACTTTTTAAGGATCTTAAAATTTTTGTTATTTAAATATAAGTTTTACCAAAATATGATTCTTTTTATGATCTAAATAAGTTTTGAAAACATTAATCTTATATTATAATCTAGCCATTATCAGACAAAAGAGTACCTCTCTCTCAATTCCAATTTATTTTATTTTTTCTAGTTGTTCTAACACATGTGATCATCTTAGTTCTGTACACCATTTTCTATAAGTTTCCATTTAGATTCTAAACATTTGACATTTAAGGCTAATTTTTTGAAGATGAAAGAATAATTATTTAGAATTAATTACATTGTGAGAGGGTAATGAAATAACTCCAAATTACCTTATATGTTATAATATGAAACAATGAAATATTGCGTCCCACAAAGAAGGAAAACTATAATCTCATGAGGTTTTACTTTGCATATTTAGATAAAGAATCTGGTGATGGATCCTTTGTAAGATTATCTTAGAATATATGTTCCATCAATAACTACTTTCATTGAATCGATAAAGTCATGTTTTTAAGCTCTTCAAAATTTAATAATTTAAATTATTTTTTAATCTTTAAACTTTAAATCCTTAAAAAACATGGATTGATTGATCCGATCAATGTGATTTTTTATGGGTCTCATATTGAAATAAATACATGTTCAATGAACCCATCACCACCTCATTTAGTGAGTCCCATGCTAAGTTTCGTGGAGTAAGTGTCCAGGTAAACAATAAACAATAATAATTTGTGTGAATAGACATTATAAATTTTCATTTTATTAAAAATTAGTTTTTTAAACAAATTATACAATAAAAAATAATAAACATGCACTGCAGTTTAGAGTTACAGCCCCATTGGTATGTCACTTTGTTTTATGTATTGTCGCGACCTCACATGGGAAAAAATAATTTCGTGCAGCAGTGCCCTGTGGTCCTCATGCGGGTGTACTGGTTGCAAAAATTAAATTTTAATTTTTTAACGGTCATAAAAGAAATTCATTGAAAGAAAAGAGAAAGTATAAGAATAGAGAAAAAAAATTCATTAAAAGAAAAGAGACATATAAGAATAGAGGAAATGGTCTAAAAGGGATAGACGGAAGAAGATAAAAAGAAATACATACCAATTCGGCTATAAAAACAATGTTGTTCAACTACTTAAGCTAATATTGTTCAACAACTTAAGCTAATGAAGCAAATGATTTATCACAAAATTAGCTGTAAAATACAACTAAACTAGACAGCCAAAACAACAAGTTAACCACCATGTTGGCCTATAATTTATATATTAAAATAAATTATTGAAGGAAATCCTCACCCAACCTTTTTGTCCACCAAATCCTTCTATTCTTTTATATTTTGTAGTTGTTAAGATCTCTTAATCATGGGATTAAGGTCTAATTCTTTTCTTTTGTTGGATGTACTCTCTTGTATATGTATATATATGGGTGTTAATAATACATAAAAAGTAAGAAATCATTTTCTCAAATTCTTCATAAATCATAGTATGAATTTGTGCTTTTATTAAATATCCATATATATTAAAATTAAGCATCTATGGCTATTGCAACTGAAAATCAAAAGATTTTGATATTTCTAACTCAAAAAATGAAAATAGGTTGATGACAGGGAAACAAATAGTGTATCTATAGTACAATAACTATTTGTTAACTTTGTGTCCCAAAAAATGAGGTCTGGTGTCTTGTTGTGTAAATATTGTTCATCGAGTTCATCTAAAAAAGCTTAATAATGCTTTTCTAACTATACAGTAATGTATGATTGAGACGATAAGAATCAGAGGTGAAAATAATTAAAGAATAACGCATGTGGACAAGTCAAAACTTATAAAAGAAGGTTATCTTCCTATCATGTTAGAATGCGATTTGATGCTCATCGAGTATATTAAAGCTTTGATTTAATGTAAAAAAAAATGAATAAGACAAGTAATTTGGGACAATTCCAAAATACATATAAAACAAGTATTTTAGGATGGAGGAAGTGTTTTTTATCTGGCAAACTACTTTGAAAGTCATGGTTAAACTAACTTACTTTGTTGGGGGCTTAATTATGGTTCAGAAATGGATGATGACTTTTCTCAAGGTAAAAAATCTGCCAAATTATGTGTATTAGTTAGGGGAAATGTAATATTGAGTTTTGTCTATTATTCCAATAAGATAAAGAATGGTCCCATGTATTTTTTTTTAAATTAGTCACCTTCGTGACCTGGCCCTTTTGATGGAAATAAATTAATATTAAAAAGAAAAAAAAAAGGAGAAAATGAACTAAGAGGAACACCACACAGATGTGATCCTAATTTCCGCCCCTCTGGATGTGTAAAGATGAGCAGATATATGCAAGACCCAACTGCTAAAAGGTAAGTAAACATAGAATGAATCCTTAATCTTATTCAAAACTCTCACAATCTCTCTGTGTTTTCTACCAAAATCCCACAAATTCTTGGTTCATTGATGTCATAGAATTATTCCCTTTGACATCTGCCTCTAAAGAGTTGGATTTAAGGGGCGATGTTGAGAGAAATATCAATTCTGAACTTTAAGATATAGTCTTTCAATTAAATTGTTTGTTGAATTTAAGAAGTGAAGTCTGTCATCTTCGTATTCATTCAAAGACTTTGATTGAAAGCTTACAACAATTTTCGTAAATCAATTTACAATGAATAATTTCTTACAATGTCCGCCCAGCTTCAAAGTAGCCTTCAAATTTTCCTTAATACAGTTGAATTCGAGCTTCAGAGCACCCCTCGAAGTCAGATTTGAGGTGCGCTCTCCACCCTGACTGCCATTTGAAGTCAAGAGTTAGGACAGAGAATGCCACTCAAATCCAACTATGAAATATGGTTTAAAAATTTGAAAAAATTCGGATGAGTTAACTTGGCAGGATTTTAAGTCAAGTAAGTCAACAAGTTTTATCGAGTCCTTTTGAGTCGAATAAAAAAAACTTACCTAAGTTCCTAAACTCAATAAAGTTAAGTCAAGTTTTAAGTTTTTAAACCATGTTATGTGCAGAACCAGAGTCCTTTGGTCCTAGTCACTGCAATAATGTTTTGATCATGGTTTTCCTCTAGACAGTCAAATGATGAAGATGATTCAGCTAATTTTACAGGTTAGAAGGGAAGGTGGCAATAGTAACCGGTGGCGCGAGCGGGATAGGTGCGAGCACTGTA
Organism: Chimonanthus praecox; assembly: GCA_022113865.1. Classification (NCBI taxonomy): domain Eukaryota; kingdom Viridiplantae; phylum Streptophyta; class Magnoliopsida; order Laurales; family Calycanthaceae; genus Chimonanthus; species Chimonanthus praecox. The sequence goes on along the minus strand of CM039087.1, from coordinate 13,614,522 downwards.
AGATTATTTGTACATCACGGTGCTAAAGTCATCATCGCCGATGTTCAAGATGAACTAGGCCATGCTATCTGCAATGAGATTGCCTCCGATGAATGTGTCCAATTCATACACTGCGATGTCACCAAAGAGGACGACATCCGAAATGCGGTTGATACGGCCATTTCCAGGTATGGGAAGCTTGACATCATGTTCAACAATGCGGCCATCAGCGGTGACATGAAATCGTCACTCTTAGATGTTGATAGGAGTGACTTTGAAACTGTGTATAATGTCAATGTCTTTGGTGCATTCTTGGGTGCAAAACATGCTGCAAGGGTGATGATACCAGAGAAGAAGGGGTGTATTCTCTTCACTTCCAGCATTGCATCCGTTACGTGCACCGGACAGTGGCATCCATATGTGAGCTCAAAGCATGCTGTGGTGGGCCTAACTAAGAACTTGTGTGCTGAATTGGGCCAATTTGGAATTAGGGTCAATTGCATCTCCCCGAGGGGAGTTGCAACGCCACTGTCGACGAAGATGCTTGCAATGGATCAGAGCAATTTCGAGAAGTCAATATGCCAATCGGCAAATCTGAAAGGAGTAACATTTAAGCCGGAGGATGTAGCAGAGACTGTAGTCTATTTGGCCAGCGACGAGTCGAAGTACATAAGTGGACTCAACGTTGTGATAGACGGTGGTTATAGCACCACCAATGGCGCCAACACCGCTGTGATCGCCGACACGGCGGGTTTGGAAGGTGATCACAATAGCAGTGTCTAATTTTGCAAGTTGATCTTCATGTTCAAAAGGTGATCAAAATAGCAGTATCTGATTATGTAATTAGACCTTTTGAGTTTAAATCGAATAACACATGCTGGTATTTATGTGCCTTTATTATTTTTTCCATGATAATGGAAAACTATTTTTAGACTGCTTTCTTTGTTTTTCCAAGTAAAAGGGATAGTTTTGATTGTATGGATAAATTGGGTAATGTTAAGTTATCAGTGGCAGTGTGAAATTAGCCATAAATCTTTAATCCAACATTTAGACCCAAAGATTTCATTTACCCGTTTCGCCTAATACATTATGTCCCTGTTCTGACTGCTTTCAAATGTAGAAGTCATTAGAGAAAGTTTCTTATATTTATAAAATTAGTCTCACCTTCAATTCAATGTAAGGTAGAGATACTTATGTAGATATAAGATCTATTGTAAAAATTAATGGGTTGTTGAAACGAATTGATTAAAATATACATTTTAAAACTTTGCTTGTAACTTTCCAAATCACTATATCTACATAGACCCCCTCTTGTTTTGATCGGATCAACAAACTAAAATAATTTGCCAGGATTCGATTTAAATCGATATTCATGTATGAAGAATGAATCAATCTTACGTAAAGTAAAATAGAACCTATCTATCCTATGTTTGAACTTTACCAAACAAGCCCCAGTAATCCAATTACCCTTGTAAGCCCAAGTCCATTTATTATCAAGCCAGACTCGTATCCAAGCCCACTCTAAAAGTCCATAATTGAACCAAGTCCCAAGTGTACCAACCAAAAGGCCTTCTCCAAGAAAAGGACGAGTTTGCATACAGAAGAAGTAGGTATTGGTGATTGGCACAAATCCAAACAAGTTGAATTAAAATCGGATGATTGAAAACAACACTAACTTGACGGACACGTTTGAGGTATCAAATGAATTCAGAATTTAATGAAATTTTAGGAGTGGATAGGTCAGTTGAAGAGCTTTCCAATGAACTCAAGAATGACCAAATCCGATTCCGTAGCTCAAGTGGCCATTTTATTGGACATGTGCAAAGTCCCTCATAGAACCGTCCATTGGCTATTTCTTCTAATTTCTCTCCATATGGGCAGACTTTGGCATAATCATTGAAGAGTGGAAAGCAATTTGGGAGACTTATCCTTAGGAATTAGCAATTAAATAAAGGGTCGTCCAATTGTCATTTGTTTGGTTTTATTTCTATTTTCATAGGATCTTTTAGGAAAAAGTATTTTAGATTTTTTACGACATTCCTCTATAAATATGCATGCAATTTCGAATTTAATGATATATAATTAAAATTTTTGGAAAAACAAATCTTGAAGTTTCGTGTGAATTCATGCCCGGCAATGGCGAAAGCTGAACCCTTGGGAAGGTAAACTCAATTTTTGCAAATAAGTAAGTGGTGATTTATAATTCAATTATGTTTTTATGGTTCTTGGATTAAGAAATATCAAATTTTGAATTTATTATCTTTTTTATTTATTTGCTTCCGCATCGTTTAATCAATTGAATTAAATGATACCTTAATCTAGTTTCCATAAGGCATAATTGGATTCCTGGAACCCTTATTTTTTATTTGGGGTTTGTTTAGCAAAAACCCAATAAAAGCAAAATCCATTCACAAATTGTAATTGGCTGCACAGGTCCCTCAGAAACCATAATCTGAAACAACGATTCCATGACGGATCTCATCAAATTCGACCCTAAACCTGCATCACCTTAGGATGATATGATAATAGTTTTGAAGATCTTAGTTTAAGTAGTCTTTCCTTTATCTTCTTTTAAAAGCTCTTGTGACACTTTAAAGCTCTTTCACTGAGTACTAGGTGAGGGATTCAACCATATATTTTACTCTGGAAATGCATCACATATTTCATTAATAAATTGAAACTGGACATAATTTATATAAGTGCAATGATGGGACCTATGGAGACCGAACACTGCTTGCACGTAAAGGGATATTATATTGGTTCTGAACACCGAACGGAAGCACGAACAGGTGCTGAGTTCTAACCGTCTAAAACACAGTATAGGACCCAGTCATGTGCATGACATGATTAATGTGCATTTCCAACTTGGTGTCTTGGACTATGAACTTTGTCATCTGCATGGACATGGGACTGTGCGTGTGGTTACACCGGTTTCCAAACGTAAAGGACATAGCTAAGTAAGATAAAAAGCATGAAAATGAAAATTTTACGACTTTTTATTACTTCAAGCATTTACAGCTTTATGAACATGTATTTCATGTATGGACTACATTGGATGCAAAATGCTTGTATATTTTACAAATATGTTATTAATGCATATTTTTATCGTATCATATACGTCTGTTTTTAGGTAAGCCGAGGTAGGATTGGTAGACCCTCATACATGTTCCTGTTCACCATATAGGTTCCAGATATGGTTGGATCGTCTCTTGAAATTTGTAAAGGAGTAAGCTAAACAATCCAGCGAAGAGAAACAACAAACCATATATATATAATGTTTAATTAACGCATGCCTATTAAGATTTACAATATAATAACATGGATTATGAAATATCAAACAATCGTAGTTTAAGACTCCATAAAATATGTCCCATTACCTGACACCATGTTCCCACACTAGTCGACCTTCATCAAAGATGAAACCCTGATAAACAACCCATCATAACCCATGACAGCCCATAGATGTCCTACATGGAGATTCCAACTCTACTTCTAGACAATAGACTGTAGTCCTAGGCATCCGGTCCCATCTCATCCGATCAATTGAACTACCTATACCACCCCAAGACTTCAGCTGGGAATAACATTAATAAAAATAAAAAAATCACCCCAAGACTTGAGCACTAACTGATGTCAGATTTTGAATCTCACCAAATTCCCGGAAATGAACGGCCGATTCCATGTATTTTTGTCTCTTATTCCTGTATTGCGGCAGCTTTTCAACTTTTGTAGTATGCACGTCTCTCCATTTTCTACCCCTTTGCCATCTTCAGTTGTCACAAGATTGCAGCTGCATTTGTTTTGCTCTTTTCCACATAAAGGTGGAGAAGACTATCGCTATCAGGCAATTCGTTCTATGGTTGGACTTGTGATTTTCTTTATTGTTTTAGCATAATATAGATTTTAAAATGTATATAGTTACCATAAAACATTGTATAAAATGAACCCAGTCACCTGGTCGACCCAACCCAGTAACCATTTGAGTCCAAGTCAAAAACAAAAAAAAATATATAAAGTGACTGACCTGCCTGATCAACCCACCAAGTCTCCTGGTCAACCAACCCAGTTAATAGCCGAGCCCAGGTCCTGTTCCTGATCGGAAAACTATGGTTGTAATCATAGCTCCGCAAAGCTGGGCCATCTGAAGTGAACACTAATTGCAGCAAAAATATTAGGTTATGATAATTCATAATAATTAGGTCTGAAGGTCCTGGATAGCACAAGTAATGAACATCATTTGACATTCAATGGCTGTCTTGAAGACAAATTCTCAATACCCATGTCCATGCACAATCATCAATGAAATTAGCCATCTGGTGTTACCAACAACCAAAGAAATGAGAAAGTCTCCTATGGCTTAACAATAATTCACAAATCAACTTAGTTGGATGAACGTGTCTACGCATCTAAAGCACTATAATTACCCAGTGAAGTACCCAAGGGTAAAAATAGGGTCCAGCCACAATCCAATGAGATTCTGTTAAGCAGTAGGGGATGTGGTCATGAGGCTCTGTAAACAGTATGTGATGTTGGATGAGATGATGATGATGATGGTGGGGGTATGTGTGCATGTGTGTATGTGTGTGTGTGTGTGTGTGAGAGAGAGAGAGAGAGAGAGAGAGAATATATGATCCTGCAAGATGAGAGATCATGAAACAGATGACCAGTTTTGCACATTACACCTCAATTAGTACATTGGCATCACCCAATTCCATTTTTGTTTTGATAACACAGTTCTACAGAAAACTGAATTGTCTTCCACTATCAACAAATGAGAAATTGCTTTATGCCAATTTTAGTAAATATTTTCATAAACAAAGATCCCTACATGGTGGTAATAGAACTCAACAGCAGCCAACGAAATAATCCTTCCAAGGGACATCCAAAGTCTTCCAAAGAACAAGATGAAAATAAAAATAGAATAGAACACATGACGGGTTGAAAGAATGAAGAGATCCGCACAGAAGACAAATGCCCAGGTAGCTGCAGTGCATCATTTAGTCCCAATATAATCTGAATATTCCAACATGTAGGCAATTCATGGCGATTTGGCGTGACAGATTTACAGATTAAAAGCCTGAGGCCTACAAATGTAACAAAACAATAAGCTAAAAATAGAGCCCAAAGTCCCACTATCCATGGAACATTAAAGAACTGAAAGTTTATTTTCTAATTTATTAATCTATTTATTTATTTTTGAATGGCAAAAACCAAAAGATTTTGCCAGCTGAATGAATACCTTCACTCACCTTCAAGTGCGGACCCATAGTGCTCCAAGGTTCAAGGGCTTCTCATTTCTAGTGTGAGCAGTCTGGGTCCGCGGTGGGGGTGCATGAACTGTTATGGGAAGAATCCACTCACATTTATCTCTTCTCTCAACAAGGAGAGGATGCTCATACCTGTCAGAGGAACAGAATCAGATCAAGATGTAGGGTCATTGCATGTAACAGAGTCTGGCAACTAAATTTAACTATGTGCATAATAATATACATATATACACATACCATGACAAAAATCAATAATTTGTTTATTATAAATATAATTCGGCAATAATTTGTTCAATCTATATCAAAATCACAAAATCCTAGACCATTGGAAAGATAACATGAGAAATTAACAACCATCCCCTTGGGTCTTTGAAAAGAAGAGAATGGTCACCTTTTTGCAAATGCTTTTATGTCTGTAGTAGAGCCATGGAAGAGATTTTTCGACAAGATGGGTCGTATATGGGTATTGGAGAATTCAACTTGAGCAATTACAACAACTTGGCAACATGGAGCATTTTGATGGGGAATGGGGAATGGTTGTTTAGAATTACCAATTTGACGGTCATTTTATGATTGGTGTCCTAGAAAGGAAATTATCAATGGGGAAGAGATTACTCGTCTTTAGGAGCAGTCTTGCACTAGTCAAGGCAACTCTATACAAGTTTCATGTATACCATATTTTCCTCTTTGAGATACTTGTGCCAGTAGCTAGAAGGCTTGAGAAGATTGAGAGAGATTTCTTAAGGAAACAATGATAAAAAAGGTGCATCCGGTGAAATGGGAGAATGTTACTAAGCCAAAAAGCAGGGAGATCTTGGCATTACTAAATTAAGGGAGAGATATGGTTCTGTCATTTGCAAATGGCCCTGGGATATGGTAAAGTCCAAGCCCTATAGAGGAAGGTGCTTCGTGCTCTTTATAGAGAGATCAGACATGCATTTTTATCCTCAGATTTCACCTTTGTGCATGCTCATAGATCAACAAATGTAGTTGTGGTTTTTTTGGCAAGGTAGTGCATCTCGAGATCTTAAGTATTCTTTATTCTTATACTTTTCGCTGATTTGGTTGTTTCTCGAGTTCTACTATGGATGTACCTTTCGTAGTCTCTCTGTTTCTTCTAATTTTCATTTGCCCACCTTGAACACCTTATCACATGCAAGGATTTTTGAATCAAAGGAAAGCACTATGGAGGACATCTTCAAAATCATAAGGGTAATGCTAATTAATTGGTTGACGACATGTAAAGAAATTGAGGGCTATATCCTTGCTGACTTCATACAAAGTTGTGAAACTTGCTTGGAAAGAAGAGCTTAAAAGATCAATTGAACTCAAAAAACTTCACATGCAAGTCATTGTAAATCCAATATAGATAGAGTAGTAAGGGAGAACTAAAGTTTAGAACGGATCAGAGGTATAGTGCATGGTGATAAAGGAAAAATGAAAATATTCTTCCCTGCTGCAGTAGGGATACAACAGAGCTGCTGGCAATTCAGTACCCACTGATAACGAGGAGAGAATAATTTGTGAAAGATAGTTGTTGAAGAGGATTCCTCTAACACGGTAGCAGAGCAAACAGAAAGAAGAGAGCTCCAGGGGAGTTGTTTCTAGTTGCAATGAATCAAATTCTTAAAAGGAAGAATGCTTCATGGACACAACATCTGCTATAGTGGAGCACATAGAAGACCCTAGAAAGCAAAAAAAAGTCATCTTCCAATAATTGGTTTTTGTTTTAAGGAATTTGACTTTCTAGAGACGATTGTAACCCTGTTTTCCATGGGAAGGAGTTCCACTCCAACACAGTTTGATAAGGTCTAGAAAATCTTTCTTTATAAATTTCAAATCAAAAGGGAAAGGGTCTGAATTCTAGGAATATAGGGGAATGATTTGGAATTGGCTGAGAAAGACCTTTTGATTGGAAATAGGATAGAGTTCAAGACAGTTTTAGTTAATGGAGATCAAGCTAAAAGCTATCCACTAAAAGAGATCCAAGGGAGATAAACTAGGCGCCAATTGGAAATTGGTCCAAGTGAAATCAACACCATCAAATGACAAGTCAACTATCCCCATGGATGAGATCCTAAGCTGCACGGGTATGGGTGCAAGTATCAAAATCTGACACCAGTCTAAGGTGTCTGGTGTCAGGACTTGGCAAAGGAAAATAAATGACACGGACATGGAACCATATTTAAATCTAATTGTTATCTTAAATAAAAGTAGGTTCAAAGTTAACAATAATATAAAGGAATGTACTAACTTTTACTCTAAAAATTGACAAAACTACAGACATTTTAATCAGATTTAAAAAAAAAAACGCAAAAGTGTCATAATATTTTAGTCATCTTGAAAAATAATGTTGAAAGTTCCGAACGAAAGTATCTAATAGTGTCTGACATGGGTGTGTTGCACATCTTGAAAAGTTTGTGCAACATAGATGAAATCCAATTAGAGAATTGATGCATATCAATACAAGTGGGGGATCCATAATTCATTTAAAAATTGAAACAAATCGCAGTGAAATTGCCTCTCAAGAACTGTGGATGGTTCCAAATGCTTCCGATACCATACAGTTCTTGCCACAACAATAGACAAACACTATCTTCCATTTGATTGTAGGTTGAGGTAAAAATCAAGCAACAACCTTTCAATAAACCTTCCAAAATCATGATGATGATAAAAACACCAATAAAATCCTCAAGGTATTTGAAAAAAAGAAAATGGAGTGTCCCCCATATAATAATGATACCTCCGAAGTTCCAATAGAATTTTAACCCTCCATTAAAAATACTATTTAGACCAAATTTGCATAAAGCACTAATCAAATGGTGAAGATGCTTCAATAATTTGAAGGAAAATCACCTTAGGCTTCAGAAAAGAACACAATTTTTTCTTGCCTGCTTAGAAGCAGCTGATGTACCTCAAATGTTCCAAGTAGGGTTGTCAATGGGCTGGATTGGGCCTGACTTTGACTCGGGCTTGACCTGATAATTTGGTAAATAGGCGGATTGAACCGGTCATAAAACTAGGATTGGGCTACAATTTGAGGCTTAACAGTCTTGTTGGAACCCTAACAAAGAGGCCACCCAACCCGCCATGCCCTACTCCAAAATATACGACATGAATCATATGAAATGAAACAGGGATGCGAATAAAGTAGTTGTGAACTTACTTTTCAAAAAAAAAAGTAGTTGTGAACCATTTTTTAATATACATTTTTTACATTTGCTTGCTAACTTCTCTAAAATGGTGATGTAGGACACGGAATATACAACACACATGACTCCACTTCTATTTATTTTTATTTATTTCTTTATTTTTGAATTAGTAAGTTTGAGTAGATTAGGACATTCTTATTGTTGTTTTAGAAAGAGTCCTTGTTTTAGTAGGATGAGTAAGATAGGAAAGCCAGGTCGGTGGCCTTCCCAATCTATTTTCACTTACTTGTTTTTCTATAAATACCTATGGATGTAAGAGAGAGATATACACGATGGATTATTAATAAAATTAACAAAAGACAGTCATTTCCTATCTTCTTTCTTCTTCTCCTATTTCTGCCAATGTTGCAGACCATGCTTCTTCTTCCGGCCTAATTGCAGGCTGATCCTTCATTAATTGGTTCAAAGCCAAGTTCTCTGTATCTCTGTTATACAGAGACGTTCCTTTCGGAGACAGATCCTTGCATTATCAGAGAAGATCGTGGTTTCCCTCCCATCTTTTCCCTCCCTTCACACAAAAAAAAAAAAAACAAAAAGCCAAGAAACCTAGACCTGTAACAGTTCCGCTGCCCTTAACCCACTGCTTCCGCCTCTGCTGCCCCTCTATCCTGCTGCTACTTGAAGCTTCCCTCTTCCTGCGGTAGATTCGCCTATTCCTCAAGCCTAATCCTTCCATTGTCGCAGCTAGATCTCTCGACTCCATCGCGGCAACCTAGGTTTTTCATCTCTCTTTCTTCCCTCTTCCATCTTTCCACTGCTCCCAAACAGTCCTTCACCTTAGCCTTCCATCTTCTTTCCTCTTCCATCTCCCATCGTCTTTTCTCACTCACTTCCCTAGGGTAGCATTCGTTGGTGCTTGCGCCAAGCAAGCCTTTTCCATACCTATCTTTATTTTAATATTTCTTTATTCCCACCATTAATGCCCTTCATTTAATGCTACCTCTACTCTTCCCAAAAGTCATTCATGCTTCCATTTCCCAACTTTGTTGCCAACATAGAGACCAATGTAGCACCAACTTTCCCAATCTTTTCCCTCTCTTCTCATTTAATGTCATTAATGCTCTTGTCCCCCACTTTCCTAAATACTGTAATATCTGCCCCAAAAAGTCCCACATTGCTAGTGGCATTGGAAATTCTCTGGTATATAAGTAGTAGCCTTCTTCCTTCTAGCACAAGGCCTTTTGGGAGCAACAGTGGGTTGGCTCGTCAAAACAAAGTCGTACGGGTCTGTGTGTAGGCCCAAAGCAGACAATATTGTGCTAGCGGAACGGTCCGTTACAAATGGTATCAGAACATGGTTCAACTCTCTGCCTGAGGGTGTGGGCTTGGTTGTTGTGTGTGCAGAGCCGAGGACGGCTCTGATTTTAAGGGAGGTAGATTATAATACCCTGCCCCAAAAAGTCCCACACTGCTAGTGGCATTAGAAATTCCCTGGTATATAAGTAGTAGCATTTCTCCTTCTAGCACAAGGCCTCTTTTGGGAGTAACAGTGGGTTGGCTCGCAAAAACAAAGCCGTACAGGTCCGTGTGTAGGCCCAAAGCAGACAATATGGTGCTAGCGGGACTGGTCGTTACAATTACCTTTATTACCCTCACCTTTTTTCTTCTAATTACTAAACCACTCCTCTGCCTTTAATTTTCTCACCACCTTTTACCAACGTCCAACCTAATACCTCTTTCCAATTTCAAAACCCTTTCCACCCGTGTTCCCTTAGTGCAGGCGGACAATCCCATTCCATCCTTTTAAGTCTTGCACTAAACCGTGGCCCACCTTTTCAATTTGACCCCTTTGATCCTTCATGCCCCACTCGTGGATCCACCTCACACATCCAATGAACCTTTTCCCCACTCCAACCGTCATGTCTTGGACTCTGTGACACCTCGATCTGATCCCCCGCAACACGCAGGCCCGATAGCATCCAACAACAATGGTGATCAATTACTCAGCCAAGCTGAGTTCAACGAATTAAATCTGAATTCAGAGAATTTCTATCTGAATTGCGATTTGACTTGCGATATGAATTTCAAAAAAAAATTCAAGAATTTAGAGAAATATTGCACGGTAGAAAATATGGAGGCACGACGAAGGTAAACAAAAACTTGAAATGTGTGTTAACTTCCTCGAGATGTGTGTCAGCTCCTCCAAAGCCACCATCGAAGTTCATGCCTGCTTCTCCAGAAGTCGTGACCCCACAGCCATTGCCTGTGTTGGAGATAACGCCAATTGTGTTGCCGCCACCACAGTCGATGCAACCAACGAGTGTCGAACCACCCCCACTACCAACACCTACACCACCTCCCCCACCACCACATCAAATTACCCAACCATCTCCTATACCTGAACCCCATCCCATTACGGATGCTAAGAATTCATCTATGATTATTCGTACATTATCCTGCTTACCTCATGTCCTCTCATTGGAGCCTCGACCGACAGTCCATCAAGACCGTGTGATCACTCTAGTGCCATATGACAACCCCTTCGCTATCAGCTTGGTTCGTCAATGCTTGAGCTCGTTTGCAGTCCTTGGCTTCTTTGTCCCACATAATGAAAGTGCTCATCGTCCGTGTTTTGCAAGTTGTCCAATCACAAGCTTCATCATTCGCATCTTCGGCCTTGGTCTTCATCTGTGTTTGGTTGCCTTGTGCTTTTGTTGATTTCAACTCGAGGACGAGTTATTTTCAAGACTGGAGGACTGATGTAGGACATGGAAGATACAACACATACAACTCCACTTCTATTTATTTTTATTCATTTCTTTATTTCTTAATTAGTAAATTTGAGTAGATTAGGACTTGTTATTTTCGTTTTAGAAAGAGTCCTTGTTTTAGTAGGATGAGTAAAATAGGAAAGCCAGGTCGGTGGCATTCCCAATCTATTTTCGTTTATTTGTTTTCCTATAAATACCTATGGATGTAAGAGAGAGATATACACGATGGATTATTAATAAAATTAATCGAATGCATAGCCTTTTCCTATCTTCTTTCTTCTCCTATTTCTGCCAAAGTTGCAGACCATTCTTCTTCTTCCTGCCTAATTGCAGGTTGATCCTTCATCAAATGGTATATTCATTTTTTTCAAGTATAGATTTCACAAAGCACTCCATTATGAATTTCAGAATAAAAAACAAATTAGTCAAATGATCAAGCTTGCAAAGACATGCCCTGACACCACCAGTCCCATCCCAAGAGCAGATATCCATGAATTTTGTGCATTTTGTATTCTTACATGTACCTGATGTGGACATTGTATGCTATATTTCACTACAAGAGTTGTCTAATCCATACAATTGATGACTCCATTCCACCCTATAAACATGATTGGGACACTAAAAGGTCAGCCCGACTCAACCCGTTTATCTTTTCAAATGGGTGTAATCGTCATTCTTTTAGGTCCCCCTTTGTTCTAGGGTAAAACCCAGCTCCACCAAGTAGTGGACCCTAACCATGACCAAGAGGCCAAACTTGGCCCTTTAATAGCCCTAGTTCCAATAGACAACCTCCATTGGTGAACAATAACAGTCCCCTCTTTTCTGAAAGTGGCTAATTGTAGTTAACTAAGATAAATGAGCTTGAAGCTTGTGCTTTTATCTTGGTTGATAACGGGGATAAAAGGTTGTGATTAATTTCATGCATTTAGATATTTAGGGTAGTGTAATTGTGAAAATTTAACGATTACCATCAGAAGTATAGAGTTCAAGTTTGACAGAATCGAATGATTTTACATTTTTCTATCTTACATCTTAAATTTAATTTTAGTTAAGTTTGTGATTGAACTTTAAAAGTGGCAAGGATGTTGTAAATAGGATGAGCATAGGTTGGGAAAAGTGGATAAACCTACAAGTGTCTTACATTATTGCCATTTTACTATTACCACTACAGTTAAAAGGACTTTCTTATAAGACAGGGTACATATGGTTAATGTGTACACTAAGAATGGAGTAACAAGAAGAATAAAATTAGAAAGGATCATATCTTTTAAGAAAAAAGAAGAATGGATAACCCCTTTTGGGAGCAAGATCTCTAGAGGGAGGTCTTGGGTTCAAACCATGAGAGCCCCAATGAAGGACCACTTCCCATGGGAATATGTATAGAGTAAGGTCCGATTGACTTACCCGGTGTGTGCGGATAGAGGGGTTTTCACACATCCCGGAGGACTAGTCGGGTGCAACGCCTGGACACATCTGGACCTCAAAAAAAAAAAAAAAGAATGGATCACATAATAACAATCTAAAGGTCGCTCCAACATTAAAAGGATATGTGCCATCTAAGGAAGATCAAAGATCACCATACAGAGAATAGGCAGTCATAAGTGACATGTTAGGCTATGGAGTGGTAGATCATGGTCCTAAGTAGGGAAGTAGAACTTACAAAACAGACCCCTTGATAGATATGATAAGGCATTAATGATGATGATTGTTTGAGTTCATTTTTTTTCAAATTTCTTTTTTCTAAGGTGAATCTTTTTTTTTTCTCTTCAGGATGAAGGTAAACCTATTTTATTGTTAATTTACCGTTAGTCTTACATGTTCTTTACATCACCATATTTCCTATCCTAATTGGTCAATGTAATTTCTTCTGCACCAACAAGATGGCGATTTCCAACATGCTAAACATGCAATAAATGGAATTTGTTTCGCTATCAACTAGATGGACTTGCTGATGACTAGAGATAAATTACTCAGCAGATATTCCTGAGATGAAGAATGCCATTTATTAAACAGATTACTAAAAGAAAAGGAAAGTGCACCTAATATTACATCCACCATGTGAATACATAACGATATGAAAGTTTAAGTAAGCATTGTTGTAACCAATAATGAAGTTCTTGTTGCAGTGGTACCTTGCCCAATCCACATTTTTGGGAGTAGTAAAAAATTCAAATCGGAGCACCCAACGTACAGAAACATGGGGTGTGGAAAAAGACATTGGTCCATCCATGGGGATAGAGAAAAGGAAGCTTGTTTGTACCAAATCTGCAACAACCTCATGGTGGTCACTCTGAACCTGCAACCAGATGCAAAAATTTAAGCAACTGAAATTTACGAAATAAAGATACTTGGATAATACTCACCAAACTAAAATTGGACATAAGAAGCTAAGCACAAGCAGCACGATTAGAAAATGTTATGTTTGACTAGCACAGAGAACTTTCCCCTGGTTCCTCAGGAAACTTGGTTTCCATTAAGATAAACCTCCGTGAATGCTCATTTTTATTTTATTTTTGCTTTATTTGCTAGGTTCTTTGTCAGTGTTTTCTTCTTACAGACGTAGTCTTTGTTTAATTGGAGTAATAAGTTACCTTAAAAAGAAAAACCCTATGAAGGCAAAGGTGTGTAATCTCTCAGGCTCTTCCATGCAAAACAAAAGCATTTGAAAATTTATACATCCTTTTTTACTTAAAAAATTACTCAGTTTTCTCTAGAATTCTGTTTTGCAACAAGAAAGTGAAGAAACCTATAACATGAGCATCTTTAAACATCATTTTTTTAACATGTGTAACCATCATATAGGTGTTGTAAGATATGGTGTATCAAATTGTACATATGTTAGTTGATTTTTAGATTTTGTTAGATATCATTGATTGTAAATGATTGTAACTTATTTTTCTTTCCTTTTTCCTCGCATTGATTAGCTCAATGTACTTTTTATATACATGTATCCTCCTTTGTTAGAAAGAACAAGAAATACAAACTCAAGATAATGATTTCTCTCAATCTTGCTTCATTGTTTTCTCTTTTTTTCTCCTTGTGTTCATTCTAACATGGTATCAGTCAGAAATTAGTCTTGCTAATCTTCTAAGGCAATGATTTCATCTCATCCCTTGGTTTTCTTCTCATCCCATAATCAGCCCTCTCGTGTAAGATTTCATCTTGGACTCCACCTTGTTTCTGTCTCCCCTTCCACTCATTCCAATCCATCAGGATTGATCTTTGGTTTGAATACTCCAAGGACAACTACAATACCATGGTTTAGGGTTTCTCTCTCTCTTGATCCAAGCCATACTAAGGTTGCTACCACCAAATCTCAGTTACGCAAGTGTCCCTACCCCTAGAACATATCCCTTTGGTTCATCTAGAGTTTCAGTTAAAGGTGGGGCCCGCTTTACTACTTTTTCATATCTGCAGCAAGGACACCTGAAACCCCATTTTCTGCATTTTTTTTTTCTACTAGATCTGGTTTTCTAGCTCTTGGATTTCTCTGATACTCTACCCTCAATGTCGCCCCTGATCCTACAGTGATTTCGTATGGTTGACCTAGGGTTTTGGTGAATAGTGGGACCCGTTTGACCTCTTCTTCAGATTTGCTGCGATGATGTCCAAAGGCATGTTTTTTTCAAAGAATTGGCTCAACCTACTACTATTGCTCCTACTAGTTCTTTCAATCCCATTGGACTGCCTTGGAATTGTGATTTGTGGGGCCCACTTTTATAAGATTTTGTAGGCGTTGTTACTGACCAGTTACTGTAGAAGAACCTTTTTTTTCTTTTTTCTCCTTACATGTGGCACTCACTAGCCCTACTTCTCGTAGAGATGATGTTCTTCAAGTGTCTCATCAAGAATTTGATTCATTGTAGTAAGACAGAATGCAACTTAAAAGCCTTCAATCTCTAGATATGCCCAAACTTTTGTTGCTCAATCAGGTACTATCTCATCTGCTTTTCAGACCTCAGTCTAGATTATTGATTCTGGGACTATCAATCACATGTCAGGTATGTCTCATCCTTTTTCTTCTCTTAATTCTCTTTCTTTTGGACATGTTAAACTTGTTGATGGTACCCTTACCTTCATCAATGGTAAGTGGACTATTCCTATATCTTTTACTCTTGATGTATCTTCTGTTATTCATGTTCCCCAATTGTCTAATAATCTTTTATCTGTTAGTTCACTTCCTAAGGCCTTAAATTGTTGTGATTTTTTCCCTTTCACATTGTGTTATTTAAGATTTGGTCACAACAAAGACGATTGGGGGTGGTTGTGAAGAAAAGGGCTTGTACTTCTTTGATCCACAAATTGGCTCAGAACAAGTTGCTTATTCTACTAGTCATTAGGATACTTGGTTTTGGCATTGTCGACTTGGTCATCCATCCAATATAGTATTAAAGCATTTGCAACCTTCTTTGAAAATTGATAATTTTTTCTGGTAAAGTTGCCAGTATAGAAAGCAGCATCGACCCACCTTTTCTCGGTCTTCCAATCATTTTTCTTCCCCTTTCCTTTCCTTTCCTTTCCTTAATACATTCAGATGTTTGGATGTCATCCATTGTTTCTTCAAAAGGATTTCATTATTTTGTTACATTCATAGACGATTACTCTCGAATGACTTGGGTTTATTTGATAAAACATAAATTTGAGATCTTTGATCATTTTTGCACTTTCATAAATGGATTTCTACTCAATTTGATTGTCACTTTAAAACCTTGCGAAGTGATAATGGGGGAGAATATGCCTCGCTCTTCTTTACATTATCTTCAAGGACATAAATCTTGACTCAAGATAATCTTCGGAGAAGAGGAAGAATCATGGTTAGTGCTTGCTCTCTGTGTTTATAAGCATCTGAAGAGTTGAATCATCTTCTACTGTATTGCCCTTTCTCTTCAGATGTTTGGTTCTCGGTGCTTGATCAGTTTGGAGTGTCTTGGGTTATGCCATCATTGCTTGCCGAATTGTCTTTTGCTTGGGACATTGTTTCTATCTCGCCAAAATGCGCCGCATTGAGGCAGTTATCTTTACTTGCCACTATTTGAAGCCTTTGGTGGGAAAGGAATAATAGGCTTTTTAGAGATAATAGTGAGACCAGTGCGGCGGTTGGACAGTGTGCTCTTGCTAAGAGTGCTTCGTGGGCTGTTTTGTTGCAGGTGTTCCGGAATATTTCTATGTCAACCATTTTGCGCGCCTGGAAAGAATGCTTTGATCTTGTTTGAAGATTCACTATTTGGTTCCTTTCCAGTTATTAGTGATGCTAGTTTTATCTGTTTTCTATCTTTGCATTTGCACATCTGGTACCCTTTTATATATTAATATATGAACAATTTAAAAAAAAAAAAAATTCTTCAAGAACATGAGATTGAATCTCAAACTTCTTGTCCCCCATACACCTCAGCATAATGAAGTTGCTGAAAGGATGAATTGTCATCTTCTTGAGGTAGCTTGATATTTATCATTTGCAATGAATATTCTGAAGTCACATTGGCATGATTCTATTCTTACTACTTGTTATTTAAAAAATTGCATGCCCACAAGAGTCTTAAATAACAAAGCACATATTGACGTTATTTATACCTATTTGTTTGTTTCTATACTTCTGTTGAGCGTTTTTGGATGTACATGTTTTGTTCATGATTTTTCTTCTCACAAGCTTCCAAAAAAATCTGTGAAATGTGTTCTTGTGTTCTTGGGCTAGTCTTCCACTCAAAAGAGATATAAATGTTTCGATCCGATATCTGGTAAAAGATTTGTTTCTATGGATGTTGCTTTTTAAAAAATACTCTCTTTTTAAGCATCAAGTCAGAAGTCGTCTTCTTCTCCTCATGTTCTTCCTACTCGTATGGATACAGTTGACACTTATGTTGATCTAACTACTTCTAAGCCTCTCATTATTTATCATAGGAAGAAGGACAAGCCTCATGCTTCACCTACTTACCACCCATCATTCTTGGACTGTCCAGATCCATCACCTGCGAATTCTGATGTTCTCATCACTTTGAGGAAAGGTAAATGTGTGTATACTGAACATCTGATAAATCACTTTGTTTCCTATAATACTGTTTCTCCATCATATCGCAACTTCCTCTCCAAAATAGATATCCCTTCCATTACCAAGAGGATAAATAGTGCTCTTCGAGATTCTTCTTAGAAGGCTGCTATGAAAGAAGAATTGGTTGCACTTCAAAAAAATCAGACTTGGGAGATGGTATCCCTGCTGCAGGAGAAGACTCCAGTAGGGTGTAAGCGGGTCTTTGCTCTCAAACACAATCCAAACGGATCCATTGCTCGATATAAAGCTCTCCTAGTGGCTAAAGTCTTCACTCAGACCTATGGAATTGATTATCAGGATAGTTTCTCTCATGTTGCAAAGATCACCTCTATACGAGTTATTATCTTTATTGTTATTACCCAGCAGTGGATTCTTCATCAATTAGATGTCAAGAATGTGTTTCTCCATGGTGACCTAAAAGAAGAAGTTTACATGCTACCACCTCCGGACTTTATTGGACAGGGGGAGCAAGGGAAGATATGTCGGCTTAAAAAAGTAATATCTTGTCTCAAACAGTCTCCTTAGGCGTGGTTTGATAAATTTAGCATAGCCTAGTTAAATTATGGTTTTGCACGATGTTAATCGAATCATTTTGTTTTTCTTTTTTTTTATATCGTGCTAAATATGTTCTTATACTTCTTGTGGTTTATGTGAATGATATAGTCTCAACAGGGAATAATGAGCAAATAATGAGCCCTCTATCAGTGCTTTGAAAGCCTATCTGCAATAGTCTTTTGATATTAAGGATCTTGACTTACTTAAATATTTCTTGGGAATTGAAGTTATTCGATCATCTAAAGGACTTGTTCTTTTCCAAAGGAAATATGCTTTAGATCTTGATGCTGGATATTATGGATGCAAGCCTGCAAATACACCACTTGATGTTAATTCAAAAATTTCTGCATCTGATGAGACTCTTCTTCCTGATCCTCGCTTTTATCAACAGTTTGATAGACAAGCTTATGTATCTTACCATCACCCGACCTGACTTGGCTTATGTTGTCAATGTGGTCAGTCAATTTATGTATGCTCCTACAGATGCTCACCTTCATGCGGTCTTTCGAATTTTTTGCTATCTTAAGGCCCACCCTAGTCGTGGAATTTTTTATAAGAATCAATCTGCATTTAATATTCGCGGATGCTCTGATGCTGACTAGGCTGGTTCTCCTGATGATCGACAATGTACCTCGGGCTATTGTATTCTTTTAGGATCTCATTTAGTTTCTTGACGAAGTAAGAAACAAACTGTTTTTGTTCGCTCCAGTGTAGAAGCAGAATACAGGTCCATGGCCAACACAACATATGAATTATTGTGGTTCAAACAGTTTCATGATGAATTGGACTTTCCTTCATTAGAGGCACTTATCATATTCTGTGACAATCAAGCTACAATCAATATTGCTTCCAATCCAGTTTTCCACAAGTGTACAAACATATAGAGATTGATTGTCATTTTCTTTGATATCATGTATCCTCTGAGAATATTGTCACTCTATATTTGAAGTCCAATGATCAATTAGCTGACATGATGACGAAAGTCATCTCTCGCTCTCAACTAGATGATGTTTTCAACAAGCTGGGCTTGATTGATATCTTTGAGCTAGCTTGAGGGGGGGAGTGTTGTAGGATATGGTGTATCACATTTTACACATGTTGATTGACCTTTAGATTTTGTTAGATGTCATTGATTGTAAATGATTGTAACTGGTTTTTCTTTCATTTTTCCTCGCCTTGATTGGCTCTTTGTACTCTATATATACATGTATCATCCTTTGTTAGAAAGAACAAGAAATACATACTGAGGAGAATGATTTCTCTCAATCTGCCTTCATTGTTTTCTCTTCTTTTTCCTTCTTTTCATTCCAACAATAGGTCTTTTTTCTTTTATTTCTTTGGTGATGTATCATCCTTGGTTAGAAAGAACAAGAAATATAAACTGAAGAGAATGATTTCTCTCAATCCTACTCCATTGTTTTCTCTTCTTTTCCTTCTTTTCATTCTAACAATACTTTTCTCTTTTTTCTTTTACTTCTTTGGTGATGTATCATCCTTTGTTAGAAAGAACAAGAAATACAAACTGAAGAGAATGATTTCTCTCAATCTTCCTTCACTGTTTTCTCTTCTTTTTCCTTATTTTCATTCTAACAATAGGTTTCTCTTTTTTCTTTTATTTCTTTGGTGAATTATCATCCTTTGTTAGAAAGAACAAGAAATACAAACGGAAGAGAGTGATTCTCAATCTTCCTTCATTGTTTTCTCTTCTTTTTCCTTATTTTCATTCTAACAATAGGTTTCTCTTTTTTTCTTTTATTTCTTTGGTGGGGAAAGGTAACTTCATATTGGTTCATGTATTTGATTTTAATCACATTTTCTAGTGTTCCAAATGGAGCCTCTAGTTAGACAAGAAATTCAGCATTGAAATATTCTAACAAGCTAACAATTAGAAGAGTCTGAACTACTTTCCCTTTTGTTGTCCCCTTTCAAATAGTGAATTGTTCATTAAATGAATGACAAAGACAAGCAATCCAAAACTGTCAAAAACAGAGAATCTCAAGAAAAGCATTGACAAAAGTTTAGAGATAGATATATATATATATATATATATGTACATATATATACATACATATATATATAGAGAGAGAGAGAGCCTTATGACATCCTACCAATATCCTCGCAAGTTCTCATCCCTGGTAAAAATTCTGCTTCTCCACAAATATACTGGCACAAAGCTTTTCTCTATTGTATCAAAAAATCTCCATGGTGCCACCAAATCACTATATGGCATACTACATTTTGTCATCTCTACAGTTGCATTATGTATCATCCTCTTTCTTTTTGAGAGGACATTGTATATTATCATCTTAAAAAGTTACATCCTATGATCCTAACAGTGGAGCTGATGATCTAGCAAAGGTTGAATCACCAAACCCAAGGCTTTGATGGCTTATAGTAGTTGTCCTTTTCAGGAAAAAAAATGGTCAAATGAATTGAATGCTATAAAATGACAAGTAGAAGACAAACTGTACAATATGGAACTATACTAACCACCATATAGAAGTACAATACAGTCCCATACTCCCACTATCTTGTGCCACTTATTGTAGAAACATGGTATTCAAACTCTGTACCTATGTCAATTCATCTCTTTGTTCTCCATCTTTAACCAAGAGATCCACTATAGAGTTTGCAATCTAATATGTTGGAACATAACCTTCATCACCTTGCACAAAGAACTGATTACGTGCTCCTCCCTGAAGTCCATAAGATCGCATATGAGGAGTCTACTTTGATTATGAGCTTGACCACAGAGAAATTCTTGAATATTCTCAACACTCCACCTATCACCAAGACCTCTCCTTCGTTGATTCGGTGACGCCAGCAGGCCCTATGATAGGATCCTAATTAAATAAATTAGTTATTTTGTAATGAGAATAATTGGCAGGTTGAGATTTGTTTCCTTTATTGTATTTTCCATTGGAGTTGTATCCTGAGCCTATTGATAGGCTAATTTAATAATGAAAAGATAGAAGAGAATCATTCCATATAGCTTCGACTCTAAGGTTGGTTTCTCCTGGAATTGAAACCAAAATTGGAGGTTGATTTCCCCTCAAAGCATAATCTCTGTCCCTTATTTTTCACTATTTTCTTATTTTCCATCCAGATTCGTATCACTTGGTGCTTCATTGGGCCCGATCTCTATCTCCATCTATCCCATGTTCTTAAAAAAAAAAAACACTAAAAGCAGCATTGTGATCATCTTCTTGACCCCTATCTCACTGTTGCTCCCGTCGAGTGTCACTAGTTAAGAATCAGATCTCCATTGCCTGCTCTTGTTTTTCACATTAAAAATTAAAGAGACAGAGAGAGAACAAAAGAAGACGACAACCATTGCTGTCAGCGTTGACACGTCAGCGCACTGCTATTGGTTTGCAATAGCTGTCATTGTAGCCAAATTCGGTCATGTTGATCTCTTTCCTCCACTCTCATCCCCTTTCACCACCCCTTAATCACCACATTTAAGCCCAAATCCACTACCTCACCTCCCTCCTCCTCCCAACCCTTGTCCATCTCGAGTACTCTTCTTCTTGTTTCTGCCTATTCTGCCACTCCTCCTTTGCTCTCCATCACCCACCTTCGTAAACCGTCAAACCCAACCCTCTCATTCTCTCACAGTGACTATCCCCACCACCAACTCCACCTCTCAATCCAACCTTCTTCAACCTCCTCCAGCATTCCCCCGCATCACCAATTAAAAGGAAAATAAAAAAGAATAAGTCTGCCCCATTGGTTCTTTACACTGTTGTATACGCCGCTCTCAACCTTTGAGTTTTTTTTTTGAAAGATAACTTCATTAAACAGAAAAAGGATACAAAGAGGAAGGTACCAAAAGACCCTCCTAAAAGAAACATCACCAAATTACATCAATCTGTTAACAACTTCCGCATCTAAGGACAAACCATATTTAGCCAAATAATCTGCAGCTAAGTTAGCTGACCGCAGCATCCAAGCAATCTTAAAATTAAGGTAGTAATTGCATAACGAGTCCTCTCAACTTTATCTAATACTGCCATGGGCAAAGAGAGCCCAACACCCAGCCAATCATTACCTTAGAATCACCTTCCGCAAGACTCCCACTGACCCCAAGCTCTTCCAACTCCAAAATACCTCTCCACAGAGCAAACAATTCTACATCAAGAACCGAATTCCATCTTAAACCGCATTCCATCTTCTTTTCTTCATTGGAGCTACCTTAAGGTTTCCTATAATATAAGGATTCCAAATCCATCCTTCAAACGTAACATAAGGGGCTTTGCAAGCATTACTTAATCTACTTTTCTTAATTGCCAAACATTAAACTCCATATAGGAAGCATGTCTGATTTGTATTCTTGTAGAAATACTCCTTTAATCCAAGTGTTCTATGACACAAGACAACTCTAGCTTGCTTACACTTGGCCCTAACTGTGCCCAACCTAATAGCAATATCCAAACATACCTCAGTTTGGTTTTACAGTTACACCCAAGTGATGTAAATTCGAAGGGACTAAAAGTTCATACAAAGAGGTCTAGCACTGATGTGGGCCTTGCACCTCTACCTTCGAACCCACCATAGTAGCTAACCTTTGGAGAGGCACACTAGTGCAATGAAGTTTGAACTCAAAATTCAATTTTGGTGCAGTTGGTGGTTTTAAATAGTCTTACTTTGAGTTCAAATTTCAATTAGGCTGCAATTAGTGTTTAGATCTTAATTAGTTTTAGTTTGAATTTCAGTGCATTTAGTCTCTTGGTTTTAATTAGTCCAAATAATTCTCCAAATGCATGAGTCCTCATCAAGTTATATATACAGGTCTTGTACTCGCAATTAAAACAGTAGGGAATGAAATCAGATTTGAAGCGTTGAGCTTTCTCATTGGTTGACTCCAAGTGTTGACTCCTGGTCCATGGTGTTGACCCCATGAATATCCTGGGTGCTGACTCCTGGCAATTATCTCCCCTACCATTTATATCCTATTTTTCCCATCCTCAAGTCTACCCTCTAAACTTCAACCTTTCCTTATACCAATCCTGTTAAAGACCAGCAACAATTCCTAGCCTTTTCGCAACAGATCTCAACACCTCAAAACCTTAAATCCTCAACCCATGTCCCATCTAAAACCCCAAATTGTGTGGTGTTCTCCATTATTTGTGGCCTGCAACTCACATCTTGCAAGCTATACTGCATCACCAAGTTTTGGAGGAAAAAAATTGAAATGATGCACTTATGCGAGGATAAAATATAAAAGCAATTCAGATACAATAACTCCAACAATCACCCAGGAATTACAAAGAGATAAAAGGGAAGACTAGAATAATTCTAGGAAGCTGTTAGAACCTTCAGCTCAGGTGAAAAATCAGACCAATTGAGGACTTCCAATAATGGCAAATTGAGGAGGTAAGAGTCCCCTGAGAAATTTTTACCAATAACTGCCCAAAAAGCCACCTGAATATGATTATACCAATAAGCCGATCCACTGACTTTGCCCCATCGTTAAAAGTGTAGTTGTTCCTTTCTCCCCATAAAGACCAGAAGACAACTAAAAACGTAAAACTCCAAAGAACTTTACATTTGGAAGGCCCCATGTAAGGTACGGCCGGAAGTAAATCTATCAAGCAACGAGGCATAATCAGTTCACACTCGCCAAGCCCAAAACATTAAAGTTGAAATCCATATAGTCCATCTTTGTCCTAATGGTTTCAAACCATACACCTCCAAAGTTTTTCTCAAAAACCAATTTAATACTTAGCTGATTTTTGCCTATAAAACAACAATTAACAATGTACCTTTGTAATTGTGGGAGAGCTCCGCCGTGACGGATGGACATAGCGCTGACCAATAGTTTCTGAAGTCTCCAAGGTTATTGAGACCTGGAGGAAGCCAACAGTTCTAATCATGACAACTTACATGATAAAAGAAAAAGTTTAGCAAATTTTTGTCATTAGTTGTTACTAGTTCCACTTGAAACATTGTTTAGCACTTCATCGTTTTGGAAGAGACAAGATGAAAACAATTCCCAAAAATTAATTAGCAAGTTTGGCCTTATTAGTCAAACAAATTTTGAGTTAATAAGGATACCTCAAGGCATCTCCTAGCTCCATCTTCGTGGAAAAAAGTTAGAGTGCCACCTATCTATTGCCAGAGTATCAGAAATGATTACACAATGAAATGGTGGAGAAGTGAAAAAATCATAATATGGAAGTTACACCATATACTGACCATATCACTGAAATAGTAAGTTGAGTCAGAGTGTTTTGGGGAGAAACGCAATAGAACTTGGTCATCCATCCTTATATTGTAAGACCTTCCTCTAATGAATCCTTCTGCTGCAGAAAATGTTTACACCATTTTTTATGAAATGGTAAGTGAAGTTTTTCGAAATAAGTTTACCAAGATTCCACATGCACGTGACTCCCATAAAATGTTAAAAAGTACGATTGACTTACATGCCACTGGCTCAATGGATCTAGGAGTAGAAGGTACTCCTGTTTCATCGTTATTGAAACCAGAACTTGAATGCTTTTGCTGATGACTTGGAGAGATGATGGCTGATGAATAACAAGGCATCTGTTGCGGTGACAAAGCATCTGTTTGCAAGTGCATGTCATGATTTGGAGTACTGCTCATGTAAGACACTTAAAACCAGCTGAGTATACAGCATAATGTATCACAACTTCTATTACTTTATATTCAACACCTAAGGTACAGTACTAAGAAATACACAAGAAGCTAATAAAGTAAAATTA
Organism: Chimonanthus praecox; assembly: GCA_022113865.1. Classification (NCBI taxonomy): domain Eukaryota; kingdom Viridiplantae; phylum Streptophyta; class Magnoliopsida; order Laurales; family Calycanthaceae; genus Chimonanthus; species Chimonanthus praecox. Next base: position 13,590,027 of record CM039087.1, on the reverse strand, counting down.
ATAGGATGAGCATGATGAATAACTAGGCATCTCTTTTGGTGAGACAAACAGATAATCCAGGCACCTTATGGGGACATCATGCATGAAATTGAGAGCAAAATTGAACCATTAAATGACTGCCAAGATGAGCTTAGCCATGAAATTTCTCAATTAGCCATAATTGAGTATGAGAGGCATAATGGCGCCAAAACCCCGCATTCCCAACTCCAAAATCCACCCAAATTGACTCAAAATCAGCCCAAGTTTATGTCATATGGGTCTAATGCCCCAAATTGAGTCCCAATTGAACCTTTTAGCAATGCGAATCCAAGCAATTAGCATTTTACACGAATTTTCTCTCTCACATGCATGGAGGAAGATTGGAAATTTAGAAGCTAGGTAGCTTATCCTTGGAGCCAAAGTGGGCCAAGCTTGGAATTTAATAACTTCAATGCATGGCTAGGATTCACTCTCATGAAGGGATGTGGGATGGACGGTTTTGATGGATGGCAATCCTTGTAAATATTTTGAGTTTTTGTGTATAAATAGAGGCCTTTGGGAATTGTACAAATCACACAAGCAATCAATCCAATTTTTGAGTTTGAGATTGAAGTTCTCTCTCTCTCTCTCTCTCTCTCTCCCTCCCTCCCTCCCTCCCTCCCTCTCTCTCTCTCTCTCTCTCTCTCTCTCTCTCTCTCTCTCTCTCTGAGTATGTTTTCTTTAGTTTCTTTAACTCTGGTTCTAGTTTCAACTTTTGTCCAATTGCATTGAACTAATTTTGCAATTAGTTCTAGGAATTGATTCAAGAAATCAATTCTAGAATTCTAGAATTCCATATTTTCTTGAGTGACCTTTGCATGGTATCAATTTGCACCCAAGGAAGTCTTGGCCTTATTATTCCGGTAAGAATTTAACGTTTTGGCTCATCCTCTTTGAAGCTCCGTTTGTTGTCGATCCGGGTGAGCTATCAAGAGACGTATTTCGTCGACGTTGGTCCGAGGAACTTCCAACACGTCAGAGTCTTTAAATCTTGGTTCTCTTGGAATTCTATCGAATTAGCAAGTCGGGTCTTGTGGAATTTCTCAATTCTACGTTAGAGGCGGAGGTAAGTGTTAAAACCGATCCTACCCTTCATCAGCATCTATAACATTCAGATATCTATGAAACAATAGAATGTAAACAAAAGGAATGGTCAAACCATTGGAAGAAAAACAAATGAATCTTTTTCTTATTCTTCTTATTCTGAATAACTAGGCATCTTTCCTAGTAGGACACAGATAACTAGGCATCTGTAACGTTGAGATATCTATGAGCCAATAGAAGTAACCAGAGAGAGTGGCCAAACTATTTACTTCCTCTTCTTGAGTGTTAGGATGAATTTAAGATAGGCTGATAGAGTAGGAACAAATGCTAGTTTTGGAGGAACCAGTCATGGTTAACAAGAAACTCATCTTTCTTCCAGAATATCTACATTTTCTGCTGCTTCAATTCATGCACCATAGATGACTAACCAAGGATAAGCATTAGCCAATATAGTAAGATGTCCCTCACTAGAGATGATCTTATGTTTGTGACATTGACTTGAATCTAAACCATTTGCCATATTGTCATTTCAGGTGTGTTGGTTAAATGGTTGAATTGTATATAGAGAGAAGAATTTTGACCATCACCCATTTGTGGTGGGAACACAACTCCAAGTACTGGTGACCCAACAATTACCAACATTAAAAGCAATACCTTTTTTGGGGTCCAATGGACTATGAATTATATATGTCGCAACAATGTTTAAGAAGATGTAGAACAATGAACAATAGGTGGATGTCAAGTAAAATACATTCTGGTTTCTCAAACACAGTTCACGTACCCCCAGCTGGATCATGCAAGACCTCAGTTACAGACAACTGAGGTAGCACTGAATAAGATGGAAAGCCTGAGTTTTCTCCCTGGATATTTGAGAGATCCTGGCTTGAAGACCTTCGCGCAGGTGACTGCAGTGATAAAGAATTTCGGAAGGCAAGGTCAATATTTCCTCTTGTCATATTGTAGGATGAAACAGATGATATCTCATCCCTGGAGCTTTCATATCCTTCCTCAACATCATCAGATATTTCAATTGCTCTAGCCTGCTTAGACAGTAGGCATTCTTTAGTGACAAACCATAAAGCTACAATAAGAATTGGAAGTTCTGCAGACAAATTATTGGTTGAAAGAATAATTTTATCCCAGCACTTGACGGTGCAGTTACCACTGAAACAAATTACTGCTCCAAGAAACATAAAAATTTAAAAAGGTCAATTTATACCCATTCAGAGTCAGCATCCTTCTCTTTCCAATATATATCCACTTGAACAGTTGTAGCAGGTAAAATACCTATGCATATTGCAGAAACACATAAGTTCCACTGAAGCTAATCGTCTTCATTCCACCAATCACAAAAGTTTAGTGGCACTCACAAGCATGCAGTAAAACATGCATAAGCACCAGAATGTACAGTATAAGCACAAACTCCCACAGAGAAACAGATGCAAACACGTAAGTGTGCACACACAGACAAGTAGTAGAGACACAAAAACAAGTCTAATTCATAAAAAGTGCAAAAAGAATTCCAGCAAACTTCCATATCATTTCATAATGCACAATGCTAGGGCACTCAAAAATACAATTATATTCACAATTTAAGCAAAAAAACAAAGAAGGTATACCTTCTTCATTTAGCAAACCACTAGTTTTTTGAGCAACCCATACTTGTAGTGGAACACGAGCTTCCTGCAAATTGAAGTTTAGCGATAAGACTGATAATAAACAATGCACAAGAATAAAAAGGAATCACCAGGAATTACATGTATACAGTGAACTAGAAGCACAAATCCTAAAGGAAGGGAAGCTAACAGAAACTCCAATTTACAAAGAGAAACTTGCAGAAGCATCAATTAACATAAATGTAGAGCTATAATCTGAGAATAAGTTACAGAGATCCTGTACTAGTGTAGGTTAGTTGGCTTGAGCTTATAAGAATAGACTAGAAGCCTCGGGTTCAACTCTCCCCGGAGTTACCCAATATATGAAGCTTGCATGTGGTTTCATGTATTGATGGGATTAGTCTGTGTGTGTGTTACAGAGATAGGTACATATATTTTCACTTACACAGTTTTTCTTATAGAGGGGGGTTGGACTGTTTGCAGGATAGCATTACAAGGAAATAACAAATTCTTAACAAGGTTAACAAAGAAGCAATGACGCTGAAGAAATGATAGTGAAAAAGAAAGAGAAGTTGAACCTTTTTCGGAATGGTAAGTGGAGTGCTGAAGTTGCAACTATGAACTAACTAAAAATGAATAAAAATCAAACGGTAATTTTGTTAAAGACCAGAGAAAAGGAATACAATCCAAAGGCTACGACATACCAAAAAGGATGAATGAGAAATATCATCTACACGAGCAATAACGACAACCTTACACCAATACACTACAAATAGCAAATTCAAATACTTCCTCCAAGATCCTAAGATATCCACCCTCGACTAACCACAATAACAGATTGGTGACTTGGACTGCTTCATATCACTTAATGCTTAGTGTCTTTGGCAACTTAACTTTAAATCTCTAGATATTAGAATTTTCAATCTCCAAAACAATCAGAGATTTCAATCCAAGTGTTTGGTAGGAAGTACATTAGAAGCAAATATGTAAAAAGAATAGGAAATTATGAGCTACAGGGTACCTCGTATAAGTGGATCTCCATCTCCTAAGTCTGAATATTCAGTTAAAAACCCACAGAGACCTTTTCCACTCTAGTAACAACCAATCTCTCCATCTTCTAATGACCACCAAACAGCAAGGTTTTAATCCACATAGATTTTCTATTAATCTCCAATATCAAAATCTACCAGTTGCCAAACACACAAGATCAGAACTCTAGATAGGATCCAAAAGGCAAGCTGCCTCAGTCTGAATAAAACATTTCCAAAAATAAGAAAAAAAAATGCATGGAAGAGGAGGAAATGAAAACAATGACCCAGGAAATGTAAAAGCTGTTTGGATTGAAAGAAACTATACAAGTAAAATAAAGATAGATGAAGGGAATAACCATATTATTTTTATTTATTTATTTAATTTTCTTTTATTTTTATTTATTCATGCCTCCAAAAATATACCTAGTTTGATAAGTAGGTACAATTTCATGGTTGCGAGATACCCACGTCTTTCAAAAATATAGCTTGTTTCATAACTAGGAAAAGGCTCATGGTTAGGTCACATAACTAATTCGATAAACAAAAATACATTTCCACAGTATACAAATACATGCCTTCAAAAGTACTGCAAAAAAGGAACCCACCAATTGTATGACATCATTTGAGGTCTCTCTATGCGAATGGCCATTTTCCAATACTAGCCATCGTCCACGCAAGGCAACTCTGGCATAGTATAGATAGCGAATGGTAGTACCTCGGTATGATGGTGGTATAACCTTGGGCAGCTCTGTGCGCACTATATCTGCATAAAAAGTAACAGTTCAAGGACAAGTTTATATAAGAAATTTAGACAGCCATGGATAAGCTAGGACTAGATGCAAAAAACATATCTCACAAAAATTTGAATGGTCAAAAACTTATGTTGTTCTGAAAATGAGTACAATGGTTCTATGCAATAAGCACAAATCACTGCCTCCTCAAGCGACCAGCTCAGCACCTCTTTCCAGATGACCAATGTTGGAGCAAAATTTGCAATTTGAATAATTACAAGAATTAACAAGGAATTTGAAACTACAAAGTTAATAGTTTCCATTTCATGTTGGAGCTGTTGCAGGATTATACATCTTCAGTAGTCTTTGCAGTACCATAGCGTAAAGCATGCATATCATTCTTCATATCATGTCGTGGAGCACCATTAGGAGTTGACTTCCTTTTTTGTTTAACCGTGTCAAGACCATGTACGTAAGCTCTTTATAAGCAGAACTAATGTAACAAATAACAATAATTGACAAATAGAATACACCATTTTTCCCTCCAATTCTCTTCTACATTCTTCTCCATCTTCTTACTATTAAAATGGTATGCAGAGCCCTTGAAATTGAATTTTTTTCTAGGTTTCTCGCTACTACAGAAATTGCATGGAACCGCTATAATATTTTCACATCTTTTATGTGGGTCCACCTTGCATCTAATCACAACCATCAGATTCATCCTTTTTTTCTGGGATTATCAACACCTTATGGGATCTTTCAAACCCGCCAGATCTAGTAAAAAACGAGCTCTTTCATTTGCTAATTTAAGAAAATCTAGCAACTCAAATTTTGTGTGGCCTTTGATCTAATGGCCCACTCAGTTTTTTGCTTGGGAACCAATCATAATGTTTTTTGTGTTCCTTTACGTCTGTAAGTTTGAACTTTTCTTTTGAGGCTGTAGGACCCACCTTGGAGCAGATTTTCTTCCATCCAGGTTGCCGCTATTTTTCAGCTAAATTTTCCTTGGGCAGTTTTCACTGTTCTAAAGTACCGATCTTCATTTCAATATATTGATAGAAAAGAAAAGGGGCACAGAGGTGTAAATACAAAGAAAAAAGACAACATAGTGTCTCTATATCACTTAACAATGTCTGGGTCAGCATCGTTTGGGATTTCAATGTGGTTCTTCCTAATGGTTATAACTATTTTGATGATACTACACAAATGTCTTATTTGATGCACCATAAAGATGGAAGTTTTTAATCATTTATAACACTTTCATAAATGGACCTCCACTTAACTTCGAAAGTCCATAAAAATCATAGTGACAATGGAAGAGGATATTTGTCACTTGTTAATTCCTTCAAACAATGGCTTAAGTCATAGACCTCCTACCCTTATACAACAAAATGACATTGCTAAAAATAACAATTCAAATGTTCCTAACGGCTATTGTCCAAAATCGCGTTAATAACTTGTTATTTAGTCAACAAAAATGGCCATTAAATTATCAAGCATTGAATCTCCAATTGAGTTTCTTTCTCCATATTCGATATCGAAATAGGTCAAGTCAAGTTGAGCCTAATTTGGGTTCGGGTCACCAACACGTAACCCATTACTATTTATTAAATGGGTAACCCTCATAAACCCATGCGCCTTTAAAAGTAATAGGTTCAGATCCACCCAAACCCATTCACCATTTAATTCAATGGGTTGACCCACTCATCCGAACCAAAGCCATTTAAACCCATTTACCCATTTAGGCATTTATCTCATTTTCAAAAATCACAAAAAATACAAGAAAAAAACCTAGAAATCCAAAAAAAAAAAAAATTGAAAAATGCGCCAAACCATGGATTCCCACATCCCTAAATTAGGCACCAAAAAGCACAATGTGCAAAGTGATGCAGATGCTATGATGGAACATGTGCATGGGAGTGCAAATTCGATTCATTTTTTTATTATTTAGATTTAGACTAATTTTGAGTCAATTTTCATGATTTTAAATAATGGTCATATTTCGGGTCTTATCAGATGTTCAGTCGACATGAAATTGGATTCATTGGATGAATTATTCAACGACCTTCCAACAAGCCCAAGACTGTGCCATTCTAACATGTACAAAAGAAGTTATGACCTATTTTCTAGTAGGGGTACAAAGTGACAAATTTGATTTTGTAATTAGTCCCACATTTGTTATATTTGAAATTTGTCATGCAGAAAGACTTCATTGATGGTAATAGAAGCCTCAAGGCCAGGTAGGGTTGAGTTCAGTTGAGTAGAATTAATTTGTGTTATATTGTTTGTGGAATATCAAAAGGCTTTGGCCCAAATTCACATAGAAGAGTATTCATAAAGAGACATTGGCCTAAGGTGGCTTTATCCTGGGTTTCTCATTTTGGTGTGTTGTACAAGAGCATAGAGATAAAAAAATAAGCAACCTCCATTGACTATTATAGGTATTATTCGATTCATCTCAATTTATTTCAAATTACAGAAACTCAATTTCTTGTTAATTGTCAATTTTCAAAATTGATTGATGAAGAATCATTTTAGGGCCTAAGTGTTGTGAAATTTTGATTTTCTAGATGGTAATTTAGAGGGATTATTTCTAGTAAGCCCGATCTTCAAATGTAGACAAGATCCTCTTAGATCTTTGTCCTACATCACAAAGTAATATACAAGCAATCTAAATGTCACATTACCATTTTGCATAGTAATATACAAGCATGCAAGAAGTATTAATTTTTTTAGCATTTACATAGTCCAAAGAAAAAGTAAATAATAATAATTTGCTAAGTTGAGTTGTGTTATAGTTGCTTGGATTTGCAATTAGTGGTGCAAGTCAGGTTAGGTAAAAACAGGACCCTCTTGGACCCAATAAAAAATTAGCTAAGGTTGGGTCAAAGACCACCGAGTTTATGGTTAGTTCGGTTCCAAGTTTCAAAGACCCAAGACCTAACCCAAAATATTTTAATATAACATATCATATTTTATATATACATACATAAAGACAACCCTAAGGGGTTGGCTAGATGGTCAAAAGCCACCCATGTTTGCGGGAAGTCTTGGGATCAAGTACCCCTCAACACAAAAAAGGTCACTCCCCATTGATTTGTACTCGGTGTGTATGAATTGAGAGGTTAACACATGCCCCAAGGATTAGTCAGGTAAGACACCTGGACACCTTGGTCTTCAAATATATATATACACACACACACGCAAACATAAAGACATTTTATAAATCCCATTTGCCTCTCCCATGGAATAATATAAAGATATTTTATTTTGGACCTCTTTATTTCTAATTTTTATAGGACTTTAATCAAAAAATAGTCCAAAGGAAATAAGAAGTATTAATCTTTTTGAATTTACGTACTCCAAAGAAAAAAGAAAATAATAATAAGTTTGCTACAAGTTGAGTTAGGTTATAGTTGCTTGGATTTGCAATTAGTGCCGTCAAGTCGGGTTAGGTAGAAACTGGACCCGCATGGACCCAATAAAAAAATAGCTAGGGTCAGGTCAAAGATCACTGAGTTTAGGGTTAGGTCAGTTCCAAGTTTTGAAGACCCAAGACTTGACCTAAAATATTTTAAATATACTTTATCATTGTTTATGTACTTACATAAAGACATTTATAAATCCTGTTTGCCTCTCCCATGTAATAATATAAAGATATTGGACCTCTTTATTCAAACTTTCATAGGACTTTTAATTGTGATTCCACTTTTGGGATCTATCATAGTTTTTTCTTTCTATCTCCATTTTTTTTTTCTGACGTGCGTGTGGGTGGGTGGGGGTGGTGGTGGGGTGTTGGGTGTTGGTGTGGGTGTGGGTGTGGGTGTGGGTGGTGGTTATAGGGTCCGTTTCTAGGTCTCGAGTATTTTCTCAGTTCATGTTTGTTCCCAATAGATGGGGTATTTAAGGTATTGTGTTAGGTCAAGTTCACATTTTTAAAATTATCTGTCTTGCGGTTGTGACAACGAGGTTATTTTGATATTGAACATGCAAACTAATGCTAACCTCTCATTTTACAAGAGCATTGGTAGTATAGTATAACTTGTAAAATCTCATGATTAAAATCACAACACTTACCTTGTTCATGTTATCATTGTTGAGTTATTCTAAGGAGACTCTTCAAGTGAGACTCTGATGCAAGACAAAGAACGAGTGGTTCTGATCTCAAGTGAGCCCAGTCCTAGTTTTAATTATTTATTTATTTAGTTTGGATTTTCTAAATTTAATTTTAATTGTTATCTTTGGTAGTTTCTTAATTAGATTAGATTCCCATTTCTAGTAGTTTCCTAGACCACCTAGATTTCTTTTTCTATCATGTTTCCTTATATTTTCCTTTATTTAAAGGAGGAATGTAATGTGGAGGAACAACACACAATGAATGAAAGAAATTAATTAAGGCATAGCCCTTTTCCTATCTTTTCCTTTATCTTTTATCTCAATGAAGACTCGAGAATCCATATTTTGGGCTGGATCACTCTGCGGATAGCATCGATCCTGCATCAAGTGGATCAAAGCCGAGTCCCTGCGTTATCAGGGACGATCCTATTCGGTTCGTCGATTTGAAAAAAAAAAAGAGACAGGTCCATGCATTATGAGGAACTATCTTGGTCTCCGTTCGTATTAAAAAAAATAAAAATAAAAAGGGCTTCTGAAACCCACCTTTGCTGCTCCTGTTGTTGTCCATGCTTCCGTCCCATTAGATCTGTACGCCGTAGCAACCTACACCCAACCATCGTTGTTGCTGCACCAACCGAACCCAGAGCAGATCTGGTCGTGGTTTTTCACCGTCCGTCATTTGTTCATTCAACCAAAATCCTTTTTTTTTCTTTTCCCATCGCTATTTCCCTCCCTCTTTTGTCCCGTTCCCATTGAAAAATATATATATATATATATATCTGCACCCTACCTTCTCTCGTCCTCCACCTTCTTCGTTGCCCGCCACTCGCCCAGACCCCCTGTGCTTCGTTCGCCCATTTTCCCTGTCCTCCCAAAGCCAAGCCCACACAATCTTGCTTCCGCCCTTTCCAAACGATGTTGCCTCCAAGCCCAAATAGCCCATCTGTGCATGCTGCCTCTTCCACTGTTTCCTTTTACAGATCCTATTTACCGAAAACCCGCAGTAAAAGCTTCGTCCACAAAAAAGAAAAGCAAAAAATGACAAAAAAAAAAAAAAAACCACTTCCCTTCCCACCCTCCTTTTCTCTAACCGAGCAAACCACTTTTATTCAACACCATCTTTCCACGTCTCCCTAGCCAACCCACGAGATTTTCCCTCTTTCCATCCACCCCATACAATCAAACCCAATTCAATTAATCATTTTCAGCAATGGCCCACCTTTGCCTGGTTGACTAGTGTTTGCCACTACGTCTTGGACTCTGTGGCACCCCAATATGATTACCTGCATCACATAGACCCGATGGCCTCCAACAACAATGGTGATCAATATGTCAACCAATCTGAATTCAAAGAATTTCTATCTGAATTGCATTCTACCTTTCAAGATTTGTTGCAAAAGTTGACATCGGAATGTGTGCCAGTTTCCTTGAAATGCATGCATGCTTCCTCGAGATGTATGTCAACCCCCTCTAGCGTCAACATTGGAGTTCATGCCTGCTGCTCCAAAAGTCGTGAACTTTGTTGGAGAAAAAGTCAGTTGTGTTATCGGCACCACAGTCAATGCAACCGACGAGTATCGAACCTCTCCCACCACCACCATTACCTCCACCACTGCCACCGCCAATTATCCAACCCCCTCCCATACCCAAACCCGATCCCATTACGAATACCAAGAATTCATCTATGGTTATTCGTACATTATCATGTCCGCCTCCTGTCCTATATCTGGTGCCTTGTCCCACAAACCCTCAGAGCCATGTGATCACTCCAGTGCCATATGAAGACCCCTTCTTGTACGGATTGATTCTGCCTCACTTGCGATCGTGTGCATTTACTGCTTTCCTCGTCAAGGCAGATAGCTCTCATCATCCGTGCGTTGCAAATTGTGTCGTCACAAGCTTTGTCATTCGCATATTCAGAATTGGTCTCCACCTTTGTTTAGTGCCGTGTTGTTTTGTCGGTTTCAACTCGAGGACGAGTTCTTTTAAAGACCGGAGAACTAATGTAGGTCACAAAACAAGTGGTCCTGATCTCAAGTGGGCCCAGTCCTAGTTTTTATTATTTCTTTATTTAATTTGGATTTTCTAAATTTAATTTTAATTGTTATTTTTAGTAGTTCCTTAATTAGATTAGGATTCCCATTTTTAGTAGTTTCCTAGATCACCTAGATTTCTTTTCTATCATGTTTCCTTATTTATTTTCCTTTATTTAAAGGAGGAATGTAAAGTGGAGGAACAACACACGATGAATGAATGAATTTAATTAAGGCATAGCCTTTTTCCAATTTTTTCCTTTATCTTTTATCACGACGAAGACTCGGGAATCCCTATTTTGGGCTAGATCGTTCTGCAGATAGCATTGATCCCGCATCAAACTCTACCAAGACTACTTACTTAAATGGGGTTACACCTCATTTGGTTGGATGTGTTGTATATAGACATGACAATGGTTGGATCAAGTCTCCAACCCTTCCACTAATACCTAGCTATTTAGAAATGGGTTTAGCTTGGGTCTACGCATTTAATAAATGGATCAAAAAACTTAGACCCATAACCTTTAAAATGGTCAAGTTTAGATCAAGTTAACCGGTTAGGTCAAATTTTGCAAAGTGTATTTACATCACAGGTTAAAAACTTGACTCTACTCGATTTTTCATTGGGTCAAGCCAACTCAAAAACTAAGAAGAGTTTTGACCAAGTCAAAAAGTCAAGAATCAGTCAAATCAATAAAATAATATTACTCAAATGCATTTTTCTATATCTTAAAAATTAGGAAAATTTCTAAACAATGGAGAAAACAGTAGAATAAACATAAAAATAGAAAAACTAAGAAGAAAGGGAAAATAAAATAAAATAGAAAATTCAAAAGAAAGGAAAAAAATAAACAAGAAAAAGAAGAGGTAATGAAAAAGGAAATGATAATAAAAGGCAAGAAAAATAAAATCAACTAAAGTGAAAAATAAATAAATAGGGAAGAAAAGGAAGAAATAATGAATGAAGGTGTAAAAAAACATATTTTAACCAATTCGTTAATCTCTTAAAAAATAAAAAAATAAAAAATAAAGAACAAAAAAGGATGAAAGAAGAAAAAATGAAGATAAATGAAAAATATGATAATAAAAATAAAGTTGCACCTAGAAATGATTGCACATCTCCATTTTCCATGTCTTCCTTGTTTCACCCCACCTTTTATATTGGTTAGGTAGAATTCTATGTATACCCTTAAAGAAGCATGTAATGGCATTCGTGTCTCGTAAGACTTGCGACGAGTTTTTTTTCACTTGACTCGTCCAAGCCACTCGGTGAGTCGCCCGAGTCACACGAAAACTCGATGGTTGGCCAAGTTTTTGACGAGTTACTTGTCTTTTTGAACAAGTAAAGTTGACTCGACTAAGTCAGCCAAGTCAAAAACAAGTTTAAATCTTTTTTCCCTTTTGAGCGATAACAAATAAGAAATATATTAATAGGAAGAGAATGTACAATAGGGTCTACAAGGATTAAACCCCCGAAAAGTACTAATTTTAAATCTATGATTTATATCATTCTATGTCTTCTCTGCCTCTCATAGTTTAGGTCATGTTTGCTTTGTCCATAATGCAATATCATCACAATAAACTACTTAATCAACATATTAAATGCATTAATCCTTGTCAGAAGTCAAAATTATGTTTCATGGATGTTCAATTCTTTATCTTTTCCAGGGGAAAAAAAAAACAATTTACCTTTGAAAGACAATCACTCTCCTTTGGTTCTACCTATTATTCATGATGATCCTAGAGCAAGCATCTCTTTTTTCAGCATTAATAAATGATATTATTTACAAAAGATGGACTCGAAGCCCCTCAAAATACCACCATACAATCACTCTTGGTCGTTCCATATCCTCCTATTGCTCATAAAAAAAAAAGAACGTACTTGTACTGATCATCTTATTGAAAAGTTTGTTTCTAATCGTCCCGTTTCTTCTTCATACCAAACTTTTCTTGCTTCTTTGAACAATGTTTCCATTCTCAAAGGGTAGATGAAGCCCTTCACTATTCATCTTGAAAAGTTGCAATGGAGGAGTTTGCAGCATTGTAGAAAAATCAAACATGAGAGACGGCTTAGATGCCGCTTAGAAAAGCTCTCATTGGAAGTAAATGGACTTCTGCACACAAATAAAATCTTGATGGGTCTATTGCCAAGTACAAGCTCGCTTGGCAGCAAAAGGATTCAATATATATGACTGTATACCTTGAGACATTTGCTTCCATAGCAAAATCAACATCAACTCAAGTTCTCATCTCTATTACTACTACTTTCAATTGGCCAATTCACTAGTAGATGTGGAAAATGCATTCTTACATGCCAACCTGAAAGAAGAGGTCTATATGTTCCCACCACCAGGTTATCAAAAGAGGGAGAAACACATTGCATGTCATCTCAAGAAGCTTATCAACAACCTAAAGCAACCTCCTCAGATATGATGCAAATATCATTTCCTGTAACGACTCATCCCTCTACTACAATATTGTCCGCTTTGGACTTGAAAAACCCTCACGGCTTTGCATTGGGCCCAAGTGTCACCCTTGGGCCCAAAAGGCCTTGTGCTAGAAGGGTGGGGTGTTCCCTCATATCCCACTCTCTTAGGCAGTATGAGACCTTTTTCCATGCACAGGGTATCACATTTCCTATTGATTTAAGAGATGCCAACCAGATCACTCTTATTCATCCTTAAACAGTACACTAGTGTTATGATCTTAGTTTACATTGATGCTTATTTTTTAAATTGAAATGTAACTATATTATTCATAGAAGAGGACAAAAAACAACCAGATGACCATACACAGGGGCGAAAGAAGCCCACAACCCCAAAAGCCCTTACAAGAAAAGCCAACCCCCAAGATATTATATGAACATATTTACAACTTTCGAAGATAGAGACAAACCCTGGCGCACCATTTCATCAACAGCTGAATTTGCAACTCTTGAGTCCCAAGAGACCATAAAGCCAAAAGATGTGATAGAGTGACGAATCCTTTCAACATAATCTAGATAGATCCATGTACAGAGAGAACCCAAGGCCCAACCGACAACGACCTTAAGAGTCCCCATCAAAAATACCCATTACAACTCCTAACTTTTCCATCTCCATGATGCCTCTACATAATTCATGAAGTTCTACTTCAATCATTAATCCGTTTGGAAGTGGACCGGCAAAAGAAATCCTAGTCTCTCCAAACTCATTTCTAATGATCCCACCATAACCTGCTTGACTGCGGTCACACAAACAATTGTCATCAAAATTGAGCTTAAGAAGACCAAAATCTGAAGGGAACCAAGAAACTTTCATCGAGGAAACCAAATTTGGCATCACATAATTCACCGAGACCAATCCCTACAAATATCTGAAATTTTTTTCCCACGATTTATCTGAACCCACAATCCACCAAGCAACTTGAAGCTTAAGCACATCTATAACTTGCAATTCAAAAGACATTTTTCCTTGAAAAACCTTTTTATTCTTTTCCAACCAGATAGACCAAACTATACTTAATAATGTCAAAGGTTTTGAAAAGAACCACCAACCAAGAGCAAGGCTTCATTAAGCATTTCAAACCATGCTTTAGGAACACAGAAAATAATACCTAACAGCTGTAGGAAGTGAGACCATATCTGATAGGCAAACCTACAATACAGAAGAAGATGAATTACTGATTCCGCATCCGACAGGCACAGAGGGCAAGCATTAACAATAACCACTCTCCTAAGTCTCAAATAATCAATTTTCTAGATCTTCTCGAGCCCAACAAGCCACCCAAATGCCTTCACCCTAAACGGAGCTTCACCCTTCCATATTTTTGGATTAACACGAGGAACATCACCAACACACATCAATTGTCTACAAAAACACGACTTAACAGAGAAATACCCATGAGGATCAAGATCCCAAATTCTTCTATCGTTGCCACTTCCAAACACAAAAAATGTTGCTAAGAAGGTATTGTAGGATATGGTGTATCACATTTTACATATGTTGGTTGACTTTTAGATTTTGTTAGATATCATTGATTGTCACTTATTTTTCTTTCCTTTTTCCTCGCCTGGATTAGCTCCATGTACTCTTTATATACATGTATCCTCCTTTGTTAGAAAGAACAAGAAATACAAACTCAAGAGAATGATTTCTCTCAATCTTCATTCATTGTTTTCTTCCTTTCTCCTTGTTTTCATTCTAACATGGTATCAGTAAAAAATTGGTCATGCTAATCTACTAAGGCAACGATTTCATCTCATCCATGGGTTTTCTTCTCGTCCCTGAATTTGCCTTCTCGTGTAAGATTTCATCTTGGACTCCACCTTGTTTCTATCTCCCCTTCCTCTAGTTCCAATCCATCAGGATTGATCTTCAGTTTGACTACAGCTGGGTCCCACTTTTCCAGGTTTTTTCAAGAATACTCTGGGGACGACTACAATACCCTAATTTTGGGTTTCTCTCTCTCTCGATCCAGGCCATACTAAGGTTGCTACAACCAGATCTCACACTCACACAGTCATCGTTGCCCCCATAACATATCCCTTTGGTTCATCTAGGGTTTCGGTTAAAGGTAGGGCCCATTTTAATGCTTTTTCATATCAGCAACAATGACACCCTGAAACGCCATTTTCCACATTTTTTTGCTAGATCTGGTTTACGAGCCCTTGGATATCTCTGATACTCTACCTTTAGTGTCGCCCCTGACCCTACAGTGTTCGTACAGCTGACCTAGGGTTTTGGTCAACAGTGGAACCCGCTTGACCTCATCTTCAGATCTGCTGCAGTGACGTCCACAAGCCCTTTTTAAAAAAAAAAAAAAAATGGCTCGATCTGCTCTTGTACACCTCATCTTAGGCTGGGATTTCATTGCTCAAGTTTCCCCTAGTGATGCTTTTAATCCCATTGGATTGCTCTTGGTTTTGTGATTCGTGGGGCCCACTTTTATCAAATTTTGTAGACGTTTTACAATTACTGACTGTTTACTATAGAATAACCTTTTCACTCTTTTTTCTCCTTACATATGGCATCCTCTAGCCCTACTTCTCCTAGAGATGATGTTATTCAAATGTTGCTCCACTTCCAAACTTTTGTTGCTCAATCAGGTATTTCTCATCTGTTTTTCAGACCTCATTCGGAGTCCCTGGATTATTGACTCCGGGGCCACCAATCACATATCAGCCATATCTCATATTTCTCCTCTTTATTCTCTTTCTCTTGGACATGTTAAACTTGTATATAGGACCCTTACCTCCATCCATGGTAAATGGACTACTCCTATATCTTCTACTCTTGATGTATCTTCCGTTATTCATGTTCCTCGATTGTCTAATAATCTTTTATATATTAGTTCACTTACTAAGGCCTTACATCGTTCTGTGGCTTTTTTCCCTTCTCATTGTGTTATTCAAGATTTGGTCACAACAAAGACGATTGGGGGTGGACGTCAAGAAAAGGGTTTGTACTTCTTTGATCAAAAAATTGGCTCAGAACATGTTGCTTATTCTACTAGTCATCAGGATACTTGGATTTGGCATTGTCGGCTTGGTCATCCATCCAATACAGTGTTAAAACATTTGCAACCTTCTTTAAAAATTGATAATTTTGTTTGTGAAAGTTGCCAGTATAGAAAGCAACATCAACCCACCTTTTCTCGGTCTTCCAATCATTCATCTTCCCATTTTCCCTCATTAATACATTTTGATGTTTAGATGTCATCCTTTGTTTCTTCAACGGGATTTCATTATTATTTTACATTCATAAATAATTACTCTCGAATGACTTGGGTTTATTTGATAAACATAAATTTGAGCTCTTTGATCATTTTTGCACTTTTCATAAATGGATTATTACTCAATTTGATTGTTGCCTTGAAACCTTGCGAAGTAATAATGGGGGAGAATATATCTTCGCTTTTTTTTACATTATCCTCAAGAACATGGGATTGAATTTCAAATTTCCTGCCCCCATACACCTCAGCAGAATGGTGTTGCTGAAATGATGAATCTTCATCTTCTTGAAGTAGCCAAATCTTTGTTATTTGCAATGAATATTCCTAAGTCATATTGGTTTGATTATATTCTTACTGCTTGTTCTTTAATAAATTGCATGCCCACAAAAGTCTTAAATAACAAAGCACATATTGATGTTATTCTATACTTCCGTTGGGTGTTTTTTGATGTATTGTTTTGTTCATGATTTTTCTGTTGAGAAGCTTGCAAAAAAAAAACTGTGAAATGTATGTTCTTAGGCTACTTTTCCACTCAAAAGGGATATAAATGTTTTCATCCAATATCTGGTAAATGATTTGTTTCAATGGACGTTTTTTTTTTAAATATTCCATATTTTCAACCATCCAATCATGTCTTCTTCTTCTCCTTATATTCTTCCTACTCTTACCAATACAGTTGACACTTCTTCTGATTTGTCTACCTCTGAGCATCTCATTGTTTATCACATGAAGAAGGATAGACCTCATGCTTCACTTACTACCACCCAATAATCCTTGGACTATCCAGATCCATCACCTAAGAATTTTGATCTTCCCATCGTTTTGAGGAAAGATAAATGTGCGTGTACTGAACATTCGATAAATCATTTTGTTTCCTATAATATTGTTTCTCCGTCATATCGCAGCTCCCTCTCCAAAATAGATACCCCTTGCATTCCTAAGAGGATTGATCATGCTCTTTGACATTCTTCCTGGAAGGCTGCAATGGAAGAAAAATTGGTTGCGCTTGAAAAAAAAAAAAAATCAGTCTTAGGAGATGGTATCCCTGCCGCAGGGGAAGACTTTGGTAGGTGTAAGCGGGTCTTTGCTCTCAAACATAATCCAGACGGATCCATTGCTCGATATAAAGCTCGCCTAGTAGCTAAAGGCTTCACTAAGACCTATGGAATTGATTATCAGGATACTTTCTCTCATGTTGAAAAGATCACCTCTATATGAGTTATTATCTTTATTGTTGCTACTCAGCTACTGACTCTTCCAATCCAGTTTTCCATGAGCGTACAAAGCATATAGAGATTGATTGTTATTTTCTTCGACATCATGTATCCTTTGAGAATATTGCCACTCCATATTTGAAGTCGAATGATCAATTAGCTGACATCATGATAAAAGTAATTTCTCGCTCTCAACTAGATGATGGTTTCAACAAGTTGTGCTTGATTGATATCTTTGTGCCAACTTGAGGGTAAGTGTTGTAGGATATGGTGTATCACATTTTACACATGTTGGTTGACTTTTAGATTTTGTCAGATATCATTGATTGTAAATGATTGTAACTTATTTTTCTTTCTATTTTCCTCTACTTGATAGCTCTTTGTACCCTTTATATACATGTATCTTCCTTTGTTAGAAAGAACAAGATACACAAGCTCAAGAGAATGATTTCTCTCAATCTTCCTTCATTGTTTTCTCTTCTTTTCTCTTTGTTTTCATTCTAATAGAAGGTCCATTAAGGATGGCCACCCCTCGATCATCCAATCTTCTAACTCCTTTCAATTCACCAAACAACTTTATTCTGAATACGACCATAGCACTCTTTGACCACTGCATCTCTATTAGTTGCCAAAGAAAATAGAGCGGGAAACTTTTGAGCCAAAGAAACCTCACACAATCATTTATCCGTCCAGAAAAGAATATCGTCACCAGGGTAAGCACGATATCTAATATGAATGTTAAAGACCATTGTGATCAAACGTCTTTCCAAAACCAGAAGCCCTTCTAGAAGAGCCTGAAATCCTCCAACCATTACTATTCAGCTTACACTTAAACAATTATCAAATCATTCAAGCCCTTAAAACTCATATTATTGATAATGTCTCATATCAAAGACTTGTGGCTACTTTGTCATTTCCTTGGAATCAAGGTGGCTTGTTTTTCAAAAGGCATATACCTATGTAAGAGTAATATGTTTTAGATATTATTCAGGACAAAGGCTCTCTTATAAACCCATTGATAGTCATGGGATCATAATTACAAACCTCATGTTGATGATGGTGAATTATTGGATAATCCAGGATATTATCAAAAAAAAAAAAATTGTTGGCAAATTTATTTATCTAACAATGGCTCAACCCAATCTTTCTTATGTAGTCGCAGTTATCTGCCAATATATGCATGCCCCTGGTGACACTCATTTTCAAGCTATGTTTCAAATATTACGATATATCAAAGGCAATCAAAGATATTATTTATACTTCTCATGGTCGTATTAACTAGATGAAATGCAGATGGTGAATACAAAGGCATGGTAAATCAACATGTGAATTTTTATGGCTCAAACTCCAATTGGAAATGGAGTTTTAACTTAGATCTAGTGGCCGTGTTCTGTGACAAGCAAGTAGTCTAATTTTTATGGCTCAAACACCAATTGGAAATGGAGTTTTTGCACTTAGATCCATTGGTTATGTTCTGTGACAAGCAAGCATTTGTTCACATTGCCTTCAATCCAATCTTCCATGAACATCAAAGTCGATTGCTACTTCATCTGGGGATCATGCGTCTTCCAAAAACATTTGTAACCTGTGTATGAATCCAAAGACCCAACTCATTGATTTGTTTTCCAAAGCCCAATCACAACTTCAAGATTCCAACGACAAGTTAAGCTTAGTTGATTTCTATGCACTAGCTTGAGGAGGAGTGTTTTAGAATTATACTTCTCAAATAGACCTTCAATGTACCATAATGAAGCATGTATATCATTCTTTGTGTAGTGCTATGGAGCACCATTTGGAGTTGACTTCCTTTGTATTACCTTGTGTAAATCATGTATACAACCTCTTTATAAGAGGAATTCATGTAACCTTAATCCTCCAATTCTCTTCTGCATTCTTCAACGAACTCTTAATATTAACAAGTGGGACACAAAATGTGGTCATAGTCTACAAGTTTCACTTGCTTCATTTGATTCATCCAATGGCCAAATGCGGTCCACTGACTTGCTCCATTTCATGGAGGCTTGTTATTGTAGATAGGTCCACTTGGTAGGGATCCATAGGACTCATACACAAGTCCTCTCAAGTCCAATAGACTTGTTCCCTTGTTAAAGGTGATTTCAGTGTTCATGGATTCAAAATAAAAAGAGAAAGATGGGGTGGGGGTGATTATTCTCCACTTGCTAAAGAATTCTACTTGATTCACTTGAATTGAATCCTTATCAACAACAATAGTAGGGATTTTCCCATCATCTAGGGGCAGCTTTTCAAGTCTCATGTTTCCATTTTGCTCTATCAAAGATCAACCTCTACCACCCTACATTCAATCATGAATCATGTCCTTAACCCCATGCATCCAAGTCTTTAAAAGTCGATCTTTCCTCCTTTCCCCAACTCTTGCAACTATCAATTCTTTGTACTGGGTTATTTTTAGCAGTCTACAAACATGTCCAACCTATCTCAGGTGCCCTTTCTATCATCTTATCATCTATTGGAGCTAATACTTAAAGTTTTCCTAATGTGTTCATTCCTAATTCTATCTTTTTATATTCCATTCATCCATAAAATACAAAAATGTCTTACCACTTAGACAAGAACCCATACCCAAGTTGGTAAGTGCTTTTTGTCGCAAAGGTTGCAGGTTCAAGTCTTATGGGTATCATAAAGGAAGCCATCCATGGTCAACGTGCCAACCCCAAACAGATGGGATAAACAGCATCAAATGATGATGATGATTCGTAAATATTGAAAAGAAGAAAAATAATCGAAACAAAATATTATCATTTGCCAAACTATGTGATTTTCTACATTCGAAGCCATAATATGGATAACAGAAATGATTAACCTTCCATCTACATAAAATATGAAAGAGAGAGCTTACAAGTTTTAGTGCGTCCAGGAGAAACTATCACTTTCGAAACAATGGAGGGTGTCGTACAGTCCAAAAAAATATGCTCACCTGCCATGTCATTGACAATTAGTAAGAATGATATTTAACCCACACTTTTTAATGAGAACAAGGAACAATATTAAGATTTCTTACTTAAGATGGACCTAACTGATACAATATTACCGAAGGCCAAAATCAACCACCGAAGAAAAGTGTATGGAAATATAGTAAAAACATGCACAAATACAAAGCTAGGTTGCATGGATGTGAGTCAGAGTGGAAAAGTTCAACACAAGTGCAAGGTGTCAGACTCGGTAAACCCCCAAGATAAGAACTTGAGGAATGGGCACCAAATTTAAATAAATTTAAATTAAATTTTACATGAAAATACACTATAAAACACTAATAAAAATTTATGTACTACCTTTACTCTAAACAATAAAATGGCAAATATATCATTATTTTAATTAGATACAAGAGAAGAAAGATGTAATAATATTTTAGTCATCTTTAAAAACAATGCGAAAGAAGTACTAGAAAATTCAATCTAGAATACATAGAGAGTTTACATTGATGCTAGTGTCTGACATGGGTGTGAGCGCTTGACATGTTGTGCCACACAATTTGAAGAGTCCATGCAACAGTAACAAAGAATAATGGCCTCACAATGATCATTAATAACAATCAATCTTGAAAACATGAGGAATTTTCAAATGTCAATATGCATCACTAGAATAAACAACAAAAATAAGAAATGGAAGAGAAAAAGACTTCAATAGATGGAAATGGTAGAGAGATGCTTTTTCCAGATGGAAATTATAACTTTTTTTTTTTTATGAAGCATCAGAGGTGCCATTACAAAAAGAGACAACTGAATAAAAATAAACAGGAAAAAACTGGAAAAGAGGTCACACACTGGCCAAGAACAAAGCACTATGAACTCATGCAAGATCACCACAATCTTACAAGGCACGAACCCTTCCAGCCAAGGAGAAGAAATACTCTCTGAATTAGAACATCATTCTCTAAAGGACACAATCTCGGTAGGGAAACTTAAACTTTCTGGATCCCCCACACTACCCAAAGATAGAGGTCGTCATGGAGGAACTCGCTGGTTTCCACGGCTAGTTTCCTTCTTTTTTCGACTGCAGTACTTCACAGATGAACTATGTCTAGTGAGCTCATGGGAAATCATGTGTTTTCTCTTCGAAATTACAGGATCATGCTTCTTAAATGCTGCAAGAGAGGAGATCAGCTTGTCTTCCTGACCTTCAAAAATAAGGCCAAGCTTAAGACCGATCTCCAGCATCCTAACATAAATCCAATTGGGGTATGAAGGGCCATTCTGATCTTCATCTTCTACTCTCTGGTTACCTAGAATAACATTTTTGCTAACTGGAGAAAGTCAGGTTCCAAAATCTCTCTGAGCTGATCCTGGGAATTGTTGGTGAATTCCAGCAAGATTCATTTGAGCTAAAGATGGAGATAAAACTCCTATTGGATTAAAGTTGGCATAGGATCGCAATGCAATAGGTTCAATAGTACTGGATAGGAAAGATAGCCATATTCCAGGCAGGAGCAAGGATCTAGTCATTAAAGAATAATCAATCGCATGAGGTTTAGAAGAGGACCCAGAGTCAAAAGACAAGACTCCTAGTGATTCTCAAAGGCTCGGAGAGAGGAGGCTGAGAGGACGAGAAATTGGGGGACGAGAGTGATGGCCGGGAGGTTGGATGCAACAAGGGAAGGCTTAAAGGTGATGGCAAGGACAGTTGTTGGGTGGCAGCACTGCAGGTAAAGGATGTGGTAGTTTGCATGGAAGCAAAGGCGACATTGTTTGGTTCGAGGCCCTAGAGCAATTCCAGGGTATGGGAAGCTGAAGGAAAAGAATTATGTATTGGAGGATCAGATGGATTGGCGAGAGAACGGTCAGGAATGGAGAGATCTGGATTAACTTCAAGATCTAGTTTTGAAAGGAAGTGATGATGGGCCGAGCTAAGATTATGAGATCCTTGAATTGGACTAGGATGACAAGGCCCCGAGAAGGGAAGGGAGGAGCTTAGTTTTGAGGAGGGTATTTTGAAATGGAAGACTCAAAAGGTTTCAATGGTTTGAAAGCTGAAGGAGAAGAGAGAAGGTTTTGGGTTTGGGATTCACATGCATTAGTACGTGGAGAATCTATCTGGAAAGGCCTGGGTTTAACCCACAAGGAGATGGGCAGATGGGCCTCACAGATTGGCCTGGACTGAAAGTGTGAAAGATGGGCTGATGGACCACAAGATGGGCCTGAGTCTCAAAGACTGGGCTGGGACAAGCAGAGGCCAAGGCCTCAAGAACTAGACTGGGAGGGGTCATGGGAGGACCACGAGCCATGACATCCAGACCCAGCCACTGGGGGATAGGGCGTGTGAAGGAGGTGGGCACACACGTGGCGAAAGTTCTGGATTCAAAATTGGAAAAAGTGGGATAGGATTGCAAAAGATAGTAAATGGTGGGATGCCCTTCGCGTGCTCTATCCCAGCTACGAGGTTTGTAGTCGAGGAAGGTCCAGGTGCAGTAGTGGAAGGCATGCTCGAGAGGGGAATCCCCAAGGCACTGCAAGTGGGTGGGCGAAGGTCCCCAGGGCATTGGGCGAAGGTCCGTGAGCCACGTGGAGGAAGGATGCACTGATGGATGACCATTGTCATGCTCCCTCGACGTTGAGGGATGCTGAAAAGGTCCCAGTTTTCCACCGGAGTCAGCCGGATCTACCAAGGAGCCAACAGCAGAAGAAGGGGCGGAAGATGTCCTTCTTCAATCTCAACTCTCAACTCAATCCAGGCGTCGCCGGCTTTCAGTGGAATCGGATTTATCTTCTCGAGATTCGATTCCCATTTGACACAAAAATGGACAAAGGAGAGATTACTACCGGAGGTCGTATGAGGATCAATTTCGATCACTTTGCCTGGGAAACTATTGATAGCATGAATAGACACCGAGAACCAAGCACTGAGAGGAATTCCCGAAACAAGAACCCAGCAAGTTTTTGCATCCCAATCTTCAGACCATAAACAAAGACTAGAGAAGGGAGTTTCTTGAAGAACTGAAACTCACTAAGAAGCTTGCTTGCATCATCGACCACATCAAACGATAGTACATCAAATGACTAACTTGTTACAATCTAAATGCCAACTGATTGACATTGAAATGAATGAATTAATAGAGATTTCAAAATTATAGCTACCATGAGTAGAATTATCAATCTAAAAATTTACATGATACACAAAAGAGCAAAAGAATAAAAGAAAAACAAAACAAAATTACCACCTCTCTTTTGCTTCGATCCAGGTAACGGCTTTTGAGTACTAAACCACTGAGTATCCAACTTTTCAATTCCTTTAATTTCAAAGGTAAGGTTTTCAACCATAATTGAATAGTCATCATCAACGCCATGTTCTATTTCTGATAGCTCACGAGCATTATATGGGTTCCAAATCTCAACAGTTGCAATAATTGAATCATTGGGCCTATAAACATCTTTGTCCATTTGTAGCTTTAATGAAGGAGCAAGCTCTTCTTTGAGAGTACCAGCAGATGATGGAACAGTCTTCTTATCTTCATAAGAAAGAGATCCCCTCCCTCCAAAGAAGGAGAATCCTTGAGAAATCTTCGGTTGCATTTTGCAACAAAGAATGTCTGTCCAAATAGGATGGACTATTTTGTCTTCACTAATACCACATTATGAACAAATCATCAATGAGTAGATAATAGCAACTAGAGTTGGGTAGAATTCAGCATATCAGCACCACCTGCAAAATGCTTGAGTTAGAATCTATGGATAACAATATTATTGAGCATCAAAATAACTTGTATAGGGAAAAGAATGATCGCTGAATACCAAAAGACAAAATATCCTGATTCAAAAAGTAATTAAGCTCCCCATCAACTACATTAACAATGTCTAATCCAATTGGGGCAATTATAGGTTTAGGTTGACTATTCGAACAGGATGATGATCAAGTTGCATTTAAATAAGATTAATGCACATTACTACTTTGGCAAGCCCACCCTAATCCCTAGGGACAATACTTGATGTGATCCACAAACCCAAGCCAGTAATTTGATTTGGATTGGCATGCCCATTACAAATTGTTAGGGATCAGATTAACACATTTAATAAATAGCTCGAGTAAAACACACTATACATAGTGGTGAACACAACATGCCTACCATCAATTAACTACTCAAAACTACAACAAACCCCATACTGAAACACTACGATACAATAGAAAAAATACAGTCTTAACATAGTTAGACGGGTTGTTAATCCATTAACAAGAATATCAATCGCCGCCTTTTGACCATAGAACATCCTTAAAAGAGAAACATTCACCTACAGTACAAACTAGTATTTCAGAATCTAGTATTTCTTTGGAATCCAGCATTTTGGAGAACCAATTTGAGCTCATAGATCGACAGTAGAAGCCTTTCTCCTATTGAGACAATAGAAGTTTAGATAGGCAAAGTTTACAGATGTTTCTTATATATTTAGAATAGGCCTACGATAGGATGCCACACAATTACATTGGAAACATTAAGATAATTGGACACTTGAATATGCTTCACGCATCGTGTTGGACACCCATACCCTTGTTGGACCCCAAATATCTACAAGATACTTGTAAGATATGCATTAAGTAATCATGTTGCACTAGGTTGATAATATTTGAACTCCTTTATGGTTAGATTTGTCACACCCCGTTCCTCCAACACCTAAACGGGGTGTGATTATTGTTTCTAAACTACAATCCAATGGGTCTTATATCACAAATTCGTGGCTATATTTTTTTTCAAATAACATCATAAACATTTACAATGCCAACAAATTCTTCATGCTCACCCACAACTAAGCTACATAAAATCTAAATTTTCCATTCCACATAACTTTAAGGATAAATAAATCTAAATAAGAGTAATCTAGCTTCACTATTTGCTCGCAAACCCATACCATAATTAAAAAATTATCAATTACACTATACTCGAATTTATCAAGTCTCGCCACAAAAAGATAATAAACCTCTCAAGAGTCTCAAACCAACATAACCAAACATAAAATCAAAATGCGCTTTGCTTCTAAGTAGCTCCTTGTTCTTTAATTCTGTTTTTGGTTTTCATCAATACCTAAGTCCACTGTGTTTCCTGTAATGTAAGGGGTATGAGCTCCAAGCCCAATGAAGAAAACAATAGCACACACACACACACACACATATATATATATATACATAATGTATTTACTTTTCATCGCATATATACTTTCCATTTATATAAAGCATAGTAAATTCAACATCAATTATTTAATCATGTTTTATGCTTAATGCCAATGCATAATGCTTGATGCAATACCAACCACTAATACCATCCTACAATCCCTTGGTGCCCTTCCCAACGAATCGAAGATCACACAACCTACCACCAAAATGGCCTTCCCGACGAATTGAGGATAACTAACCTACCACCAAGAGATAGCCTTTGTAATTAGTCATGGATAACTAAACTACAATTGTCGTGGTCCCGGCCGAGGATCACACAGCTACCACCTAAGTGTCCGTCTCGACAGAGTCAATGATAAAACAACTACCACCATAGTGGCCATCTCGAGCCGAGGGTCACGACTAATAGAACATTTTAGCCCAAATTCCCTTACATTACTGTGAGTATTACATCGGATTATAACCATCATTCAATTGATCACTCAGTCTATTTTAGATCCAGTGATTACATTCCAAACACACATCATAATTGCAATATTTTGCATTGCACAATAAAATAAAGATCATGTAATCAAAATATGTAGTGAATTATTCTTCTCACTTAGAAGTTTGTGAAGTGCACGGTGCTACCAAGGAGTCCAAAGATTTAAAAGCAAACCCTTTTTAATGCAAAGTTGCTGCAGATTAATTTAAATGTTCTAAGCAAATAAAATTGGTGATTCTTAAGTCTCTTTAAACTACTTTTATCTAAATAATCAAGGATTATATCTTGCTTCCCCATTTAAGGTGATCTAAGGTCAAAGGCTTAAAAGTGAAGGTTTTGAGCCCATGCGCACTACAATTCGAAGCAAATACAATAGCACCCTTCTACATCTTCCAGTAACATATATAGTTTCTAATTGAATTGATGGATGGAAAGGTTAAGATTAAGAAGTGAACAGTTTGTAGAAAAACACTAAGCCTAACTGGAAGGTCTCACCATCCATAGTTGGTGGTTAAGGGGTCTCGTGTCTGGTTCAAGCACCAGTGAAATCTGGCCCGTACAGGCCAAAACAATAAGGTTTACTGGGCTCACTAAGGTCCTGTTTTTACGAAGTTTGGGACTGAAAACCAGTCCCATTATCTGACCGATCTGGGGTTCAAAATCAGTCCCTATTACCAATGATATGGGTTGGTTTGCGAGCCTAGTTCAGAGGAGTTCAAACCTGGTTTTGCTGTTCAACTAGGAAGGGTTTCTGTGTCCAAAGCAGGCCCAATTGCACGCAATTCTGGGACTGAAAATCAGTCCAATTATCTGGCCGATCTTGGGACTGAAAATCAGTCCCTACTGTCAATGGTTGGGATTGGTTTCTTCTTGAACAGGCCCATAAAATACAATAGTTTTGGCCTGACTTAGAGGCCCAATTTGACAGTGCTTTAGGCCGGATTCTGGGCCCTAGTTCAGACCCAATAACGGGTTGTTCTGCAGGCCTAGTAGCAACCA
Source organism: Chimonanthus praecox (assembly GCA_022113865.1). Lineage (NCBI taxonomy): Eukaryota > Viridiplantae > Streptophyta > Magnoliopsida > Laurales > Calycanthaceae > Chimonanthus > Chimonanthus praecox. The sequence continues at coordinate 13,562,893 of CM039087.1, read as the reverse complement.
GTTTTGATGGGTGGTTGTCCATCTAGGCTGGAGATCTATCCAAATAAAATTTCAACATAGCCATTTTAACTTAAGTAGAGGTAGATAAAACTGAAAGAAGCATACCTGTATTGAGTAAGATTTCTTAGAGGGATTTAGGTGCAGGTGTTAGGCCATTACCTGTAGCAAGAAGAAAGAAAGAAAATTGCAACGCAGCAGATGATGGCATCAGGAAGCAGAGGCGAAAACAGCAGAAGGTGCTGTTGGGCACAGCAGAACACTACTGCGTCGCCCGAGCAGCAGTGAGGGAGAGAATGAGAGAAGAGGCGATTGAGAGAGGGAAGAAGAGAAAGGAAGAAAGAAGGTACCTGTGAGATGCAAGGTTGAGAGAGAGCCCTGCAAGTTGGAACGAGAGACGATAGAGAGAGAAATCTCGATGAGGAGAAAGGAGTTGTGGGTATCGCCAGGTCTCTTCAGGGTTTTCATAATTTGCAAGAAACGCAAATGAGGGAGGGACGGTTTATGAGAGGTAATTTCTACCTAAAGTGAGATGGACTTAGGATTGGGTTGGGATTTTGGGTAGTTTCCAACATCCAAGGAGGATAATTAGGATTTGCGAAGGTAGTAAAGAAATTCGAGGGAGAGAAATAGGAAGCAAGAAAGGGTGTGGGTCACTTGATCCCTTACTAATTTCATTAATTTAGATTTTTTTATTATTGAAACTTTTAATTTGATGGATTTTTATTTGAAATAAAAATCTAATTCTATGGCTAACCTTTTTCTTTAATTGAGAATTTCAACTTATAAATTTTCATTTTAAGTTTTATTTTCAATGGATTACTAATTGACGAGAAGGTGTGCAAATCAGGTAAGCTAATTTAATAAAAAAAATCTAAATCTTTGTGTTTTCCAAAATAATTTTAAATAAAAAGTAATGACACATCAATTTAAGCAAATAATGAAATTTTCTAAGCTAGCTCTACCCAATAACACTGACCCACTAATCCGCTACTCAGAGTAGGGTCACTAGAAGAGTATACTTTTGTCGTGACAAATACATAAACAGAAGGCTACAAAATGATGTTATTAGAATGATACTGAAGTGACATTCAGCATGATTGAAAGCAATGTTATTAAACCCGGACCGGCGCGTGGGTTGACCTGTGGGTCAACCGTGACCGGCTAAAAGAAGGTTCGGGTCTGTTTAAAACCTGTATGGGTTTCAAACTCGTAAATACCCTCCTCAACCCGTGGTTCAACTCGGGTTTTCATATAAACCCGTGATCCGTTATCATGTTAAACTCGTATCATAAAAAAAAACATTAAATACGAACGGGTTGTTGATAGAATGGAATGGGACGGTACTGGAGTCGAATCGCAAAACAGCCGGAAGGCAGAAGGGTTGATTCTTGGATTTCTTATTAAAAAAAAAATCTCTTCTTCGGTTCTTCCTCTATTTCATGTTTCCCTTCTTCCTCCATTTCCAGTTTCCTCTGCAACTACGATCGCTCCATCTCCTACAATGAACGGTGCTCATAAAAAAACCCTAAAAAGGTTTTTAGTTTTTGGGTACTTAGGGCTTTTTTAATTGTTGAGAGAACTAAGGGAATTTTTTTTTTTTTAGAGAATTAACTGAGTTTTGCCGATCACTTATTAATTAGTGACAGGCAAAGGAACATATACCCTTTCTTACAAAATAAAAATTATTAATTTTAATAAGAGCTTATTATTGTTAAAAAAAATGTTCTAATTTTGTAATTTAACACACTTAGTGAAATGGGTATGGCCCAATTTTATAAGAGACTAACAGTTATTAGTGTCCCATTTTTCATATAATTTGAGATCATTTAAGTTTTTAAATAATAGTAAGAGGTAAGATTTGGTTTTATTTTTGAAATAAAAATTAAAATACTTTTAAATTATTAATTAAAAACAAAGATCAAGTGTTGTTTAAATATTGAATTTAATTTAAAATTATAATAATTAATTTTTAAAGTTATGGATGGATTATTATTATTTTTATAAAAAAATATTGAATAATCTATATAGACTCATTAATCTAGTGAACGTAGACTTTTATTCACCATCTATCTATTAGTTAATAATTTAATATTATTTATAATATAATATTCATAGTAAGGGTTTGACCGGGTTTGACCACGGTTGAACTCGGTTGAACCTTATTAAACCCACCCTTCCTCTAAAACGGGTCACTCTACGGACCGAATTTTAAAACATTGATTCAAAGACAAATTCATTAAATCTGAATAAAAGAAATAATAGCATCATTGGAATGACTCAAGGGAATACCCATATTCTTATAACTGTGAGAAGAAGGATAAAAACCAAGTATGGAGAGATGGAGACCTCAATTGGAGTTGACTTCACCAAGGGTCTTTTAAGTCTTTATTTATTTGCATTAATTATGAAAAAACCAACATTAGAAATCCAAGATGAAGTTAATTAGTGTATTTTGTTTGCAAACAATATAATTCTAATTTTTTTTTTTGACAAATAACAATATCATTCTAATTATTGAGACAAGAAACCAGCAAATCAATAAGTTAGAACTGTGGAGAAAAGCATTTGAAAGAAATGGCTTGAACATTGGTCATACCAATATATTGCTTTAGTGTATTTGAGAGTAACGAAAATGGATTGGCCAAACTGAAACTTAGTGGCCTATTGTGAGTTGGCGATGATTCTCGGACATGGCATGGCCATAACAAGGACACGTGTTGCACAAATAAAAATGAAAGTGTCTAATACAGGTACATTGCCTACATTTAAGTGTTATTGCTTTCACCTGGGCAATACCACATGAGCAGCATCCCCATTCGGGCCTTATGGGACCCACACAGGTGACCTACAATGGTCGAGAATGGGTGCATTGGTGAGGCCAATTTGAAATAGGTAGATAGGGATCCAATTTCAGGGTGGGGGGGAAGAGCATTTGTGGGGCTTGGTGGACTGCACATGGAACTCTACATCGGGACAGTCATTCATGAGCGGCATCGCCCAGGTTAAGTCATTTTACATATAGGAGAATCTTCATCTGGGAACCCCATAAAGGTTCTCACAGCTAGAACTCTTGTATATGATTCACCCTAGGCCTCTATTTCCCATGTTTCCCATCTCACGCCCATTATCCAACCATGAATTGATCGCTACCCAATTAGATCCAATATTTGAGTTACACCTACTGTTAGATGAAACTTGATTGAATCGCATTTCTATCTACCATTGATTTTTAAGCCATTTAAAACCATGAGTAGAGTTATTCAATCAAGCCATTTTTTTACAAGTACCATATCCAAGCAGACTTTTCCTATCCACCTGCTTCTATGATTATACCTGACGAGGAGCACTCACTGTGAGGACTCCTCATGGGTGAGATATACACTAAAAATGGGAACATGACTCAAAACAACCCCTGTATGGTTGTACAGGCATGATCAGGAAATTAGAGAAATTAGAGTAGTGTTGTGTGACTAACAAGTGCCGCATCAATTAAAGGGTCATTTCTTTGAGTTGATAAGTAGAATTCAATGTTATGGGGAGCGTAACATCGGAGATGAAGAAATTGAAGAAGATAACATTCATTTGGTGGAAATGCACAAGTTAACATGGATGTCACAAGAGATGGAATTTGAAATGAATCCAAACGATGAACCTAAGTGTGTGTTTCGATAATACATATCTTACAAGAAATCAGATTTTGAACTGACAAAATATTATACCGCCAAAACATCTTCTGGGAAACAAGAGATCAACTGCAAATCTGTAAGAAACCTTGAGAATTGGCTGCAGATCTGAAAGGAAGGGGAGAATTTGCCAAAAGCTGAGACATCTATACTGCGTTTGGATGTCTGATAATTTTTACAGGGGTCACTACGAATAGGGTCATCCTTGAGTAGGGGTCACTTTTGAAAAGGGGTTACCTTTATCTTATTTAGTAATTGCAGTGGTAAAATAAGAACTTAACGTAAATGTCAAAAATCTTATTTGGTACCTATTAGCAGGGGTAACTTGATATATTAACAATTTTATAAAATATAATTATTAAATAATATTCATTAAATAAATCAAATATTATTTAATTTTTATAGATTCTTTTTTATAACTATAATTTAAAATGAATACTTGCATTCTAAAAGTAAAAAAATAAATAAAGAAAAAATAGATATTATTATTTTAAATCCCAGTAAATGAATAAAAAAATCAACATATCTCTTTATAAAAAAATATAATTTGTTCATTGGTAACATGAAATATATAATATAATAAACTATTATAATAGTTTAATAAATCACGACAAATATAAAATTAATATTAAAAATTGTCACGGGTTGAACTCCTTAAAAATAAAATATTTTGACAAATATGTTTCAGAAAATTTTATTTTTATTTTTATATTATATAGATTTAATAAAATTATTAATTCTCATAAAATTGTTAATATGTCAGTTTACCCCTACTTACAATTACCCTTTATCAAGGATAACCTCTGTAAAAATTTACCCCTCACCCAAATGCATCACGTTGAAAATGTTGCAGAATTTTTATTTTTATATTATATAAATTTAATAAAATTATTAATTCTCATAAAATTGTTAATATGTCAATTTACCCATATTTACAATTACCCCTACTCAAGGGTAAGCCCTGTAAAAATTTACCCCTCATCCAAATGCATCACGTTGAAAATGTTGTAAATTTTTTTTTTATATTATATAGATTTAATAAAATTATTAATATGTCAGTTTACCCCTACTTACAATTACCCTTACTCAAGGGTAACCCCTGTAAAAATTTACCCCTCATCCAAATGCATCACGTTGAAAATGTTACAGATTTTTTTTTATATTATATAGATTTAATAAAATTATTAATTCTCATAAAATTGTTAATATGTCAGTTTACCCCTACTTACAATTACCCCTACTCAAGGGTAACCCCTGTAAAAATTTATCTCTCACCCAAATGCATCACGTTGAAAATGTTGCAGATTTTTTTTATATTATATAGATTTAATAAAATTATTAATTCTCATAAAATTGTTAATATGTCAGTTTACCCCTATTCACAATTACCCCTACTCAAAGGTAACTTCTGTAAAAATTTACCCCTCACCCAAATGTATCATATTGAAAATGTTGCAGATTTTTTTTTATATTATATAGATTTAATAAAATTATTACTTCTCATAAAATTGTTAATATATCAGTTTACCCCTACTTACAATTACCCCTACTCAAGAGTAACCCCTGTAAAAATTTACCCCTCACTCAAATGCATCAAGTTGAAAATGTTGACATATTTTTAAAATAATCTTCTAAAAGAATAAATTGTTAATTACCCTTAAAGAGATTATCACGAACCTCAAACTTTTTCAGAGTTTTGAGACCTTATAGAAATTTCGACAGAATCACCCCTTAAAAATAAAATATTTTGATAAATACTTTTCAGAAAATTTTATTTTTATTTTTATATTATATGGATTAAATAAAATTATTAATTATTCTAAAATTGTTAATGTGTCAGGTTACCCCTACTCAAGGGTTCCTGGGGTAACCCCTGTAAAAAATTACTCCTCATCCAAATGCATCATGTTGAAAATCTATATAATATAAAAAATAAATTGCTAATTATTTAAAATCTATTAATTTTTCAATTATATAGTATATAATTGAAAAATAAAAGAAGGCACGGGATAAATAGGGGAAAGGTTTCCTTAAAAAATAAAAAATAAATAAAAAATCACTATAATTATTTTAAATTTTAATAAATGAATAAAAAAATTCTACATATCTCTTCATAAAAAAATATAATTTGTTTTTTGGTGATATGAAATTTATCAAATGCAAATAATGGAGTGCTTTTAAAAAAAAATAAAGCCAAGTACTCACCAAAATAAATAAATATAAAAAAAGAAAAATCTCATAAAAGAGCAAAAGGAAAGGTAAGGAACATTATTCAAGAATGAATACCTCAAACTCCATAACAGTATTCAAAATAGTGATTAAAAGGGTAAAAATTTGAATTTTTACCTCTATTCCTTGTTACCAAACGAGGTAACAAGGTATAACTTACCCCGTCCAAACGCAACCCTAATTTCATTTGCAGAGCAGCATAGCCTCTTCTCCTCTTAACCTCACGCTTTCTCCCAGAGAACGGCTTTCCTATACCAGTCCGACGACTCCCAAACCAGATCTATTGGTTGCTCTCTCTCTCACTTTCTCTCAATGGGGCTCCTCTCACCCCTGAATTATTTCCCTCACCTCTCACCCCTGTGTCTCTCTCTCTCTCTGGAACACAACGGGGCTCTCACCCTGACGGACGGTATAATGTCGTGGACTCACCTCCTAGAGTGTGTTCAAACTGCATTCTGCATTCTATATGCATAAAAATTAGACCACAAAATTACAAAGTGTCATTTCATTTTAATTTATTATTTAATTATAATTTCTATGTTTAAATTTATTATTTAATTATAATTTATATGTTTATATTTATATATTAACATTGAATTAATCTAGAGTCTTATGTTTTTTTATGATTGAATCACATAATTTTGTGAAACTTAATTTTCTATGCCTATCAATGAATTTCACCTTTTAATGACCTAACATCTCATGAGTATAAAACGTATTATTTTGATCATGTTGTTCATGGGATAAAAAGATCTATTTAGAAAATTATTATATGGGACAAAGTTGATTCTCATATAAGATCTAAAAGTTCAATGATTAAGAAATAATTTGAATAAAAATTTAAAGAATTAAAAAATAATTTTTACAATTAGATCAAAATAATTTTAATTAGATCTCATATTCAATTGAATTTTTTTTATAATAAATCAATAATGCTGAATAAAAGTATGTCATACATTTTAATAAATTAACATTTAAAACTATTTTACAAAATAAAGTACAAAACAGTTTATTCCTAAGAAATTCTCCTCTTCAATTCTTACAAATTCTCTTCACTTATAGGGATGAGAAAAACTCCTATTTGACCAAAGATATAGTTGAAAGCTCCAAAGGTGAGTCCCCCATAAATTGAGAAAAAATATTTGGTGATATACGATATCTCAGCACTAAAAAATTTACAAGTATTTTGGCTCAACTAGAGCTCAATTTTTAAATTAATTAAAGCTGAAATACTAAAATTTGTTTAAAATGGCTCATCTAGAAAAACGAAGGAAAAAGGGAAAAGAAAGTTAGAGAATGAGGGTCTGTGAGATAAAGGAAAGCATGGGAGCCATGGTTTCAAAAAAGCAGAGATGTACAACCGAGAGATGAGAGAGAAAAAATGATGGTTAAAAGAAAGAGGAAAGCTGCCTCAAATAGAAAAAATCTAAGATATTTTTTTCTCAAAATATTTAAGATATTTTGTAAAAAAAAAAAAATTCTCAACTCTAGTGTGGTGGGGCTGGTTTTAGGTCAATTCGAGTGTACCTTGAAAAGTTGGTTCGCATGACACTTTTGAAGGTTAACTAGTCCGATGAGTAATTCATATATAATCCGAGCAACCAGATAAGTTTTGTTGGAAACAAATACTTCGGGATCTTGATTTAAATAAAAACGGTTTTGATGAACAATGTTCAAGGCATTATTCACTAGCTTTACGGTTGTTTTAAAATACGTTCTTTGTGACCACTCTGTTCACGTCCTGATCTAGATGTGGGCTCAAAACGTGACTTAATTTTTTTTAAAAAAATAACATTAACCAATTAATTCTTTTAGAAAAGAACTCCCTTGCACACGTACCTGTACACACATGGATTGCACATGTGTTTAGACATTCTAGTCACATCCTCTAAACTTAATTTATCTGTTCTCACTCTGGCCGACACATCGACCAGAACGACATCTCATCCAGAGCTCTGGTCTACCCATCGCTATAGGCAATGCATCGACCCGCTAATCCATATGTTGTCATGTTCTAAGTTTCGGTACTATTATCATACACAACTGTGACTGTCGATACATCGCCATTCACGATCTGTCGAGTCCGGCGATGCATCGATTAAATGTATCGACGACCAAACAACCTGTAGAACTCTCAGACATACACTATCGTCTTTGTCAACATATCGAGACTGTTCTAGTCGACATATGGGCAAACTCGGCCTATTGAGGTTAACCATTGATCCCTTCAACACATCGTGATGTTCGATGTATCATGATTATATATCGGCATGTCGACACATTGTTCCTGACATGTCGGTTGCCAGACCCTCCGTAAAACTTAGGGCTGCAACTCGGGTCGGGTTTTGGCTCGACTCGCATGACCCGACCCGAGAAATCATGCGGGTTGGGTTACAATAGTCGGGTTATAGGGTCGGGTCGGGTTGAGATTTGAAAAATCCGATCGAATTTTGGGTCGGGTTGGGCTGAGGGTTTTAAATTTCAACCCGACCCAACCCGACCCGAGAAAACCTGACCCGAAAAAAATCCGACCCGACCCGACCCGAATTTTATAACTTACTATAAAATCCCTCCTAACCCCTCAAACCCTAACTTCCATTTTCCAACAGAGAAGTGCTTGTGCTTCTCTTAAAGAAACCCTAAATCGTCACTACGCCGCCGCCGCCGCCGCTGCGGGGGAGATGGGAGAAGAGGAACCCATCAACGAAACTGTGAAAGAGAGATTGATGAACGGCTTTCGAGTCTCCGATCATTGGCCGCACGGATGAAGATGGGAAGATTGTTCAACGGAGATGTGAGTTTTTTTTTTGGTTTTTATTTCTTACTTCTTTTTTCTTCCCTAATTTTATTCTTTTTCTCGCTTTTCACTTTTATCCCAAATCGGCAATCCAATCCCATTCCAGCAGTTTTTTTTTATATATATATTTAAAAGACGGGTTTTACTTCCAACGGGTCACGGGTTTATTACTCAAACCGGGTTGAAGCACGGTTGACAGCGGGCTTTTAAGGGTCTTTAACCCTAACGAGTTTTATCATGACCCGACCATACAGCCAGTCAAGGGCCAACCGCCGGTTCGACCACGGGTCGGATCGGGTTTGACAACACTGCTCTATCCCATTTTAAATTTTACTGGAAAAGTTTCCTCTATCCCATTTTTTTTTTTAAAAAAAATAAATAAACAAATTATCATCTAAACTAATCTGGGGTCGGGTTCAATGGGCTGCAACTCGGGTCGGGTCGGGAGTCGAGTTAAGAGTATTACAATCTCGGGTCGGGTCAGGTTCACTAAATCGGGTTTTTAATTCGGGTCGGGTCGGGTTGGGTTCAATGTAGTGTGAGTAGAGTTAGGGTTGGGTTTATTAAAACCCGGCCCGCCTGACCCGAGTTGCAGCCCTAGTAAAACTTCAGAGCTCTCAGATCGATACTATTGTGGCTTAATGTATCGGCAATGTTCAGGTTGAGATATCGACCGATTCGACACAACCTTTATACCCTTTGTCGACATATTGTTGGTTACAACATGTCATCGGACACTTTTGGCGACTTATCGCTAGTGTCGATGTGTCGTCCTGGCAACAGAAGGTGTTATCAGCTTAATTCTTCCCAAATGACATTTCATCTGGTTTTAACACTTTAACCATATGAAAGATGATATAAGAATATATCAACATACTACTGTAATATATAATCAACATCAAAACTTACAGATATAGGTTCTCATGCCATATAAGGTATTTTATTACAAACACTTAAAAACATCCAAAGCATGCAAATGGTTTCCACATGCGAGAAACCTTAGAAACTTCTGAATCTCGACTTTTAACGAGGCACCATTGGTTCCTCCTTTACATTCTCGGGTTCATATCTTGCAATGTAAGGGACATGAGCAACAACCCAGTGGGAAGAACTCACCTTAAAAATAAATAGATATAATGCAAGAATGAATAAGCAATGCATGCCTCAGAAATAGAAATGCATGTTATCAGTGTAACGTCCCACCCTTTTTTACTCGCTTTCCAAAAACCAGAGTCTACTTTTTTTTATAAATAGAAGAGTGAGAGAGAGCAGGACGTCACGGCCCGAGCTAAGTCCGAACTTATAAAGTTCGACCATTAACTGGCCAACCCTACGTGAATACGGTTCACACGTAATAATATATACATATGTGTGTGTGTGTGTGTGTGTGGATTAAATCATAAACTGCGGATTATAATATAACCTAAATCTATTTCATTTTAGATAGCAAAGTACTTCGTCACTTAACCAAATTACCTTAAATTAAATATCCAAAATAAACCATTCAAACCATAGCAAAATTATCTAAGTTATTACATGCCGCATTCTAGCTACTCAAATTACAAGTCCATGGGTAACTTTGTAATACCCTGCCCCAGTTTAGGCGTGTTTTAGCCTGTTATTTCCTGTTTAACAGGTTAATATCGAGGATTACGATTAGGGCTTCGAGGGAAGCCCAAGTGTGGCCCAATCCGAGCTCGTGAGCTCAGAGATCCAGCTCGTCAAGCTGGAGGGGTATTTTGGTAATTTAGCGCTTTTAGCTATATTTTTATAAATTATATTGATATGTGAATATTATTGGTGAATAATGTTCTCCTTAATGAAGGATTTACATTTCTGGTTTTAAAATAAAATTATTTTCAGAAAATAATATTTAAATATCGCCCGTCGAAAACCAAAAGGGAGTTTTAATTATTTTAAATAAATTCGGAAAGGAAATAAATTTCGAAAATAGTATTTGAGGATAGACCATTTTTAGAATGATCTAGATATTTCATTTCACCTCAAAGTAAGATTTACAAATTGGTTATTTTTACATTTGTTTAATTAAGTAATTATGGGTAAAATATGATTTTTATTTAAATCAAGGGTTTCCAGTAAGAGATAAATTCTGAAATTTTTATGGGGATCAAGGTTTTCAACACCCAACCCATCTGTAAGGTTGGATCAAGTTTTTGAGGTTTTAAATTATTGCTTTTAGTTTTAAAAATCAAATTTTTATAAAATTGGGGCTTATCAGCAAAAATTAGATTTTAACAGAGGGTTGATCTGCAACGGCAGAGAAATTCCTACGCACGCCATGCAGGCGTGTACTGGCTGACCGGCCGGATTTCCGGCCATCATGAGCTCCCGCCGTCCCATCCCATCGAGCAGTAAGTTTTCCGGCCTCCCTTACCGGCGAATGATGATCCCAGACGTCCAGTCCCATCGTCGCTGCATGCGCAGCTGATTTCCGACGTCTCTCCTCAACCGAAAGCCTATAAATTCAGCCTCCTTCGATCGGTTTGAACTCCCAGCAAAACTTTGCATTTCTTCTCTTTTCTCTGCTCTCAATAAAACCCAGCCGACGGACCCTCAGCCTCTCTGTTTCCTTCTCTGTTATCAGTCACCGTAAGCTTTTAGGAAGATTTTCCAAAAATCAAATTCTTAGCCCAAGAACCCGAGCGAAGGTATCCATTGCATTCCTCTTTCAATTCTAACCAATTTAGAATCAAACAAAACCAAATTTGACCCTGTTTTGATGGAGAAAAACCAGTTTTAAGTTTTAAGGAAAACCATGGGTTCCATGTACCCGTGAGCTTTCACTGTTTAAATCAGCTGGCCCAGTGAGCTTTTGAGCTCCAAACCAATCCCTGTGGAAAGTGGACTCCCAGAGGAGTCCATCAGACCACGGAAGTGAAAACCGAATCTGGGAAGCCCTCCTTTTTCTGAATCGTATTTTACTGTTCATCCGCCGTCGCTGTCTGCTGGTGCAGACAATTGAGGAAGACGACTCTCGGAAGGTCCGAGAGCCGTTTTTCGAATGGTCTGAACTGTCGGACGGTCCGTGAGCCGTGACCCTCGGACGTTCCGAGCTTCACCCGAAGCCCAGTACGCCCGAGGAAAGCCAAACCTCTTTCGGATGCACCGAGCCGAGCTCAGAAGGACCGAGCCCAGCTCGGAAGGACCGACCCTCTTGGACGTTCCGAACCCAGTCTTCGGACGTTCCGAACTCAGTCTTCGGACGTTCCGAACCTAGTCTTCCGACGTTCCGAGCTTGTAGACCCACAAAGACTTAGTGTTTTCGGATTTTTTCCGTTTCGGATGGACTTCGGAAGGTCCGAGACCCAGTCTTCGGACGATCCGAAGTCAGGCCCCAAGTTCCGAGGCCAGTGACTTAGTCTTGTGCGGTTCGGATGATCCGAAGCCACTGTACCCTGTTCCGAGGTGATGTTCCGAGGGACCCATTTTTAAATGATAAAATATCATTTGTTTGTCTAATCTTGATTATTATTTAATGTGCTTGATTATTTTTGATGATTTATACCCACTTGTTAATTAAAAGTGTACTAACCCCTTTCTCTTATTATTTATAGTGTAAATACTATTGTATCCGCTTTCAGGCCGACCCTATTGGTCGGGCACTGTGTGATTCACTTTCAGGCCGACACTATAATCGGGCACTGAGTGACATTGATGCCTACTCAAAATATCAGCTCTGGTCCTATCCAGAAGACAACCGAGAAGTGACTCGAGGATCTAAGCCTAACTCAATAAGTCAATCTGGTTAATGCCCAGAAGACAATATGAGTTTGGACTGAGCCCCTTATTATTATATTATTATCTTGTGGATGATTTAAAAAGGATAGAAACCAAGTAGGAGACTCATTTCCATTAACCCTAGATATTTTATGGGAAAACTTGTGATTTCCAAATACTACGTATGTGTACGTATCTGTTATGTATATTGATTGTGCACTTGTGTGTTGTTTGAACAGATACCGCGTAACCACACGATCACGGTGAGGGAACTTAACTCTGCAGATTTTGTAAACAGGGGTTATATTGAGCAATGAGTGGTTTCGATTTTGATGAACCCACTCATGTGCCTATACATGATGCATTATGGTAAGAGTGCTGTGATGAATTGATATTACGGTGTTGATCGTATGTGTATGTAAGACTGCTTCCACGTACCTGGGCTATTGAACCAATATCGGTCATATGAGAGATGGTTTATGTCGACTGGACCATGGGCGGACCATGCTGTCGTCAGTTGTTGACTTGAGGGTATCAGTATCGGCTAAGTCAGAGCCGGAGATGTACTTGCAATGATGTATTTTGACCGTGTCGGGACTTCATACTGGTCTCAGTGTAGTCGGCAGGCGTTACGGTGGATAATGATAGTGGTTTAATGATGTTGTAATATTATTTGAGATTATGCTTATTATTATCAAGCATGTGATATTGAACTGTTGCTAACTTGTTTTATATTTATTTAATTTGCATTGTTAATTATCCTTCACTGGGCTAGTTAGCTCACACCACTCACCTTTCAGGCAATGAACCCGAGGAGGAGGACCCTCTTTATCAGGTTTAGGTTGGATAAGCTGAAGCGGTGCTTTGGGATTCCCCCGGAGGGGAATATCCTGATCTTTTCCTGTTGGTTCTTGGAACCGTTGTCTTTTATTAAGTACCGGATGTGGTACTTAATTTATGTTAATTTGATGTAATAGGCTATATTGCCTTTTGAGACAATGTTTTGAATGATGAATCAATGGTGGTTTTTCTTATGCTTGTATTAATCAATGTTGGATTTGATTTGAGCATATGATGTGTTGATGATGTTTATGTCATGTTTATAGGGCAGGCATATGGTAAATGTTTGAGTCCACATGATGGGATCATGTGTGACCCTTGGGCCCAACTATTGATCCGACCCAATTAGATTACGTATGCTTGTGGTTCAGTTTACCTTTTAAAAAAAAAAAAAAAATCAGTCGCGTTCTTGCCCCACCCTTCGGGTCGGGGGGTGACAAACTTAAATAAAATAGCATTAAACATATCCAAGATCCTATGCTTGGCTCCATTCACGATCATCATTTCATTCATTTCCTGTGTCATTCACTAGGGTAGAAGTAGGGAGTTAGAACAACTCGCCAGTAGAAATTCCAAGTAAGGCTAACACATGGGTTAGTACCAAAAATCATATAAATAACATAATACCAAAACCATATAAAAACAATGCCATGTCATAATGTCAAATGTAATGAGTCCCACCTATCACAAATACATATAACCTCTTGATGGGATTCTTATCATCAAGGTATCCCCACAGTTGCCTTACGGACACCCCAACGGAGTGTATTCTCCGGATTCTTCTTGATGGATGAAGCACATCAAGGTCTTCCTACGAATGCCTTACAGACGCTCCGACGGAGCGTAGCCTCCGGTTACAAATTTCCCTCCCATGCCATATATGAGATGTATATGTCCACATGCTATGTAATAAAATAACCATAGCATTAAAACCTCATATTTTGAAAACATATTAACTTTACAACATAAACCATCAAAATAAGAGATTAAACCATATTACATAACCATGGTTTCAAAGAGGTAAAATTCTACCAAAGACCACTAAAGTGTCCTTTCACTTTTGTCGGGAAACCGTTGACGATCGTACGCCCTTGTGGAGTCTCGTTACTTTATAACATATCCATAAATCAAAATCCATGTTCCATTTGCTTTCCTATCATGTTTAAGTCCATAAACCATCCTTGTAGGGTTCGGCCATACACCATGGCTGAACCTCACCGACTTGAATTTGGTCCCTCTTTTTATTTAACCAATCACATCCAAATAAACCATTTTAAAAACCCTAAGTCCACCAAATACACCTTAGTGGGGTTCGGCCATACAACATGGCCAAACCTCACCATCTTGGCTTTGGTCCCTCTTTGAAGTCCTTTGATCTTTTAATTAAGTCCAAGATCATTCATCCTTTGATTTACTAATCTCATCACTTATACAACAATTATTTAACATTGACAATAACCTAAGTCCATAAAAATATTCCCCATGGGGTTCGGCCATACACCATGGCAAAACCCATGGTCCATCTTTTCCACCCATATTTACATATTTGCCATTGTTCTATCCAGGCTAATTACTTAACTTATTTACATATGAACTCAATTCCAAAAATGATCCATAACTGATTCCTTAATCCAAACATGGTCCACAAAAGAATGACCCATAAAAATTGGTTCATGGGGTTCGGCCATACACCATGGCCGAATCTATGATGTTTCATTTCTCATCTTCTCCATTTAAATGATTTATAATCTTAGATCCATAAACATAGGTCTATAATTGAATCCTCCATTTAATCATCCATTCCTTAAAATATGCATACATAGATCATAACATCCATAAAACAGTTCATGGGGTTCGGCCATACGACATGGCCGAACCTCATGATGTCTTTTTTCCATCCTTCATCTTAATAACATTAATAACTTTTCCCATGGGGTTCGGCCATACATCATGCCGAACCCTATGGTTCATCTCTTTCACTCATAAATAAAACAACAATGATCATAATTTTTTATGGGATTCGGCCATACCTCATAGCCGAACCCATGGTCCATGGTTCCCATACATAAGTTCATTTACACCCTTTTAAAACCTTTTAAAATTATAAACATTCCTCTATGATTTCCATCTTTCAAACTTTCATTAAGATATCCCATATCCTTCCATGGGGTTCGGCCATTTCATCATAGAGTCTTTATCCATAATAACATCAGGGTTCTGTCATGCAATGGCCGAACCATGTCCTTGAGCACCTTTTTCTTATTTTTGCAATTTATCGAGCACTTACTGACTCTATGTCTCCTCCGATTTCTTTCACTCCTTCTTGCTCCTTTCCTTCGTTAGCCTCTCTTTCCTTCCGTCTTGATCTTTGGCCGATGATGGTCTTGATAAAACTCTCTTGGAGTGGTTCGGCCAAGAGTATAGATTAGAGAGAGGGAGAAAGAGAGAGGATTAAGATAATCACTCCAAGTGTTTTCCCTTTAACTATAAGAAGTGATTTGGCCTTGTGTGAGAGATAGAGTGATGAAAAACACTCTTTAAGTATTCTTGTCTTGAGAGGTGTAACAACCAAGAGGGAGAGGAAGAGAATGAAATGAAAACTAAAGTCTTTCCTTGATCAATAAGGTCGGCCAAAGGTGGTGTCTCTTGGTGGCACCCCTTTCTAACTCCCATGTTCCTTTACCTCTCTCCTTAATGCTCCACTTGGGGGTTTCATCCATGAGATGAAATTCCCAAGGCTCCAACGGTGTAGCCTTGTTTGAATTGTGTAACTCCCATTTTCATTTATCTCCCTCCTTAGTGCTCCACTTGGAGGTTTCATTCTTGAGATGAAACACTCCCAACGGTTTGGCTCAAGATGGAAACCCCCATGCTTCCAACGTGCAAGCCTTGGTGTAAGTTTGTGTAACAACTCCAAACCGTCCTCCTCCCATTTAATTCCCCATTTGGGGGTTTCATCCATGAGATGAAACTCCTATTCCAACGTGTATGCCATTGTTTGATTTTTGAAACAACAAACCACCTTCATCTTCACACTCCACTCACTTGAGATGAATATCCCCATAACTTTCCATCCAACTCATTTAACTCATCCATTTAACTCAACTCACCTCTTTAATTCAAATCATTTAATTCACTTGAATCAACTCAATTATTTGATTCCATTTCCAACTCAAATCAGCCCCAACTTAATTAAGCTTGAACTCACTTGGTGGTCAACCAAGTCAAACACGACCCATTGGGTCCCAATTGGCCATTTTGACCCAATTAACAATCTTGACCCAATTGAATACATCTTACCCATTTATTTCAATTGCAACCATATCCACAATCCGTTGGGTCTTAATTGGGCAATTGACCTAACACTTTACCCATCTAAGGTCCATATCCAATAATTCACAAATTAAATGGGCAAATTTCATATATGTTGATAACTTGAAATTCCGGAGTGTTACAATTAGATATCTCATTTTCACCATAGGATTATTTTCTAAGGTATTTTATTCGATCTGTGCATGTGGTTAACATTGAGGTCGATCCCCAGCCATGTCAGCAACATCAGGGTCAGCCTCCACTTTGAAGTTCCAAACAAAGCTAACAATAATTCCTCCACGGAAATAATGTTGCAACTCGCAAGTGCATAAGGTCTCCACGACTCGACTTACTGGCACGTCCAATCCAGTGGTTCAAGATGGCGCTCGGCCAATCTCAGCAGTAACGACCTGGTAGCCAATATCAGAAATTCCAGCCCGATGGCTATTATCATTTTTTCAAGGTTATTATTTTTAACAGAGTTAACCTAATATCATAACCATTACATGTAAATGCATGACAATGCAAACCATGCATGACTCCTAGTGCCCTTCTTACATAGGGACTTATCCTGAGAGAACCAACAAATTTGGGTCTCACCATCTGAAATATTCAATATTAATATACATGCAATCAATAGTGATAACCAACATTCACACATCCTTTAAAATTGGACTATTAACACGAGTGCCTTCACCTAGTTTTTACTTTACAATTCTTAGACACTCCATGGGTCTATATTGCGTTAGAGGCTACAAATCCTCGACTCCCCGACACCATTTTAGTGCCTACATTCTAAACAGCTAGAACATTTACATCTCTTACATGTAGGCAGTGTCAGGTCTCGTATTCTAGACTTATATAGCATTTTCCATCTAAAATGTTCATGGGTCCCATTTCAGTTTGGTGTTAGTGGGTATAACATACAATATAGTATAAGTATCAGTTCGAGTCTCCTCACCTTCTCCAATTGAATTTTCACAAAAAATCTGTAAGATAGAGTAAAACGTATAAATTCTCTATTTATCAGTATATACACGTAATAATTTCCCAAAACCCGTGCTATTTTCCAAAAAACATAATATATGTAATGAGTCACCTAGGCTCTTTCTACTCATTTACATTATGTCAGAAAGTTAGTTGTCAGTCATCCAAAACATTACAATAAAATAAAAATATAAAGTACGCAGTGCCCCATCTCGTATTGTTTTCCCAAAGGAGACGTGTTGAGACGGTGTCCAGAGGGTATAGAGACAATAAAGTAAATAAAATACTCAGTGCCCATTCTCGTATTGTTTCCAGAAAAAAAGTATTGAGAATCCGGCCCAGAGGTTACAGTGCATGAATTTAAACACACAAGGCGGGAAAATAAATACATAATAGTTAGCTAGGATTAATCTTTTTCTCGATTTTAATTAAGGTTGAAAACTATATTTTGAAAGTAAAATAATACAAATCTTGAGGGTGAAATTTAAATTTTAAGAGGGAACCTATCTTTCTCCCCATTTAGAAGAACTCCTTTTTAGAGCCCAATACTAAGGCATTCTACTTCTAACTTGCTCTGGAGTTAATAAAAATAAGAATAGGGTCGTTTCGATAGCTTGGGTGCAAAATTCCGTTTAAAATTGGTTATGTTTGGAAACCCTTGATGGATCGTGGGAAACCCGAGCGTCTTAAGCGAAAGACAGAAAGAAAAGAAAGAAGAGGATCGGGTAAAGAGAGAAGAAGGAAAGCAATAAAATTAGCCCACTACATTAGGTATTAAAATATAAACATGGTATTAAAATTTAGAGTGAAACCCATGTAAAAAACCCAGTGTTTTAGCTTAAAATCACTTTTTAACAAAATCTCCTAATTTTAAAGAATCTCTTTGAAAAGATCCAACCTTATAGTTTGATAGAGTAAATTCATCTGATTAAAATATTATAAAGTTCCAAAGTGTTTCGAAGTCAAAAACCGCCTTTTCTAAGTGAAAGAATATTCGACGGCCCATATTTCATGGCTTAAAATAAATAACAAAAACTTAATATTTTGGGAATGTAAAGATATAAATAGCTTAGTTATAATACAGATTGAGTACTAATTCTCTCCGTATATTTTTAAGACTTGTCTACCTTATCAAATTGGGGCTTTACCACATAAGAACTTGGAGGTAAAATAAATTAGTGAAACTAAGACGAGATTGGCATGTCATTATGTCCGGAATTTAAAAATATTTACTAATCTAAAATTTGGAATTCAAACTAAGTCAAATGACAGAGTTTTTAGAACCGCTAAGGTTTAAGCCTAAAATAATATTATTATATACATGATTTTACCCTTGCACATTAAAAAAGTCAATTAAAAGGGTTATCGAGCTCAAATCTAATCAAACTTGGATCCGTTAGAAACTTATTTCATAATATTTATGATTAGAGAGAAATAATCTATAGTTAACAGCTAAAAATTATTTAATTAATCACAATTAATTATAATTAATTCGTAATTCGGATTGGAGTATTACAACTCTTTTGTGAAAACTGATATCTTTAATAAATACTATACATCGAAAATGGCTTCGAAGGGCTTGGAAATCGTCAAGAGACTCCTGTTGAGAGCAATGTACAACTATAGTTGGTTTCTCTCATTTCTCAGCTCGAGGGGCTCAAACAAATCGTCTGGTTCGAGGGGCTCGAAGGATTGCGAGAGGCTTGTGCTGAGAGCAATGCAATAATACATAATTTTTACAGATGAAGGGGTTCGATTAAGACAGTATAATCTTTCCTTTTCTTAATGCTCAGTCCATTTGCCTAGGGGTGATTGATTCAACCTAGAATCTAGGTGCAATAAGTATGTGTGATATTTTCTATTTGAGCCTAGATAAGCCCGCTATAGAGGCCCATAGGTTAATCCTAAGTGTAGTTATATATATAAAAAGATCAATTGCATTTTAGGTCCACATCGAGGCATGCGTGACAACATATGCCGCTAAAATGTGTTGAATATGAAGCCTTCATTCATTCATAATCCCTGCTTCTGTGATGATGGCCACTGCTTCCAAACCAATTGTTAAGAGGTAAGCTAAAGCATTCTGTTGGGTTACAAATTGTTGGGACAAATGACTTAAAAACGCCTATTTGATTAGATATATTTCTAAGGTTGATTTGTTTGATTTACAAGCCTTGGTGTGAGGAGAGTATCAACCAAATCCTTAACACATCTTCTCTAAAATCCATCTGCAAGGATCTTGAGATTGATGTTGGTTGATAGACATGGCTAAGCCATTGATTCAACACTTCCTTCCTTCACAAATTACAATCTGCTAACTTGAACATTTTTAAGGGTAGGTCCAGCCGAGCACCTGAATTGAACCATGGCTCTGTATTGAATCCTAAGTTAAGGTTACAAATAGGCCATTTTTCTTTGGAAGAATCAGCCCAACTCTGAAATTTTGGATAGAGCCTCTAAATTGAAACCCAAGTCTCTAAGTACTAACATGTCTTAATCATTAGTCATTTTATAAAATTTGGGGCAATCAGCTGATGCATTGATAAAAAATGGCTATTGATTTTCCTAATTTCAAATTAAGATCTGCTGCAATTAGGTCATTTTGGCATCAGTCTAACGGGGTTGAACAGGTGATTGAACTTATTGGATGAAACATTCTACTCCAATGGCTAAACAAGTGGTTTTGATGCCGGAGGTTTGTGTTTTTATTTTTTTATATAAGGGAAAAATTGTCTTTTTTTTTTTAATTTAGCCTTGTCTTTTAGTTTATGTTTTTTTTATATAGGGGAAAAATTGTCTTTTTTTTTTTGAATTATTATAATGGGGGACAATGTTGTCTTTTAATCTCATTAGTTGCCCTAAAGCTTTAGGAAACCACAGCGAGCTGCCGACCTCTTGTTGTATTTTCATTAAAAAACTTTTTAAAAAGAAAAGGAGGTATACACTATGGAATGAAAAAAGGAAAAGGAAAAGCTTAACCTATGTGCATGGTGTGATGGATTCTCCTTGAGGGTTTAGTGTGAAGCCAACATTGGAGCATATCTCTATCTTCTTCTTCCTCCTCTCTACACTCTATAGTAAGAACAATCTAATCTTCTATTCTTCTATCTTTTCTTCTCTTTGCTTCTTTTCTTCTCTCTCTTTGTTCTCTATCACAACCACATAAAAGTCATCCCCTACCTGCCACCATCGTTTTAGCCTCACTTCACCCTTTCTACCTTTTTTTTTTCTTGGATCTAAACAATCACTACAACCCTTCTCCTTGATTCTCAAAGCTATCTTGGCTCATACTCATCATCTATTCCCATAACAACAACGAGTCCCATAGTCCCTACAATCATAATTCTCCCAAAATAGCCCCAATCAATCCCATTTTAAATCTAAACAGACATAAAATACTTAGGACAGTGCTGTCCCGTTGTTCCTTGAGTCTCAAATCTATTTATTTAGTCTTCCTCTGGCCTTTAGCCCTTCAAACAGCAGTGTAACATCTGAATGACATTAATTCAACTATATATTAATTCAAAATCTGTATGGTTTATCAATATTGATTGAATGAACTATTATATCTTCCTGGGACTGATTTGTTGAACAACTTTATTGTTAGAACTAGAACTTCAAGAGTATTAACTGTGATTTGGAATCTCAAATGAATGTTTATAATGATAGATGTGTTTGGACATGTTGAGTTGCCTTTAATTGCTTATTGTAGTCTACTTAATAATCTTAGTTTTATTGCATACTTGTATTCATATCATCATTTTAGATTAGCCTAAGTCAAGTCATCGTAGATTTTGCTTAGATATTAATTTAGGATTTCTAACCAACCCTGCATCAAGTTTACTTACTAAAATACGTCTGAATACAAGTGTTGTCTCATTTTAATTTTTTCTCACAATTGACTGTTCATGATCATGTTAAACAAAGGTTCCAAGTTGCTTGTTTTGCAGGTTGGCAGGGAAGGTGGCACTGATAACAGGCGGGGCGAGCGGGATTGGTGCGTGCACTGCCCGATTATTTGCGCGCCTTGGTGCCAAGGTCATTATAGCAGATGTCCAAGATGAACTAGGCTACTCTATTTGCAATGAACCAGGCTTAGATGAAAATGTAAAAACTTCATACACTGCAATGTCACCAAATAGAAGGACGTCCGAGATTCTGTGGATGATGCCATTTCTAGGTATGGCAAGCTCGACATCATGTTCAACAATGCTGGCATTGGTGGTGGCCCGAAACCGTCAATCTTAGATGTCAACAAGGAAGATCTTGATATGTTGTTCAGTGTCAATGTCTGTGGTGCATTCTTTGGTGCTTAGCATGCTGCTAGAGTGATGATTCCGGCAATGAAGGGGAGCATTCTCTTCACTTCTAGTGCTGCTTCTGTTAAAAGCTACGGCATATTACACGCATACACAAGCTCCAAACATGCAATTGTTGGTCTTACCAAGAACCTGTGTGTAGAATTAGGCCAATTTGACATCAGAGTCAATTGCATCCCTCCTTACAGAATTGTGACACCCTTGATGAAGAATATTTTTCCGACTGACCACAGTGAAGTAGACAAGTTATTGAGTGATTCTGCAAATCTTAAAGAAGTGACACTCAAGGTAAAGGATGTAGCGGAGGTTGCGGTTTATCTGGCTAGCGATGAGTCCAGTTATGTGAGTGGACACAATCTTGTGATTGACGGAGGTTATAGTACCAGCAATAGCTTCGCCCCACGGTGACGGCAGATGTTTCTTCATGATTAGGTGGTCAAATAAACAGCGTTTGTTTATGAAATTCTATGTCACTAGTTCTTAATCTAAGTATCTAGGGAGGAAGATGGTATTGTTTGAACTTATTTGTTTGAATTACTTTGTTTAACCACAATTGAATCTCTTTCTACAACTTAGTATTTATAGAGGACCATGGCATTCTGTTTGTCCATTTTGTTAAGAAAATTAACGTCGAGTATGATTCATGTCTTGTAACAGGCATCGTAAAATTTAGCATTGTGTTGGGCTATGGAATCCCAAAGTTTCTGTTGTTTATGTGTCTCTCATTTTTATTGAAAATGAACAAAATTTCAGCAACTCTCTGAGTATAAAAAATCTCTTTTTCTCACTAACTTTTTTCTCTTTCTCCATTTTTTCTTGAAGACTAATTCCTGCATCCAGACAACTGCATACACAAAAGTATCTGCGAGAAGTCCATATTAATTTAATCAATCATCACATATTGCCTTATAAATTTAATTTTGATAAATTAATTATACATCTACTGAAGCATTAAATCAAAGCTATATTTATTTTATTCTTAAAAAATAAAAAAAAATTGAAATACGACAAGTATTTTGTTTTTGTTTTTTTTGAAACAGTTGAGTAGATTATCAATAAGGAAAAAGAAACAGTATAAAGGAGAAACGAGAAAACAAGAGGTGATGGCCTAAGCGAGTTAGGCTATCAACCTCAAGAATGATCCCAAAACTAGAGGACCAACAAAAAGAATAAAATAAAAAATACAAGAAAGCCTACAACCGGCTGCAACCCAACAAGAACCTAGATGAATAACCCGCTAACCGCCCTGGGCGTCGAAGATGCCACGAGTAGCCCCATCCACCCCATTCTTTGGAAGAAAATCCGTTACCCCATTTGCTGACCTACTAATTTGAGAAAAAAATACCTCCAAACCAACCATTAACTCCTTAATCTCCCTAACTAAGGTAATTAATCTCAAGGGGGAAGCTTTAGACCCTTGGCCCATTTGATAGCGTTGGAAGAGTCACTTTCAATGATTAATTTCTCCCTCCTAAGAGCTGCCCCTAAGGATAAAGCCCTCCAAATACTAAGAAGTTCCGCCTTATTAGACTCCTTGATCCCGATAGACTCTGAGAAAACGATACGAGTAAAGCCCAGATGATCCCTAAGCGCACCCCCGATCCCAGCCGGTCCAGGTTTGCCTTTGGATGCCCCATCAACGTTAAACTTCCATGATCCCACAGGGGGAGGAACCCACCCAACCATAAGTTTCCCCCTCTTGAGGGAAGGGCCCAAACACCAGTCCAAAGACGCTAAAAAATCTCCAACTTTGAACTCCCCAAATTCCTTGTTAGCGCACAGCCACGAGAATAATCTCCCTTTGGCTATTTCAAAAAGCTCGCCGAATTCCGTACTGCTTCCCTAAAAAATTCTAGCATTTATCTCTCGCCAAATGGTCCACATGACCGCGGCTGGGATAGAGTTCCACATAAGCTTCTTCCGGAGAATCAGACGAACCATTGTCCAAGACTCCAGAAACCCCTCCCAAGATCTAGGACTAACCCACGAGATTCTTAACAGGTTGACAAAACCACTCCATAATCTCCAAGCCACTGGACAAATTACAAAAAGATGGTCTAAGGTTTCTTCAGCCAGTTGACAAAGGGGACAACTAGAATCTCCATCAGAACCTAAAAGTCCTCTGCAACTCAATTCCACTCTGGTCAGGATCCTTCTCTTTACACAACACCAGATGAACATCTGAACTCTAGGTGGGGCCAGGTTGTTCCACACAATAGCCTTAGAAGCTAAAGAGCCATCCAACCTGTCAGAAGTTAGATCAGACAACGATTTAACCGAAAAGACCCCAAAAGAGTTCCTCGTCGAAACCCATTCATCACCACTCTCCACATCCAACTTGAACTCAGCCAGTTTTGCCTTAAGGTTGATTAAGGAATCTACTTCGAAAATCCGAAGTTCTCTCCTGAAATCAAAACTCTACGATGTACCCAGCCTATCCACTTTGACCATATCTTGGACTAGAGCCTGACTATTCCTGGATGCTCTAAATAATCTAGGGAAAGACTCTTTCAACGGCCTATCCCCCAATCATATGTCTTCTCAGAAAAAAGTACGGTCCCCCTTTCCAGCCAACAGGTGAAGATTCCCTTGAAACAAACGCCCAACCTCAGACCTACCTTCACACACATCCCACCAATCTCTGAGTACCCTGGAACCATACTGCCTTACACCTTCTCCCAAAGACCACCCATTCCTATTTGCTATGCCAAATTTAGCTGAAAGAAATCAGACCCATAACGCATTTTTTTCTGAACCAAAGCGCCAGCCCCACTTGCATAATAAGGCTTCATTTTTCTCTCTAAGAGGGACAAAACCTAATCCTCCCTTGTGCTTGGGTCTAGTTACCTCATTCCAGGCCACCAAATGAACTTTCTTCTTCCCCTCAAGGTCACCTCATAAAAAACTCCTGAAAAGTTTTTCCATCGCATTACCTATAGGGATCTTAAAAAGAGACAAGAAATACATTGGTATGTTTGCCAAGACAGACTTGAGGAGAGTAACCCTTCCGCTCAAAGATAAATATCTCTTATCCCAGTCTGCCAATCGCCTCTCAACCTTCTCTAAAACTGGGGTCCAAAACCTTTTTAATCTAGGATTACCCCCAACCGGGAGCCCAAGGTATAGAAAAGGGAGTTTCCCAACCCCACAACCCACTTCATCATTCCAATTTTTAACCACCAAATCATCCATATCAACCCCAATAAGAGTGTTTTTGCCTAGATTTATCAGAAGTCCGGAGACCAACTCAAAGCATCTCAAGATCGCACGAAATCCCAAGACCTCTGATTTATCATGGTCGCAAAAGAAGAGGGTATCATCAGCAAATTGGAGGTGAGTGATCGCCGGACCTTCAAAGCTAATCTCAAAGCCCTTCACTATCCCAATTCTTTCGCTTTCAATACCAAACGATTCAAACTTTCCCCTACCATCATGAATATGAAAGGAGATAGTGGGTCCCCCTGTCTCAAGCCCCTAGTGGCTTCAATTGGTGGGGTGGGAGAACCATTAACCAAGATTGAATACCTCGAGCCTTCCACACACACTTTCATCCACTTCTGCCACCTCCTACCAAAGCCCATTCTTTCAAACAAGTATCTCACGAACTCCTAATCCACACAATCGTAGGCCTTTTCCATATCTATTTTGAACAATAACCCTGGTTTCCTCTCTTTTTTCCTCAAATGTACCAGTTCATTAGCAATCAGGATTCCGTCCAGAATTTATCTTTTGTAATATAGTAAATATATTGAATCAACAATTCATAAACTAAGAAAACGTTACCAACTTACAAAATTGAAGAAGAGTGATATGCATATTAAAAATTGGCCTACTCCTTCCAACTGGCCTAATCTAATCATCATCATCATCATCATTATCATTATAAGCCTAAATTCCATCTGACCTAATCTTTTTTTCTATTTTTAACTACTTTTGTTATTATTTACAAATTTCCCTTTTTCCGGTTGTTGATACAATGAGAATGAGATGAAGTTAGATCCTTCCAATTCATGATATCTATCTCTTGATAAACCTTTTTCATAAATTTTTTGTACTTTTCAAGTAAAAACAATCCAAATTCTTTCGACTTACTAAAGTAATTCTCCTTTCTCTATTTTTAGCCGTTTTGACACATTTTCATATTTTTTAGAGCAAATTACATTCACTTAGTAAATAAATTATCAAGATTCATTTGATGGCGATCCTAAACTATCTTTTTATGTTAAAATAAATTAGTAAAATAGACTAATCAAAATTTCGTCCTACAACACAAGTGAATTCCACAAATAAACCAGGCGTTGGTTCGGTAGCCACTATTCCACCCTTTCTAATAATTCCAAAATTTTTGCTATAAAATGTTTTTGAAAAATACTGGGGTGAAATTGGGTGAGGTGACTCGGGTCTTCCTAAGCCCAACCCAACATATAAACCTTGTTGAACCTGATATAACCCAACCCGACTGAAGAGCCTGAGATCTCGACCCACTATTTCAAAACCTAAATTCAAATTGATTTAGGGCTTTTTTAAAAAAATGTCTAAATTAATATAGATTACATTTTAAATAAATAATATTATCATGCATTTAATGTCTAAAAAATGACAAATAAATTTCAAATAAACAAAAAAATTCAGAAAATTTGCATTTCTGAAAAGAAATAATACGTCCACACAATTAATATTCAGGAAAAAGACAAACAAAACACAAAGAAATAATTTTTTATTGATTAAATCATAATCTAAAAAGTATCATAAAAGATTTAAGGTATTCGTAATGGCTATTGGGTATTAAGTTAGGTCGGGGTTAAGTTTGCTTTTTAAAGGTTGAATCCCACCTGATCTGAATTGAATTCGAATTTTAATCCTTCAACCCAACCCAACCCAACCCTATTATAAAAGTGCTTAACTCAGTCCACTTATTTTTTGAGTTCACTCATGCAGGTTGGATCAAAATCCAACGCAAGTTTCACCTCTAAAAAATACTAAAGCATCTTTTTCAGGAAAAGCAAACCTTTTATATTTCTAAAAAATACTCACATTTTAGCATGTCTCACACATAGTTGTCAATTTCGTTCCATGGAGGTCAAAACACTACGGAAACATTTTGTTTCAATATGAATTCAAAATGAGAACCCCCTCTTAACATCAATCTAAGTTATAATTTCACATCTAATCAACTCATCATATAACATTCAAACAAATAAACTCTAAAATTAAAACAAACAATAAATTTCAAGTCCTGCCCCATAAAATGATAAAATTGATTCCTCAAAGTAGGGTAATAATTTTAAAGAGAACAAGAGAAAAATGGAAATAATCCATAGAAAAATGGAGAAGGTACATTTTCTTTTGTTGTGCTATATATATAACATCTCTTACAACTACAACATAAATAATCCATAGACATTTGGTTTTTCCCATTGTGAAGAAATAGAAATAGGTAATAAATACATGCCTTTCTTTTATGCTACAATATATCTTTCTTTGTGCAGGTCCTAGGTAAACATAGGAATGGGTAGTTCCACAAAGATTTTTTATGGGTTTCTTGGAGTGGTTTTGATGATAAACTAATCAAAATCGCTCATTCTAAATGTCATACCAGTAATAAGTTGAGTTTGACTAGATCTAAGCAAGCTGATTACATTTCCTGCAAAGACAAAATATAACAGATCCGGATCACACAATGCTATGGAGTGCTGTGAGATCCTTACTGCTTGAACCTTCTATGAAAAAATCAGAACCCAAGCTACCTGGATTCCCAGAAAAATGCATAAACACAATTAGCTGCATTTAGATGGGGGTAACGGGGGGTTACCTCCCGTTACCCTTGTTTGGTAATGGAGGGTTAAAGTTAAAAATCATTTTTTTACCCCTCCCCTTCCACTTTTGAAAACCCTTTCTTACCAAAGGATATTCATAATATAGGTCAGGGGTAACCCTAGGTAACCCGTACAAAATTTACCCCTCATCCAAAGGCAGCCATCATGTCTGTTGCTTCAGCCCCGCCACCCACCCATAACCATGACAAAGAAGCAGGATTAACTTGTATGTGTTTGTATGTGTAGAATGGGTGAAAGCATCAAAATATGAGCTCACCTGATAAAGAGTCCATGCTAGCAGGGCCTGTGATTGGATATAGAGATTATTGATCCAATGGGCCCCACTTTGTTGAGAGATAACCAGGAATTAAGATATCCAATCTCTGGTCCTCTGGGATTCGAGCTGTATTTTAATAACAACCACAGAAGCCACTGATGGAAGGGTAATATCAGTTAAGTGTAGAAATTTTCATGGCTTATTCATCGCTGGTAGCTCCTTTCACATCCGTGGCCATCAGCCCTGTGCATAGCATAGAGAGGCACAACAGGACACTGTTCACGTCCTGATGCAAAAGGACTCTATAATTCCTTGCTACCAAGATAAATCTGTAGGAGAAATTGGAGAACACATAATATCATCATCACAGAACAGGGGACTCACCATGCTCACTCGCTGGAATTTGCAAGCCCCACCAGATTAAGCATATGGCGGTCCTCTTTAAATCTCTCAAGAACTGTACTTTTCACAACATCAGACATTTCTTGTTGCCTCCGTTCCACTTTAACTCCCCAACATTCAATTACCTCAGGATATATTCTGTTTGACTTCGAAAGACAAGGACTGAAAGTGCTGCAGATAAATGTGTCCCCCTGATCAAAGCTAGCTGATAGGAAAAGGCCAAAGTGATTCACTCGTCCTCCAAAACCAATCCCATTAGGGATGCTCTCTGAACTGAAATTCACAGCACACTACCATTACAAGGTATTAGATCCCAAAACATGATTGAATGGTAAATGAAAATGTAATATATCCACTTTTTAACCCAACAACGGGTGCAACTCACGTATGAATTAAAGTCCAGCAAGGATCCAATTCACAGGTATTGCTTGGTGTGGGAGGGGAAGTCTCCTGATAATCAATCTCATGTTTGTGTAAATCCTTTAGCAACCAATCTAGCTTTATATTGCGCAATTGAACCATCAGAATTATGCTTTAGGGTGAAAAAAACATTTGCAACCAACAAGAATTTTTCCTAGAGGAAGAAAAACCATCTCCCATGTATGGTCTTTTTCTAGTGTTGCCAATTTTTCTTCAATTGCAACCTTCCAAGAGGGATCCCAAAGAGTTGTATTGATCCTCTTAAAAATTAGTGTACTGTCAACAACAACCAAGAAGTTGTGATAAGATGGAGAAATAGAATGATAGAACAAAAATCAATCAATGGGATAGTCTGTAGAGGCACACAGACTTTTCAAAAGGGCAATAGGAAGTTCAGGTTTAGTAGGAGAAGGATCTGAGCCACAAGTAGATGGTTGAGCAGTATCATATTGAGCCGTGGGTTATGCTTTCTTTGTTGATACACAGAATAGGCTCAAAGTCAGGATTAAAATCAGCCAGTAAGTCAAATGTGCACCTTTTTTCAACATATTTCTTGTGCAACAAACTATCTGTAGGTTTCTTAAATTGAAAATTCTCAAGTTCCAACCAATAACTCCTCATTTTTTAGTAATATTGAATGAGAGAGAACTCCCCATGTCAAAGATTGACAGCACCCTAGATGCGAGCAGAGTTATCATCATCAGATTATAAAGCTTAGATTGTATCCCATACATGCTTAGCAGTGGGTAGGGTATATACTAATCCTTGAACATGCTCCTCCACCTCCAAAGAGTGTAAGAGCCAAGTTTGAACCAAGGAGTTGTTAGCTTTCCATTTCTTGTACTTAGGATCATCCTTCATAGACTCCATGACTGTTCCATCAATATAATCCGTCTTTTCTTTAGCATCGAAGAACATTTTGATTGAATGAGACTATTGAAAATAATTTATTTCATTTAACAAAGCAGTTGTGATCTTCCCAATGTAGGTGGAATCAGAAGATGTGTTGCTAAGCATGCTTGAAGTATCAAAAAAGGCCATCGAATAATATAAGATGCAAGTACAATGGCCGTACAGGACCACGAAGAATCACACCAGAAGCACCAAAACATGAGAGCCCAACAATAATGTAGATGCAGAAAAAACGAATCTGCTACAGTAACAGTGCTCAAAACAGCAAAAAGTGGGCCCCACAATCAAATATCAACAATACCAACTAGTTGGATGAGAAAGAAGGCCAAGGGAGACTTTGTAGTTGTTTGATGTTAATCAGGTCCAAAAGGCTCTAAATAGAGGACAAAATCTTGAAAAAAATAGACCCAAGGGATTGCTGCAAGAGGATAGCATCAACAATGGGCCCCATAGATCACGAGAAGAAGAAAAACCCAATGGGATATGTACTGGGGCCTTGGGCGACTGCCGCGGTATGGTTTCCAACAGTATGTGTGGGTTGCTGATGCATATCTGAAAAATGGCGGAAAACACTATTCCTAGTCGTTCCATGCGCAAAAACGGGAAGGGAGAAATGGGGCCCCACAAGGCATCAAACCCTAGGACCCACCTGATGGATGAAAAGAGTACCCACCAACGATCATGGCTGGGGCAGTTTCCAAGGATGATGAACAGTATGCACACTTATCGAAAAGAGAACAGTAAACCTGCCCTGGAACTGCTCCTGGAAAAAAATTGTGAACCTGGGAAAGGGATGATTCAACCACGAAGGAGAAGATGGTAGGGGAGAGAGATACTTCAGACGCTGCAGGAAGAGTATAAATTCCAAAAAAAAACGATAGTAGAAGTCAAAAACTCAGAAATCAAACTTGACCGATACCATGTTAGAATGAAAATAGAAAGAAAAGAATTGAGAGAGATAATTCTGTGTCTTCTATTGCTTTTGTTTCTATTAGAAGATGATACATGTATATATAGAGTAGAGATATAGGCCAGTCTCTCTCGTCTCAAATGATTTTCAACCAAAACATTGTTAACCCAACATTTGAATAATTTAGTCATTTGAAATTTGAACCATCACATGGTGACCTCAGCACATTCCCTTCGTCCAAATAAAATCTCATCTAAACATTTCAAATTCCTCTATTTGTGAACAGGTGCAACCAAACTGATACTTACCCACTGCAAATTACTGTTTGCACCGGTTGGTCGAAATATGGATGCTTGTGGATGTATCTGGAAGAGAAATGACTTCAAATCCCCATAGAAGTCACCATGCTTCTCCCAGGGCTGAGAGGCATAGCCTCCATATATGTAACCTTCTTTATCTTTAATAAGTAGCACAGTTGGCTCATCTCCAGTTCTGCAGATGAACTGAAAGTTAGTCACAAGGCAACTGAGTGTGCACAAAACCCAGACAAGACTAGGCACGACAACCCAACCAAGTGTGCACAAAACTCAGACAAGACTGGCCCAGACTTGGTCAAAAGATTTGACTCGATTAAAATCCAAATTGAAACTGAGCTCTAACTTTTTGAACTATGAAAAGACCATGCTGTAAGGGATTTAAAGGATTTTTGTGTTTCCACTTGTACATTTACTGAAGTCATTGGCCTATTCCAAATATAGAGGGAGAAATACAACTCCTTGTACCATCCTTGAACTTCAAAAGCATAGATACTTACGATATGCAACCAATAAATGTGTTGAAACTGAGGCCATTAACAGCACTATGGTACAAAAGTTTCCATTCTTCCAACTCAAGTTGAGAAAGTGCTCCACCTATATGCCAAGCATATTCCTTCCTCAAAATCAGTAAATCAGGATTAACATCTTCTGAATGCAATAGACGAGGCACTTGAGAACCAGGTCTTCCTACAAAGAAGTAAACCAGATACTTCAAGAACCAATTAGTTATTTACTACCACCACCACCACCATCATTATTTACAAATCAATCATAATAGCAAGCTAAAGCTATATCCCTCTTCACCATCAGATTGTAAAGTAGTGTAATATCATGAACCATAACACATCTCTGATAGAGAACAGACAATAATAACAAACAGGTATTTTAACTTTTAACATATTTAGTATAAATGACAGCCATCATAAAACTGAAAAAAGAAATAGCAAAATAATTATAGTTCTTTGAAATATTTTAACCCAACTGTTCAGTTATAGAATGTCAGCACGACTGTGCCTGTGTCCTAATCAGCTTGTCATAAATGAAGCATACCAATAAATGGAAATGTGATAAATAAAACATATAGGAAGCCAACCAACTTTCATTTTCTAAAAGTAAAAACACTCTTTTCTTAAAATGGGGAAGAGTTGTCAAAATACCATGTCCAAACAATCATGTCGGACACAATGTGTTGCAGTCATGAATGATATACAGTCAATTTAGTCCTCATGTATCATGTACATCCATTTAAGCAAATACATCCCACTAGCACACTATAGTTGCAGCAACAATGTAACCGAGCAAACAACTTCAGAATATTGCTCACAGTCCTACTCACCTAGATCTCACAGAAATGATGCGTCAATCCTCCTGCTCCAATTTGTACTCAAGTCAAAGTGCAGCAGGCATTTTTATGTCCATTTCCAAGTTATATTATATAGATCAGAGGACGACATTACCAATAGACCAGTGTGCTCCTACCTAGTACGTATGGACTAGTGCCTTGTCACAACAGAAGACATTTTGCCGATTCATCCACTGTACACACAACATATATGTATCCTAATCAGGACCATATAATCATGATCCCCAATGAGGATGCAGCATAGAATGATATTCGGTGGATTAGAAGACATCCATTACCTAACTCCACTCGAGTTCCAAGTCGCTGACTATTTTCTTTTAAATTTTGATAATAATTTTAATGGAAATAAATTGATACTAATACCTCTTCGTAAAGTGCTTGTGGGAATGGAGAAAGGGAAAGAGAAAGATAGTGGGTACCTGCACAGTCACGGTGACGGCGAGCAGAACCGACACGGGGTCGGGAGCTTAGCTGAGGATGGAGTTTGGCACCAGGTCACTCGTCGGAAAAACCAATCTTCAGAGGACAGAGAATCAGTGGCATTGTTTGTGGCTAACGTTCCTGGCATCACCAACAGGAACTGGTTGCGGGGCTTCTTCAAGAAGTGGGGTACGGTCAGGGATGCCTTCATACAAAGGAAAAAGGATGCGAAAGGAAGAGTGTTCAGATGGCGTCTGGAAACCAAGCAGAAAGAACAACTTGAAAGCTAGTGGTCTTCTTCTTGATGGAAAACGTCTTCAAGTGAACCCGACTCACTTCGGAAAGGGACAAGAGGTTTGAACCCACAGTTCATTCCGGAGAAGAGCAAAATGGAAGACGATAAGAAGAAGAAACCAAGAAAGCAATTCTTATCAAAAGGTAAGATGAAATTGGTACCTAAGAGGAATTGGGCATCTGTGGTAGGTTAATCCTCCAGGTCTGAGGAGAAAGAAATTGCTCAAGGTCCTCGGACAAGCAACACGATGGAATTGATGCTGGAAAAGGAAGAACATGTAGACACTACTAATTGGCTATCTCGTTTTCCAAATTGGAAGACGATTTCTCTTTTGAATTAGTTTCCAAGCTATTGAAAGAAGAAGGCTTTTTTCCCAATTTGAGCCTTATTGGTGACAGGTGTTTCCCGGCACCATTTCCATCAGAGGAAGATCTCTAGAGGGTAGAAAGGAGTGCTTCGACAATCGGTAAATTTCATATCCAAGGGAGGTGGCGTCCCAACCTCTTTCTGCACTCAAGGAGAACCTGGCTGCAGTGCTTTGGATACCCTCTCCAAGGATGGTCAAATAAGGTTTTTCGAGCATTAGGAAGCAAAATAGGGTCGGGTCGATAATGGAAATCAATGACCGGAACTTGTCAAAAGCGGATTGCTTTTCCCTGAGAATTCTTGTGGAAGTTTAGATCACCAATTCAATTTCGTCGGAAAAAACTGTTGGATCTGGAAGGGGAAATTTTTTCGATTCTGATTCGGGAGTTTTTGAACCTGCTGAATCTTCCAATGGAACGATTACTGGAAAACCTACCGTCTATTGTGGGACCCAATACACATCCGCACCAATGTTGACCAGAATAATCCTATTTTGGAAAGTCAATTGAGTACTTGTATGATTTATTGTACAAAATCATTCTTTTATTTATTTATTCATGTAACCTCTGATAGTAAAGAGAGACAATACAATACAGAGAAGAATTCTTCTCCACATCTTTTCATTTTCTTCTCCTTTTTCTTTTTCTTGTTATTAAATTCGACACCAGCAGCTGTCAGAGAAGAGTCGTTGGTCGTCGAGACACGTGGCGACGTAGAAGGGCTGCAATGGAAGACGTGGGAGATGACGATAAGA
Source organism: Chimonanthus praecox (assembly GCA_022113865.1). Classification (NCBI taxonomy): domain Eukaryota; kingdom Viridiplantae; phylum Streptophyta; class Magnoliopsida; order Laurales; family Calycanthaceae; genus Chimonanthus; species Chimonanthus praecox. The sequence goes on along the minus strand of CM039087.1, from coordinate 13,528,736 downwards.
CCTCCCCTGCAGCGAATGAGAATAGGGCATTCGAATTTCAAATGGGTCTATTAGGGAACACTGTTGTTTTCTCAACCCAGGTGAGGAAACTCATCCAAGCCAGAATCAGTAGATGGCTCGATAGTGACTCCCCTGGAGACGAGTAGGTACCAAGGCTGGATCAAGTTACTGTTGGGCTTGCACCAGATCAATTTGTGCTTGGATACAATGGGCCTAGACCAAATTAACTTTATGGGCTTAGGCTTATTGGACCAGGACTTATTTCAGCCAACTTGAGGACTGGACTAGGGCTACTCTGAGCACTCCGACCCAGTCCCTCAACAAAAAGTTTTTAAAGGATTGCATTCTTCTAGTCCTCCATTAAGAATGTTGGCTTCTAATACAAAAGTTATTCCTTCTCAAGACTAAAATACCAACGACAGTCATTTGTCGAAAGGAGGTGATAACAATGGGCATATGCTTTAGGGAAACAACACGAGGAAGAAGAATCCCCAACCAAATCAGAGAAGGAGCTTGGTCATGCCGACGGTGATCAAACGATCGCAGTAGTGGAGGCTCTAAGTTCTAAAGAGATTCTGATGGATCAGACGAAGCAGGGGGAAACGACTGGGGTTCAAGAGTCGAGACTGACCCAGACGAGGACTAGTCTTCAGAAGAGTCAGAAAATGAGGATCTTGACATTGGTCTTGGGTATCAGAGCCTTCTCGAAGGACGATAGTGAAGAAATTCTGCATATTGGGAAAGCCTTGGGAGTTCATTTTCTCAATGAGGATCATGTAGAAGCAGCACTTCACAATAGCCGCATAGATGTAGCCTATTGAAGAGTGAGTATAATCTAGAAATCCAGAAGAAAATTAGTGGAGACTTATAACCCATCTGATATTAGAGACATTCATCTATGGAGGGTTATTATAAATAAATTCATTTTTTTTTCTTGTAAGCGCAGTTATTTTGTTGTTAGTCTCGTTATTCTTTCATTTTGGTCAGTTACTGAGAAGCAATGTTGTGAAAATCGAATCGTATCGTAAATCGTTAATACATCTTGAATCGCAAATCGTGTATCGTAAATCGTAGAATCGTAAGATTCATAAGTGTTTTCCCTCAAAAAATATTTAATAAATGAAATAACGTAAAATATATCTGAAATGTACTAACATGAGCAATTCTCCAACTTCCTTTCAATATTAAGTGAATTCTATATAATTAGTTCATTGGAGCTCAAATTTCAATGCTCCAACTCCCAAAAGTATAAGACCAGTATATAATCCAACTATACTATAAAAAGTCAATAATGAACTAAAAAACCCTAAAAAATCGAAAGGTCTTAAATGCTCATTAACTCAAGCCTTAAAAACCATTAAAACGAAATATTTCATACTTTCACACTCCTAATAACCCCATAATTCTGTTATTTATAGGAATCGTAAGATTTGTTGATAAACGAATCGTTCCTCTTATCATATCGTATGAATCGTAAGATACGAATCGTGTATCGTAAGATTTTAACAACCATGCTGAGAAGAACACGACTGGAATGCTATACTTGAAATCCTTTGAGTTCATGGAAGCTGAAGAACCATATGAACCCTAAGAGATGATTATAGGCCATCTTTGGATCGTTTAAGCCTTTCTAGCCTATCCAAAGAAATATTTTCCGCTAGTTAACCCCTTGGTCCTTTTAGTATAGCCTTTCTTTGTTAGCCAATTATCTTCACCCGCCTCCATTTAGGAGTATAACCCCATAGTATTTATATCCTTTACCCTAGTTTTCTTGAGAATTAGTAGGGATAATAATTATTGAAGAAAGGGCGAATGAAGTATGAAAATAAATGGCTCTTCAAAAAAAAAAAAAAATAGAAAAAAAGAGAGCTCAATGTTATATGTCAAAGAAAGAGTATTGAAAGAAAAAAAAAAATAGAATAAAAAAATAAAAATAATATATATATATATATATATATATATATATATAAATATATATATATATGTATTTATGGTCCAAAAAAAGAGGAAAATATGGAAGTTGAAAGAGTAAAGCCCTGAGTATTATTTGTTTATCTCAATTATTCTCGGTCATTTTGCTATACCTTTTGTCCTTCTTTGTTTTAACCCTTGTCCTAAGCCTAAAGTTTCGTCCTATTGAAGTCTTATTTTGATCTTAGGGGTGGTGTGGTTTGGATGTGGAAGTGAATGAGTAGGGGTGATAGTGTGGTGATTTCTAAAGCTTCTTGGTATTTGCCATTCTTTTATAAGAATATTTTATTTTCTTTCTTCAAGAATGTGTCTTTCAAGCTTTTATAAGTGAGATACTTCGTTTTTTATATACATTATTCCCCTCACATATTATGTGAGTGGTTTACACATGCTTCGGAGTGACTTATTCTCGAGCATAAATCGGTGAGATTTGAGTCAAAGCTTGTTTCGAAAGGAAATTTGGGTTGTATTTTACTTTGAGACGTAAATTATGCTTATGTTGGCTATTTATTTCACACACTGCGAGTTTTGAGTACTAGTAAACTATCTTTAGTAGTTGGCTAGTGTTTTAAACTTTGTCGATTTTTTTTATGCTATGGTAACAAAGCTTATTGATTGTGTTTTTGAATTTTCTACATTTGAATGGAAGAAAATTCTCTGAGGGTAGACAAAAGGGATTATTTGATGTTTGTGAGTAGCATCACTGGAAGTCCTCACGAGACTATAACTCGTCCACTAAGGGTGACCTAGGGGTTTAAAGGCTTATTGCACATGCTAAATGCAATCGAGAATGCCAGCGAAAGTGATTTTGTGTGCATTATTTTAGTTTTAGTTTTTGTTTTGAGTTTGTGTTTTAAGATATCTTCATTGATTTAGAAAGCTTCTTTAGTCGCTTTGATTGCTAGGGACTAGCAATATGCTAGTTGGGGGGGTGTGATAATCGCTTAAAATTGCATTATTATCTTAATTTTCATAAGAATTATCGCACATGTTTTGCATTTATTTTCACACTTCTTCATAAATATGTGAGTTCTCTTTAAAAGGACTAACTACGCGTATTTTCGTTTGTAGGCAACTTAACCAGGCCAGCCAATCAGTTGTGATCAAGCGAATAAGAGAATTCAATGGTCAAGATGAAGGGATGGAGATTTTGGAGAGCAATCTCAAAATTGAGAGGATATGCACTAAAAATCGAATTTAGAATTGACTTTGGAAAGAAAGTTTTGACACAGTCTCAGTATTTTTGCCATAACTTTTCACTTTGATGTCCAAATGACCTGATTCTTTTTGCATTGGAAAGAAGACTTTAAGGGCTACAACTTTGTATTTCATGAAATTTTCGTGATTCGGACGTTTACTAGGTCAAAATTGAGATGCAAGTGGTGCATGTGTAAAAAATGGATTTACACCTCCACTTTCCCAATTTGCTCTGGTTTCCTATTTTGTCTACGTTTAGGCTATTTAAGGAGAGGAGATGCACAAAAATTGTAGATTCCATTCCATTCAATTCTTCTTTTCTCCCTTCTTCTAGTTTTGTAATGGCTTTCTAAGCACCAAGCTAAGGCTAGGGGTGAAACTTTTAATGAAGGTACGTATTGTTCTTTGATCTTTTAATGGTTTTCAATGCATGATTCTTTAATTGCTTTATTCATATGATTTAAAAAAAAAAATGTTTGGTAAAGTTGTTTGATTCATTGTTAACTCCGAATACAGTGAATGCTTGGAATTCCCTGCAAATAACTAGTCTTTCATGTTTTGATCAATTAATTAAAGGATCGATATTTTGATGATATTTTCTATGAATTCACCGCTCCATCTTCCAATTGAGATCACTTTTTAGATGATTTTCAATTGAGTTATAAAATAAGATCAAGAATAAATACTATCAATTTGTTAAAAGTGGATCCCCGATGCTTAGTGTCCATTATATCATCGTTTTCTTAAATTCATATTTTCTTTTGTGTTCTAAAAAAATCATTCAACAAATCAAATTTGAAGTGATTTTTCTTTTTCTTTTTTACTTGCGTGTTCAGTACCAATCCCTGTGGTTAACACTTGGACTCCCAAGATTCTATTACTTCGCGACAACCTGCACTTGGGTTTGCAACCTTAAAGTTGTGGCAATGTTTCAAGGAAATGATTGAGTGGTGGAGAGAGAGAGAGAGTATTTCCTTGTTCATGGGTAACATACTGGAATGGGGGGTCAGGGATTTCATGTGTCTTCGGAGTCGCTGGTGTAGTGTTCGATAGCTTCGTGCCAACTGATCGAAGATTTGGAAATAGGAGAAACTTTGCATTTGTTAGGTTCAAAACAGAGATGGAAATGGATAGAGCCACCAAAATGCTTGATGGTCAGGTGTTCGAAGGTAAAAAGATTGGAGTAAATAAAGCACGATTTGGACCTGAGAATCGAAGGCAGAAAAGAAAGGGGGTTGGAGGGACTGCTCCGGTGAGAAGATTGATTTATGAAAAGAAATCTGAAAACGTTTGAGATAAAAGACCTCAACCTTGTTACCATACGATTTCCCATCCAAGTGTCGATTGTTGCAAGTGAATGAAGCTTTTGTGGAAAATAATAAAGAACTCTTGGCTGATACTTGGATTGACCATGCTAACTCAAAGGAGATGGAGGTCAGAGATTGTCTCCTTGAAGCTCATGGCTTTGATTTGAGAGTACGGTCCAACGTCTATCCCCAATTCTCTTTTGGATTGTTACGGCCACTGAGGATAAAAAAGAGTAAGTTCCGGAGGCTCTCACTTCACAGATGGACCTCTAAAACGAATAGATAAATGGATTGAGATTTTGGGGCCGGGTATAGCAGTGGACTAGGTTAGGATTTTTGGGATCCCGCTGCATGTTTAGAGAAAGGAAACGTTGCAAAAACTGGGAGAACTCATCGAGGTGGTGGAAGAGATCGACGATCGCTGCCTGAATGGAGGTGGTAGAATTTGTAAGGATGAAAATAATACATCCCATTGATTCAGAAATCCCAAAAACTTTGTGGTTAGATATAAGAGATGTATGTTTCCCATCTGGACTAAGGTGGAACCGAGTGGATGGTGCCTACTGAGGAGATTTCTTCTCAGAGAGATCGGTGAGATCAGGATTTTTCTATCTCAAATCTGATCAGAGGGAAGGGGTATATCGGATTGTCTTAGCCCTGTTGTCCTTGTTTCTGTCTCACCTTTTTCCCTTCTCTCAAGGTATGGGTGATATTGTTTTGGCTTCCACTCTCCCTTTCTTGTACTTTTTGCACATCCTGTGCTTTTTAATGAAGTTACCACTTCAAAAGAAAAAAGAAAAAAAATATTCCAAGCTTCGAAAATAGAAGAAACATAAAAAAAATGATGTCATATTACCATCTTAATCAAAGCAATGTCAAAAGCACCACCTAAGGATGTCAATAACAACAACAATAATAAAGATACATTGTGATGGGACTCAAGATATTACAAGGTTATGCCAACTACCAAATGTTACCATTAAGTTTCAGCTCTGTGCAGAAACTTAAAGTTTTTTTTCTTTTTTTGGCTCTAAACCATATTAAGAAGGCACTATTTGACAGGACGCAGTATCACATCCTGCAATATTTTGATCTTGCATTTGTATGCGACAATATAACCATATTAGATAATTGCAATTTGAAAATTGTAGTGCTGGGGGTTTCTAAATCATCTCAGACAAACAGATGACCCAAGAATCAGCCATTTCTTCATTCTGTAAGTAGCACAAATTCAACCCATTTGTAATTATGTAATATACAAGAAAACGAGTTGTACAACAGACATAACATGTGCATGCAAAGAGAACACGAAGACAATGGAAGAAAATTACCTGAACTAGGTGGCATCAACATGCTTCCAAGGAATTTCCTCGCAGATGGGAGAAGGCCACACCAATGCTTAAAATCCCCAAAAGACATGGTATGCTCGGAACAATCTTCAGATTCATTTGAAAATGTAGCAGCATTGAGAAATATATCAATTGTGTCCTGACGTCTATGCTCATCCCTTTCCGGAGAAAATACGGCATCAAGCATGGAAATTAAAACAGCTTCCAGATCAGACCTAGCAGATAATTTTACGGAGTCAGCATGCCATTCAGCAGAAGAAAAGTCATCATCATCCATAAAAAGTCAAGGTCCATCATCATCATCAAGTCATACCTACACATTAGTCTCACCCATGTGAGGACCATCCTATGGTAGATGCACAATCTATCTAAAGGGATCTCCTTAGAGGAGATGGGAACACAGCAAATATTTATTAATTGCAATTGTTGGGTATATATGCAAAGATAAGAACATCTGATGTGAGAGGCATCATTAGATTTGAAAAATCTAAGGAGGCTCATCATGGACACTCCTTTATTTAGACTATATACCTATAATAAAGTAGGACAAATGTGACAGATTATGCGTACAGAATCACTTTGATAGGGGATGAATGAAATTTGAACACCATCCATTTATCTAACCATGTGATTTTGTTCATTGGAAATGAATTGTTTATAATAGTTTAAATCAAAGTCCATAATCACATGGCTAGGATGATTGGATAGAGATCAAACTTCAGCCACCTCATTTTCAAGTCATCCTCTACATCAATCCCATTCATAAGTTTAAGTTCCAATATATATGAGCAAATAAAGAATATCAGTACCATGAAGTGATAGATATGATAGATTATCATATTTATAACAACTATAGAGATAAGTAGAGTTTGAAGAAGTTATTGTTAAAAAATTAGTGAATGGTGTGCAAAGTGGAGATTGGTGATCATTACGTGATTGTCAAGCACCATTTGATTTAAAAGTACATTTGTGATGAAGCCATGATTGAAGAACGTAAAGATGGAATACAAGAATTGGCCATAAAATTTTATGAGAAATTTGATAGGTCAAAGAGTGGCCTTTTTAAGAGCACACTGGACCAAAGAATGGTCCATTAGAAGGCCAATGGGGTAGGTATGTGGGCTTAGGCTTTGTTTCTCATGTTTGGGCTTGCAAAATTCCTTCGGGAAGACCCATTCCCTACAAATAGCCAAAGTTGCGAGATTTTACATGGATTGCATGAAGAAAAGCCTTGGAAAGCAACTCCTTTGGGGACCACCTACAATTGCTATTTTTTCTCTTTTTTCTATGTAGCATGGCATACTTGTTTAGCAAGCATCCCCAAGATAGCATATCCTTAGGTGCCACCTTCTCTTTCCTTTTTTTTATCTTTGTCTTAGAACAAATGGTGCAATTTTCCTATCGGTTGGAGTGATGTAAGATGATGAGATTGGGACACATGGCAATAGGACAACGACGCATAAGGGTGTATTAGATAAGTCTAAATCTAGAGAATCTACAAGCCATGGGCATCCAACCCGTATTGGGTTTTCTTCTATTTTTTATTGTAATCATCCACTATAAATACAAGGCATGGTCGATCATAGAGATCACCCCAATTGAAGTTTGAATTCTAAGATCCCTTTGCAGTTCAATAAGTTATTTTCTTTTATGTTTTCTTGTGAATTATATTTGCAATTTATTTTTCAAAAATTGATATGCATTTATGGAGTGTGTTCAATTTCAAAGAGAAATTGCATACCCTCGGTGAGTTTTGGACCTTCTAAATTCCTTTGAGAGTGAACTTGCTTTAAGTTTCATTGTGAAGAATAGAGTTTCCTCATATTTAATTGAGCCAATACTCTAAGGATTTGGGTTGGGTTCGATTTGAGAGCTCTTCATAGATCTAGAAAGCCCTATATCTCAAAACCATCTTTTGGTAAATTTGATAAGGGCTTCCTCTAATTTCCCACACCTAGTCAAATTCCCCTTGGTTAAGTTTTCGCATTACTTTGATAAACAAAACCTCCAGGTTGTGGTTCTAAGCTACATCAATTTGTAAGGCGATAGTTAAGCAAACAATCCTAAAAGGACAAGAATGATCTAAGACAAAGCACATATGGTTGAGATGCATATCCTGAGATGATTGTACGAAGTAACAAAAAATGAGAAAACTCCAAATGAATGCAAAGAGGAAATTAACATTAGACTACAACAGAGTCATTCAAATGATTTGAAGACATAAATGGAAGAACAAGTGCAGCCTATACACGAAGAACTGAAGTATTGCAAGTGCAAGGAAATAAGAGAGAGAGAGAGAGAGATCAATAAAGACTTGGACTTTAGTTATTAAAAGTGACATATTCGAATATGCAGCGATGGAAGAAATAAGCACTGCCAAAGGCATCTCAAATGGATATGGCTTTGACAATAATGAATAATGGTACAGAGCACATATCACATAAAGAAGTCAAAGAATAACAAGTCCAAAAAAAGGGAGCTTTAAAACCAAGATTTTCTAACAATTAGATCTTTTTATATACTTTATCCTTAGAAAGAACTTCATGTATGAAATACATCAGCTACTGTTCAGATATATTATGATTTATTAAAGATGTATTTCCAATTACGGTTGATATGGATTAGATTATGATTGAGTATGGTAGATTAGATTAGGATTGATTGTGATGAAGAACCAGCCTGCAACTAGGCAGAGATAGGATAGAATCGTCTGCAACGAAGGCAGAGAAGGAAAAATAGTGCTAAAAGGTAAAAATACCTTGGAATAATTCTAATTCAATTCATGAATTTGTATGAGGGATGTTCTTCTGCTTATAACCATGGTATTTATAAGAAAACAAAGAAATAAAAATAGAAAAGGAATCCTACACAAACTAGAAACTTCCTAATTATTTTAAAATGAAAATAACAATTCTAATCTTATCTTATACTCCTAAACTAATAAGGAAAGCCGCCGATCTGGCTTTCTTACAAGGACTCCGAAAATAAAAATAGTAAAATACGAAAATAGTAAATACTCCATGTAAGTTGTGTGTCCTACATCAGTCCCCCGGTCTTGAAAAGAATTCGTCCTCGAGTTGAAATCAGCAAAAATAACGAGGCATAAGACAAAGATAAATATCAAGGCCGTAGAGGCGAATGACGAAGCTTGTAATTGCACAACTCGCAACGCACGAACAATGAGAGATTTCCATCTGTGGGACGAAGAAGCGAAGGACCGCAAACGGGCTCAAGCATGGACGAACCAAGCTGGAGTAATCACACGGTCCTAAAGGTATGTCAGACAAGGCACCAATAATAGGATAGGAGGTGAGCAGGATAATGGACGAATAACCATAGATGAATGCTTGTTATCTGTAATGGGATCGGGGTTTGGGTAATGGAGATGGTTGGGTAATTGGCGGTGGTGGTGGGGGAGACTGGTGAAGATGATGGTATTGGTGGTGGTGGTGGAGGGTCAATATGCGTCGGTTGCATCAACTGTGGCGCCAGCAACACAACTAGTTGTTTCTCCAACACAAGCAATGGTTGTGGGGTCACGACTTCCGGAGGAGTAGGCATGAACTCTGAGTCTGACTCCGGGGCAGGCACGAACTCCGATGGTGACTCTGGAGGAATCGGCATGCATCTCGAGGAAGCAGGCACATATTTCGAATTTTTGTTCACCTTCACCGTGTCGCTGTATTTTCTGCCGTGCAATATTTCTTTAAATTCTTGTAAAAAAACTTGAAATCAAATCGCATGTCAGAGATAAACTTGGATTTAAATTCATTGAACGCAGATTAGCTGCGTAATTGATAACCATTGTTATTGGATGCCATCGGGTAGGCGAGATGCGGGTAATCACGCAGAGGTGCCTTCTTCTTCTTCAGCAAAAGATATCGGAGTTTTGTCTTGTCAGAGGTGCCTTCTTCTTCTTCAACAAAAGATGACAGCGATAACAGAACAGGTTTCCGAGTGTATCAATAACGAAGGAAGAAAGCCGCTCCAACTCCATCATTATGGCTTGACAATGACTTGACTGGATGACATTGAAGACCTCACGAGCGCGTGTTTGCACTTTGAAGACCCCATCTTGGGAAGACGCGTGCTTGGGGAGATTTATGTCTTCTCATCTGTTTGAACTCGGAGTCGAGTTTTCTCAAATGGGGGGGATTGATGCGGCGTATCTCACCCATGCGCAGATTGTGTTTTTCTATTTTCTATTCCGTGCCTTTGTGTTTTTTATTTTAAGTAAGGGTAGTTTTGCAATTGTTGTTTTCTTATTTTAAGTGAAGGTAATTTTGTAATTGTTGGTTTTTCATTTTAAGTAAGGCAACTCTTGTATATAGCCTTGTAGCCCTTGGGCATTACATGATGATGAAATAAAAAAATTTGAGATTTCGCAAATCCCCTGTGACTTTGGTGTCTTGGCTACAAGCTTGGTTCTTGGCGTGAAGCCCTCCTCCTCCGATCTCCAGGTACTCCTTCTTCTTCTCTTCTCTCTTTCTTATTCCCTCTCTCTTTTTTCCCTTTATTCTTCCCCTACCTGCGCACCCTAAACCCCATCTCCTTTTGCCGTTGTTCCAAATCCCATCCATTATTTTCGCCCTACCCTAAAACCCCTCCTATCAGTTTCGCCCCCACTCCAAAGCCCTAGATTCCGTTGTTGTGTTCCCTTAACCCTTCCCTTGCCTTCGTTACCTATCAGATCCCTTCCCTACATTGTTGCCTCCACCCTATATGCCTTCCATTGTGCTGCTGCACCTTCGTAAGTCCCAGATTTGCATCTGCATCCCAGCTTTTGGCTTCCTTGACCTTCACCTACCTCTTGGGTCCCATCTATACCTGCTGTAAGCCTCTTTAGACCCTTCCTATATCCAACTACAGTCCAAACAGACCACCATACAGCTGTCCTCAAACCTTTGGACTCTTCTCAAGTCTCATACAGTCCTTACCACCTGTCCTAAACCTACACCACAGTTGTCCTGTTTTCCTTAGCCCTCTTAACCCTCCCTTACATCTGTCATTTATTTCCAGTCCTTATCTTAGCCTTTCCAACCTGTCTTTCCCTTTTTCTTACTATTGTCCCATAAAACCAGTCCTTTTCTTAACCTCATCAACTCCTCATGTTGTTGTCATAGCCAGTTTTGTCACAAGTTTGAAGCCTAATAGCCAGATTTAACACTATTTGATGTTGGTTCTATATGCTTGTGAGATCTGTTAAGCCCTTTGTTCTAAAAGGTCTTTTATTTTGAGCTACAACTTGATTTGGATTGTGATATAATTACTTACATTGAATTCCTTGAATTTCTTGATTATCTGTGGTGGATTTTATTACTTTGAATTGTAATTATTAATTTAGATTTAATTTCAGCCTCATATTTTGCTTTACATTGATTTCTTATTACATTATCATCGCATTTAGGCATTTAGGGTTACCCTTTGTCTTGTCCTGCGTCAAATTTGGTATCAGTGCAAGGTTAGGTTGTTTCCTTAAACACCCACGGTCTTAGGTTGCATTCTATTTAAAAAAAAAAAAATTGCATTCTTCATTATTTAAAAAAAAAAAATTATTTTTGCCATTCATTGCATATAGAATTAGGTCATAGCATACAGTCAGAATTCGTCCCTATATTAGTGCGTCTAGAGGAATACTAGTGCGTGTATCCGTGTATGACCACTAGGAGTGGAGTTACCTATCAAAAAGAGTCTGAACCATCCAGCGAAATGTCAGGAGAACAACCCCCAGCTTGGTTTACTCAGGCCTTTACCCAATTAGATGCCCGGCTCACTGACCTTCAGAGAGGTCAAGATAACTTAGGTACTGACATGACCAAGTTGAGAACCCATATTGAAGCTCTTGAAACCCCTAGGAATGATGAGAATGGGTCAGTTCATGAGGATAATGAGAATTTTAGGGATAGAGACCATAGAGGCCGCGGATTGGTCGCGGTAGATTCCAACAGCCACGTAGGCATTAGGAACCCATCAACCATGAGAAACGTGTCTTGAAGAACATTCGAGTAGAAGCCCTTGATTTTAATGGATGATTAGACCATAATGTTTTCTCAGATTGGTTGTCAGACATGGATCGCTACTTTGAGTGGCATGATATGTCGGAAACTCGTAACGTCCGTTTTGCCAAAATGAAGTTGGCGGGACAAGCTCGGCATTTCTGAACCACAGTGGAACAGAAACTCCGGAGGCAAGGAGTTGAACCCCTCAAGCTGAATTGAGATGAGATGAAAGAATATTTGAAAGAAAAGCATATCCCTCTCAGATACAAGCAAAGACTCATTGACCAATGGAACTCTCTACGTCAAGGCAATCAAACCATTGATAAGTACATTGAGAAGTTTGATGAATTCCTTATGAGATACGAGTTGGATGAGGACCCCAACCAAACCCTTTCTAGGTTTAGACTAGGTCTTCGTCCTGAGTTCCAGCGTGAACTTATCTTACATAGGGTGGAAACTTTAAAGGAAACTTAGCAAGTGGTGCAAGGTTTAGAGGGCTCGTGGTGGATAACTTGTTGTTTAAAGGAAGTAAACTCTGAATTACCCGAACTACCCTACGTGATTTTCTTGTTTGGGAGTTATATGCAGGAGGTATGGCCAGACATTTTGGGAGAGACAAGACGATTGCCTTGGTTGAAGACAAGTTTTATTGGCCTAATCTCAAGAGAAATGTGGCTAACATCATTGGGCAATGTTGAACTTGTCAATTGGCAAAGCAAAGGAAACAGAATACATGATTGTATACACCTTTGCCAGTCCCCCATGCTCCATGGCAGGATATCAGTATCGACTTCATACTAGGACTTCCGAAGACTATTAAGAAGTACGATTCCATTTTGGTAGTTGTGGGCCGTTTTTCTAAAATGGCCTATTTCCTTCCGTATTTTAAGACCTCCGATGCTTCTAACATTGCCAAGATTTTTGTCGGAGAAGTGGACTCCATGGGTTACCAAAGACGATTGTGTCAGATAGGGATGTCAGGTTCATGAGTTATTTTTGGAAAACCTTATGGCACATTAAGGGCACTAGGTTACAGTTTTCTTCTGCGTATCATCCTCAGACTGAGGTAGTTAATCGTAGCCTAGGAAATCTGTTGCGTTGTCTGGTTGGAGAGCATACGCGAACGTGGGATGTTGTTTTACCGATTGCTGAGTTCGTGTATAATAATTCGGTCGATAGATCTATAGGTATAAGTCTCATCGAAGTCATGCATGGTTATAAGCCTAGGAAGCCTATAGATCTCATTCCATGTCTATGTCACATAGGTCATCTGAGTCTGCATCATCATTTGCACATCGCATACATGAATTGTATGCTGAAATTAAAAGAAAAATTAATATGAGCAATGAAGTGTATAAGTCTCCTACAGATACTCATCGTAGATTCAAAGAGTTTAATGTGGGTGATTATGTGATGATCCGCATAAGACCTGAACGGTTCCCAGAAGGAACTATGAAAAAGTTACATGCTTGTAGTGCAGGGCCTTTTAAAATTTTGAGGTGAGTTGGATCTAACGCATACATTGTAGATCTACCATCTAATATGGGTATCAGTCATACTTTCAATGTGGAAGATTTAGCCCCTTTCCAAGGCCCAACAGCTACACATGTAAGCCTATCATCCCATCATTCCCTTAACCATTCTATTGGCCTACCTGTCCCACTTCATGACCCATAGTATATACCTACCCAGCCTTTACCTACCTTACCTTCCTTGTCACCTAAGAGAGATGAGATAGAATCTATTCTAGATGAGGAAGTGGTTTCTACACGTGCCAGAGGCTATCAGAAGTATCAAGTAAAGTGAAAAAACAGACCGATTACAGACGCCACATGCTTGACAGAAAGTGAGCAAAAGCGACTTGATCAAAATCTTCTAGAAAGATATCGGAGTTTTGTCTCGTCAGAGGTGCCTTCTTCTTCTTCAGCAAAAGATGACAGCAATGACAGAACAGGTTTCCGAGTGTATCAGCAATGAAGGAAGAAAGCTGTTCCAACTCCATCTTACGGCTTGACAATGACCTAACTGGATGACATTGAAGACCTCACGTGCACGTGTTTGCACTTTGAAGACCCCAACTTGGGAAGACGCGTGTGTGGGGAGATTTATGTCTTCTCATCTATTTAAACTCGAGGTCGAGTTTTCTCAGATAGGGGGATTGATACGGCGCATCTCACCCATTGTGTTTTTCTATTTTCTATTTTCGTGCCTCTGTGTTTTTTATTTTAAGTAAGGGCAGTTTTGCAATTGTTGTTTTCTTATTTTAAGTGAGGGTAATTTTGTAATTGTTGTTTTTCATTTTAAGTAAGGCAACTCTTATATATAGCCTTGTGGCCCTTGGGCATTACACGATGATGAAATAAAAAAATTTGAGATTTCACAAATCCCCTGCGACTTTGGTGTCTTGGCGAGAAGCCTGGTTCTTGGAGTGAAGCTTGGTTCTTGGCGTGAAGCCCCCCTCCTCCGATCTCCAGGTACTCCTTCTTCTTCTCTTCTCTCTTTCTTCTTCCCCCTCTCTTTTTTCCCTTTATTCGTTCCCTACCTGCGCACCCTAAACCCCATCTCCTTTTGTCGTTGTTCCAAATCCCATCCATTATTTTCGCCATTCCCTAAAACCCCTCCTATCAGTTTCGCCCCCTCTCCAAAGTCCCAAATTCCGTTGTTGTGTTCCCTTAACCCTTCCCTTTCCTTCGTTACCTATCAGATCCCTTCCCTACATTGTCACCTCCACCCTATCTGCCTTCCATTGTGCTGCTGCACCTTCGTAAGTCCCAGATTTGCATCTGCAGCCCAGCTTTTGGCTTCCTTGACCTTCACCTACCTCTTGGGTCCCATCTATACCTGCTGTAAGCCTCTTTAGACCCTTCCTATATCCAACTACAGTCCAAACAGACCACCATACAGCTGTCCTCAAACCTTTGGACTCTTCTCAAGTCTCATACAGTCCTTACCACCTGTCCTAAACCTACACCACAGTTGTCCTGTTTTCCTTAGCCCTCTTAACCCTCCCTTACATCTGTCATTTATTTCCAGTCCTTATCTTAGCCTTTCCAACCTGTCTTTCCCTTTTTCTTACTGTTGTCCCATAAAACCAGTCCTTTTCTTAACCTCATCAACTCCTCATGCTGTTGTCATAGCCAGTTTTGTCACAAGTTTGAAGCCTAATAGCCAGATTTAACACTATTTGATGTTGGTTCTATGTGCTTGTGAGATCTGTTAAGCCCTTTGTTCTAAAAGGTCTTTTATTTTGAGCTACAACTTGATTTGGATTGTGATATAATTACTTACATTGAATTCCTTGAATTTCTTGATTATCTGTGGTGGATTTTATTACTTTGAATTGCAATTATTAATTTAGATTTAATTTCAGCCTCATATTTTGCATTACATTGATTTCTTATTACATCATAATCGCATTTAGGCATTTAGGGTTACCCTTTTTCTTGTTCTGCGTAAGGAATAAGTTGGGGAACACATGTGGGAGATGAGAGTTGTAGGATGGGTACGGCAGGTGTGATGCAAGGGGTTTTAGGGTTAGCTTAAGTTAAAGGCACGGTAAAAAAAGGGGGAATAGAAAGAAAGGCGAAAAAAACGGAGAGGGCGGTGGAAATGGGAAAGGAAAAAAAAACAGCGAAAGACGACGGAACCAGAGGAAGAAGAAGAGGAAAAGGAAGGGATTTCGGGAGAAGGAAAGGGAAAGAGGAGGGAAAGTGGAAGGAAAAGAAGGTGATGGTTACCTGGCTTGGGAGGATGCGAAACAAGGGGCGGCGGAAGCGGTGACTGGGATACCCTTGGGATAAAGCCCAAGTAACTTGTGATGGTAATTGCTCTGGGATGAAACCTAAGATCCGATGTGGGGAAGATCGGACGGGAACGAGCCAAAAGCTGGAGGAGAAGGGAATGGAGGACGGCTGAAGACGATGCAGTAGGGCACAAGTTCTTCAAACAAAACCCTCTTTTTTTTGTTTCTTTTGTTTTTTGATAAATTGAGACCACGAACATCCCTGATAATGCATGGGCCCGTCTCCAAATAGGATAGGAACGTCTCCATATAACAGAGATACAGAGAACCTTGACTCTGAACCAATTGATGAAGAATCAGCCTGCAACTAGGCAGAGATAGGATAAAATCGTCTGCACTGAAGGTAGAGAAGGAAAAATAGGGATAAAAGGTAAAAATACCTTAGAATAATTCTAATTCAATTCATAAATTTGTATGGGGGATGTCCCTCTACTTACAACCATGGTATTTACAAGAAAACAAAGAAATAAAAATAGAAGAGGAATCCTAAACAAACTAGGAAACTTCCTAATTATTTTAAAACGAAAATAGCACTTCTAATCTTATCTTATACCTCCTAAACTAACAAGGAAAGCCACCGACTTGGTTTCCTTATAGGGGTGAAACTCGGGTCGGGATTTGGCCTGAACCCGCATGACCCGACCCAAAAAACATGCGGGGTGGGTCATGAAAATCAGGTCAGTGGGTAGGGTCGGGTTGAGAAGTCAAAAACCCTACATTGAATTCAAGTCGGGTTGGGTTGAGAGATTTTTCAGTTAACCCGACCCGACTCAGTAAAAAGTAGGTTCAAAATGCGGGTCGGGTTGGGTGTCGGGTTATA
Source organism: Chimonanthus praecox (assembly GCA_022113865.1). Lineage (NCBI taxonomy): Eukaryota > Viridiplantae > Streptophyta > Magnoliopsida > Laurales > Calycanthaceae > Chimonanthus > Chimonanthus praecox. The sequence goes on along the minus strand of CM039087.1, from coordinate 13,512,291 downwards.
ATTCAGATGGGGTCGGGTCAAGACGTTTGAGTTAAAAGTTCAGGTCGGGTCGGGTTGGGTTCCATATATTAGTACTCGGGTAGGCTTGGGTTTTAAAAAATCCGACCCACCCGACCCGATTTCAGCCCTACTTTCTTACAAGCCTTGTCACAAATATCAGCGGTATTTTCAAATTTACCATGTTTTTATCAGCAAAATACCATTACCGAGTTAAAAACGCGTTTTTATCGCCACGACGATAAATTCCCGATAAAATCGCGTTAAAAACGCGATAAACGTTAATAACGTAATAATATCCCGGTAAATTCCCTTATACCATTTTTATTTCATTAATTTTTTTTAGTTTTTAAATATTATAATTTCCGCGAGATTTTCCCATTAAATTCCCGGTAAAAATCCGAGAATTTGAAAATATCCCGTTATTACCAATTGCCGTTAATATCCCGAGAACGGTATTTGTCACAATGCTTACAAGGACTCCGAAAATAAAAATAGTAAAATAAGAAAATAGTAAATACTCCATGTAAGTTGTGCGTGTCCTACATCAGATTGTGCAATCTCTTAATTAGGAAATTAAGATCCTCAAATATTGTGAGAGATTATCCTTTCTACTCTATATATTTGGCTTCTATGTAGTGAATAGATACAAGGCAGAAAAATTATTCCTCTCTTTCTCTTCTCCTTTTTCGACTATTATTTTCAACATGGTATCGAGCTAGATGGTCAAGATTTCTTGCACTTGATCGGAACATGGATCCTCCTGTGGGATACTCGTGCTATTGATGTAATGCTACTGATCTGACCTCATGCTACTCACAAATTCCCAAACCCTTCCTTTTTTGTTTGCCAAACGATCCGCCATCTGCCTCTCAGATCTGATTCTCCAGCCAATTCACCTCTCATTTCAGATAAAGTTTTTTACTTGCATTTTGTGGGTAGTTCATAAGGCAATCTATATTTGTTCCCTTAGATGTAAAGTCCTTATTCAGATTTGAACCTAAATTGCCACAACTCGTTTTTGGCCCTACATCACATTAATATGGCGCACTTTGGAGTTTGAATGCCAGTGGAAACCTATTTTTGGACTCGTTTAATGAATGTTTAAGTTTTCTCCGTTTTATTGTTCCTACCCACGTTACTGTTCCACCTCAGACTTCGGCATCTTCTTCGGATCAGTTTCTCTTTATGGCGGACTTCTATAGAGGATTCTCATTTCTGCCCATGTCTTATACAGTATTTTTTCTCAGATTTGATTTTTTTTCGGGCCTACCAGCGTTTCTCCATTTGAAGTCAACACTTTTTGGCCTCCGATCCGACCACCAGAACATTTTCTTTCAGCAAGACCCCTCTCTTTCCCTGTCATTTTTTGAAGACCTATACATCTGTAAGGTGGATTTCCAGCCTTGTTGTTTCCCGACATTGGTTTCCACCATTCCTTCTGCAGTGCTTGTTTCGGTCCCAAAAACCCATTTTTGGTCTTTTTTCTTCAAATCCACGTGGATACAGCTCCACTTCCAATTGTCTCTACATCACCCCAGTCACCCCTAGCCCACTTACCTACGCCTAAGGAGGACCTAGGGTTTCGGTGATAGGTGGGTCCCATTCTATTGTTTTTTTTCCATGTTGCTGTGGGATGTCAACTGGTTCCAGTTTTGGCCTTTCTACTCCAATCGGGCTCGATTTTTGGAGATTCTAGTTGATCTGCTTTCGCTCCATTAGATGGCATCATTTGACCATTGGATCGTCAAGTTGAATAAATTCAAACTCAATGGGGGGGAGTGTTGAGATATATTATGATTTATTAAAGATGTATTTCCACTTATGGTTGATATAGATTAGATTATGATTGATTTTGGTAGATTAGATTAGGATTGATTGTGTAATCTCTTAATTAAAAAATTAAGATCCTCAAATATTGTGAGAGATTATCACTTGTACTCTATATATTTGGCTTCTATGTAGTGAGTAGATAAAAGACAGAAAATTATTCCTCTCTTTCTCTTCTCCTTCCCGACTATTATTTTCAACTACTACATTGCCAATAAGTATCTCTTATTGCCAATATGACCACAGCAGGCACCTCTTCAAAATGATGGTGCTATATGAGACCACCAATTGGTTTAATTACTTATAACCATCAAATGTACATTACCACAAACCAACAAGAAGTCAAAAACCTTGACATGAATTCATTGTTCAAAACTACATTTAGAAGCAGTAGTAACCATCACCATCATCAAAGTCATTTATCCCATCTATTAGGAGTAGGAAATCATAACTGGACTTGGCAAACCATTTTCCATGGGCCAACTACCTAACACCAATAAGATTTGAATCCGTCACCTTTATGGGTGCAACTATGAGCATTTTCCAACTTAGAAGCAACAGTGCCAATGTGCATAAATATGCAAAGTGGTTGATAACACCTTCATAAGTCACATTATACTATGATCACATTAGAAGAAACAAAGGAAGAAATAAATTGTCAAAGGAAATACAATGTGTGAATACAGTAATTAAAATGAGATTGATTTTTTCTTTCTTTTTGAAGTGAAACATTGTGAAGTTTTTGGTAGTCCATAGACAGTACAATTCTCAAATAACAGAGCTCAGCAATATAGAGTAAATAAATATATTTGAATCCAATGAATGTTTATAACTTTGAAACAAGATATAATTCATTCTTATTTTCTAGATGATATGATCCATTCTTCCCAAACGCTACAACCCAAAAAGGGCAAAAAGTATAGCTCATTAGTTTCTTTAAAGAAAATTTTGTTTTGGAACAGTACCTCCCAACAACTCCATCACCAGTTACATCAACTAATTGATAAATGAACTCTTCAATTTCATTGCGAGCTCCTTTCTCATATATTGCCTACACATTGTAAATGAGAAACAATTTCCATGAAGTGAATTTCTTGACAAGGAATATTAAGACTTAAGAGCATCAATGATAGATGATAATTGATGAATCATTTTACCGAAAAAAAAAAGGTATTTTCTCAAGTTCAATCAAACCACCATGTTCCTTGTATCCCGCGAATATAAGTTAGCATGAAAACCTATGTTGACCTAAAATTTAAAAAAAAAAAGTGCCTATGTTGCACAGATATGTACCCATGTCAAACATGTCTCTATCAATTTTTCATGGATTCTTCTAGGAACCTTCTAGTATTATTTTAACCTTGTTTTCCATGGTGAGAAAATATCAGAACATCTTCTTTGGAAACCTAACTAAAATTTGAAATGTTCATTATTTGATTTATTAGAATATGTTTACGTAATATTTTTTATTGGTGTTACTATTACATGTTCCTTATTACCATTTAAAACAAATACCAGATAAATTTATTCTAGTACATACCTAATTCATAACTCCTATGTTTTTGGAATTGAATGATTTTACACAATGGAAAATGCTTAGCTTATCCTCAAGTTATACCCTCTGCTAATGTAGCAAGTCATTTGATTGATATCTTAACTAACTCTTGATATAATTAAGTTTTTGACCTTCGATAAGAGCTAATTAAGCAATAAACTATCAGTAGAAACTATGCACTACAACAAAGCTCCTATAATCTGCAACTAAAGATTCCAAATCACCAATGAATAAATCCAAATTACTATGAACTTCAAAAAAATTAAAATACAACATGAAATAAGGAGTTATCAATCAACTAAAAGATTTACAATATCATAGACGTTCATAACCAAGAAAAATGCCCATGGATTCTAAATTGAATTCTATCAACATACTTTACTCAACGAGTGATCAAGGACTTCGTAGAAGTAATAGCACAATGAAGCAACGATCAAGAATCCTATACAATTACTTCACAACGTGCACGCAGACACACAAACAGAGACGTTCCAAGAGGCGGTTTATGTTGACAAGCAAAAAATAGGTAACATTCACCTAAAAACTAGCTAAAAATAGAGAAAAAAATGAATTTTAAGATTTGATTTGGTGAATTTGAAGATTTAATGTGTCCACCACTAAAAAAATATAGTGTCCTTACTATATTAGTCTTAAATAGGGAATTTCATGTAAAAAAGATTAAAAAAAATAGAAAAAAGCATCTATGATTGGATTTCATGAGTTGAAAGGATTTGGTCCAACTTTATCATGTAATTATCTAAAAATAGAGGAAATCCGTGCAAAATGACAAAAATAAAAATAAAAAGGGCAATTTTATGATTGGATTTGATGAGTTGGAAGGATTGGACATTTAGTCCAACATTTTTTTTTTTTTTTTTAGCAGTGACATTTGGTCCAACATTATCATATTTTTATCTACAAATAGAGGAAATTCATGCAAAAAATGACTAAACATTAGAAAAAGTAATTTTCTAACTAAATTTGGTGAATTTGAAAGATTTAGCCCACATTTTTTTGTTAGTATTTAAAATAGAAAAATTTTGTGTAAAATTTTGTGAAGTGTAGAAAGAATTATCTATTATCAACTTTTTCACCTATGTCACTCACACGAAGCACATGCTTCTCACTAGTATATGTACATACAATAAGATCCTCGTTACATAACAAGATCATCGTTAGTCATTACAAAACAAGGCCTTACCTTAGCAATTACAAGATCCTCATATGTAAGCTTTTGATCATTCCGTTTCTGGGTAACCAAATCAAACATCCTATCACCAAGAGGCCCACGAATCCCAAAATATGCCTACATAAAATCCCGCCACACATCAATCAGACCAGAATTGCGAAAAAAAAAACAGCATTGCAACTAGTTGCCACACATTTACTCTGCGTGAGACCCACTGCAGGTCGTGTGAACCAGTTATTCCACTGGCCTTACATTAGATGGACCACATTCAATTAGGAGAAGAAGAGGAAAAGAAGTACACTCACTGGATGAATGACTCCAATTTGCTGAATGGAATACAATTCCCAGCAGAATCATAAGCAATGACACCACCAATCCGACACGCTCCATTTGGAAGAATGGAAGAGAAAGTTCCTTCTAGAAAATAATCATTTTTCATCACTGGTGATTAGGACACTGGGATTTTTTATAGAATGGGAGAATGGACTTAGAGTTTTTGTTTGCAGCTGTCACCATTCATCATTATCATCATTTAAAAAAAAAACTTTTACAGTCACCACCATTCAAAAGGGTCGGGTGCCCATTTTATCAAAAATCTCTGTCTCCCAACCACCGGTTTTTTTTTTTAGATAACCACTAGAAAAAGGTTTGCTAAACCCATTTTCTAATTTAAGTTAAAAAAAAATTATATTTCAATAAACTAGTTTCCTCTGCATCAAATTCTGCGATGCAGTCGTCCTGATTCTATGATTGCAGAGATCTAAAAAGAGGAGATATCGCCAAATTGGAAAACCGTTTTTATTAGGAAGAAGATTGAATTGATTTACTGACCTGGAAAACAGAGGAGGCGACGAATTGGGCATTGCTTTGGGATTGGGAAGCTAAAGAGAGGAATAGAGATTTGAGATCGTTGAGCTCCGTCTGAGTGAATGCTCTGAGATTTCAATAAATACAGAAAGAAAGAACAATGAAAGAAAAAGACGTGAAATATCAGAGAGAGAGAGAGAGAGAGATTAAAGGAGTTTGGATGAATCGGAATAGAAAGGAAAAAGATGGAAAAAGAAATGCCTGGTCGCTGAAGCGAAGCGAGGATCGGTGGAAGGTGATTGGGCGTTGCCCATGGCCTCCTCGACTTCCTTCCCCCAACAAAACTAGAAACAGAATCGAATGTCTCTTGCTTCGACGTCGGAAAACTATCGTCGGCTGCACGGCATATCCGAACCTACGTCGGACCTGGACCCGATTCAAACTCTTTTAACGAAACTTTCTTCACGAGTTCATATGGAGACCTGCAGTCCTGCAGATGTGGATCAATTTTATGGAAAATTCTAAAAAATTCTCTAGACTTTGTTATAATTTTAAAATATTTCCCGAATTTTATGATACTTTGAAAAGACCCTTTTTAATAAAAGTCAAATTCAAATTCACCTTAAAATATCTAAAATGATAAAATTACCTTTCTAAACTAAAGTAATTCTAACTATATTTTAAAAACTTTATTACTCTCTCATTTATTGGTCCCAATACATTTTTAAATAAGTAGCGAATAGCGTCGTAAATTTTTATTAATTTTATTTTTTGAACTATAATTCTTAATGGGTTTTTTGAAGTTCCAAAAAATACTCACATTTTTATGATCATCTCTCACATTTTTATTTCTTTGCTTAAGCTTATCTCTCATTTTATTTTATTAATTATTAAGAATTTTTTTTTATTTTATAAAAAATAACTAACTATAATTTTCATTTCCTTTCATATTATTCATGAGAAGAGTGTTCTAATGTTTTTGTTATTTCAATTGATAGCATGTGTTGATTTAAAGTCAAATAAGAGTTTTTGAGATTTTCAAAAAAATCAAAGTTTTCAATGTTTTTAAAAGTAACTATTTTTCAGAATTATGAGAAAATTTAGTGGAGTTTTTAGAATTTTTCCTTGATTTAAATTTATAATAATATTTTTAAATATTTTATTTACTAATTTTTTGAAAATCCTTTTATTAAAATAATTGTATCAAAAATTAACATTTTGATTAATATTATACGAAAATTCTCCATTGACTATGTTAACAAGAGGCTGCTAACATCTATTTTACATAGCTTATTTAGAGTTTTTTTCACCTATATTATCGTTTATATCAACTCCATCTTATTTCGTCGGATGTTTCAAATATAATTATTATTAATGTGATTTTCTTTGAGATTTAAATTAAGTTTTTTTTGTCTAAACTTTTAAATATTAAATTATAATTTTTTTTTATAAAATTATCCATATATAAAGTAATTTCTTAGGTCTTTTTTACCTTTGGTGGATATTTAGGGGTAGCCTTAAAGCCTATATCTTATTGTAACTAGTGATTGACTAATAGCTACAAAATAATAATGACTAATTTTATTAAAAATTTGAATACTTCTTTTAAATCATTTTAAAAGATAAGCTTTTGAGTCAAAGCTAACAATTTAAAATTAAACGTGGCAAAATCTAATACGTATTATTTGTTGTCTCAACTTTGGTGTGCGTTAAGGGTAGTTGGCTCATCTGTAGGAATTTTATGTTAGGTATCCCTATATCAACTCCATCTTATTTCGTTGGATGTTTCAAATATAATTATTATTAATGTGATTTTCTTTGAGATTTAAATTAAGTTTTTTTTGTCTAAACTTTTAAATATTAAATTATTATAATTTTATCTAATTATTTTTAATAAAATTATCGATATATAAAGTAATTTCTTAGGTCTTTTTTACCTTTAGTGGATATTTAGGAGTGGCCTTAAAGCCTATATCTTATTGTAACTAGCGATTGACTAATAACTACAAAATAATAATGACTAATTTTATTAAAAATTTAAATACTTCTTTTAAATAATTTTAAAAATAAGCTTTTGAATCAAAGCTAACAATTTAAAATTAAACGTGGGAAAATCTAATACGTATTACTTGTTAACTCAACCTTGGCATGCCTTAAGAGTATTGGGCTCATCTGTGGGGATTTTACGCTACGTATCCTATATCAACTCTATCTTATTTCGTTGGATGTTTCAAATATAATTATTATTAATGTGATTTTCTTTGAGATTTAAATTAAGTTTATTTTTGTCTAAACTTTTAAATATTAAATTATTATGATTTTATCTAATTATTTTTGTAATACCCTGCCCCAGATTAGGCGTGTTAATCCTGTTTAACAGATTAATCTGGGAGATTTTGGTTAGGGCTTCGAGGAAAGCCCAAGTTTGGCCCAATCTGAACCCGAAAACTCAGTGATTCAGCTCGTCGAGCTGAAGGGGCATTTTGGTAATTTACCGCTTGTTGTGTATATTTTCTTAAATTGTGTGGTTTGTGATTGTTATTGACTGATAATACTCTCCTTAATGAAGGATTTGGATTTATTATTTTAAAATAATTTAATTTTAAGAAAATGGCATTTAAAAATCGCTTGTCGAAACCTTGAAAAGGGATTTTATTTATTTTAAATAATTTCAAAAAATAGATAAATTTTGAAAAGGGTATCTGGTGTTAGACCATTTTAAAAATGATCTAGATATTTCATTTCACCTGAAAATGAGGTTTCTAAAATAGTTATTTTTACATTTGTTTAATTAAGTAATTATGGGTAAAATATGATTTTTTTTTTATTTAAATCAAGGGTTTTCAGTAAGAGATAAATTCCGAAAAATTATGGTGACCAAGGTTTTCAAAACCCAACCCATCTATAAGGTTGGATCCAGTTTTTGAGGTTTTAAATTATCACCTTTAGTTTAAAAAATCAAATTTTTATAAAACTGGGGTTTATCTGCAATATGGAGAATAGTGGAGGGCTGATCTGCAAAACCCGACGGTTTACTTTAGCAGCATTAGCCACCACGGCGTGTAGGCGTACACTGCCGCTCGGCCAAAATCCCGGCTGATCATCACCTCCCCGACGTGCTGTCCCATCCCCCGATTTCCGGCCAAAAATCTATTTAAACCGGCCCCTTTCAACCGTTTGAATTCCCAGCCTTCTTCTCTTCTCCCTCTCTGCTCTCTGTAATTTCTTTTCCGGCCGACTGTTTTTGCAAAATCGAAGCTTAAGTGGAAGATTTTCCAAAAACCCGATTTTTAACCCAGGAATCAAAACCAAGGTATCCATTGCATTCCTCTTTCAATTCTAACCGATTTAGAATCAAACAAAACCGATTTTGACCATGTTTTGATTGAGAAAAACCAGTTTTAAGTTTTAAGGAAAACCATGGGTTTTATGTACCCGTGAAGATCTACCTTTAAAATCGATTGGCTCTATGAGCTTCTGAGCTCAAAATCAATCCCTGTGGAAAGAGGACTCCCAGAGGAGTCCATCAGACGAGACGAATGTGAAAACCGAATCCGGGAAGCCCTCCCTTTCTGGAATCGCATTTTACTGTGTATCCTCCGTCACTGTCGAGAAGAAGACTCTCGGAAGGTCCGAACCTTCGGACGTTCCGAGAGCCGTGACCCTCGGACGTTCCGAGCTTCACCCTAAAGCCGAGTACGCTCGAGGCGAGCCTGACCTTTCGGATGCACCGAGCCGAGCTTGGAAGGACCGAACCTTCGGACGGACCGAGCCCATCTCGGAAGGACTGAGCCAAGCTCGGAAGGACCAACCCTCTCGAACGTTCCAAACCCTGTCTTCGGACGTTCCGAGCCTTGTAGACCCACCGAGACTTAGTGTTTTCGGATTTTTCTGTTTCGGATGGACTTCGGAAGGACCGAGACCCAGTCTTCGGACGATCAAAAGTCAGGCCCCAAGTTCCGAGACCAGTGACCTAGTTTAGAGTGGTTCGGATGATTCGAAGCCACTATACCTGTTCCGAGGAACACAGTTTTTAAATGATAAAATATTATTTGATACTTTGATTTTGTCTAATCTTGATTATCAGTTAATGTGTTTGATTATTTGTGATGATTTATACCCCCTTGTTAATTAAAAATGTACTAACCCCCTTCTCTTATTATTTATAGTGTAAATACTATTGTATCCGCTTTCAGTCCGACACTAGTCGGGAACTGAGTGGTTCACTTTCAGACCGGCACTATAGTCGGGTACTGAGTGACCTCGAGGCCTACTCAAAATGTCAACTCTGGTCCATATCCAGAAGACAACCGAGAAGTGACCCGAGGATGTAGACTTAACTCAATAAGACAATCTAGTCAATGCCCAGAAGACAATACGAGTTTTGGACTGAGCACCTTTTTATTATATTATTATCTTATTGATGATTTAAAAAGGATAGAAACCAAGTAGGAGACTCATTTCCATATACCTCAGATATTTTGTGGGAAAACGTGTGATTTCGAAATACTACGTATGTGTACGTGTATGTTATGTATATTGATTGTGCACTTGTGTCTTGTTGACAGAGACCGCGTAAAACACACAAAAAGGTGAGGGAACTTAACTCTGCAGATTTTGTAAACAGGTGTTATGATGAGATGCGTATCGAGCAATGAGTGGTTTCAGATTTTGAACCCACTCATGTGCCTATACATGATGCACTATGGTAAGAGTGCTGTGATGATTATGATATTACGATGTTGATCGTATGTGTATGTAAGACTGCTTCCACGTACCTGGGCTATTTAACCAATATCGGCCATATGAGAGATGGTTTATGTCTACTGGACCATGAGCGGACCATGCTGTTGTCAGTTGGTGACTTGAGGGTGTCAGTATCAGCTAAGTCAGAGCCGGAGATGTAATTGCAAGGATGTATTTTGAGCGTGTCGGGACTTAATACTGATCTCAGTATAGTCGGCAGGGGTTACGGTGGATAATGGCAGTGGTTTAATGATGTTGATATATTATCTGAGATTATGCTTATTATTATCAAGCATGTGCTATTGAACTGTTGCTAACCTGTTTTATTATTTATTTAATGTGCACTGTTAATTATCCTTCACTGGGCTAGTTAGCTCACACCACTCACCTTTCAGGCAATGAACCCGAGGAAGAGGACCATCTTTATCAAGCTTAGGTTGGATAAACTGAAGCAGTGCTTTGGGATTCCCCCGGAGGGGAATGCCCTGATCTTTTCCTGTTGGTTTTTTGGAACCGTTATCTTTTATTTAGTACCAGATGTGGTACTTAATTTATGTTAATTTGATGTAATAGGCCATGTTGCATTTTGAGACAATGTTTGGAATGATGAATCAATGGTTGATTTCTTATGCTTTGTATTAATCAATGTTAGATTTGATTTGAGCATGTTATGTGTTGATGTTGTTATGTCTTGGTTTGTGGGGCAGACTTATGGTACATGCTTGAGTTCACTTGACGGGCTAATGTGTAACCGCTGGGCCTATCTGTTGATCCGGCCCATTAAGAATGCTTGTGGTTTAGTTTACTTATCTTTTAAAAAAAAAAAAAATCAGTTGCGTTCCGGACCCACCTGTCAGGTCGGGGCGTGACAATTTTTTATAAAATTATCGATATATAAAGTAATTTCTTAGGTCTTTTTTTATCTTTAGTGGATATTTAGGAGTAACCTTAAAGCCTATATCTTATTATAACTAGTGATTGACTAATAGCTTCAAAATAATAATGACTAATTTTATTAAAAATTTAAATACTTCTTTTAAATAATTTTAAAAGATAAGCTTTTGAGTCAAAGCTAATAATTTAAAATTAAACATGGCAAAATCTAGTACGTACTACTTATTAACGCAGTCTTGGTGTACGCTAAGGGTAGTGGACTCATCTGTGGAGATTTTATGCTAGGTATCCTGTGGTTTCTCACATTTAAATTCAAAAAAAAAAAGAAAAATTATCTTTAATATCGAGATAGGTGTAGCTCAACTGGTTACCTCCCACCTCAGGAAATGAGAAGTTGCGGGTTCAAGCCCTCATGGCCTAATCTTGGTGTGCCCCATAGTGGGCTCATCTATGGGAGTTTTATGGTGGGTATCTCACGATTTCCCACATGTAAATTTAAAAAAAAACACATACAACCTAAACTTGATTATTTTAAAAGAGTATGAGTAGTAATTTATTAATTGAGTCAACACAATCGAAAGCCACTTATCCATATAGCCATAATTAAATTGCCAAGATTAGCTTCTCACATGCTCTATGCCAGAATACATTTAATGTTACAACTTTAGATCCAAACAACAAAAGAGCAACTTAAATAAATAGAACAACTTAGTAAACTTACTGTCTATATAATTTTAACACGTACATGTTTTTATATGTACAGTAAAACCTCTATAATGTAATATAGTTAAGATTATGGTACATATATTATATTAAAGGGATTATTTAAATTAAAAAGTATAACAAATTGACGTTTTATTCCTTTCCAAATAATTTTTTTAAACTCTCACCCATCTAAGACTAATGAGAAATTCTACCACTTCGGCCAGATTTAAAAAGAAATTATCCTAGGGTTGTTTTTAGAGTATTTGTGAGTTCTTAGTCACTTTTGCAGTAATCTTATATTCTGAATTATGAAATATTTTTTTACAAAATGATTGAGACCATACATTTTTTTATTCTGAATATATTGAATACTGAGTTAAAGAGATCTATTAAATTTTGTATGGGTATGAGATTGGGACCTGCTGTCGATATTATTTTAGATAGATTATAATTTTATAAAGTAATACATTATAGAGGATTTATTATATATGTTATTTTACAAAATGATTATGTGTCACATTTATATACTGACATACATTATGTTACATAGTGTCATTGTTGTGTCTAATATTGCAAATCTTTGTGTTTGAAAACTCATCATATGACATGTTTTTTAATAATTTTGAAATTTATAGGTACTTTTAATTTTTTATTTATTTGTGATCTGTTAAAATAAGTTAAATGTCTAAATGGGTGTGAGGTTTGAATTTGAATGGGGCAAAAGACTAATTTGTTTGATTAAATTGGTAAATAGGTTACGTAGACCTGATCAATTTACTTTTGAAAAGCTATAGGTTAAAAAAAAAAACCTATTTAATAAATAGTTAAGTAATAATTAGTAGAGTTAGAGACCTTACTTATTGCAAAGTTTAGTTTAATTATTGAAGTACTCTAAAAGGAAAATCATTGAACTACTAAGTTATTACTGATAAAGTACTAAATGATTGAACTTTAGTTATACTAAATTCAATAATATAATTATTACAATGCAAAACTGTTAGTGCTGGAGTGTAATGCTGCTAAATTTATATTTGTAAAATAAATTACTAAATTAATAAATTTTAAATTGGTTAAATGCAGAAATTAAGTGCTAAGTTGCTGATACTTTAGTAATACATTTTTAAAAGTGAACTTAAGAGATTTGTCTCCAATAAAGTTGAAGATGATTTATAATCTACAAGAGATATTAATATTGATGGATAGATGTTGAATCATCATTTATGATTCCATTTGATTTTTTTTACATTTTTTTCATATTGTGACTCATCAAATCAAATTAGTGTAACGATCGTTTAGCTAGACATCATCGTCACTTGGAGTTAAAATATTGGTATACCGAGAATTTTTTATTTTTATTTTTTTAATTAAAATGACTGATATCGATAAATATTGTTAGTATTTTTTTACCCTTATATTTATTATTATTTTTATTATTAGTAAATAATATTTGTTAATTCGTAATATTAGAAAATAAAAACTACCAGTCCAAAGTCCACCGACATTCTGCATAAGTCAGAACAGCTTGCAAGCGCCCAGGGGAAAGGTGAGACCGAAAAATGCGACTGAAAAGAATAGAAGATCGAACCGTCAAGCCGAGCATCAATCCTCTTGGTTCGACCTAAAAAGAGTTGGTTCGAATCGGGGAGAACTGCCCGTTTGATGCAATGCTGTTCATATCGTGCTTCCATCTGTGAGTTATATCTCCTACAATCTCCTCATCTGATCTTGTTGTGGAAATTCTTGGCTCTGTTTGGATGCATGTAAAGGAAAGCATTTTTCCTAAATGACCATTTTATAATAACCATCTTTTGATCATTTTTAGCTAAATTAATACTAGTTTCCAGGAAATTATTTTCATCCAGATGCAGGTGTATGTCCTGTTTGGCCGAAATAACAGTTGAAAGTATAATTCCTGAACTTCTTGAATTAGAAAATTCTGTTCATTGTGAAATTTGGAGAACTTGGTAATATTGGAATCATTAGAGAACTCCATAATCTAATTGATTCAGGCTTTGGAATTCCAAAATAGCATTTTCTGATGGAAATTTATGAATCCCATAGAATTGGAAATATGTGAGATTTTTATTATTTTCACTCTAGACTTCACGTTTGACCAACTCTGGAATTCCAGAGGAATTTAATAAATTGCATAGAATTCCAATTTCACTTAAGAATTCCACACTACCGAAGGCTCTAAGTGTTTCTGGGATAGTGCTTGATTTTCATGAAATTGAGGGTATATAACTGGAAATTTGTTTTCATTTGAAATAAAATGATCAAATTTTGTTCAAAAGAGATTTTTTTTGAAGACCTTTGTGCAAAAGAGAATTGGCCAAGTGTTATTTGAATTCCAGGGTTTTTACTGAATATGTGGCTGGAAATTCGATAATGACTTGAAATTTGGTGCCGTGTACACCTTTTTGGTCCACAATGGATTATAGGGTGGACCTATAGAGAAATTCAGCTTGTTTGCTGGCACCTTTGGGCCCGTTTGGTAGAAATCCCAGCCATCACCATTATATTCATCAGCCATTCTCCCCTCTATCTGAGGTTTGCATTTCGAATGCTTCATTTTCTATCTTATTAAAGACCATATTTTCCTCTATAGTCTACCATGTCCCCTCCAGTAGAATCTTATACTTCTTTAAGATTGGCAAATTCTGCTAATCTGGGAATTAAGACTTCTTGCAATAGCCATTATTTATATTTAGTAAGCCCGGAATAATTGGCTAGAATATGAAAATTCTATAATCAAAGTAGTTCAGGTTTGGAATTCCAAACAACACTTGATGAGGATTTATAAATCCTGTGCAATTGGAGTTGTATAGTGTATTGATTTTATAATTCCTGATATTGAATCCTGGGTTAGGAATTATGGAATTCCACGAAGTCCCCCATCTGAGAATTTTAACCTACCAAACGGGTCTTTAGTGTTTGGATACTAAATTTCACAGAATTGCAATGATTCTAAGGCTTGTTTAGCAAACCAAAATTCCTCAGTGGAATCAGAATTTTGTCCAATTTGGTGTATTTAGAACTTTGCATGGCTTAGAATTTTATATTCCAATTCCACAAGAACTCCTGGCTACCAAACAGGTTCATTGAGTCACATTGTGTCATACATGGACCTCATGCATGTTTATTCTCTTCTTGTTTTTAACACTAGCTGAGTTTAACTGTTTAAGCAAGTCGCAGAATTGTCTCAGCCCAGGTGTTTGCTATTGAGATCATATGCATGCCTCCAACTATGACCTTGCACCAGTGGAAACCTTTACATAAATTACTCAAGGTGAATTTGTTAGGTTACCTTGGGCAATGATTATTTGCCAAGATGTGTTTGCTAAGTTGCTAATGTAATGTGCTTTGCAACAAGAAAGGAAACTTAGGAATTAGTACATACAGGTAATAGATGGTTGGCTCCAGTAGGAAAGAAAATGAAGGAATATTATTTAGAGGTTTCAGCATTATTAGAGGGTGGTTTTCAGCCATTCCGAGACCTGTGAAAAAAGGAAAGAAGCATGCTGTCTGGTGTCCTGTTCCGCAGGGCCTCCTTAAATTAAATTTCGATGGGAGGGTCTCTAGAGACTCTGGGAAAGCTGGTTTCGGTGGCGTTTTGCAGAACCATCAGAGCTGTGTTCTGATTTCTGATACTGGTCCAATTCCCGTTTGCTCTTCAAATGAGGCTGAGGGCATGGGATTATGAAGGGGAGCCAAGGAGTCAGAGAAGTTGGGTGTTAAAGGGAGCATAGTGGAGGGGGTCTCTGTTGTGGTCACCCAATGGGCTAAAGGCAGTAGCTGTGGAGACTTCTGGATAAAATCAAGGAAATCAGGATGATTTTAAAAGGGATAGATCTGGCTGTTCTATATACCCAGATTGGCAAATGCAAGGGCGGATGAAATTGCAAAGCTGGGCAGTCAGCTCCCAGAGGAGATTCTTTGTAATCAGGGGGCTGTTACGAAACGGAGAGTGGAGTATAACATTGCAAAGTTTCGTGTATTTTTTTTCGGGGTGTTTTCCTCTTGCCTTTTTATTTTGGGCTGATTGTGTAGCGTCTCGCGGCTTGTATTAAGCAGCTGAGTTTGCAATTTTCCCTGTTTCGTAATAAAAATGGTATCTTCCATAAAAAGAAAAAGAAAATGAAGGAATATTGACAATGATAGTCTGGGCATGAGAATAAAAGACTGGTCGAAAATCTTATTCAAAGGACTTTTTAGTTTCAGTAATAAGAGAAAGGGGAGGGCAATGACAGTGAGATTGTGGCGATGGTCCTAAATAGGGGTGAGTGTAGAAGTAGAATTAAAAAAGCCAACCTCTTATAGACAGTGGAACTTTGCGATGTTCATCAGGTGGTACATGTGTAGAGCCATTGGAGTCCGCACAGTGTGGGCCCTACATCAACTTGTTTTCAGCTAACATGCTGAATATGTCCTCTTCAAATATTCTTATCTATGAGTTTTCATTGAATAGGCTTGGCAACAATGTGAAGCCCATGATTTAGAATTTGGGTCAGGATCGCGGAGGGGTTATACTCCTTTATTTTTCTATTCCAAATATTTCCACCATAGCCTTTTTTTCCCTGTTCTCCATATCAATTTTTTGTTACTGCGACAAATGTTGATACCTACTTTAGAATCTTACTGCATGTCCAAATGGCAATAATGGTCTTTCCTTGCATAGAAGGAAGAGATTATTGTCATTTTAGGATTATCAATTGTGTAGCTTCCATAATTATCGTGCTTACTTGTAAAATTCATTGAACAGATCTTGTTAAAACTGTTTGCAACGATGTCAAGGCCCATGGTGCTTGTTTTTCTGCTAGTGATGCTCATAATCACATCCCAGTTTGAATGGAAACAATCAATTGTGAATGAAGTGGAATCAAATCCGAGTATTTCGCAGAAGCAACAGCAGATTTCAAGAAGGAAAGAGCTTGTGAAAGAAAAAGTAAGTTATTATTTATTATCGATATTTGAGATTCTTGCAACTTTAGTTAATTGGTTCTTATTATGTTAACTATCTATTTGGTTAAGCTAAGTATATCTTTTGCTCAATATGGAGTAGAAGGACGTGCAGGGCAGCATACTCATATCCCCACAAATATTTGCACTAATGCAAGTATATGAATATTTTTGCAGCAATCATGGCTTACTTTAGGCAGTTGATGATACATACAATCTCACCACTGCATTGTTTTATGTTGTATCCTATAAAAAGTGTCATACCAAGACCCTAACAAGTATCATTCTAGGAAAGGTCAAAGAGTTGGTTGAGATATGGACCTCAAAAGTTGACCTAGATTTATCTTTCAAAAAAAGTTGACCTAGATTTCTCATTGAAAGAAGGTTGGGTTTGATGGAAGGGGTAGCACTGGTGTCAGAATAGCATTTGGGTTTCCAATGAATTGAAGAAGGATTTGAATTTTAAGTCTTTGAGTTCTCTTGAGGAGGCAGAGCTGAAAAAATAGAAAATGCATTCGTATGCGTAAGGGTAGAAGTATGGGTGAAACAGTTGGATGGTTAGAGGATATGGATTAGTGATGAAGGCTAAGATGGTACTTTGGACCTTTCTTAGTCTTCAAATAAACAAACCAAATTGAAACCTCACTCCGAGAAGAATCAAAGTGGTTTCTTTCCCAAAGACGAGCACTTGCAAGTCTAAGGAAGGCTTCGATTTAAGTGAATTAAATCGAAAACGGAAAATACAATTCCAAATGAAAATTCAAACCTTAATTAAGTGCTGAAATTTAAATGGAAAGAACACAACAATTTAATTCAAATAAACAAAGAAACTAAGAATTCAATTAAGAAACTTACTTGGTTATTTCTCTCATCCAAACTTGGGACTTGAACTTCAATTCTATTGCAAAATTCGATGTGTTTTCAAGCATACCCATAGCCTTTATTTATAGGCCTGTGGGTGGGTGTTTAACCCTAGGTAAACTAACCCCCTAGTTGGCATGACAAGAGAGAAAATAGGAGTTTGGACATGCAAGCCCAAATTGGATTCAATCCATGCTACATCATCCTAACCAATGAGAAAATGGGAAAATAAAAATATATCCAATGAAATAATTCCACTGAAGACTCAAAATCAACTACGACACTGCTAATCCTTGCGCCAAAGCACTTCATTGCACGTTGGAGTTGGAGTGTACATGCCATAAGCAACCAATGAAGGAGTTTGAGTCGAAATTGTAGAATTCCTGTCACTCACTGATACCTATTCAGAAAACAGTCATAACTGTAAGTGCCCCGGTTCGTCCGAGTCACCCTTATTGTCAATTACGTGACTCAGTCGGACTTGCCTTGGATGTATAAGAAGATCTACTATGAAGTTGAAGCGTCTATACCGAATACGGTATTGGCACTCAGGTAAGTGAACCGTAGGAAACCTTACGCTAAGTCAAATACCTAGAAGTCAACTGGAAAATAAAGTGAATAAGTGACTTTCAGCCTCGAGGCCTCATGCAATCTGCCAAGGCCTCGGAGCCAGTTATGCTGAGTTGAGTGCAGCTGACCCTGTGTCGAGCTGACTCAGTCTCTTACAGTTTTAGAAAATTAAAAGCTGTGACTGGTTAATTGAGAGGTAATTATGGTAAATTTATTTGAAGCTTATTATGGTAAATAAAATTGACCACATGGGATGCCACCTCTCTTAAGTTTGAATTTGAATATCCTTGGGGAGCTGTCTATAACATTTATGGAAAGGCTCCTCCATGATTTATAATTCACCTTACAAATCTTTTATCTAATCCTTGATTGATGGCTAAGATAAAGGTTGTAAATCATACACGGTTGAGATGAGCTGGCTGGTATCTGGATGGATTTTGTCTGACAGTTTAAGCAGCACATATGTGCTGTCTTTCCAGAAATTACCGCTGGCGAGGCCTCATCAGAAGCAGCAAGGCCTCGCGGGCGTGACTTACTGCAAAACTGCAAACTGTCTTTCTAGAATTACAGCTGGCGAGGCCTCATCAGATGCAGCGAGGCCTCGCTGGCGTGACTTACTGCTGTCCTCATTCTGTCTTATAAAAAAATCAGTAAGCCTTGTGTTTTGAGTACCGAATACACACAGCAAACACTCAGGAACATATTACCAGTGAGTGATCATTCGGCCTTCCCTCGAGACACCATTCTTTATCATCTTCCTTAGTGAATGTTTGGGTAATCAATACCCCAATCCTTATGAAGAGTAAGGTGTTCATATAGGACTATAAAACCAGTCATACCCTTGTCCTATACTGATGTGCCGATAGTCATTTTGATGGAGCTAAACTAATGGAAAGGAGCACACAGATTCAGTAAAGAAGAAAGAGCTTAAAGGAAAACGGTCAAGGCCCAAGGCAAGTATTTCTTCTTTGTTTTATTTCAAACATTGTAAAGTGGATTAAAACAGTGTGTTCGAACCACTCTAAAAAAATAGGTGTAGAGGATTAGACCGATTGGGTTGAACCTCTATAAAAAACTAGGTTTTACTATTTGGGTGTGAGACCCATACATAGTATATTTGGGATAGCCCTAGAGAGGGTGAGGCCAACAGTGGATGTAGGTTCAGGTGAACCGAATCACTATATATCGTTGTGCATGTGTGGTTTGCTTTAATGGTTTGATTCATTTGTTTATCACTTGCACGCATGTTTATTCCGCTGCACATATTGTTAAATTTGATAAATTTTTAAAAAGGAACTAAAATTGAAAATCGACCTATTCACCCCTCCTCTAGGTCGTGCATACTTCTAGTAACGGAATTTCAATAACTCAGGCTACATAAATCAGATTCGTGCAAACTTGGGCTTGTTGGAAAGGTTACTGAATAAGCTTATTCAGTAACCTTTCCAACAAACCTAATTTCATCAAAATCTGGTATCGTTTGATGCCTTAGTCATGCTTGCAAAGTTATTGTTCATGTTCTGCCATTTATTGAGTGATGACAAATCACGACTTGCCACCTGGGATTGATGATGTATCACTACCAATGGAGAGCTTCAACCTTCATACGTCCAAGTGAAGTATCCTAGGAGGAATGAGAGTCCAATCCATGAGGGAATGGAAGTCCATGTGCCCATGAGGAGTGTCATATACCCAAGGAGAGAATGTAGGAAATTGAGAGAGAAAGTAGCATTCATGTGCCTCCATGCATGTCTTTTTCGTTTGCCTCTTTTAAGCTAGGGTTTTGTACAATGTAAGGTCTCCAAGTGGGGCCCATTATGCACTTGAGTAGGCCTTGGGCCCGTGTGTAGGGTCCATGTGCATTAACATACAGTTTGAAGCCCAAATTGGCTAGTTTACTCCTCCCCTTGCCACGATAAAAAATGAAGCTTTTTTCTTTCTCATTTCCTTCCTGTTTGATGCCCACATCAACTTGTCTAAGAGGAACTGAAGTTCTGCTAGCTGTAGCAAAGGACTTCCTCTTTCCTTGTTTTGGAGAGATGGCAACATGGTTTTGGTTCTTAGGTGTTGTGGTACACATTGTTGCTAAAATCTTACGGTACACAATTCGTATCTTACGATTCATATGATATGATAAGATGACCGATTCATATCTATTAACAAATCTTACAATTCGTATAAATAATAGAATTATTATGGGGTTACTGGGAATGTGAAAACATGAAACCTTTTGTTTTGACAGTTTTTAAGTCTTTAGTCATTGCGTATAAAGACCTTTAGATTTTTTAGGGACCTTTTAGTCCATTATTGACTTTTTACAATATACTTGGATTATATATTGGTCTTATACTTTTGGGAGTTGGAGGATTGGAATTTGAGCTCCAATAAACTAATTATATAATATTCACTTGATATTGAAAGAAAGTTGGAGAATTATTCACATTATTACCTTTTAGATATATATTTTTTGACAGTGACAGATAATTATATTAATTAAAGTAAGAAGGTACAAAAGAGGAGTTGCTTAGTATAAGAGCGTTATACAAGGCTAGAAGAAAAAACAAAGAGACTAAGCAAGTGGAGCATAAATTCATTGCTCCAAAACAAGTGTACAGAACCCAAAACCCCAACACCCAAGATTAGAAAAGCGCCAATGTCGGTCTCTGCTTTGCATTTCAACATAGCTAGGAAATTTGTAACACTGTTTGCAAATCGAATTTTCTGTGTGCACTGTAACAAATACCATCGGTGTTTTCGTTTTTACCACGAAAATACCGGCAAAATATCGTTA
This sequence comes from Chimonanthus praecox, assembly GCA_022113865.1. Classification (NCBI taxonomy): domain Eukaryota; kingdom Viridiplantae; phylum Streptophyta; class Magnoliopsida; order Laurales; family Calycanthaceae; genus Chimonanthus; species Chimonanthus praecox. The sequence goes on along the minus strand of CM039087.1, from coordinate 13,491,387 downwards.
CCGTGTTAAAAACACGATTTTAACGCCGTTGCCGTTAATATCGGGAATTTAACTTTAAAAACGCGTTTGTAATGCGAGAAATGGTAAAATCGCATTAAAAACGCATTTTTACCGTTAAAGTTTTTTCTCCTCAAAACACTCATCTCATTCACAGTTTCGCACGAAAGGGTGAGCACACGCCACATGTACGGACGGAAAGCCTTAAACTTAAAAACCCCTTTTCAAGTTTCGATTAGGGTTTCCGTTCCAAGTTTACACTGTTGTTTTGCGATTGGGTTTTCTGCTCCTCTAACCTCTCAAGCTCTCAGGCCTCGGCCATCGCCATCTTCTCTCTCGCGACCTCTGACGCTCGAGTCTCACATCTTCTCCTTCCTTGATTTGTAAGCTTTTTGTTTTCATCATAGTTACTATATGATTTTCCATATTCAGTGATAATTCCAAAAAAATTGTCCATTAGTTGATAATGATGTCATTCAGATTTGGACTTCAAAGTTTGTAGTTCACTTTGAGTTTTTTTTTCCTTATTGAGTTTAGAGTGAAAATCCCTTGATCTAGAGCTATTGCATATATTCCATCGATAATCTTAGAAAATGAGATTGGGAAACTTTTTACAGATCCATTTCATTTTGTTTAGTAATTCGGATGAAATGTTTAGAATCATCTACAACCAAGGCTCATTACCTACCCAAAGCAGTCTTCACTTGAAACCTTTTAATGCTACAGATATGCTCACATTGCAATGATATGGAATCTTCTATGTTAATTAGAAATATTTAACGATCTACTCATAGATTTATATAATATTTTTTACTCAAAGAAATATTAGATGAGAATTATTTATTTATTATATTTATTTTTATTATTTTTTAAATATTTATATTTTCCACGAGATTTTCCCGTTAAAAACTCGAGAATTTGAAAATATCCCGTTATTAACAGTTGTTGTCAAGGTTGTCAAAAACGAATCGTAACGTGAATCGGTTTAGGGGTCTGAACCGTGAATCGTGAATCGTAAATCGTAGAATCGTAAGATTCATAACATTTTGTTCAATTCTCATAATATATAAGTAAATATACACAGACATAAATATATGACAAAATGTACCAACTCAAAATGATTTTAAATGCATTAAAAGTAAAGTTTTTACATTCCAAAATACAAAACATCTAATATTCTAAAGAATGTCATTGTCATCAATCATCATTGTCATCAATATCATCTAAAACATCTAAGTAGGATGAAGATAAATTTTTCTCTTCCATCTTCCACATCTCCCTCACTAATTTCTTCAACGCTTTCCTCCTCTTCTTCAACTCTCTTTCGTTTTCTTGAATAAACCCCTGTTAATAGAAAAATCAAATATTTTATAAATTTTGTATTCTAAAATCTAACTATAATATACATATCTTCAAGAGTTTAAAAGGCTTACTCGTTTCCTCATTAAACATCTCATCGGCTTGCAACCCAAGAATTGTCTTCTGGAAGAACTGGATCTTCTTTTTCAGTTATCCATTCATCATCAGATTCCACATCCGATAGGCAAATAGAATCATAATCTTTCTTTGAATCTCTTAAAGTTTGTCTCACTTGTAATTGTAAATTGTATTTTACAAATAAAAGGGCATTCATCCTTTTTGCCTCTAACCTATTTCTCCTTTTCGTATGAATCTAAAAAACAATCAAAGTATCAAACATATATAAGATTATTATCTCCACTTCTTAAACAAATGTTAAAAATTTGTATTTATTTAATTAAAGCTAGAAATAAAACATACTTGGTCAAACACACTCCAGTTCCGCTCACACCCAGTTGCACTGCAAGTTAAACTCAAAATCCTTATCGCAACACGTTGCAATTCTTTATTTTCATCACCATAATCATCCCACCAAATGGCTATAAAATATGAGATAAAAAATCAAATTCCAAATTTAAATAATAAATGAGTAAATAGTAAATAACTAAATACTAAATACCAAATACCTGGTTGTTTTCTCTTCCTTGTTGCTATGGCCATCCTATCCCCAAACAATCCTTTTCCAGTTTTGAAATTATGCAATTGTTCATCAATCTTAATCCTCTCATCCATGTCTATAGCCAACTTATCAAGGCATTGATACAACCCCCGTTTAATTTCAACATCTGGGCTAAATGATTCATCGTAGTGGAAAGAAGGATTCAAATAATAAGCAGCTGCATGCAAAGGATGGTGCAGTTGTTGATTCCAACGAGCATCTATCAAGACCTAGTATGGCTTGTATTTCTTTTCATCATTGTTCAATCTCTTTGCAATCTTCTCCTTGGCTCGATCCATGCCCTCATATATATATCCCATTGCCGGTTTTTCATCTCCATCAACTAATCGAAGCAATTTTACAAGAGGCATTCCAACTTTAGTGCAAAATTTAACACGATTCCAAAACTTACTATCAAAAATCAAATCATTCACCTTTTTTCCCCCTTCAGTCTTGGATAGAGACATTAAATCCCATTCATCCGAGCTAAACATTTTTCGTAGGCCAGATTTGCATTTTAGTATGCTCTTTAATGTAAGATAGCTTGTTGCAAATCTTGTTACTGCTGGCCTAACTAACTCACGATTCTTCGTGAAATGCCTCATTAAATTTAGAACCAAACCATGACCATAAATGAATTTTGCAATTGATTTTGCACCTCGGAAATAGTAGAAGACTCCAACTTCCGCTTCCCTATGTCTTCTAGCATAAGATCAATGCAATGTGCTGCACATGGAGCCCAAAATAATTGTTTCCTTCTGTCCATCAAAATTTCACCGGCTCTTACATATGGTGCTGCATTATCGGTGACAAGTTGCACAACATTTTCCTCGCCCACCTCTTCTTTGACTGAATCTATAAGGTTGGATAAGTTCTCTGCATTCTTGGAAATTGAAGAGGTGTCAACACTTCTCAAAAATACGCTCCCCATTGGACTATTGATAAGGAAATTAGTAATAGACCGATTCTTTCCATCAGTCCAACCATCCGTCATAATTGTGCACCCTTTTTTGGCCCATTCCTTTCTATGATTTTCCAACATTTTCTCTACATTTTCAACTTCGATTTTGAGATAAGTATTTCTTATCTCATGATATGTTGGGGGTTTCAAATCCTTTCCAAAGCTCCCAATTGATTCACACATGGGTTAAAAAAATGGACTCTTTACCAAATTGAAGGGGAGGGCATTTGCATAGAAGAACCGACAAATATTACGACAAGCATTTGTTCTATCTTCTTTTTTCCAAACTCTATTAAGAGTTGTTTGCTTCTTGTCATCCTCCAAATTCACAAAGTTTTCCATCGGTCCTTTCCCTTTTGTTGTGTTCTTATCATCAAAGTAAAATTCAGGTCTTCCAGCCTTCATTTGAGCCTCTCTTTTTCTCCTTTTTGTGTCCACATTGTGCCCCATCAACTCAAGACATTTTTGGGTCACCGATTTTGGACATTTATCACATACCGATACGTCCTTCTTTGTTTTTCCTAAATGATTTTTCATTCGATATATACCACTATACATTTTTTTTTTTACAAAAATTGCATTGCACATGCAAACGATTGCCCGATTCTACCCTAAGTACAAAACTGCCATGTTTCATCTTGTCCGTCATTCCCACCACTTCGTTGACCTCGGACCATTTTAACTGTTTTTATTCTCTACAAATTTGTAAAGCCACATCCAAAACAATATCATAAAAAAAAGAAGGCATAAAAATATGTTAATATGATATTAATATATTTACAACATTATGTAAATACTAAATTAAAAAAACAGAGATATAAAACAGCAAAATTATAAAACAGCAATTATAAAACAGAAAAAGAAAGAACTTAAAACAGAAAAGAGGAAGAAGAAAAAGAAGAGGAAGAGAAGAAGATGAAGAAGAGAAGATGAAGAGAAGAAGATAAATATTTCTGATTTCTCTCTCCATTTAATTAAATGGTATTTTTTATTATGCAAATAATAAAAAAAGGTGAAAGGCCTCTAATTAGTCTATTATGTAATATTGTTAGAGAGATCAATGTTTTATAGCTCATTTAATTTTTATGATATTTTTTCATTCATATTTCAAGAGATAAATTCAACTATAATAAATAAACTTACATAGTATATTAATATAAGTTAACATTAGAAATCATGACCTAAAATATTATTGACCTCAAAAATTCGACTAAAGTTTTAGGGAAATTTGTAAATTTTAAAAATTCATTTAAATTGAATCAGGTTATTTTTAATTTTTAAAAATTTAATCTGTTTAGATTATTTTTAACTTTAAATTAAATATAAAATTATAAATTGATTATCTTTTCCATGCGGCAGAAAATGGTAAGGAGAGTAGAGGAGAGAGGGGACTGTTTGGGAGTTTCAAAAACAGAAGAAGATAGCAGTAGCAACGAAAATAACAGAGGAAGAGGAAGAAGAAGAAGAGAAGAAAGAAGAAAAGAGGAAGAAGAAAGAATGAAAAACAGAGGAATAAGAAGAGAAGAAAGAAGAGAAGAGGAAGAGAAGAAGATAAAGAAGAGAAGATGAAGAGAAAAACGAAAAAAGAAGAGAGGAATAAGAAATGACGAAAACAGAGAAGAAGAAGAAGAGAAGAAAGAAGAAAAGAGGAATAAGAAATGACGAAAACAGAGAAGAAGAAGAAGAGAAGAAAGAAGAAAAGAGGAATAAGAAATGATGAAAACAGAGAAGAAGAAGAGAAGAAAGAAGAAAAGAGGAAGTAGAAATAACGAAAACAGAGGAAGAAGAAGAAGAAGACGAAGAGAAGAGGAGAAAAACGAAAATAATAGCAAGAAGAAGAAGAGAAAAATGAAGAGAAAAATGAAAATCAGAGAAAGAAGAAGAAGAGAAAAACGAAAAATCAGAGAGGAAGAAGAAGAAAGAAAAAAGAAAAGAAAAACGAAAAAAGGAGGAAGAATAAGAAGTAGAAGAAGAAGAAGAAGAAGTAGAAGAAGAAGCAGTAGAAGAACATACCTTGCACCTGCGAATGGTTGCGAATGGTTGCAGAAGGAGAAGGAGATCCACGAGAGCAGAGGAGTGAAGGAATCGTCGGAGGGAATGCACCGTTTCCTTGTGTAGCTGAACTGCTGAAGACAACATGCAAAGAGCAAAGAGTAGGAGCAAAGAGGAGGGAAGGGAGGGGTAGGTGACTCGTGTTATAATATTAATTTTTTATTTTTTTTTTAAAAAACAGAACCCAGCGAAACCAACTGTTATGTGACTCGTGCGAGTCGACGATTCGTGCGAGTCGACTCGCACGAGTCACGATTCATGTATATATCGCATTTTTTTTAATTATTTCTGATTTTCTACCGATTCGAACCGTAAAACCTTCCGACTCGATACGAATCGTGCGATTCGACTCGCGAATCGCACGATTTTGACAACCTTGGTTGTCGTTAATATCCCGAGAACGGTATTTGTGACAATGTCTGTGTGAAGGTGATTCCACCTGGCCTACACAACCTCCTAATATCCCTAACAATGTTTACCAGTTTCTGCGGGAAGAGGGAGAGAGGGGGGAGACTTCCTAGCCCAGACCAAATTTGAAGGGCTCTTCTAATTGTTTCTAGCTCCGCCTCATTTGATTCCTAATCCCTAAAGGCTCAGAGAATGCTAATATATCCTACTCCTATGATGATGAATCACTCCTCCTATCCCTGTCGGACTGGGTTTACCTTTTGCTGCCCCATCCACATTGAATTTATAAGAATCTTGCAGAGGTGCTAACTGCCTCACCTTAGGTTTCCTACCCTTCCTAATCCCCTTCATGCACCTTCCTATGATAGATAGAAGTCCTTTGGTGATAGACCAACAAACTCCTTGCAAAGTGAGAGTCATCCTATCAAATGCCACTTAGCCTTTTCAAGTACTTCTCCTATATGCCCCGACTTACCTTCAAAAGTTCTCTCTTTACACACTGCCCAAAGAACAACAGCTGGACCAACCTCCACGCCATCCTATGCCTACCTCTAAAGGGACCTCCAAACCACTCCAAAATGAGATCCCCCACGCAGCTCCCTAGGGTCCACAAACAACCAAATACAACAGCTGGACCAACCTCCACGCCATCCTATGCCTACCTCTAAAGGGACCTCCAAACCACTCCAAAATGACATCCCCCACGCAGCTCCCTAGGGTCCACAAACAACCAAATAAGTTCAGGAAAAGACGCCATACGTCCCCTGTGAACTGCCATCTACATAACAAGTGGTTTACTGTCTCATCTTCCTCCCGCATGGCGGACACACTTCTGAAGCTCCTTACGGAAGAACACCTCTCCTCCTGAGGTTGTCTCATTGAAATCTTCCTTTTCAAAGCCGCCCACACAAAGACCTTAAACCTAGGAGGGATCTTATTGTTCCAGGTGAAACTACAAGTAAGCAGGGTATTTGGTTATGAAGTCTATGACGTTTTAAGAATATATTTTTCCGAAAAACCTTGACGGATCTTTGGACCAAATCCACTTCTCCTCCTCAAGCCACATTTGACCATCTCCTAGAAGTCTTACCAAAGTTCGGTGGAGGTCCTCTTCAAAATTGCTTAAGGTACTTCTGAAAGAGATGGACCATTGTGCACACCATTGGTCTCATTATAGTATTCATTAACTAGGGCATCCCTATTTAGGGCTGCTCTAAAGAGCCTAGGGAACACTTCCATAAGGAGTCTCTCTCCTGCCTAGATGCCCTTCCAAAAGGAAACTCTATCTCCCTTACCCACCAACACCCGAATTCTATTTTGAAAGGCCTCTCCTATCCTTATCTCATTGCTCCCTAACCTAACTAAAGCTCTCACCACCAAGGAGGCCTCCCTAGCTGCTCTACGGCCTAATCTCCATCCACTTGGATCTTTTTCGCCATATCTAGCTACCAACACCTTTCTCCACAAGCATAGCGGAACATGATTCCTATCTCTAACGTTGTATATCCCCAAGCCACATTTCTCCATAATATCCATGACCTCTTCCCACTTCACCAAATGGGTTCCCCTTGTTTCCCCCTTACCCTCCCACATGAAATCTCTTTGAAGTTTTTCTATTTTCTTCACTACACCCTTGAGAAAATATGTGTGGAGGTTTACCAAGACTGATTTGATTAGAGTCCACCTATGATGCAACACTGAAGCAAGGGGCTCCCGTTTTGGAAACGTTAGTGAGGACACCGACGAGAAAGTCAGGACTTAGCAACACAACCGATTGAAGACATTTCCTCTTTTGTTGCTTTCTTTTTGTATTAGTTTTATTTTCTCTCTTATCTTCCATTTTCGTTTGCTTTTGGATTGTATAAAATCCCCATATGGATTGTAGGAAAAAAAAAACATATTATTAGTTTATTACAATGAATTGAAGGAAAAAAAAAAAACATATTATTAGTTTATTACAATGAATTGAAGGGAAAAAAAAACATATTATTAGTTTATTACAATGAATTGATCTCAATTTGGTTTTGGGATTTTTTCCAGTTACCTTCCTCTTCTTCCTCGGTGGATTCCGGTCTTCTCACCTTCTTCTCTTTCTCTTCTCTTCTTATTCCTCTAGTTTTTCTACTCTCAATGGCGATTGAGAGCACTCCCTAAGTTTCTCTCCCTCCTCTGCTTGTTAGCAGACGATTGGGTTTCATCCCCAACCTGCAGATGTCGAGGACTGCCAATTAGCTGTTTGTGCCTCTGCAGCCTCTTGCTGCCTCCATTGCCAACACCCCACTGCCACAGCCGCCAAAGTCTCTACCACTCTACCATGCAACCCATCTTCCATAGCCAATCACCATCGCCCAACCTTCTCCAATCCACATCTCCTTGATCCCATCGCCGTTCAGATGCGCCTCCTGTTTCCCAGTTTCCTTGCATGCACCCATTCATTATCTTTATCAGCTAGCATAGGACCCATTAAAGCCATCCTATCTTTTCAAACCCATTACCACTGTCCCTGTTTATTTCTTAAGACCCCCACTACCCCTATTCCTCAACATTTCACCGTTTCTTTGTTTTATTAAACCCACCAACAAGCCACCATTTTGACCGATAGTGTGACCTTTAATTCCCCATTAACCATTATTCTTTATCCATGCAGATCTCGCAAAAAAGCCGAGAAACATAGAATTTCTGGGTGGAAGGAGACCTGGGAAGGAAAAGCAGCAACTGGGCCCCCACTGTTGACTGAAATCCAAGGTCAACCTGGGGCGTTGGTAGGTGGGCCAGGGGCGACTTTGGTGGTGTTGATCCCAGTTGCACAAGTGCAAGTTCCACGTGGATCGAAGGAAAAAAACCCCACAAAACTGGGTTTCTGCCGTTGCAGGCAAAGGAGGAGAAGGCGCAACAGAAGGTGGTCCCACGTTGCCCAAAACAGATCCGATGGAAAGACCCTTGAAAAGTGACAAGGGTATGGTGGGGCTTCGCCGGCAAAAGCTTCGCCGAAGAAAAGTTGGACGGCCGAGAAGGAACTGGTGCAGGGAAGACCAATGATGGAGAAATGTATTTATTTTTTATTTGGGATGAACGAATGCAAGAAGCAGTTCAGAGCCCCGTGCAAGGATGGGTTGGCAAAGCTAAATATGAAAAAAAGAGTAGAAAGTGGAGAACCCAAGAAAGATGATCTATTCATTTGATCGAGAGCAATGCTCCTGATCATTGCATTTTTTCCCGCTCTCGATACCGTGTAGAAAGTAATGAGAAGAATAATGTTTCTCTTCTGTTAATTCACTAAATGGAAGACAAATATATTGAGTACAATGGATAATCTTTCACAATATATGAGGATCCTAATTTCCTAATGAAGTGATTCCACAATCAATCTATATCAACCATAAATGGAAATATAATATATCTCAACATGATGGGCCTGCACCAATGATGGATCAAGAAGCCCAAACAACCTAGGTCAAAGGGGCTGGGTAAGTGGGCCAATCGGCGTTGTTGGGCTCAACAATGGGAAATGTGAATGGGCAAGGAGAAACTCATTTAAAATCTTTTCTCTGGTCCAGAAGGATGGAGGGACCTTCTAGGATGAATTGGGTGAGTGGTTTGATTTCGTCGGAGGAGGATGGGCATATGGGTCTCTCCGACGAAATCATGCCAACATAGCATTAGACATAGGAAGTGAACAGTCGTTGCTAGACAATGCTCCGAAAGTCGGTTGTGATGCCGCAGTCCTGAGGAGATCACAATTGTTGTTGGAGCTAAGGTGCGAGGAGGAAAGAAAAATAGAAGCTCAGTGGAACTCTTTCGCCGGTGATGATGAATTGAGAAATGGGAACAATAGCGACGACGGTAAGGGGTCCTTGAATTGTCATGGCCAGTGTGGAAAGTGGGACATAGGCAGGGCTAAAATCAACAGCGGCAGCAGAGACGGCGATGCTCGTGCTGCTTTCAACCAAGATGATGGAGGAGAGCCTAGAATTGTCAATAGTGTGGGAGAAGCTATCCTAGCCAAAAATCTCGGATGCAATAGGGAGGAGGCAAGTAAAATTTTGATTGTAGGGAGCCGAATGGAGATAAAGTTTATGAATTTGGAATCTGCTGAAGATGCCCTTCAGTGGATTGAAGAGTGGGATTGTTCATCGTTGGAGTCGAGACAATCAAAGAAATCGGGCATGGCACGGGGATTATTGGATACTTCCAAATTCTTGTAGGTATACAGAGGAAAAGGGAGGTGAAAAGGAGTAGAATATATTTTCTTGGAATGTAAATGTAAGAGGGCTTGGCCTCAGACTGAAGGGGGGAGCCTCTGGTAGGATCTTTAGGAAGTATAGGGCTGATGTTGTTTTTATTTAGGAAACCGAAAGGGAGGCTATCTCTTGTACATATACTAGGGAGATTTGGGGAGCTCGATCATTTGATTGGAGATTCAAACCTTTAGTTAGTAATTCCAGTGGTTTAGTCACATATGGAGACCGAAGGTGTTTGAGGCGGTGGAGACAATTATGGGTAATAGGACTATTTCAGTGAAAGGAAGATTGATTGATGAAGAGGAAGATGTTTTACTAACAAATGTGTATGGACCAAATGTGGCTACTGAGAGAGAGTCCTTTTCGGAGGAAATAAAGAATTTGAAAAATAGTTGGAATGGACCGTGGTGTGAAAGGGGACTTTAATGGAACTAGGTTTCCTTCGGAATGAAGGGGAAGGGCAGGAAAAACTAGTTTCTCTGAAGGTTTCACGGATTGCATCAAATACTACGAGTTGGACTACTCTATGAGTGGTGGGAGATTTACTTGGTCAAATGGACAAACCAACCATCCATGAACTAGTGGGACAGGTTTCTAGTTTGTTTAAAGTGGGAAGAGCTATTCCGGAATGTATCTCAAACTAAATTGCGAAGAACAGTTTCGGATCATTGGTCGGTTCTACTCACAACAGAGGTGGAGGATTGGAGGCCTCGGCCATTCTGCTTCAACAACTCTTGGTTGGACGATAAAGATTTCTTAAATAGAGTTGAGGCATGGTGATGCTCCTTTGAGGTGAAGGGATGGGCTGGTTTACCTTACATAAGAAACTGAACCTATTGAAGTTAAGGATCAAAGAGTGGTGTAGACCTGAGGTGGTAGTTTTGGAGGAGGAGAAAGATCATTACTCTGGTCTACTAGAGGAATGGGAGGTGATTTAGGAAGAAAGGGATTTGACTGAAGAGAATATTAGGAAGAAGAGTAGCTATGTGACGAAATTGTGGGAGCTTCTCAAGAGGGAAGAGGTGGAATGGAGACAGAAGTCACAGGCAACATGGCTAAGAGAAGGTGATAGAAATACAATTTTTTTCCGTAGAATGACAAATGCAAGAATCATAGCCAACACCATCAAGGTGGTCATAGTGAATGGAAAAAGGGTGGAAGGCAAAAGGGAAGTAAGGTTTGCAGTGAAAAACCACTTTACATCAATCTTTGCATTGCAACCCAGGCTACTTCTGGTTCGCAACCCCATGCTATGCAACAGCCTTTGGATCCTCATGCCAGGGACAAAGCTCTTGTTGGTACACATCTCCTCCTAACGCCATACATTCCTTCTCACATATACTTCCCTAACCTATGCACATATGCAGATGGGGGCCTTTGTCTCTTTATTTTTGAATAGGTTCCACCATTCTGAGAACAAGGAACTTGGTGCAGAAATGCAGCAAGTGGGGTGGTAACAAGAGCCTACAACACGGTCAATGGGTGATACTTCTTCAAACCACAAGGGTGCAGATTGGACATATTCTGAGAACAAGGAACTTGGTGCAGAAATGCAGCAAGTGGGGCGGTAACAAGAGCCTACAACACGGTCAATGGGTGATACTTCTTCAAACCACAAGGATGCAGATTGGACATTGGCGGAGGCGGATACGAGGACAGATCTACATGACGCATGTGCTACCCTTATTACTTTAACTTCGATTGAAACTGTCGATGTAGATCATATTCTAGGAGGTTCCTTACCTAGGACAAGCAAGGTGGTAGACTCAGACATGGGTGGGGGAGAGGACCCTTAGGGATGTATTTCCTAGGCTATTTAGAGCAGTGTCAAACATGGATGCCTTAGTGAGTGCCATTATAATGAGATCAATGGTGAGCCTCAATGGTCCATACCTTTTACAAGGGCTTGAAGGGGTTTGAGGAGGTACATCTTGAGTCACTAAAAAGATTGCTAGGAGATACACAGATATGTATGGAGGAGGAGAATGAATGTGTCTGCGCCAATGATCCTTCAGGGGCTTATTTGGTTTAGTCGATCCTGAAGACAATCTACTCTAGTGATCAAACCACCCCCCCCACCATGCCAGCGATCATGGAATAATAAGATTTCCCCTAGGGTCCAAGCATTTATGTGGGCAACAATCAAAGGCAAAATTTTGGTTAAATGCACGTTGAGGAAAAGAGGACTCCTACTAGAGGGAGCCTCAGCCTTATGCACTTTATGTGGAGAGGAGAATGAATCAGTGGATTAATTTTTTTTTTTTTTTTTTGAGCGGTAACAAACAAAATTTTATTAATTGAAAAATCAAGTACAAGAAGAATCAATACATCAAATGATAATGGCCTAGAAGATTTAGACCAAAAAGGAAACACATAACAACTATAAAAATAGAAAGCACTAAAAGATATGTTCAATCCATGTTCAAGCATCGCCTTTTTCAAAGAAAGAAATGCCCCTGACAGTAGATTGTTTACTCCATGTTTAGCGAAGAAATCCGCAACCCCATTTGCTATACGACTCACTTGAACAAAAGAGACATCCATTCCTCAAGATAAATACCTAATTTCCCTCACTATGTAAATCAATTTCCAGGGGTGACACTTTAGTCCATTGGCCCATTTGATTGCATTTGCCGAGTCACTAGCGGACCTTGTCTGCAGAGTTTCCAGATGGTCAATGCCCTTCTGATACTAAGGAGTTCCGCCTCATTTGAATATCTCAACCTTATCGATTCCGTAAAGATTATTGATGTCTTACCCTTGTTGTCTCTAAGCATCCCACCTATTCTTGTTGGCCCCAACTTTCCCCAAGACACTCCATCAACATTTAATTTCCTAACTTCTCCCTGAGGAGGATCCCAGGAAACACTTGGCTTCGACACCCTACTGACTCCACTCTTGCAACCCTCCCATGACGACAATAAGTCCATAGGTCTGAGCCCCTTGAAGTCCTTCCCCGAAAGAGGCCATACACACAAACTCCACTTAGCCCTCTGAAAGAGTTCATCGACCTCACATGATTTTCTTTCAAAGATACTAGAGTTTCTCTTCTCTCACAAGGTCCACAAAACTGCAGCTAGAACCTTGTTCCGAGCTACTTTCATCCTAGGTCTAAGTCTCGACAAAGTCCACGATTCCACTACCCTTACACAAGTTCTCTCAAAGACCCAGGGGACATGAAATAGCTTCACAAAATTTGACCGCAGCTACCTGGTAAAAGGGCAAGTGACGAATTGATGATCAACATCTTCCTCTGGGTGACCACACAGGGGACAACTAAGATTCTCTTCTATCCTCAATAAGCCTCTTCTTCTAAGGTTCTTTCTAGTAAGGATCTTACCCTTCAGTGCACACCACACAAAAGTCGGGACCCTAGTGGGAGCTAGGCCATTCCAAGCTAAGCCCAAGGTAGAGTCTGAATTATGTTGTTGATGAATGAAAAACTCCTCCATCGACTTGAACCATTCAAAAAAATAAAAATAAAAAACTCCACCATCGACTTAACCGAATAAATGCACGGTGGATCATCTAATATGTAGATGTCAATTCTTTGGATGGGATGGGATGGGATTGGGGGGGGGGGGGTGGTTTGGTTATGGTCGAATGGGCTGGGGAACTGTAGGTAGGCAGGCAGTGTGACTCTTGGAAGTTGATCCCAACGACAATTTTTTGGTTAATATGGAAGGAGAGGAATGGTAGAATTTTTTATAGGAAATCGGGGGTTACAAGGGACGTCTTTCAGAAGGCTCAGTGGAAGCTTGTGTGTTGGCTCACTCTGTAAGGAATTCTACCATTGCTCAACAGAGGACTTCTATCTATCGTGGGAAGGTTGTATGAGGGGGAGTAGAAGAAGTAGAAAACCCAAGGTGGCGTGGAAAAGGCTGAGGTTAGGTTTCTGTTAATTTAATGTTGCATGGCGATAGCAGTAGGATGCTACTAACTTTTTAAGAATCCATAGGAGTCATGGAATCAAATGAAGCAGAGTTGTGGGTGATTAGGAGAGCACTTATCATTTAGACAGAGTATGATAATGGTAACCTCATTATCGAAGGTGACTCTGTTAGTACTATTACCTGGGTTATTGGCAGGCAAGATTCCCTTTGGAGGCTAGTTAGCATTATCAGGGACATTAAAAGGGTGAGCAGGAATTAAGATGTCACTTTCACACATATTGCACGGTCCGTGAATAGTATCACAGGCTTTCTAGCTAAGGTTGGAGTTGGCTGTTGTTGGATTTTTTTTGTCTTTGAGCTTCTAGGTCAGGGTGCATGGGGTTCAGGGCAGAGCTCGTTCATCTGAACCTTTTTGTGTTTTCTTATTCTGGGAGTATTATGCTTACAAGCTATCTAGCTCATAGCTATTGTACTTGTATAATTCTTTTATACAAGGCTGCTGTTGTATTTGTATGTTACTTGTGAAATCTTTTAATGTCTCTGTTTCTAAAAGATCCTTTTATTCTTTTGCAGATAATCTTATCTCAGGAAAAGAACATTCAGAGACTCAACGTAATTGTGCAGAATCTTCAAGAACAGTTGACCCAATGCAGAGGCAGTAATAATACTACTGGTGCCAATTCTAACTCTCAAACTGCTAATGTAATTGAGCTCCATCCGACAGAGATTCTTGAAGGCTAACCTCTCCCCAGTCCTAGAGCTGAAGCATTCGATGACACGGTTTGGTATTTGTTGTATGTTTGCTGCCATTTTCCAGTATTACGTATGCTCTGTTCTCTTTATAGCAGTTTGGTGCCAACTGATTAAATTTCACAGGTATGGATATTTGTTGTCTCTTGTCAACCTATTTTGGTAGTATTGTCACTTCAATATTTGGCTCACTTTTTTCCCTTTGCCCAAGGTTGCTATATTCTTCTTAGCATCGATGCTTATTATTGTCATATCGATTAATGACCTCATTCATTGTTTTGAAATTCAACACAATTGTGCTGCAAATGGCCAACGGAAGCATTTGGCTTCAGATAAAGCCCATAGTAATTTAATTGTACAAAAAACCATAATAATTAATATATTTGTGGTAGTTTTATTTTATTTTTGAAACTTCATGAAGGTAAATTTTCTTGTGTGACTATTCTGCCTTTATGCATTTATAGTTTTTTTTTTTTTGTCAAATATCAGTTCCTTATAGATTGTGTGGTGATGGAGAACATGACTTTTGATAAAGTTGATAAAAAAAGACTTAAACATCTACCTTTGATTGAAGGATAAATAACTTCAATGATGATGATCACTTTCTATGGTGACCACTAAGGGCCCCTCCATGTATTCACTATATTAGCATACGTGTAACCCTCAATTTTATCAAGATTGGAGCACAAACACTGTTAGATTAAAAACTAATTTGTTTTCAACATGTATCCATTGTTGAATTTCGGCTCTTAAAATTCAGTCATTGTCTCATGGCCAAGCTGCTTGGAAAGAGTTGTGTATTTATTGTTTTATTTTTTAAGAGAGAGATGCTATTTGTAGAGAGTCAAATTTTTTGGAGCAATGAAGAGAGTTTGATTTTTCAATCAAGTGGCAGTCGCAGGTAATAACATCATTGAGTTAAGTGGAATGTCAAATGCAGAGATTTCAATCTCTCTCAATTCTATATGATGAGGTTGCTTCTTGTTTTCTACGTATATCTCCAAATCACTTCAAATGAATTTTTCTCAATTTGCCATTAGAGTTATTATTAAACGGCCTCGAATGTGGTTGTTTCTAACTTTATTTTTGAATGAGAATTTTAAGAACATTGTAAATTTTCAAGAGCAAATTCTCTTAAAAGAGGGGAAGATGTGTTCATGTAAGCCCTGGAGAGCTCAATCCTAGACAGATCTGTTCCCACCTTGACAAGTGACAACATAAAAAATGCCTAAGAAATATCAGGGCATAGAAAATGAGCGTTGATTATGAATTCATCAAGACAGTCAAGATAGAAAACTTTTTTTTATTATCAAAGTGTCCAGGTCTCTTAGAGCATCGGACTAATTCTTAAAGCATGTGCATGCTTTTCTATCCACACGCAATGGGTAACTCTATAAAGAGTGGTCTTTTGGAGTGAAGTGAAAATCGAACTCAGGACTTCAACTCACTTCTTGAGGCGATAGGTTCCTGGCCTTCACATCAATCCTTTTGGATTCCTAAACATGGCGTTAGGTTCCTGGCCTTCACTCCAATCCTTTTGGATTCCCAAACATAGAAAACTATAGAAGCGTGGATGATTCACAACGAGTATAAAATATTTTTTGCAAAATGGTTCTTCCCTGAAGATAATACTTTTGCTAGAGAATCAATCACTGGAGCTTAATTTGGTTCGATTTTGGTTGAAATGCAGCACAAGTGTTTTTTTATATTACGTGAAAAATAAATTTAGTCAAAGTCATTTTATGGAAATATTCAAAATGTTTGGATATCTAAATTTTGCTTTATGAAAATACTGAAAAGGTTTTTTAATATAAATTCTTGAAAAATTCAACAATCAAAATTTAAATGACTTTTAAAAATCAGAATTTTGTATAATATAAATGCTTAAGCTATTTAAACTTTATTAAATATTAAATAATTACTTTATATATTTTCAGCATATTTTGGTTAGTGGTGGAATGTTTTTATTTTTTTAAATTAATCTTTCGATATGTAACTCACCAATCACTTGACACCTAAATTTCAAAAAGGAAAACTATTTTTAATGATTTTTCCCTAAATCTTATACCGAATATGAAATAAAACTCCATGAATTGAAAAAAAAAAATCATGACTAAAAATCTAGAGCCTTAAAATTTAAGGATTATCTCGTTAAGCTAATTTGAGAAGGGTTGTTCATGTAAATCTCCTTGTATGGCTAAAATCATTTTTATATTCACCATGAAGCAGTTAATTTAAAGTTTTTATGAACATGGTCATATTATCTAAAGTAGATAAAATAAATAAATGACCAAAATATCATTTTAATTTGAAAGTTAAAGATACTTTCAAATTTGGTTGACCATTCAAATCAGAAATCTTTTATTCAATTGATATAGCTATTGAACTAACTTGAATCTTAAATCATGTTCAATCAACTGGTTGAAATATTGGCCCATAATCAGGCCCATCTCTTATACCCATATGCGTGTAGCTCGGTTCAGGAAACGGGAGGTTGCGGGTTCGAGCCTCCATGGCTTAACTTTGTTGTGCCCTAGAGGTAGTGGGTTCACCCGTGGGAGTTTTACGCTCGGTATCCCACGATTTCCCACACGTAAATTAAAAAAAAGAGTATTGAGTAATTTTCATTCAACATCACCTTAATTGTGGTACAACTTTGTTGAACTAAGTTTATATCTTCGGTTAATTTGCAAATACTTCTCTAACTTTGCCCCATTGCTAAAGTTAATTTTGTCAACATTAACAAATGCAAATGGATAGTTGAGGTTGATTCGTGCCAAGAACTTTGCATAGTCCTTGACCAAGGAACCTTTTATGTTTTTCTAACTCAACTTATGGTGGTGGGGAAGGTAGACGAGGTCACTGAACCTTTGGTAATATCAACTTGTTCTTTTGATGTCGGCTAAAAGAGTGCTTAACGTCTACATAAATCATCGTACTAAAAATAATGGTTTTAGACTCAAGATCTTCATATCCAGATTTTGAAACGAAATCTCAGATGTCAAACTCTCATCCTTGCTCTAAAAAAAAGATCGTTCCAATTTCAGTAAGACATAATTCACTGACAAAATTAGGTATTTTAGGAATTCAATCTGAGTGAGGAATTGGGAATTCTTAAAATTCTAACGACTTAACTGCTAAATTAAATGAAGTTAAAATTTAAATATGTATAAATTCTAATCTGGCTGGAATTCGGATTGAAAATCTAAGGATCTTCTAAGTAATTAATTTTAAACTTGAAAATAAATTTTAATCGAGTAATTGAAATATGCAAGATGTGAACAAATTAAATCCACCATGCAAAAACAATCAACATTTAGATTAAAAATTATTTCAAACTAAGATTCAAAAGAAATCCAACAAAGAGACTCACCAAACTTGGAGACTTAACAAGCAAAGTTTGCTCAATTTCACTTAAAACTTTTTTTGTCTCTACAATGCTCTGGCCCATTACTGAATGTATAGACCTTATTTCATCTAAAGAAAAGGAAAAGAAAAATAAAAAATAAAGTAGCCAAATTCGTAGCTGGGCCCTGGTTTCCCTGTTGATCTTATTTAGATAATAAAAGGCATTAAGGAAAAAGAAATAAATATGTGTCCATACCGGCGTTCGAGTGGGGCTTACTCAGAAGCTGACATGGAATTTCGTATTGGGTCCCTCAGTGAATCAAATGAGTTTGATTTTTTTTTGAATTTACGTGCGGGAAATCGCGGGATACCCAGTGTAAAACCTCCACGGATGAGCCCACTACCTAAGGACACATCAAGGTTAGGGGGCTCGACCCCGCAACCTCCCTCTTCCTAAAGCAGAAGGTAACCAGTTGAGCTAGACTCAAATGGGTTTGATTTGTTGGCTTTTGGATAAATGTCTTTCAAACGGGCCAAGGCTCAAATGATTTAAATGGGCTTTAAATCTAGTACAAGTGGGTCCATTAAGATGTTCTAGAGGCCCTCTCTTTCTTCCATTAACTCTAGGTTCAATTCGGACAAAATATAAGTTTATATGGACCCCATTTTCATCTAATGAATTATTGATATTGGACTTATACAATGTTAATCAACAGATAACATATCAATCATTTTATAAATCATTAGATGTAACTATTTTGTACTTTTAAAATTTCAATACATGAGACAGAAGTAACGAAACTAAACAATCAAAATTTTGAAAGTTTATTACAAAACTATTGAGGGCTTTAATTTCTTCCATTTATGTATATGAGTTACTAGCATTGACCCTTCTATTTCCTTTTTATAAAATACTGGTTTGAAAATGTGGTCCATATATCATAAAGTTGCAATTAATTACAATTAAATCTTTTTAATAATGACAATATACCATTAGAGCCTATAGATCGTACAATAAAAGGCAAAAACAAATATAATACATAATATGGAAGATATAAAACTTTTAAATCGCTATAAATTTATTGGAAAAAAGTAGTCAAAATTGATATGGTTTATTTCTAATGTAGAGTTGTAGATAACAAAAAACATGTCTTTCCTTTCCAACTTATTATACCTATTTAAAAATCCTTATTTTTTCATTTTAGTAAATTTTCACAAATATTTTATACTTTGATGTCTAAACCAGCTAAACCTTCAAACTTACTAAATCTAATCATAAATTCTCTTTTTCCTTTAATATTTAGTATTCTTCTTCCTGGAGAAGACAAGGTGTTCTTATTCCCATGTTTCCTTGTCACTAACCTATATAAAGAAAACTTGGTTGATAAATGGGTCAAGTTGGGTTGGGTTAACCTATTTAACAATGAGTGGAGATAAATAGGTTTTGGGTTAGGTCTAGGTCTGCAACTCGGACAGCTAGTGCCGGTTTTGAATCTGTCCGAGCCTGAGCTTGAATTGCTATTAAAGGGCCCGAGTCTGGCCCTGGCTTGGGCCCAAGTCATCCAAAATGAGTCAAAATTGAACATGGCCCGAATTTTATTCATAAGAATCAAGTTCTATTTCAAGTCCAAAATATTATGTGGGCTTATTTGAGCCTAAAATGAATTTTTTTATTATTCTATTAAATATAAAATATAATACATAAATTTAATATTTATACACAATATTAATTAAATAAAACTATATTTTATAAATTATGGTTCAGATTCAAGCTTTTGTGCCAAATTCCAACTTCCATTTACTACGGTTGGTTCGGCCTAAATTTTAATTCAAGCATGATATTTTACACTGAAAATAAGCCCAACTTGAGCCAAGTTAATCCAAATCCAATTTTTTTTGCTTTTCATGCAGGCTCATGTTAGGCCGAACCCAATTGCATTCCTATTGGGTCCACCTTATTTAATAAATAGGCCAAGTTGGGCCAATCTATTTACTCTCTGTTGTCTGCTTCGATCAAGTTGACCTATTTAATAACTGGATTGTGATCCATTCACTCAATTTATTTTATAAATTGGCTAAGTTAGGCCAATCCATTTAATCTTAGTCGGTAAAGTTAATCCATTTAATAAATATCGAGTTGGATCCACTCATAGTTTACTTGGATTGTGATGAATGGTCAACTTCAATAAACATATGATCAAGGTGTTTAATATTTATTTGGTCAAACCTTTGAACGTGCACTTCACATATTTTTCAGGAAAGCATTTCTGGATCATGATAGGAAAAAACTTTACACTACTTTTCTAGGAAAATTTAACTTAAGAATTCAAACTCCTACAAAAATTTGTGCAAACAAGCATAGAGAAATCTTACTTTCTTAGGAAAATCAAATTTTTTTTTTGAAAAATCTATGCAAACAAACATGCCCCCGACTCAAGACGGTTTTCAGTAGGTTTCTAAAGGAAAATATACAACAAAGCAAGAGATCGGTTCGAACTTTAATAGAGAAAGGGGATTTTAAGGTTTGAAAAAACATGTAAGATTTGAGAGGTATGAAGAATAATCAAGCATGTACTATGAGCTTGGGGAACAATATTAACATTTCAGAGCATGGGTGGGTGCTAGGTCAAGAGATTCTGAGAGATGACGGAGGTGAGAGATGAGATCTGGTTTAACAAAATATCAGAAGTAAGTGAGCTAATTGGAACAGAGGAGAAAGGCAACCCATATTGGAATATGGAGTTGATTAATCAAATTTGGATCCCTATGCAGCTACAGAAATGAAGGATTCTTGTATAATAGAAAGATTTGGGACGCCCATCATAACACAAGCAAAATTTGTTAGAAGACACGAGATGGAGTGAATTTGCATTTTACCCTACTGGTGTATCGCTTATCAAGTACCGATGTAGCAATATGCAGAACATATACATGTAAAACGCATATTATCGGTAAACTGGTACTTGATGAGCGGTACATCGGTATACATAAAATGAGAATTTCACTTCATCCCGTGTCTCCTAACAGATTTTGCTCTTATTAGAATGGCTGGCGAAAGATTTGAGATGCTGGAACAATTCATAAAATAGAACATGTAAAGTTAAACAGGCAAATACCAAAGAGTAGGACAACATCTTCCATGAAGTAATTGGATAAAAAATGATTGAAAAAGATTAAGTGCTTCATGTGGAATGTCATCAAGAATAGACTCTTACTTAACAGTAAGTTGGCTAAATTCCTCTCCAATTTTGGCTTGCCAATAAGGCTAATAAAGTACTTTCCATTTATTCTTGGTTGTGTAGGAATGGAGGGTTAGTAGCATGTTGACATTTGAAGAATAGATGGAAAATGCTATTTGTAGAAATGGAGGGTTGACAGGACATTTGATAGGACATGGTTATTGGGTATACACCATTAGATGTTGAAATTTTAATTATGCGAAGTGACAAAAAATTTCAAATCAGTTAATTTGATAAATCAATAATTTTATATAACACATGAGGCACCATTCTCTCAATAACTAATTTTAAGAGTAAGTTTTACTTCAAAAATATTATCATATTATAATTTTCTAACAAATTCCTTTCTATGAACTTAAAATTTCTCATATAAACTTAGAAAAACTTCTTAAATTAGATGTAAATGCTACTAGAAGCTTGAAAATCCAAAGATGTCCATAAGAAATTAAAGATTTGAAGATCAATTTTTATCCCGAAGTTAATCTACCATTTGGCATGGGCTTAGCTTCTAACTTGTTTTATAATAGAATTGATCTCAAGTTTATACTTGCTCATGCTCAAAAAACGTTTTCAATAAACCATAATGAATAAATATAATGGAGAAAATAGCCCAGTTGCTCACATTTAATAAGCCAACCTTCCAATTGTAGTTAAAACTCCCAAATCCCAATTCTAGGAAAAAGATAAAGAGGAAAAGTGCCTCTAGGTCTCTACTAGGCCCTACATTAGCTTGTGCTTTCCATTGGGCTTGTTGGGCTCAGGCTGGACTATATCTTTCAGGCTTGTGTTGGGCTCCACACTGATATAAACTAGGGCTTGATACATTCAAACTCAATTTACACTTAACCTATTCAGATTCTTTAGAAAAAAAATAGAAACATTTTTCATTGACAATGACAGTAAATATCACATACTCCAAGAACCTCTTTGACTAGGTAAGGGAAAGATAATGACTGCCCCATAAAATAAATGTAATTCAGTACGAATATAATAATGGTTTTGCAGTCAATGCCATTGAAGAAAGTTATATGGGAAAATGAGATGAGATTTTACTGTTAGGTTGTACATGGCCTTCTTTACCTACCATCATTCTTTAAAACCACATTTAAGTGCTTTGATTTTGGCTTCCAATGCATTAAAAATATAAAAAACAATAAATTAAAAAAAATTTACAAAAAATAGAAAGAGATAGAACCCCATGAATGCTCTTGACAATTGATTGGAGGCATCAACCATCCCATCACTCATTTAATTTATGTTTATTTTGGTTCTGCAGTTGAGTATTTCTTTTAGGGCAGCACATTTAAGACACATTATTAAAAAAATATTTTTTTATGTAATAAATTTTTCTTTAAAATTTTAAAGTTATTTCTTAACAATTAATTTTCAAAATTTCTCAAATTAAATATCTGGACTAATTGTGATAACCTGATAAAAATATTTTGAGGCTTTAAGGTCTTTTGATACTCCCAAATGTGTTTTTGATACAGCCGAGGGATATTTATTTGTAAAATACTGTGTTTTAAGCATTTCGAAGTGTCAAGAGACCTTAAATTCTTAAAGTATTTTTATCATACTATCGTAATCCGTCTGGGTATTCAATTTAAGAAATTTTAAAAATACACAGTTCTTAAAAATAACTTTTTAAATAATAAAATCTCCTTTAAAACTTTAAAGTTATTTTTTAAGCACTGTGTATTTCTAAAATTTCTCAAATTAAATATCTGGACTAATTACTATAACCTGATAAAAATACTTTAAGACTTTAAGGCTTTAAGGTCTTTTAAAATTCCCAAATGTATTTTCGACACAGCTGAAGGATATCCTTATTTGTAAAACACTGTGTTTTAAGTATTTAGGAGTGTCAAAAGACATCGAATTTTTAAAGTATTTTTATCATGCTATCTTAATTAGTCTCGATATTAAATTTGAGAAATTTTGAAAATATATAATACTTAAAAAATAACTTTAAAATTTTAAAATAGATTTTACGCATCAGTTCTTCGAATGATTCGACTGTGTAGTCGAATTATCCGAAGGAACCAAAAAATCATCAGAAGGATAAAATATAGGAGGGCAAAATGATAATTTCTCTCAAAAAATTAAAATTGGATGCTGATAACAAATTTTTAGAGTGTCTAAATGTACTGCCTTCTTTTAAACTTCACTTAATGCAGAAGCTATTTATGTATAGAGGTGAAGTATTTTCACTCAAGTAAGTGGCTATAATAAATCATAAATAGTTTCGTAATATTTATGCAATTTTTTTAAAAATTTACTTTTGGAAAATCGCATGATATGCAGTTAGAAAGTTAGACGTTGTGAGTTTAAACCTCCATGGTTTATTCTTGGTGTGCCTTAGAAATAATAGACTCACTATGTTATTTATGCATTATTTTTTCTCTTTTTTTTTAAATTTACATGTGAGAAATTTTAGATACAGTTCTAATAAAATCTCCACAAATATTACTTACCTTTTAAAATATCACCAGAATTCGAATTTAACAGCTCCTGCTTTGCGGGAGATAACCATATCAGCTAACGAGGGGCTTCTAACAAATTTCTATTTTCACATCAGGCATTGATAGATATCGCATATTCTGTGGAACAATTGACTTGAAATTCCTGGAAAGAATAAAACCTAAATTAGAAATGTTTTATTTATGATGTCCACTTTGCAATCAGTAAAAGAGGGTGAATTTAATGTTGGGTTGATGAGATTCCTACAAGATTTATACTAATTCCTTTTACAGTAGTTAATGGTAATAATATTGGAGTAAAGTATTTGAACTATCAAATCTTGAAATGACAAGAGAAAGCAAGTCCTATAAAATTGAAATTCTGACAGCATTTAAAATGCAATAGCTAGGTCCGATAGGTGCGGGGAACATGGAACGGACCCGATAATTAATTGGACCCAATGTCATCGACCCGGGAACAGGTCTTATTCAGAACGGCTTGTCAGCTTGTCTACTCATTGGGCCAACCCTACCCTTCCCTTGGAAGTCACAGTAGAGTTGTAGATGCTTTAGGCCATGTCAAAGCTTGACAAGGGTTAGGTCTTGAGGAGAGTCAAAATTTTTAAGGAGGAAAAGAGGAATATTTTTTTTATTCGACAAATTATAATTTATTCATTTTTAATTAAATTTCAAATTACGCAAATAACAAGCTTGTAACATCATGCCAAAAGGGCCTAATATTTTGATCATAAAATGGGCCCTTCTTTTATTTTCAGGCCTGAAGTCCAGCCCCATGTTTAAACATGGGCAAAGAGGGGAAGGGTTTTTGGTACGGTAGCTTGGTACAAGAATATTGAAATTCTGGATTTATTTCATAGGGAAGCTAGTAAAATTTAACTAGGATTGAAACTTGAGTAAGATCGGGTTGACTTTTAATAAACTCAATTCAACCCATCTAAAAAATTTTTAAATCCAAACCGATCTGACCAGAAGTGCTGACTTGAGTTAATTAACCCGACCTGACTCAAATTTCTGATCCGAGTTACCCAATCTGAATTTTTGACCCGACTCAACGCGAGTGTTGTTTTATAACTTGGTGCACTCGGCTCGGGTTGCTTTTGAATTTCTCAATCCGACCCAACTCAAATTTCATGCGGGATTATTTTTTTCCAACCCAATCCGACTCGAAATATACAAAAATATAATTTAAAATTTCAAACCCATTGATCTCTCGGACATATCGTAATCCAAAATCATTTTCTTCAAAATACTTTAAGTCCCATAATAAATATTATCATGAACACTCTAGATATTCATCATTGCAGCAAAAAAATCAATTTTCTTGGGGTTCTTTTAATTACAAAAAGAACTAATACCGAGCAATAGAATTTCTTGCTTGATAAAGTTAGGAAAAAAATTAAGGGGCAGAAGGCCTCCTCTCTTTCCTTTGGAGGGAAAAGAATTCTCATCCAATCAGTTCTTAATTCAATCCCAACATTACTAGTACTGGATGAATTGTAATTCTATTCTTTTAAAAATCCTTAAGGAAATCCAAAATTAACAACTGAATTTCCTTTGGAAAGGTGATGATTCTAAAATGTATTATTTCTTAGTTTAATTATTTTTTTCCTTATAAGAAAACATTAGACAAAGTACACAGCCTGGTTTGGCCCAAATCACCCCTATAGATTGGTGGGTCTTGATCCAACTTCTTGGGTCCATTACTAGGGATGACAACTTCTTGGACTTGAGTGGCCCACAATGGACAGAATGACAGATCCAAGACAACACAAACCTGGAGCTGGTTCTAGACTCATAACTTTTTTAACTAATAGAAGGAACCATTTTCCAAATGGGCCTCAAATATAGCCCCATGCCCTATTTATTCGCGTCAAGTCTTTTTAGTTTTTGGCCTTCTAATATTCATTAACATTCTTTCTCACATCCTTTGCTTTAAAGAATAAATAGGAATGAAATGGAATAGACTTAATATATTTGGATTTGGACTAAGTCTAAGTTCATTTCTATGGTTAAAATATCGGGTGATACAATATGTATCGGTCGGTGTTTCAATTCTTTTTTGAAAAAAAAATTGGCCTATATTTCTAAAAAATAAAAAAATTACCAATATTTCAGCCACATTACCGTTCTAATATTTTGATTTTTTATTCGGCAAAAAATAAAAAAAATTGGCCAATATTCCCATAAAATAGAAAAATCATTCAATATTTTTGAAAAAGAATAAAAAAAAATAAAGTCAGCCTTCTCATTTTAGCCACTTATCCATTGCAATTTTTTTTTAGTTTTTCATCATCTTTTTAAAATCATTTTGAAATTATTGATCTCGTAACTTAAAAAAAAAAAATTGAACACATGTAAATACCGATATTTAATGGAAAAATTACATATCCACGAAGTCCATAATTTTCTGAATTTTTTAAATATAAATAAATAAAAAATCAAGTGGAAATAGAAAAAGTATTGACAATATATTGATCGATTTATCGGTATCACTGATATTTGAATAGTCAAAGAGTTTGCACTTTATAAGAAATCTTTAAGTGGATAAAAGGTATTTTAAGAGAAAATAATTAATCTAAAAATTATGAATGGTGATTGAGCATTTGAGCCAAATGATAAAATTAACACTCTTACTTTCTAGTTTCTACTACTTAAATGGTGTTATATGTAAAAGAATAAATAAATTTCATTATATAAAAAATTGAATATTAAAATAGAAATGTTGAATTCTTTTATCATCGTTTAATTTTCCTAAAGACTCTTAGACAAAATATAAGTGAATCTCATTATTTTTTAAATTAAACATGTTTAAAAGATAATTATAATTATTACACTGCAACTTATGGGTCATGGTAAATTAATGAATGTAAAGATGTAAATTAATTAAAAGTAATTACTGATTGTATCAGCGGTTGTTATGCTGTCACTGCTTTGTTTTATATATTCCTGCAATATCTTTTAATGAGCACGTAAGAGTATCTCTGATATGTGAAAATATCGAGGTATCATTAGATCCGATTGTTTTGCTGTCACTGCTTTTGTTTTATATATTCGTGCAATATCCTTTAATGAGCATGTAGAGTTTCTCTGATATGTGAGAATATCAAGGTATCATTAGATCAGTCATTTTTAAATGCTCGACTTCAAATATTTGGCTAAAATAAATTGTAATTTATAATTGAATTTAATAAATAAGTTTTTGTAAATTTATCTCTTTCTCTCAAAACACTTGTCTTATTTCAGAATTTTTTATTTCTTAAAGATCTTTTTTTACGTATAGTGCGCGAAAAGTCTATTAATAGATTCTCTAAGTCAATACAAATATGATGAAAAAAAGAGAGGTTTGGGCCGTGTACTGCTCAATAATATTTTCCTAACTATACACCAATACATGATTGATACGATGATAGGTAGAAGTGAAAATAATTATAGAATGCCGCATATAGACAAGTCAAAGCTTATAAAAGAATATTATCTTCCCATCACATTAGAAGGTGATTTGAAGCTCATCGAGAATGTTAAAGCTTTGATTTAATGTGAAAATAAAGGAATAGGCCAAGTATTTTGGGATGAAGGGAGTATAACCTTAAAATGATCTAATGTGAAATATTTTTCTTGTATCACTTTTATCTCTAAGGGGTTGTTTGTTCTTCTATACGATAAGTGTTTTTGCAAGAATACAAAAAATGAGATATTTTCTTCTTCTTTTTAAAAATCTAGTTTCCAAAATAACACTTCATTAAATCTCATAAAAAATAAAGATTTTAATGCAAGCAATAAAAATGTTAAGTTTTCATCGGGCTGGCCTTGCGCTTAGGCAGCGTAAGCCGTCGTATAGGACCCCCCATACAGAAAGGACCTTAACACATATAAATTCTTAATATACCAGTCATAAAGGCCCTTAAAATCTCACTCCATATAGAGCTCCTGAGATTTTAGGCGATCTCAGGGCTGGCCCTGATTTTCATAATCGAACACAAAGTCAGATTTAATAACACCAATTAGATAAGATGAACTAAACTCAATCATATTTCCTCTTTTTTCTTGGAATTTCTTTCTTGAAAGAATAGAGAAATAAGTTCTAAATGTGATATAAATAATTTAATTTTATTCTATTTCAAATTATTTTCCAATAAGAGACTAATTTGAGTAGATGCCTTTGACGCTTTTCAATAATGAGAAGAGAAACAAACCACTTGGAAAGCAGAAAAGCAATTGAAGTTTATTGAATGTCTTCCACCCAATAGACTTATAGAGAATGTGGGAGATTATACTTTGTCACCACTTGGTTGGTCAGCATTGAATGTCCACACCTTTCTATTAATTTCTTTTTTTTTTCCCCTTTTATCATATTTCTTCTTTTTACTTTATTACTTAAGTATGTCGTACAAAAGTTATCTTATAAATTTTTACTTCTTAAAATTACTTGTAAGTTCTAACGAGGGATGGGTAGAAAAATCTGTTGAATCATGATTTTGGCCCATTTTTCATATCGGGCGATATTTTTCTCTCTCTTTATTTTATTTTTTTAAATTTCGATGGCTTTTTTTTAAAAAAAAAAAATCTTAAAGAAAACGAAAAGGCTGTTTCTTTAAAAAAATGAAAAATAAAATTATCGGTCGATATTTGTCTAATAGAGGCAAATATCAGTCGAGATATCGGCTCGTACCCACAACCGAGGTTTCGGCCATATTGACCGATTTCTTTTTTCTTTGGTCGATACGTAAACCCATGGTTGTAACTCTTGTGTAGAGAATAAAAATCTTCTTTTAGAGTTGACTTCTCTTGAGTTTACTTGATATACAAGATTTATAGGTGATTTTGTGTATCATGACATTAGTTTCTTCTCCAATGCAGAGTGAAAATACCCATATTATTCAGAAATTATATTTTTCTAAAAAAGGAAAAGGAAAAGAAGAAAAATGACTATTGAAGTGTTTTTTTTTTAAGTTGAAGCCTACGCTCATGTGAAACAATGATAAATGCTTTTGTTTTATTAAATGCTCCTTTGTGGCACTTTGCTGACTTTGTCATACTGTAGAGTTTGTGATGAGAACATAATAATAGAATTTCTAAAGATTGTACTGGATCATGTGTATCATGGGTTTCGTCCCTCGTGGAATTTAGGAATTCTTCTATGACCAATATTTTTTGTGTTTGCAAAAAATGTGTTGATGTAGCTTAGCTCTTTTCTTAGTGGTTTTACTGTAGATGTGTGATACCCTACACCTTCAAAAACTGATGTGGGAAAAGTCCCACATCGGTTTAGAAGGATGAGGGGTGAGGGGTTTTAAGAGGCCAGCCCCTCTTGACTAAGCATGATACGTTTTGGGCCGGGCATGTGGGCCCAGGCCCAAATGTAAAACAGTGCGGGTTCGAACTGTGTGCGAGGCCCAAAGCGGACAATTTCTTGCTGAGTCAAGTCCTAAGACCTGTGTTCGGGTCGGGTTATTACAAATTTGGTATCAGAGTCGAGTTCAACACTCGGACTGTGTGGGCCTTCCTCCTTCTCTGGATTTGTTGAGCTGGACCGGGTCGAGCCGAGGACGGCTCGAGGCCTTAGGGGGAGCGATTGTGATACCCTGCACATTCAAAAACTGATGTGGGAAAAGTCCCACATCGGTTTAAAAGGATGAGGGGTGAGGGGTTTTAAGAGGCCAACCCATCTTGACTAAGCATGATGCATTTTGGGCCGGGCCATGTGGGCCCTGGCCCAATGCAAAACCGTTCGGGTTCGAGCTGTTTGTGAGACACAAAACGGACAATTTATTGCTGAGTCAAGTCCTAAGCCCTGTGTTCGGGTCGGATCGTTACAGGATGTTTCTGGATTATGAGTATCTTGTATGGTTGTTTGTCTTTATTTTTTGTATTTGCAAGTCTAATACCCCTTCTAATATGTTAACCATTTCAAAAAAAAACTTTCCTCTATTTTCTTTTAAGTATGAACTATGAAGAATTTCAACCAGCTGGTGATAGAGCTGAAATCAAGTAGAAAAGAGTTGACATTGGGAGACCTAGCTTCCTAGGCATTATTCTATAGAAAATTGAGTCACGCATTATACGACTCAAATAGGCCTTTCTTGCCGCTTAGGTGATTTTTTCTAAAAGAATGAAGGTTTCAATAGATGGTTAATTATATAAATGGTAATTTTGTATTTTGAAATTGCTTCATTGGATTAAAAATGGAAAAAAAATCTAGTTCTAGAATTAGATTTTCAATGTGGCATAGATAAACATTAAAAAATTTATTCAATTCTTCTCACTGAAAAAGTTGTTTAGTAAAACTCATAAGAAATGCCAACATTATTATGTCCACCATTCCAACAATAATAGCCTTAAGAAAGAATAAAAGAACCAAACTTATTCTCTCTCCTCCTTTTTTAAAAATAAATTAGGCTTCTTTTTTTTAAAAAAAAAAAAAAAATCATATGAATTAAAAAAATAAAAAAACAAAAAATAGATTTTTTCAAAAATATATATATTTTCAAAAATATTATATAATGTCAGCCGATATCATGCCTGATATTTCACTGATATGGCCAAATATCGGCTGATATTTTGGTACAACTCAACACCATTTTTTATTTTTATTTTTAAATTCGGCCGATATTTTGGGTCGAGATGTATCGGAAATATCGTTGAAATTTTCTTATGTGGGCCGATGCATATCCTATTGGCCGATATGTACCAGCCAGCAAATTTCCAATACATATCGGCATCCGAAACGAGATGTATCCCCGATATTAACACCCTTGCACATTACTCATGTTGTCTTATTAAATAGAACTTCTTAATTTTTTTTTTTATATACAATAATATACTCAAAGTCCCTAACTATCTACAATAATTATTTAAAAGTAAATTAAGAGCATACAATAAATTGATTTCATATATGCAACCATCTCTAAACAACTTGGCAAGATAAATGCTTGGGTTCTCATTTAATAAATTGATCATTGTAAAAAAAAAATAGAGAACTATATATATACTATTTTTTCTTTAAAGGGGGGCATAATGACCATTTTACCCTTTATCACTTTAATTTATTATGATAAATTGATAATATTTCATTTTACTTTTTAATTTTTTAATTTAATGTGAAAATTAAAGAGTAAATTAGTCCTAATACTCTATTTTAGAAAATACCTATCTACCAATAAATTCTCAAAATATATTATGCCACCAAATTGGGAATGTGGTAGTGGATCTTTTTGCTATTTAATACAATTTATAACGGGAATGGAGCTATATGAGCTGTCAGTTTCATTCAATCCGATTGATTCAAGGCAAGCAACCATCATCACAATATCATTCATTAGAAATACTTAATAAATATTTTCATGTAATTAAATCCAAAATCAATAAGATTAGTGATTCGATGATGATGAATGGCATACACATGTACACATTGGTAATTTGCTACACATGTGTGAGCATTTCTCCAATCATACACCATGACTTAGTAAAGCATTTAGCTTTTTTCAAAAAATAGAGGCCAATTAAAAGGTTTTATTTTCGAATTCAAATTTTGAAAATTCTCACATTCACATTTACATGTAGATTTTAAGTTACCATATTGTTAGTACTTAGTATCATGATAAAACAATATAAATATCTAGAAATTAAAACATTTTTATTTTTACTGAACTCAAAGGGATTAAGAGTGATGGTCAGGAGCTTGCCTCAGAAAGCAGGAGTCTTAAGTTTGATTTTCACTTCACCTTAAAGGGACACTCCATGTAGAGTTATCCAATATGTAAGTACAGAGGCTTGCACATGCTTATTAAAACATTATTGAACTTTTATGGACTCGAGCAGCAGTATCTACACAACGAGACACCGCTCAGACCTCATTTTTTTTTACATCTGGTTTGTATTGACTTAAAAATCTATTAATAGCATTTTGACGCGCGCAAAATCAACATTACGAAATAAAAAATTCCAAAATGGAATAAGAATTTTTCGACAGAAGGAGTATAAATCTAGATGTTCGGTAGACGGTAGCGCATCCAGTCCTTAAAAAAACAATATGCATTGGCTGTAAACAGTGTACCAGCCAAACTTTGGAACTACAGTTTGAATCGAGGATCAGGAATACATTTATTCTTGGACCAGACCAACCCAATTTGTGGAATGTTAGGCCATTTTTTTGTGTTAAGCTTGTCTGACCATGGCACCTAGTTGGTTCATCTGACCAATAAAGAAATAGCCCATTTCTGCCTAGGGTCGGAAGAGAAGGTTGTGAATTGTGAAAATGGGGTGGGCCTGACATGACCCATCAGATTGGCCACCATAGATCATCTATCTAAAGAGAGAGAAATACATGTATGATACAACAAGAATCAAGTACAATAGATAAAAGGGCTTCATCAATGAAGCACTGAGTCAACCATTTCACATCCAACTCATCAACTGGCTTCTTCTTCTTCTTCTTCAGACTTCTTCCTCTTCTTCTTCGGAGTCAATTCCCTTTGACCCTTTTCTATTACAATGTTCATTATCCTATTCTTCTATGAGCTGTTCAGTAACTTCAGCATCTCTCTCTCTCTCTCTCTCTCTCTCTCTCTCTCATGAATGTGTTACTAAAACATTTCAAACTCTCTTTCTTCTCATCAATGTGTGACAAGCATATCAAAACTTGAGCATGAAACATTAACACTAGTCATTCATTGTGTTTTTATTACAATTCATGATGGGTGGTAGCAACATTGAAATTTCATTTATTTTTCCACCTCCAGCATTGGAATGAAAATGTGAAAATTGATTCTACAATAAATTAAGAAAAACTCCAACTCCCCTGAATGGTAAGAAAAGGGCAATACGATAACTAAAATACCACAAATGGATTTTTTTTCTTTTTGTCCAACCCTTTAATGAGAATAATTATTTTTTTAAAGGAAAATCCGTTGTACTATATCGACGATTGAGCATGTGGGTTTCATGTTTAAGCCACAGACGAGTTGACAGATGTATCTCTTATTTAATTCATTGCGAACGAATAGTTATCTTGTCATTTCATCTATTCGACGGTTAAAGTAATAATTAGAAGTAATCAGTACAAACACAGGTATTTGCTCCAGCCTCCAGCAACAGGGTTCCTCTCCAGGTGAAACTCGGGTCGGATTTTGACTTGATTTGAGAAATCATATGGATCGGGTCATATGAGTCGGGTTGTGTTGAAAAGATAAAAACCCACATTTAATTCGAGTCCGGTCAGATTGAAATTTACAAGTTAACCCGATTTAACCCTGCTAAAATTAGGATAAAATGGGTTTAGAATGCGGTTCGAGTCAGAATTTGAGTTGAGTCGGATTAGAATTCAAGTCGGACCGGGTCGAGAATTTTGGATTGGGTCGGGTCGGATTCTATAATTATCTTAAAAACCCTACCCGACCCGATTTCAACCCTACTTTCAATGTTTAAAATTTTGTTAATTTTCATAAATCTCTATAGATTATTGATTACTGGCAATGGTTAAAAATTTGGTAAATTTGGATATAAGAAGAAGAATTGTGAATAATAATATGTAAGAGTTTGTGGGTATTCAAGAAGTTGTGCCGCTGTTACTTCAAATATTTCTCAACGGCTGGCGTGGAGGTACAGCTGCAAATTAAGTTGTAGTCATGCTAATGTGATGTATAAATGCTCTTAATCAGTTGTAGATCTAATCATTGTTTGGATTGGGTATCCAATCCAAAAGGTTAGTCCATTAACTAGAGTGATCTCAGTCTTTTATAAGTTTCTAAATCTCCCATTTTTACAACCAATGTGTGATGTATGACTCGTTTGCTGCACCAAAAATTCCCCCTCGAACGAGGCTCTCCAACAGATAGAACGTCCTCCTTCATATAGTCCGGCCAAGGGATCCCTCGAGTCCACATGTATTGGCTTGGAGATATGGTTCTTATACCACTTATGAAGACTGGGTATCCATCCCAAAAGATTAGCCCAATAGGTGGAGTGATATAAGTCTTTTATTAGTTCCTAAATCTCTTCTTCACAATCAATGTGGAAATCGTTCGCCATCCCAACAATCATTGCACGTACAAATGAAGAGATTGAAATTTCCAATATGTCATGTTCTTATGGGTTGAAAGGGAGTCAATTCAAATCATTTCGGAAGAATTATTAAAAGGAAAGTGAAAATGTATATATAGATTAAGAGAATGATTGTTTTTCCATTTTTCATTTGCTGATTTTCTAAAAAAAAAAATTTGTAAAAATAAGTGTCATGAAATTTGAAGCCCCATGTTGGATTTTAGAAATCTGAAGTTTATGTTGTTTACAATGGAGTTTACTTTTATTGAAAATAAATGAGATATTATGTGTCAAGCTTAGAAGACCTCCTATTTTTGTCATTAAATTTTATTAACTCTTCAATAGAAAATGGATTCTTAAGAAAAGAAGAACTACTTATTTTTTTTCTCTTGCGAAAAAAGAGGAAATGATCTCATTTTCTTTACAAACAACTTTTGAAAAAAAAATTTGATTTAGTGAAATCAAATTGATGTCCTATTAAAAAACTCTTAAGAATTGGCAAGAATTTGTGATTTGTAAGTTGTTTACTTAATCCACATTATCTTCAGTACTATAGCTTCTTCCCTCTGTAATTTGTATCTATAGTTGTTGAGCTATTCAAAATGAAATCCATAAGGTGACAAGATGCATCTCTTTGAAATTTCTTTTATTCACTTATTTTGATTCTCCATTCAAACCCAAACACCCATCAAGCCTAAGATAACAATCAGCATATCTATACATATTGTATCAATGCATTTCGGTCAATACATAATTTAACTCAACAAATTAATTTTTAAAAATAGAAATGAATATATCAAATTAATTTATTAGAAATTTATTGGATTAAATTATTGGCTTTAAAAGTCAAATTATGTACAAGTCCAATTCACATGAGAATGGTATAGTGTGTGAGAGAAGAATGGATCATTTAGGCCTACATTGAGTCTCATAATACAAAGTTCTCATGAAAGTTATATGAGAATTGCTCTTAAATGATCATTGATATATATATATATATATTTGAATGAGTTTGGTGCAAATGGTAATAACTCGACCCTTAATTAGAAAAATGACAAATTTTTAGAATTATTAACTAGGCTTTATGACCGGTTAATATGATAGAGTACGGAAAGAGCTTCCCAAAAATGTATTATATGACCCGATCAGAGTTCGTTTGCTTAGTGATCCAGCCCTACGAAGTTCGGAGTGTATTTTGGACATTACTTAATATCTTTTATTTTGCATATAAAATTATGAATAGTGTCTTATAAACTTCTTGAGTATGAAAGACCACTTTTCTGATATATTCAGATCTTAAAATTCACAAACATATTAAGCTTTTGAGTACGCTACTCAGTGGTATTTCTGGAATTTCACGAGTATTCCTCGAAACCTATATTTTACACATGCTTTTATCTAAAAGTCCCGATTTTCAAGATACCCCGTATTCCGAAAATTAGCAAACTCAGATCACAGTCGATTTGTATTTTGTTAAACTCTTTGACATTTTTAGAATGTCGAAATGAGTATTTTAAACACTTATTTCAAAGTGTCAAAATCACGGTGATTATAAGCCGTCTATTTTATTAAAACATTGACTTTGTGAAAAATACCCTATTTTTTATTTCAAAACAAAAAGTGAACATTCCACCGTAGGTAAACCCCATGTTCTCAACACACCTACAGTATCGGATTTTCACGAGTTAGGGTCTAATATAGACGAACAGAAAAATGTTAAAGTAACAGTAAATTTTACTGTTGTAAAAGATAAGGTTTTATCTGATTTTATCTTCTGCCGACAGTTTTCTTCTGCTCAGATTTTACCGAGGGTTTGCCGACAGATCAAACGATCAGGGTGATTCCAGCAGTTTTCAATAGTGTTTTTCAAAACACTATAAATAGGTGCACTCAGTTTAAGTTTAAAATCACAAGTTCACACAGTTTTTCTCAATTTTTTCTCTCTGCTGGTGTTTATAAGTGCCCTGAAATAGCTGTCTTAATTTTTTTGGAAGATTTCTGTAAGTATTTATTATGAGTTGATATTTTTAGTTTGTAAACCTCATTAAGAGGAAGCTACATATTCAATTTTATCAGAAAATGCCTTACGGTTTGCTCTATAAAAATCGGAGAAGAAAATATAGAAAATTGAAAAAAATTGTCAATGAACAGTAGCTTGGAGCGCACTATTCATGTTCCCCCAATTGTAAGAATGACATTTTCGTAAATTTGGTGAACAGATGGCATTTTCGTAATTTTTATGAATAGTAGTAGATGATATTTTCGTAATTTTTATGAATAGTACCTGATGGCATTTTCGTAATTTTTATGAATAGTATCTGAATGACATTTTCGTAAATTTGGTGAATAGTACTAGTGGCATTTTAGTAATTTTTGTGAATAGTGCTCAGGGGCATTTTGGTAATTCTGGATATTTTTTGGGGACACAAACGTAATTTTTTGGAAAGGTTTCAAAAATGGATTTTATGTTGTTTTAGCTTAAAAATACTTATTTTAGACCACTTGTGGGTTTATTTGTCCCTATTAAGATCATGGGCAAAATCGTAATTTTTACAAAATTATAAGAAAACTTTATAAATGTTTTGTATGATATTCTAAATATTTAGGATTATATATTATGGTTATATAGTGTTATTATATGATGTATTTACATTGTTTTATGTTTTAAACAGATTACTGAAAACACTCGCCAACCAAAGGTGAAGAGATTCAACCACACTATGTGTTTACTAAAATGCATCTCATTTTACATTTAATACAATGTTTCTTTCACCATTAGCCCTACGGCAATAAGTGGATATCCGTGGTCATTTTTATTAACGGAAAGGATTGATATTAGAATGCGATACCGACACTGTTCACACATAAGGATGTGATTATAAGTTTCTACATATGAAACGTGAACATAAGAGTGTTTCGGGATGTCGAGATCTAGTCATCCTAAAACGGAGTACGAAACTCACTTATTCCTAGAAACTAATTGGTATTGTGATGTTGGTGATCTGTTGATAGATCAGGTATCCAACCGTGATTCCGATAGGAATATGCATTTCATAGATAATTGTGTCTATTGTAGGATAATTAATCTATGCGACAAATGATGAGTATAGGGTAGATGTGCCCGATTGGAGAGAACGGTAACACTTATTTGTGTTATAATATAACCCGTTTGTGGGCTTTTAATCTATGTTTAGTTTTTCCAGCATAGTATATACTGATTACTGATATTTGTATTATGATTCCATGCGAGAGGGCTTAGGAATCTATGTTAGCTGAGTGAGGTTATTATGATCATATGTGTGAGAGATATAATGTGAGTTGATAATTATGTTTAAATCCATGTGTTGATGTGCATATTGATTGGTGTACTGTGCATATCAAATTACCTCACACCAATGTATGAAGTACCTACCTCTTGGAGGGCACTAGTACGGGGTGTATTAAAATACGGGCTGTGTGAAGCACTGAGAATGAATTTGCCAGCGGTGTAGAAAACGTATTACTCGCGGCTGGGGAAGAGTCGTATACGTCGTTTGGCGGGGGTATCTTTTTGAGAAAAGAAGGACATTTCATGGTAGATAACTGTGTTGACATTATTCTACATGATTTTTTAGTATATAAACTGCTATTTGATAACATGTTTATTATGTTGATAATATGCTTTATTATCCAGAACTTGTTGTTTTCTCTTCACTGAGTTTGTAAAACTCACACCCCTTACGAAATCCAGGAGACGAAGGACATGATGATCTTCAACTGTAGTGTAGGGTGGAAATCCTCTAGCTATCTACCCAATGATGGGATCCTATGTTTAACTTAGTAGACATTGTACGTATGAACATGCAATGTAATAAACCCTTTATGGTGTTCGTTTGAAACACTGTAAGATGTAATAAAGTCTACTTCGTTTCTGATGTGCAATTCTGATGTTGATGGGATTGATTGATGAAAAATGTTAGGTAGATCTTGTGTGACATTTTCTATTTGGACTTTCCTAAGAGGTCAAGTTGTAGATTACATGTTGGTTAGTAGTGTATCCACATATTATGCGTCGAGGTTTTGGGTCTTAAGAGGGCCCATGGTGGCCCCTCCATCTGTTTGTGATTTTTACCGGCTAGGTTGGTTGGGTCCGATGCTGCCAAATGTCAAATCCAAACCTGGTCATATGAGATTTAAGTCTATGTATTAAAATGATTTCTGCAAAGGTTAAATATTGTGTTAGAAAAAAAAAAAACTCATGTCAATGGGCCCGGAGGGTCGGGGCGTGACACAAACAACCAATGGAGGCCACTTGAGGTCACATGAATGAGTGGATTTAAGAGGTCTTGGCCTCTGTATTATGTCTATAAAATTCCATGTTAATTGGATAAGAGAAGTCATGTTTTTTAAGGACTTCAAAATTTCATATTCATCGAGTTAAATCAATAAGTTTAAAAGTCAAGTTAATGTCAAATTGGGCACCGGTGCATTTCATGAGTGTAGGTGAATGTGAGTGAGAAATTAGATCCATTAGATCTACTATGACCCAACAAATCAAAGTTTGCAATAAAGCCTCATTAGAACCAATATATATAGATATTAACAATTTTAACGAGATTTTCATGAGAATAGTTAATGGGCATCACTTGAGCCCAAATAAATGAGTGGGTTTAAAAGACCTTAACTTATATATGGTGTTTATAAAATTTTATCTTTATTAGATAAGAGAACTCATATTTTCTTAAGACCTCAATATTTTTCCAATGATGGAAACTCATCGGGCTACAGCATTGGAGTTTAAAAGTCAAATTAGATATAAGTGCAATTCACGAGAATAGATGAGTATGAGAGAGAAATTGGATCCATTAGGTCTTCTGGA
The DNA here is from genome assembly GCA_022113865.1 of Chimonanthus praecox. Lineage (NCBI taxonomy): Eukaryota > Viridiplantae > Streptophyta > Magnoliopsida > Laurales > Calycanthaceae > Chimonanthus > Chimonanthus praecox. The sequence goes on along the minus strand of CM039087.1, from coordinate 13,453,105 downwards.
GCCCAACAAATCAAAGTTTGAGACTTTCATGAAAAAGGCCAATAAGTGCCACTTGGGCCCAGATAGATGAGTAGGTTTGAAAGGCCTTGACTTATATATAATATTTATAAAATTTTATCTTAATTGGATAAGAAAAACCATATTTTTTAAATCCCTCAAAATTTTACATTTTATCTAACAGTAAAATTTAACTGGATTAGATCAATTAGCTTTAGAAGTCAAATTAGTAACAAATTACATATGATACAATTCACAAATGTAGGTAGTTGTGAGGGAAAATTTAGATTTATTGTCTCTACTATACACCTTACAAACTAAAGTTCTATAAAAGTCTAATAAAATTATAAAAGCGCGCTGCATATCATTACTAATCAATACATATCGGCCGATACGGAACCGAAATGTATTGGTATCAGCCAATACTTGGTGGGCCCGCTACAGATAGATGCGTAGAGGATGATACGTCATGGTGCTCTTTTGGTCGATATGTAGCAGCCAGCACGCTACATATCTGCCGATATTTTCAACTATGTTTTCAACACTCTTTATGTTTATAGTTCAAGGAAATGGATAGGGACGCCATACTTTTTTTTTTTTTTCTAACAAGAGACACCAATCTACTTTTTTCACCACTTATGTGATGATAAATGAAACAAAAAGGTTAACCTAACATCCTTTATTATTAAAATATCGGTGTCTCTATCAATTTCCATAGTTTAAATAGGGGATTTTACTCTTATGCACTAGCTGAATCTAGTTATTTTCCTATCAGAAGAAGTCATATTTTGATTTCTTCTCAACATTTACATTTAGGTAGGATTGCAAATGGGCTCTACAAAGTCGAGCTGAAAACTGTCAAGCCAGCCCGAAAAGACCATGGCTAGTCCAGCCCATGGACCAACTCACAAAAATTACGCACTAGCTGAATCTAGTTATTTTCCTATCTATATTTTGATTTTTTTTCTCATCATTAACATTTAGATAGGATTGCAAATGGGCTCAACAAAGTCGGGCTGAAAACTGTCAAGCCAAGCCCGAAAGGACCATAGGCCCGTAGACTGAACTATCAAACTCAGCACAGCACTGAAGCTCATTAGCCTACAAAAATTGTGCTACATGTCGCAAAGATGGGCCGGGCTGGGGTCGGTTGGTAACCATGGCTAGTCCAGCCCATGGACCAACTCACAACCCTAGCCTCCTAATCACTTTGATTAACAAGAAGAAAACCCATGATTTGTAAAGTGAGATAATTAAATTGAGAAGCTGGAGAGGTGCATGGCCTTGGGTACCTCCCATAAAATCCCAAGTAAATGTCCATTTATTAAAAAGTATGTTACATTTAAGACATTTACTATAATCACCAGGAATACATTTATTTTATTTATCTATCTAAAGTTCCATGTTATGTTGTACTAAAGACAATAACTACAATTGCAGATAACATTTAATAAATCCACAGACAAAAATCCGAAATATAATGGGAAAAATAGGAACAAAACAAAATTCCCATTTACTCAACTTAATGGAAATGCTAAGATTGGGAAAGAGAGAACCTCCTTTTTCATTACTTTTCTCACTGAATCACTGAAACCTTGTATTCAAACTCAACCTACAATCCCAAGAGAGAGTATAGAGAGAGACAAGATCCGGTACTGAAAAAAGGTAGAGGAAGACCAATTGTGGGTTAGAATCAGAAGTATCTAAGAACCAATTTCTCTCAACAAAACAAATTGATTAGCCAACTAATAAATGATTTTAATAATTATATTTAACTCGCATGGGTGTAGTTCAACTGGTAATATTCAGTTTCAGGAAGCGAGAGGTATCAGATTCGAACTCCCATGATCTCACTTGGTGTGCCCTAAAGACGGTGGGTATCATCAGTGAAGATTTTATACTGAATTTTTCACAGTTTTCTATACCATTAAGGCATGTCGATGACAATTTGGATATGATTTCTCACTCTCTTCGTTAAACTGTCAAGTCATATGCTACGATTTTATTATGCTAGGCAAGAAATCAAAGAGTGTTGCTTTGAATCCGTACAGCACAGGTCGAGTTCGAGTTTGGATTTAAGTTGGGAGTCCAAGTTTTGAGTTATTATAAGGAGAATTTTCGGTGAAAATATGAAGGCCCTTGATGGTGACTCACCTCTTTTTATGATTAGGATCCAACTTCTTATTGTTAGATACTTAGATTAGACAACGGATAATTTTCTTCAATGAATTATTTACATTAAAAAATCAAATCAACTCAATTTAAAGAGGACCTTTTATTTTTATCAAGTCTGAATTTAGTGCCGTTACTAGAATTTTTTTTTCAAATAAATTGACTATTTATATCTTCGATGCTCGTCAACTACATTAAGTAAAATATTTATTAAATTTATTTAGTATAATAAAAGAACTTTAAATATTTTAATTTGATATCGAGCTATAAAAATAAATAGTTGAATCTGAAAATTTTAAATTAAAATAAAGAACTTTAATCTTATCTATCCATTTTCATAAATTAACATCAAATTTAAAGAACGTTTTTTGAAAAATAAAATTTTGATTTAAGTATATTTAGAAAACATACCAAATCCACATTCACTTTGGTTGGATTTTGGGCTCAAGCCCTAAATTTGAAAATCCTACTTCTCCTAGCTCTATATTCTATAATGAAAAGTTACAAATTATACAATAAGTTGAATTAATTTTGTATATAGGATACTCTCTCTTCATAAAAGAGAAGATTATCTTAGATGATTAAGTGCCGTATTAGCTTTTCATGAGACATTTATCTTTTAATTGAAATATATTATGGAATGTCTTAAATCCAAGATACATCATGTGTCCTAACCTAATGATTACTAGGCCTCATGGAGAGTAGAAACACATTGAGAATCAATAGAATTTTTTCTTGTGTAGCAATTCTCCCACGGGAGTTTTGTGTAACCTGACACAGATTTTACTGTATTACCTATTTTACCCTTCAAACCGGCTCGCAAAACCCTTCGAATTGACTTGCCGGATCACTGACCGGCTCACCAGATCACTAACCGGATCACTGACCCTTCCACTGCGATATAAATCGACTCATTAATTGGCTCACCGAAATTTATCTAAGTGAGATTGTTTTTTCATACAGAACAACAAATTGGATCACTAAAATCGGATCACTGACCGACTCACTAAGAATTTCTTTTAAATGCTTTCGTACGGCAATGGAAGAGTAAAATGGACAATATCCTAATCCCGTGTCTCGTTACACAAAATGCCCGTGGGATGATCGCTACCCTTTTTTTTTCTTTTAAATGAAAAAGTGGACTCCACGTGCAAAACTAGAGATGAAACTTGGGTCAAGTTTTAACCTGTATCACGTGACTTGACTCGAAAAATCAAGTGGGTTGGGTTTTTACATTTATAAATTAGGATCAGGTTGGATTGAAGAGAAAAATCTGAATTAAATTAGGGTAGGGTTGGGTGAAGTTTTTTTTTAAATTGACCCGACCCGACCCACTCAAAGAATTTAATATAGCACTCGGGTTGATTCGAGCCAGCACTCTGGTTGAGTCGAGTCAATAATTCAGGTCGAATTGGATTGAACAATTCAGGTTGGGTTTAATAATTTTTATATGAGTTAAGTTGGATTTACTAAAGCCCAGCCCAATTCACCAAATTTCAATCCTATGAAAAACTAATTTATGTTGAGGCTAAAGTCATGGTTAAACTTATCCAAGTTTGTTAGTAGTAAAAGTAATGAAATAAATCATTGCAGTGCATGCAATTTTTGTGTCTTCGACTGTTCATTTCATAACCTTTGTAATGGACGGCCAGCGAATCAGAACAAAGTCAATCTTTGTAATACAACAACTCTACATATTTCATTTTTTGTATGGTATATCTCACGTGTCTAAGCAAATGCTCTAAATCTTTCCGTAAATTTTCAAATATTCTCTTTTGGAAAATGAAAAAACAGAACAAAAGCAAGGTGAATCAGTGTCCAATCAGAAAGTGAAGTAGAAAATTTAACAAATTTACATGTATATTATTGATATATAAACTTTCTTTTTCCCCTCATTGTGTTTGTTTTCAAAGTACCATCCTTCCTTTTGCCTACTCTCAGTCTTCACCCACTCTTGCTGCAATGAATGAAGGCTGCCTGCACTTGTAATTGCATTATTAAAGACAATTTCTATACTATAAACATATTGGAATTTTGTCCACAATTAATACATTTCCTGCCTCAATTTACACTCGTCTTCTACCCGTCCTTCAATTCCATTCAATCCTCTCTCATTTACACAGCAAAACAAATTAAAATAAGCAGCCCCTCTTCCTCCCTTCAATTCCTTATATAAATGGCAATGGAGATGCAAAACATTACTGGTAGATGTGGAAACGCCCCGCTGTAGCTTGTCTCTTTCCATTCAACTTCTCTTCCTCTCATTTCTAGTTCCAACTTCCACAAGTCTTAAGGTGAATGGAGTATTCTGATAGGATTTGGTGCATTAATGTTGATTTGTTTATATACTTTATATGTTAATCAATCTTTTCAAGTTGAAAGAATGGTGAAAATTTTGTAGGTGAACAGAGACAATGAGCTGGAACGGGAGGAGAAGCCCAAAGCTGGAGCTGAAGCTGAACCTGTCACCGCCACGGGTGAACTTGATAAGCATGGAGTCACCGAATGGGTCGGTATCGTCATCGAATTCTCCGACGTCGCCGCCGAGCTCATGCTTGTCTGATCTCAATTCGGGTGAAGCGGACCAGGGCCAGGCCCTTATGTACTCAAATAGTCCAGAGGCCACTTCCATGGTCCTCGTCGGGTGCCCCCGTTGCCTCATGTATGTGATGCTGTCTGAAGAAGACCCCAGATGCCCCCAATGCAAGAGCACTGTCCTGCTTGATTTTCTCCATGACAACAGCATCAACACCAATCTCACCCCCACTCCCACCCAGGACACAATGAAGAGCTAAGCTACTTCTCATAGCTTGGCAATTTTCACCACCCACCCCCTTCTCCCACCCTCCTCACAAACTCCTCCTTAGCCTCTCCCCTTCTTTTCTTCTCTCCTTTCTTTTTGTCATAGACTGCCATGTGCCTCTTCCACAAAGCAAAAGTCTTGTGGGGCCCATCCATATCGAGCGGGGCCCATGCAGCCTGCAGAATTGGGCTCCATGGCCCGACCCATCAAATGGATAGTACCTCTGCAGGTGTGAGAGAATGATTTTACCACAGAGTTATGCTTCGCGGAAGAAGCACACTGTCTAACCTTTTTCCTATTTCTTCTGTTTTGCTGGAAAATGGATGGTGGTGTCTCTTTTCTCTTGTCCTGCTTTTGCTCTGTTTAGAGTTTAGAGTTTAGCTGAAGACAATGTAAAAGGGCCGACTGATGCAAGCTGTAACAGCCCAAATTTTCTAATCAAACAGTCTCCTTCTTTCCATGCTTCCCTGTTCGACTTTCTTCTCATTTACAGTAATTTTCATAAGCAAATAAGTAAGTGACGATACTATACACCGAAACTTGGGTGTATTGACCTCGTATACTCTGCATAACCCATCCTCACTTGGGCAGTCACAACTCAATCAAATGAACAATATGACAGATCGACAGTGGAGTTACCAAATATGAATCTTTTCATTCATAAATGCATGCAAGTACTTGCGGTATTGTTACACTTCCATCTATAAATTTACACTCAGAGTGAGAGGGAACTTCCTAACAAATGAAGAAAAGGGAAATACACGAAATATGTGGGACTTGGGTATAGAAAGGTGAAGAATGTAGGTGGAAGGCTGTTTTGAATTAAATTTTCATTAATAAAATTTAATGCACCAACAATTAAGACAGCTGAGGATAATGATGGTATTAGGTCAAATGATAAATACAAATTTATCTCTCCCTTCCCTTCTTCATACGTGCAAACACTAAATGCCATCTCTGTTCTCTTACTTTATTTGTGAAACCATTTTTTTCCATTGGCAATCTAAATTTAAAAGCACGGAGACAAGATTGCTCCAGTTTCTACTTTGTAATAATTCAGCTGATAATGAGTTTACATCTGCATACACCAAATCACGGTGTATAACCCACAACTGTTGGGCATGACAATCTGGTTGCACGTTGGCAGATTGGGGTTAGTGGAAGCTAGGCATGACCTGAGCCCCTGTTTCAATCTACATGATAGGAAAAGCCCGAAGAGCCCAGCCAGCAAAGAATGGACTTGGATGGGCCAGACCTGGCCCCTTCTTCCATTGCCAACAACCAACTCCTCTTGTTGCCATAACCATAGCTGATATTTCATGCTGATCGGATGTGAATCATCAATCTCTGTCTTATTTTAGCTAAGCTGAAGATAGTAATCCAAAGCAGATATTAAAAAAAACTTGACGTGGATTCTGCAGGAAATACATTCTGTTTGAATGACTCAGCTGAGTTACAGTCAAACTCAGTAAAACCCAGACACATTCCATTAAAATACTAATAAAGACAAACTTGGCTCAGTTGTTGGGTTAAGAGTTTTTGAACATTTTATGGATTAACATTCCATTTTTTCCAAAATCCAGGATTACAGAAACAGGGGTCCTATTGAGGATATTTTCTGCATTAGTTTTATGGCTGTTTACTTGGAAAATTCCAACCACACTCTTTCTTACTTTATTAAATGAATGAGTCTTACTAGCATGATAAATGTCACTTAAGTATTTATTTTGCAAAGCTTTTCCTAGATCTATATATCCTTTCATTTTTAGTATTATAATGAAATCATTAAGTCACATTGTACAAAGTATCCTACATGTATCAGAGTAACACAATACGCTGAGTATATACCAGTGTCAAGAAATTTTCAAGTGTGAGCCAGTTCACTAACTTTTGATATAGCTTAAAAGACTAAGAATAAGTTGATTTGATACATCTGCTTTTGTAGATAAGGTATGGTAAAATTCAATTTAAAAATTATTTTAGTATAGTTTTTTAGGGAAAAAAATTTCAACTGTCTACAAGACTTGAGTTTAATCCAACATTGAATATATCTCAAAATAAGTTTAAATTTAATGCAAATCTAATTCATAAGATGCTAGTAGACATGAAAAAGAAAAACAGTATAAATATAAACCCAATCAAAACTCAGCGAATTGGTTCACAGTGAGCCAGTTCACAAGGGATGGATTCTCTACCAACCCATTGATGAGTGAGTCATCTACATGGACAGAAGTCAAGTGTTTCAATCCATTGTTGTTGGGTATTTGATTGCTGCTGGTGCAACAAACTTACAACATAACATACAGATGAAGTATGAAAGAACTTAAATGTAGGAAGCAGAAATTTCCAGGCCAAAAGCAAAGTTTAATAAGCTAAAATGCAGTTGATGGTTTAGATACTGCTATGCATAAGCCACCACTCTTATCATCCATGAAGTGCACATTTTCCATTGACCATTCACCTAGATCATCGAGAATAGATCAACTCATGGGTGGGCCATAATGAGATAATCACAATTTCACACTAAAATGGCATTGTTTTGGATGCTCTAGCTGATTGTATGCTTGAGATCATGATCCAATGGGGGTGAGGAAATTTCTTTTGTACACTGGTCCATCAACTGGCAGCACAAAATAGGTTATACAACATTGCACAGGCTCTGATTGACAAACAATTGATCAGAGAGGATGCTCATTGTACAAACTACAAATGCATGACAATCTGCACTACATAGAAAAACCGAAATGCAAGTAATAGTTTACAGACCTGAATTTATAGCAGCATTAGTTACCAAGGATGAACTATGATTCAATTCATGGATGCACAACAGAGTGACGAGGACATGCATGACCCACGTTTTCCCAGGCCCACATATTAGGCCGCATTGGTATAACACCACCAGATGGCATCTTAATATCCAGGGCAACGTGTGAGCTCTATATTCCCAACCATTCATTAACTACCACTTTCACCTTCACATGGTCTACTGTGTTGGTATATGACCCCCAGTGACTCAGTGAGGACTAAGAAGAGTAGTGTTTATATGAATGGGGTCAGATGTTTCATTCTGTTGCTGTTGAATTCTTGAATGGTGCTGGTACAACAAACCCAATTAATTAGATTTGTATTACGTTAAATTTAGGGACCAAGAACTTGAATGAAAAGAAAAATCAAAAAGTGAAAGCAGAGTTCATGGGCTGTGGTCCAGTAGTAAATTAAATACTGAAGTGCAGGGTAAGAACCACTCCAACCATCTATTGAGTGCACATTTTCCACTTAGACCGATTCATGGCCATGGTTTAAAAACTCGACACTCAAGACATATGTGCCATCAAGTAACTAAGAAAATTTTCAAGTTTTGTTGCTCAACTCAAAACACTGAATCAAGATAACTCAGGCAAGTCAGGCTGACTTCTCCAAGTTCTTAAACTATGCTATAAAAACTTTAATAGAGTAGTAATGGGCAACAAAGAAATTCTATTGGGAAGCTTAAGATCATCTAACATTTATTAGATAGGCTAACAATCAAATTGTCTGTAGAACTGGCTTCTCAATTTGGGTGTAGAGGAAGAAAGAATATCAGAGATTTTTTTAAGAAAAAATTATGGTGAATTTTATGGTTTAGATTTCTTTTTTGTTCATTGCATTAGACGGAGAAGAACTCTTTCAGTTTTTCTATGTTTTTTATGGCGTAATGTGGTGTGCTACATGGACCTTTAGGCACAAAAAGTGCATGTTTATGTGTGTACATGTGTGTCAGCTAGAAGTTCTTGTCATGCACTGACCATAATGCTTTGGTCCACATTAATACATTGTGTATTTAAGCCATGAATTATAAGTTAGTTGTAACACATGGAGTAACTATCTTTTCCCTTCCAAATCTCTTCTGCTCATTTTATAACAATCAATCTTGACTGCTCAATGTGGAAACTGTTGCTGGGTGTATGTATCAGCATTCTAATGAGCCAAGTAAGATTCCTGTTCACAAGGTGGACAGAGATCTAAATCCAACATGGGTCATGCATCTAGGATGCCAGGCCAAACAAGATTATGATTAAGATTGCATGAATAGGAATATAGATTCAAACCCAGATTTGGTTAATCCTTGTGAGAGATTATTATGCGACTGCAGCAAATTATCACGTGTTGATAATCCTTATTTAGAGACTTATGTGGCTGCAACAAATTATCACGTGTTAAATTTACATACAAGAAGCTATATTAATCAACTACTGCACAAAATATACCATATATATTAACATTAATTACAACTCAATTTAGTTAGACAGGTAATCAGGTATGAATGCATCAAGACCTCATTATTAATCAATTGCTTTACACAGAGTAGCTTCTCCTCATCTATTCCTACGTTACTTTTATTGTGATTTATAATAAGGGTGAAATTAGATTTAGTTATTAAATCACTTCTATCTCTACATTTATGTTCAGTAATAGATACTGTCAAGTATAGGGTATTCAGGTAGGTAAGAGTCGACCTAGCCCAACTTGATGTATGATACCCTCAAATTGAACCCAATCTCACCTAAATTTCAAGCTAATTTAATCCAAGATGAACCCAAGATCTAGAAGCAGTTTGATGAACCCCAACAGACTGATTTCTAAAGCTATGTTGGATTAGGTCGGGTACGCTGTTGTCTCGTCTCCATAATTTAAGCCCCTCTCTACCACCTCAATTCCTCCATTGTCATGAATTATTGATATCTCGAACTAGAGAATTCGTGGAAAATCAAAAATCAAAATCAAAGAAAGAAAAACCTTGAGGGGTTAGCTTGATGGTCAATTTCCACATGTTTGTGGGAGGTCTTGGGATCAAGCCCCCGTCAACACAAAAAGGGTCACTCCACTTAGCTTTGTACCCGGAGTGTGCGGATTGGGAGGTTTATAAATGCTCCAAAGATTAGTCAGGTGGGACACTTGGATACCTTGGTCTTAAAAAAAAATCAAAGAAAGAAAACCGAGGAATGGATAACAGAAATTGGAAGTTGTGAGGATCTCTTTGATTAGCATATGATCAGAAAGGAATTCGAGAAACAAAATGTTCTCTTTTGATCATGAGAGCAGCAGAGAGAGATTAAACATCAGCAAAAGCTACTGGGCTTGATCAAACAGAGAAACAGGAAAAATCCTCAATGCCCATTCCTGCCCTTCAACCCAACTCATCACCCATCAAAAGCAACATACGAAGAATATGATGAAGAGAGAAAAGATGGATACCTAGAGATCATAATTGTAAGTGCCCCGGTTCGTCCGAGTCACCCTTATTGTCAATTACGTGACTCAGTTGGACTTGCCTTGGATGAATAAGAAGATCTACTATGAAGTTGAAGCGTCTACACCAAATAAGATATTGGTACACAGATAAGTGAACCGTAGGAGACCTTAGGCTAAGTCAAATACCTTAGAAGTCAATTGGAAAATAAGATAAAAAGTGACTTCCAGCCTCAAGACCTCCTGCAGTCTCCCGAGGCCCCGCATCCAGTTGTGCTGAGCTGAGCTGAATCCAGCTGACCCTGTGTCTTGCTGACTCAGTCTCCTACAGATTTAGGAAGTTAAAATCTGTAACCTTTTAATTGAGAGTTAATTATGTTAAATTGGTTTGAAGTTAATTATGGTAAAAGATTTATCCACATGGTGAGAGATGCTGCTACCTCATTTAAGTTTGAATTTGAATACCGTTGGAGAGCTGTCCATGACAAGTATGGAAAGGCTCCTCCATGAGTTGTAAACCATTTTGAAATCTTCCCATCTAATCCTTGATTGATGGCTGAGAGAAATCAACTGCAAATCATGCACGGTGGATATGAGTTGGCTGGTTTCTGGCTGGATTCTGTCTGAATAGATTAAACTGCACATATGTGTTGTCATTGCAGACTTACCGCTAACGAGGCCTCATTGGAAGCCTCGACGCCTCGCGGGCGTGACTTACTGCAGAACTACAAACTGTCTTATAAAATAACAGTAAGCCTTTTGTTTGAGATACCGAATATACAGAGAAAAACAGGAATAAGATTACAGTGTGTCTGATCATTCGGCCTTCCCTCTAGACACCTTCTTCATCATCCTTCTTAGTGAATGTTTGGGTAATCAATACCCTAATCCTGATGAAGAATAAGGTGTTCATATAGGACTAAAACCAGTCATACCCAAGTCCTACTGTTGTGCTGATAAATACGTTGATGATGCTGATTTGATGGAAAGGAGCACACAGGTTTAGTAAAGAAGAAAGAGCTTAAAGGAAAACGGTTAAGGCCCAAGGCAAGTTTTATTCTTCGTTTTATTTTAAACATTGTAAAGTGGATTAGAACAGTGTGTTCGAACCACTCTAAAAAATAGGTATAGAGCATTAGACCGATTGCGTTGAACCTCTATAAAAAAACTAAACTGTACTATTTGGGTGTGAGACCCTTAAATAGTATATTTGGGACGACCCTAGAGTTGGGAAGTCTGACAGTGGATGTAGGTTTGTTGAAACCGAACCACTATAAAATATTTGTGTTTATATGTGATTAAATGCATGGATTGAATATTCTATTTACCTAAAGTATAAATCGGTTGAGAAAATTTTAAAAGAGAATTAAAAATGAAAACTAACCTATTCACCCCCCTCTAGGTTGTGCATTACTTTAGTAACGGAATTTCAATAATAACTGGATATTTAACTTATCTAACAAGTTATCAATGGTAATTTGCCAAATCAAATAAAGGTCCACACTCCACACTACATGTAAATGTGTGTGGGTCACATGGGATCAGGTCCATATGCAGATACATAGAGCTCCACCTACATGAATATAGACCCAATTGTGTACATCAAGATGTAGTGCGTCTGGGCTTTTGGGACAGCCTATGTCAGACTGCGGGGCATGTCTGACATGTAAGATACGATGAATATGGAGTCTTAGAATCTAGGTACTTGTCAAATTTGGAAGACATTCAATCATCCCACCGATGATCTTAATCTCGTCATTCCAAAGGTATCTTACAGATGTATGCGCTGTTCACTGGCAGAACCCATTCAGTAATCAAGATTTGTCATTGTTCTGATGTTGAACATGTTAGGTTTATTAGCAAATAAACACACCCAAATAATAAACGGAATAAATCAAGCACAATAAACACAAACGAATTTACGTGGTTCGGCCCTCTTGACTACGTCCACGGAGCGTGTAAATACTTTTATATTAAGAGAGAAATAACAACAATATTACAAAGAGATTCAACGAGTTTGAATCCAACCTGAACCCAACTTAACACTGCTCACTTCTCTGCTGTGGCTGACACGGCCTCCTTATGAATCTGTCTGATATTCCCAGTTTCTCTCTTGTTACACCTCTGTTCTCTGTGCTGCAAGCCCTCTGTCTCGTGTCCTCTCCTCTATGTATTACACGATTTCAGTGTCTCGTCTCGGTTTTCACACAGCTTTATTGCCATGTATGTCCTCTGTAATTCCAAGATAATTCCACACACTGAATACACCGAAATGGCAGTCCTTAAATAAGGACTTCACCGTCTCTGACTTAGTAACTTACTAAAAATTGCTTATAGCAATTTCCGTTTCCTGTTGTGTATATAAGTAAGTTGCCGTGTGTTGCACAACTGTCCCACGCCTAGCACTGGCCTTGTTCCAGTTTGACTGTAATTGCTATTCTTGCTAAATAGCAATTTCCATTTACATTATCATCAGCTGCTAATTCCATTTGAAGTTTCCCACGCCAACACACCATGAGTTTAGGAGAAAATCATGGCCTTGATATTGTGGAATCAAGCCACATCTCTAACAGAACATTGCCTATATTGATGCATAATTGAATCCAAGAAATGCTTGACAATTGTTTGATTTGGAGGCTAGGAGGTGGACAGATTTGGTACCAGAGAATCCTCTGTTTGATCAAAACAAGGGTTCGTGATCTCTAGAAGGGAAGTTCTCCACATTCAAATTACCTAACAAGGTGATAAACAAAGTAACCCCCAGACCATTTTTTTTATAATTCCATAGAAAACCTGCAGTTTAAGCCAACCCCAAATAGATAGAACAAGGCTTCAATGATTACGTAGAGAGAACCCTCTATTTCAAATTCCCTTCATCCAAACACAACCTAACTGGCCATCAAAGTTTCTATGCTATGATTACTCATTTTCCAAATGGAAGAGATGGAGATCTTAATTATATTGTCAAGATCTTCATCCTTCTTGGCTCATTCTTTGTCATCAGAATCATTTCCTTTCCAACATAAAATACCTCATATTGCCCAATAATCAGTCAATTTCCAGTTCTAAGTGGGTTGGGCTCAGAAAAAGCTCACCATAGAAACCCTATTCGCAACCTTTGTATTTGTGTACACCCAAGTAGGAAGTAACAATAATCAAAATTCAAACAGCCAAATCCACAACGCTGTAGCACCAATGTAGCAAATGCAACCATACCAGAACCTGATAACCAGGACAGTCAAGAGCCAAGGCAAAAAGCAATAAACTGAGTAATGGATTTCATTAATATAGATGGTTGTGTTCTTCTTCCCATACACAACCTCCATATGATTGATCCAAAGCATAGGAGAATGTCGATCAGCTTAAAACTGTTCCACAAATGCATAGAGCATACAACAAAGGTTATAGGGTCCTACGCCACAGCAAGGGCTCACTACTTCCTGATCATGATTCTCATTACCATAGAAGTGGACCTTGAGCAGGTCGAGTCATGTTTCCCTGAGCTAGACCCAATTCAAAGTCATATTTCCCAACATTACCTGATACATCTTGATCGGAACTTTAAGATCATGACCTGTTATACTCATTTTTAAGTAATTACTTGTCAAATGAACTAGATACACATATATGTAGTTAAAAACATATAGTGACTGCCTTTAGAAGAAAGAATACCACCTGAGTTCCAAGACTAGGGATGATAGTACACAAATAGATGACTTTCTCTTAATGCATAGAGAAGAGACATTACAGAAAAATTGTAAGTTATTCAAGGAGAAAGTCTTACAACACGACAGAGGTTGTTGACTATGGATGTCTGTGAAGAGTAAAGAATTGCCCCAAAATAAGGTGTAGGACTTAAAAGGAGAAAAAACATAAAAACTTTTAAAGAGCGATTATTGAGGAACGAGGATTAGGACCGGCACAAGAACCCTAATAAAACATGGAATCAAATGGCAAGTTGTATTAAACAAAATGCCAAAGATGTTCTTGAGGAATCTAAAGGAAATGAGAGTCAAATACATCAAGAAGCACGGTGGTGGAATGCAAGTATCCAATGGGCTATTGGGGAGAAGCATAGTATAAAGAATCATAGAAAACAAAGAAATTAGAAGACAGAATGGTATAATGTTTCACAAAGTATAGAATGTTTCTCCAAAAATGACTAGCAACACAAGGCAAAGAAGAAAGGTATCATTTGCAAGATGGACTTGGAAAAAGCCTACAATATGGTTGATTAGAACTTCCTCCATTACGTCCTTACCAACATGGGTTTCAGCAGGAAATAGTACATGTGGGTTGCCGAGTGCGTATCTTCAGCGCATTTTTCAGTGCTCAATTAATGTATCTTCCAAAGGTTTTTTCCACAGCTCTCGTGGCCTCCGCCAAGGGGACCCTCTTTCCCCAGCTTTATTCATTATGGTAGCCGAAGCCCTCAACCTTCTCCTATCCAAAGCAGCAAAGTTCTCTTTAATCAATGACTTCAAAATTGAGCACTCCTCCCTCCAGTTCCACCATCTTCAGTTTGTAGACAACACCATTATTTTTGTGAAGCCTCCAAGGAACCAATCAGAAACCTAAAGTCTTTGCTCAAGAGGTTTTAGTTGGCCTCCTCTATTCAAATCAATTATCAAAGAGTGAGATCTTTGGCATTAACATTGATGTTGATGACCTCTCCTTTTTGGCAAGCTTGTTGGCATTAACATTATTAATTGATTGATTATTTCAGCCCATTTTAGATTTAGAAGGCATCATTTGGATCTTTTCATAACTGCATTAGGCATTTAGGGTTACGTATTCCCGTGTCCTACATCACTTTTCCAACTCCAAAATACCTCTCCACAATGCAAACAACTGCACCTCTATTACCGACCCATTAGGAAACAGAGCAGCAAACGATTTCTCTACTCAAATTAGCAAGCAAGGGATGCCACCTCCTCTTTGGATTTTCTTTTTATTTAATTTTTTCAATAATGATGTAATAATACCACAAAGTATAAAGGATATTGGTTGTTTTGAATTTAGCAAACACTAGGAGAGGAAACCCTAGGCGTGTGCACCTCCTTGGTGATTTTTTTCCTTTTTTTTTTTGGCTGCATTGTAACCTCTATAAAAGGGACCCTTGGTCAACCATTGTACACAGTACACACAATTGGGATTTTATCAATTAAAGCTTGGTTGTTTTGGTTCTCTCCATTCTTTGATGAGTTGATTTTTATTTGAATTTTCTTGCAATTTTATTTTTGCTTTTAATTAATTTAATTCTTGCAATTTCAAAATTTATTGTTGCAAATTTTAACTTTTTGAAAATTCAAATTGTTGAAGCCTTGTTCGATTTTTTCATAGAGAGAAAATTCGACCTAGGTGAGGTTTGAGCTTTGATTTTCTTCCTTTAAGAGTGAAATTCATAGTTCTTTAATCAATTTCGGGTTTCCATACATAATTGGGCCGATTTTAGGTTAGTATTTTAGTGATCAAATCATTGGTTTTCTATTCTCTTTAACCTCGATTTCTCTTTTTTTGGAATTTTCTCTAATTTTTCCTTGAAATTTTGGAGCCTTGGCTAAAACTTTCAATCCATATTGTTGGCCGAAAGTTGCATTGTTTGTTTTGTAAGCTAGGCTACATCAAGTACACCTACTATGGAAAAACAAATCTCACTGATGAATTCTATTGAAAACTTGGGACAACCATTATTGTCGACTGAAGTCTAGGTCAAAACCCTACACGTTGGTGTTAATACTCTTGACAATGGAATTGAGTCTCAAGGGTTATACAAGCTTTCTTTTTCCTTGTTAAGGCAAATCTTTCTCCACGTGTAGCCCCTTCCAATTGGACTAAAATTTGTCAATTTAGATTGGGTCACCGACCCTTATGGGTTTCATGTTCTTTTGCATCTAGTATTTTAATAATGTCAATAAACTTGAGCTTGAGGTGTGTCAATTGTTCAAGCACATTCATATGGCTGTTGTAGGCTGAAAGCTCCAAGATTTGAACATATGGGGTTATTGCTATTCCTATCTTAGAAAGACATAAAAATAGTAAATCCCAAGTATGTTGAAATCTTGGAGCTTTCACAAAATCATAAATTGGTATTTAGACTTGAATTTGCAAGTGGGATTTTTTTTTTTTTACCTTGGATCCAAGCCTTTCCTTGCCATGTGACCACTCCAATTGATCCATGAATGTTAACACAAATTCATCAATTGGGTCCAATGTGCGATTACCACTGTTGGATGAATCAACTACACTCATGTCACTTGGTTATATTCAACGAAAAATAGAAATGGAGTCGCTCATAAGAAACCTAGGTCAGCATGCATCTGGGTCAAAATCCAATTTGGCCGAAATTGGAACCAATATATATATATAGATATATATATATATATATATATGGGCTGACATATTTTGAAATACTGAAATTTGAGTAACCAACTTTGTAAAAACCCATAATATGCTTGCTGAAATTTGGGTTTCATCTGGTTTTTAAAACCATAACATGGTGGCCAAAGTGAAATCTAATAATCTGCATCATGGTTATTTTGTGTTTTTTTTTTTTTTTGAAGACGGAGACATAAATATCATATTAATAAAAATTCAGATACAAGGAATAGGAGGTAGAGTACAAGAGGTGTGTACAACCTCGCCCACCAAAAGAGAAAACAGAAAAAAAATATAGAAAGGTTACACAATATGCCCCAATCTTGTGTGAGAGTAAGGGGACAAGCTCAGCTCAGACTCAAATGAACACCTCCTCCCAAGAGACTGTAGGCGTAGCAACACAAAGCTACCAATGGTGTAATACAATGACTCTCGCCACCCAAGATGCATAACCCATTGCATAATACAATGGTTATTTTGTGTTTTGAACATACTTGGTTTCCTCCATGGTAGTTCTATTTTCCTCATGGTTATCTTATGTGTTGTACATGCATTATCATGTTTAATGAAACATGGAATTTTAATATTGGAACTTTGAAATCCAAAAAAGTTCAATTTCTTGAGTCATAAATTCCCATAAAGTGCTATTTTGGAAATTTAAAGCTTGAACTGGTTTGATTATAAAACATTCATTTATTCAGCTAAGAATTTCATCCCACTAAACATAAATTGGAAAGCTTTTACTTTGGTCTACTTTATTGAAGGTCTAAGCAACTTTATCCTCATGCACCATTATTCTCATAAAAGCTTACCCTTTTTTCCAGAATGGTAACATTATACTGATGAAGAAGATTCCAAGTATAATGTACATAAGGGCGGGCAGTACAGGAGAAATCTAATATTAACACCAAAACTAAAAAAATTCAAAAAAGTAAATGAATAAATCATGTCTTCCTATACCCACTTCTTCCAAACAAATCTACACTGTTGTTCACATATATTTCACATCCTAATTGAGACATCCAACCCAATTTTCCATGCAATTATGTTAGCCAAATCCCCCTTAACAATCAACCTATCCTGACCATGATCTTTCCAAACTTCCAAGGCAAACCTAATTTCCCTTAACTCTGCTTCATTGGATTCCATAGTGCCACCAGGTGCTGCAAAGAACATTTTCAAGGCCCATCTCACCAAGTTACAGTGATTGGATGGGAGAGTTTTCCTTCACATCTGACTAGCCATGCAGGCCCAACCATGTTAGATGACCAGCCTCCCTACTGTTGCTTTTTCATGTATGTACTCACCATTTCCAACTGATACTGTTGTAGGACTTGGTTACTCAAGATTCTCAACCATAGACGCCAAAATAATGCAAGAAAACTAAGATACAATACTGATACAGCAGCTTGAAACAATAGCAAGAATAAAGCAAAACATCTGAGCATTTATATAAAGTGCAAACCAAATTATACACATACCAGTGTGCAAACATACATATTCACTCTAGTTGATATGGAATGTGGAAGAGAACTACATTTACTTCTGAATTATGAAAATTCAGTAAAACCCTTTAAGAGATTACAAAACTATAAAGAAAATATGATCTTCTTTTTGATGTACCTATGGATACAACAATGCACAAGAGACAAGATATACAAAAAGAATAATAATTAATGCAAAATTATGCCACAGATTCATACTAATAGCCCAATAAGGACCTCACCAGTAATCTGAACAAGAGCAGAGTCCATCTTTGAAATGATGAAAACGTGTGGTGTCTCTTACAACAATTTCACGACCAACAATCTTGGATATCAATTTCACAGCTTTATGGCAATCCCCACAAATACGCAAATTCTTAAAAACCTTAATGGTAGTCCCCGGTGTCAAGTTGATAAGACCCAATGCGATGGCCAACCTTTCACTATGATAGCAAACAAACTCCTCCTTCATTTCTTCTTCGATGTTATGAAGAACATAATCAATATCAGGTGCATACCCTGCAAGTTTCATTTCTACCAATAACTCATTTATCTTTGAGTAAATCCCATCTGCTTGTGGATGTGAATGATCACCTGACACAAACTCATGGATTCTATTCCGAATTTCAATCCAACTCTTCCCAGGTTCTTTTCTCACTCCATTCTCTCTCATCAATTTTCTAATCTTGACAACACCCTCCCACTTCCCTTGAGCTGCATATATGTTAGAAAGTAACACATAAGCTGCAGAATCTCTGGGTTCTAAAGCTAGTATCCTTTCTGCTGATCTCTTCCCTCTCTCTAGATCACCATGTTTCCTGCATGCACTGAGCAGCATTCGCCACACCAAAGCATTTGATTCATATGGCATTCTATTTATTAACTCTTCTGCTTCCTTCAACCTCCCAGCCCGGCCTAGAACATCCACCAAGCAAGCATAATGCTCAATGCCAGGTGTAATCCCATATTCAGCCTCCATTGAATGGAAAAACATCTCAGCTTGCTCTTTTAACCCCGCATGGCTACAAGCTGTCAACAAGGAGACAAACGTTACCCTGTTTGGCATCACTTTGAAACTGTTCATCTGCTCAAATAAAGTGATAGCCTCTTTGGCATAGCCATTCTGAGCATACCCTCCAATCATTGCAGTCCAGGAGACCACATTCTTAGAAGCAATCTTGGAGAAAACTTCCTCAGCTTCCTTTATGCTCCCAACTTTGGCATACATTGTTATCAGGGCATTGGCCACAGCAATATCCATGGTTATCCTCGACTTTAGAATCATTCCGTGGAGCTGTCTGCCCTGTTGTACTGCAGTGATATCAGCACAGCCAGCTAGAATACCAGCAAAGGTGAAATTATCTGGTTCTATGTTCTCTTTCTGCATTGAACAAAAGAGTTTCAGAGCCTCATCCCCACCACCATTCTGAGCTGAAGCTGTAATCATTGAATTCCATGTAATCAAATCTTTATGCTCAATCTTTTTAAACACACATTTAGCATCTGATATAGCCCCTGGTTTAGCATACATGTCAATAAGGGCACTTCCCAAAAAGGCGTCTAGTAGTAGACCCCTCTTGATCAAGCTCCCATGAACTTGTCTTCCCATTCCAGGCCAAGATAATGATGCACAAGCAGCTAAGACACTGACATAACTGAATTCATCAGGCCCAATCTCTGAATACTTCAGTTGAATAAACAACACTAAGGCCTGTTCAAATAGCTCGTTGTCAACATATGATTGAATAATTGCATTCCAAGATATAAGATCTGGACTGGAAATAGTCTCAAAAGCCCGATGAGAATCCAAAATATTTTTGTGTTTGGAATACATGGTGATGATGGTGTTTCCAACCAAGGCATCTGTGTGCAACCCAGTTTTAACTGCAAAAGCGTGAAGCTGCCTTCCTTCCTCCATCAAGTGGATTGCCATTGCACTAAGCAAGCTAGACAACGTGTAATCATCAGGAAGAATACCATTCTTTCCCATTTGCAGAAAAAGTTGCATACTCTCATTTATCTGGTTGTTTTCTATGCATAAAGAAATCATGGTGTTCCAGGTGACAGTATTTCGATTCGACATCTTACTGAAAAACAACTGTGCATCTTGTATACTCCCACATTTTGAATAGGCATCCAGAAGAGCACTCCCAACAAAGACATGGGCCACTAACCCGCATTTTGTAATTTGAGCATGAAGCTGTTTTACTTCTTTTAAATCTCTTGATCTGAGAACACTTGTAAAAGTGAATTCGTCAGGCTTTGAACCTTTTTCTTGCATTTCGACAAATAGAGTTATAGCTCGCTGGCTATACTTGTTTTGAGCATTGGCAGCAATAATGGAATTCCAAGAGACCTCATCCCGCTCAACCATAATCCTATACACAGTTTCAGCATCTTTCAGACTGCTCAATTTCGCATACATATTAATCAGTGCATTACCAACGCGGATGCATGAAAAGAGCCCCAATTTTATAATATGTGTGTGAATCTGCTGCCCGTATTTGAGATATCCCAACCCAACAGATGCACGTAAAGCACTCAAGTATGTTGATTGGTCTGGTCTTGACCCCACATAGATCATCATCCAGAAAAGACATAAAGCATCAAAAAATCCCTCATTAAAGCAATAACCCGTGATCATGATATTCCAAGAGACAGTGTTTTTCTCACACATTTCATTGAACAGCTCACGAGCAGCATTAACGTCACCAAATTTCATGTATCGGTTGAGCAGTTGGTTTTCTAAGAAGACATCAGTTGATTCATGGCCAGAAATGGCTGTCTGGGAAACCCGCATCCTGTCTTCCTCAGCGTCATTGGATTCACATACAGACACATCATAATTTTTTGCTTTGCGGTTCATTTTAATTCCATTTTTCACAGAAGATTCCTTCCCACGTGAGAAAAAAATGCCGTCGCATTGAGTATTTTCGATTGGACTTCGGAGACAATTTCTCTGTCAATAATGCATGAATGATTTAGCACAGAATATATATATAAGCGCTACATGGAAGACAGTGTACAATGTGCTACACGGAATCCGAACTGATTGAGAGAAAGAGAAGTGAAGAGTACCTTGAGTGGCCTAAGATAACGTTCCTGGTAAGCCAGATCAAATGTCACCAAGTCTTCTCGAATCAGGTCACTCCCCCAGCACTTCTGCGGTGCAAATTCTCGTGCGCTGCCCCTGCTAACATCCGCCCCGATGTAAGAGAACATCGAGGCGGCCATTTCATTTCTACAAAGAAATATGGGAGTGGCAATGGATGGAAGGGAATCCACGTTCATTCATGAGAGAATTTTTTAACCTCCATCTCACTCTCTGCCTCTCCGACTGAGACGGGATAAGTTGAACGCCGCTGTTTGGCGAGGCCGAGTGGGAAACACAAAAAATTCCGTTGATTTAGGAAATTAACCTAAAAGATTTTTTTATTTAAGAAATTACAAAAGCATAACTATGTTTTAATATGAAAATAAGATCAATTACTCATTATATGCCACGTGTCAAAATTTTGGCTTGTACTTTTATAAACTGGGGCAATAGATTATGTCACCTTAAAATACTCTGTGGCTGCTAATTATGGATTTATAATTTTTTAATGGACTCAGTTAAGGTGAAGTAATTAAGAAGTTATTTCAACTTAATTTGGATTATAAAATATGAAATAAAAGATAATTATTAATATAAAAAAATTTAAAAAAATAGTCTTATTAAATTGATATAACCATCAACTTTAACTAAGTAAAAAGATAATGACAAGGTAAGTGATATTTTTATTCATTACAAACATTGATGCACCTTTCTATCTTTTAAATGGTGATATCTATACAAAAGAAGAAGCTCAATGCCCCTCATGTGTAAGAAAATTGGAGTCCTCATCATTTAAGATAGAGTAATAAATAATTGAAATGAAGCTTCTTACCAACTATTAACTTTATTTTGTTAAATTAAACAATTTAAATTTATTTAATGAAACTTATTTCTATAACCATAATTCTGTCAACTTCTAATTTACTTTGATAACATTAATGTATTCAATAAGTCAATACATCATGAAAATAAAATAGTCATGACAATAGTTTTTTTTTATAAAATAATCCATGCTTGAACAAAGGCAGAATGAACTCAATACGGGCTTGGGGAAGGTCTAGGATGTTTGGGACATCTTGTACGAGTTTAAGTTCATGTAAACCCTAAATGGGTAATACCAAGGTTATAAATCTCGACCGATATTGTGCATATCGGCCAAAATATCTTGGATTTTCGACAGTCGAGATATTTGGCCAAGATCTCGCCGATACATATTTAAACAATCGATATTTAAAAAAAAAAAAATTAAGACAGAGAGAAATCGGTTGAGATCTGAGATACCGAGATATAGACCCATGAGTAATACAAAATAGTACCATTTAGACCAATTAAAAGCAGGCCTTCAAACAGTCTAACCGGCAATGGGTTCTGCATCGAGGTAGGTGCATTTTCATACCAAAAATTTTAGGCCAAAGAGCCCTAACCATTGTGTTCTATCTTCTAAGGTAAGATGCTGAACATTGACATTTAGATGCAAGATTATTTACAAAGATTCATGATTCAAAAAGATACCAGTTGAGATTTGTACATTTATAGCAAGAAGTTCATAAAGCTAAATTTAAAAGAAAAAGAAATCAGGTTTAAAAGCCCAAATTAAAAAAAAAAAGAAAAAAGAATTAAATAGTTCAATTCTTACTCTAATCTAAATGGTCACTCTATGTAGAATTACTTAGTATATATGGAGAAGACATATTTCAAAGATTAGTCACGTACTTTAAGAAGTTTGGACACTTCCGAAAAAAAAGATAAACATAAGAAGTACTCATGTCATACACTATTGATGGAAGATGATGCGATACCATATTAGTGACCATATATACTAGAATAATAGATGGATCAAATGCTTATATGTGCACTAAGTGGCATAGGTCCAACATAGACTGGAATACGGATTTTGGAGTGGGATTGAGTTGGTTGGAGTTGGAGTGGCTAGCATCTAGGTCATAGGGTGTTCATAATAAGCAAGGTTGCTTATCAAGACATGGTAAATGTGTGGACACAATTATTTTGGTAAAGGACAAGGAGGGTCATGTGGCCGGCCAAGATGAGTTCATTGAAGGGCTGATGCATATGATTGAGATGGGTCATCTAAATGTTAATTTGAATAGTGGCCTGTTTTAAATTTGGGCTCATTTTTGGTATTGTTGAATTCTTAGATAGGAATTTTGATACTTAGGAGTTGACATGTGGTCGGGACATAGGGGAACAAGGATTTAATGTATGTGATGCAGCACATGCATGAGCGTGTGAATTCACAAGAGCCACCAACAAATTTATCGGGAAATTCAATTCCGGCTTCGAAGCTACCGAATGATAAAAGAGGAAGTTGTCGTTTCTTTTAAGATACCATTTCTATTTCTTTTATTTTCGTTCTTTATTTTTATTGTTATTTTTAGCTTTAGGTTTTTATAAAAAACCCTCTCTAACATTGTAATAGATAGATTGATTAATAAAATTGAGAATTTATCTCTGCTCTGCTCCTCTTCTCTTCCTTCTCTGCAAATCTCTTCTTTCTTCTTCTTTCTGATCTTCTCTCTTCTCGTGAGATCTTATTTCTCCTTCTCTTCATCTTTTCTTCTTCTAACTTCTCTCTCAGTCCCCTTCTTCTCTTATCTATCTCTCTTCTTACTCTGCTGCGCCGGTGCTTCTCTGTTACGAGTACCACCTTTCGTCATCCTTTTACCCTTTTTCTGCCAACGCCACCTTCCCATTTACTTTTCTTTCCAGACTTAGCCTTCACATCCCATCACTCAACTAGCCTATTAATACCCAGATCCCTTTTGAAATCCATTGGACAATACCCAAACCCACTTTGACCATTAACCATCCATTTACCGAGTTAATTCCATTTAATTAACTTTATCAAACCCCATTTAATTCCTATTTGTTTATCCTTTAAACCCTTTTAACCCATTAAATCCATTTAACCTGATCCCCGCTGCGTCAAGTGGTATCAGAGTCTTGATTCAAAAAAAAAAACCCAAAAGATCCATGGCTGCCAATACCAATCTTGAAGAAAATCAGCCTGTCACCAGGGCTGAGATGAATACAGTTCAACACTCCATCGAAGATTTGCGAGTGATGATGCAACAACTCCTCAACCGCGACAATCGACATGATTGTGACAATCGTGGTATGAGACCCCTAGTTCGACCCGAGTATGAATCTAGCGATGAGGAGTCAGTAGACAATCGTGAGCCTCCGAACAACAACACTAATCGAAAATACCATCCAAAGATGGACTTACCATCTTTCAACGGTCAACTACATGTTGAAGGCTTCCTCGACTGGCTCTCAGAGGTCGAACTCTTCTTCAATTGCATGGAAATTGATGAAGCGCAAAAAGTAAAGCTGGTAGCCTACCAACTCAAGGGCGGAGCTTCCGCATGGTGGCAATAGCTACAAGCCGCCCGAAAGCAACAGGAGAAGCGTCCTATCAATTCATGGACGCGAATGAGAGAGCTACTGCGAACTCTCTTCCTTCCTGTTAATTATGAACAAGTTTTTTTCGAGCAGTATTAGAATTGCCGTCAGGGTAATCGTGCAGTTTGTGACTACGCAGAAGAGTTCTATCCCCTTTCTGCCAGAGCTGACTTGCCTGAGACTGAGACCCAGCAAGTCTCACGTTTCTTGGGTGGTCTTCGCGTTTCACTCCGCGACTGTTTCAGGTATCAGCCTGTTCAGACCTTGAGCGAGGTAGTTCAGTTGGCCACGACAGCTGAATCAGAATGATCGTTCGAGAGGAAGGAATGCATCAGTGGCTAAGCACACCCTACCATTGACTTCTTCGACTCCCATACCAGCTCCAGAGCAGGATTCTCAACAGGGTATACTTTCTCTACCGGGCATACTCCCAACACCAACAACTGCGCCACTAAGGGTTTTTGACAACAAAGACACATGGAAAAACAACCCGTACGCTCCTCCAATGCCTGGAAAGTGCTTTCGTTGCGGAGTAGCAGGGCATCGCTCAAACCAGTGCCCTCGGCGTCAACCAGTTGCCCTCACGACCAAAGATCTAACAGTGGAAGGTCAAGTGGAAGACGTTGATGATGGTGAGGAAGATATTATTGAATATGGAGACAAATGCCATGCCTTAGTGGTTCAAGAGATGTATACTAATCAAAAGCAGTCAATCGACATCCTTAGAACCCAATGCACGGTCAACCAAATGGTTTGTGATCTCATCATCGACAGTGGAAGCATTAAGAACCTCGTGTCCCAAGTGGTGGTAAATAAGTTGAATTTGCCAACTCAAGAACATTCATCTCCCTACCCCATTGGATGGATCAAAAGTGTGGAAGAACCAAAAGTTACGAAGCAGTGCCTCGTCTCCTTCTCTATTGGTCAGGACTACATAGATCAAATCCTTTTTGACGTCGTAGACATGGATGTGAGTCACATGATTCTTGGACGACCATGGCAACACCATGTTGATTATATTCATAAAGGTCGTGCAAATACCATCAGCTTTTACAAAGATGGAGTGCAAATCGTCCTCACTCAAATGCAAGGGAAGGAACATCTTCTCCTGACACTCGAGAAGAAAGTACGACTCCTTGTAGTCGAATCCAAGTTCGATATTCTGTTGACTCGAGGACGAATCCTTTTTAACTGCGGGAGACTGATGCAGCATATGCATGAGCATGTGAATCCACAAGAGCCACTGACAAATTTGTAGGGAAATCCAATCCCGGCTTCGAAGCTACCGAATGATAAAAGAGGAAGTTGTCGTTTCTTTTAGGATACTATTTCTATTTCATTTAGGATATTATTTCTATTTCTTTTATTTTCATTTTTTATTTTTAGTTTTGGATTTTTATAAAAAATCCCTCTCTAGCATTGTAATATATAGATTGATTAATAAAATTGAGAATTTATCTTTGCTTTGCTCCTCTTCTCTTCCTTCTCTGCAAATCTCTTCTTTCTTCTTCTTTTTGATCTTCTCTCTTCTCTTGAGATCTTCTTTCTCCTTCTCTTCATCTTTTCTTCTTCTAACTTCTCTCCCAGTTCCCTTATTCTCTGCTATTTCTTCTTCTCTTATCTCTCTCTCTCTTCTTACTCTGCTGCTCTGCTGCACCGGTGCTTCTTTGTTACAGGTACCACCTTCCTTCATCCTTTTACTTTTTTTTGCCAACGCCACCTTCCCATTTACTTTTCTTTCCAGACTTAGCCTTCACATCCCATCACTCAGCTAGCCCATTAATACCCGGATCCCATTTGAAATCCATTGGATAATACCCAAACCCACTTTGACCATTAACCATCCATTTACCGAGTTAATTCCATTTAATTAACTTTATCAAACCCCATTTAATTCCTATTTGTTTATCCTTTAAACCCTTTCAACCCATTAAATCCATTTAACCCGATCCCCGCTGCGACACTATGAGTTTAGTCTAAGATAGGTATAGGGATAATCGGGTCATGATTTTGCAATTAGTCTAGTAATAGTTGTTTAGAATGTCTCTAATCTTCTAGATCATTTTTTGTAGTTTTACTCAATGTATATTGACTTCTGTAATACTCTAAGAGGTCTCCACACCTTAGTATTGAAAAAATTGTTTATGATTAGACTTGTTAGCATCCATGCTTATTTGAGAGGATTTGTCACGCATGCTTAGGCAATACGAGATATGTGGGCTCAAGTAAATTAAGGGTTTAGTTAGTTCAATTCATTAGATATGTTAATCGAGTTTATTTTCCATCTAGTTAAAGAAATAAAAATTTTAAGATCTATATACAGTGGAAGGTATGATCCAGATTTTCTAAATTGGTCAGAGAGGTGTTTGGTATTTGAATATTTAGGTATATGTTGAATTGGAATATCTAGTTAGCCAAGTCTAATAATAAAACTCGGGCTCATGTTAGGTTGTACATATTGATTATTAATTTTTAATTATTTTCAGCTATTTTTTATTTAATTCAATCATTACTATTGAAACTAGACTCAAAGTTATGATATAATCACATTAATTTTGATATTTAATGCAATGAATTAGTTCAACAATAATATATACATTTACTCTATTCCCTTTATTGTAAAAAGAGATTGTAAACTATATAATGATTTATTAAATATTTAACTATTTACTTAAAATAATTTTTACACTGTAATTTAGAGTAATCATTTTAAATTAGAGAAATAATACGATACTTTTGTTTTTATAATAAGAGAAATCGATGTATATTTTTGTTACTTAACTGATGGTAAATAAAAAAAAAGGTACAAATTCAATATCCTCTTTATAAAAACACTAATATCTTTATTTTTCCTCTTAAATTTGTCTTTATTTTTCCTCTTAAATTAAAATATTAAATTATTAAAAATATAAAATAATTCAAAATTTGAAAGAATATCTTTCGTGATGGTATTGGACTCACAAATATCCCACTTGGCTCACAAATATTCCGAGCCTCCCCTCTAAGAACTGGAGAACGTTGTCAAATAGACCCCACCAATTGCAGAAATTGAAGGTTTCCATCTTTATTCCCTTCCAACCCTTGATTCCTTGAATCCCCACATTCGCCTTTGCTTCTTCTCAGAGTCTGAGGCATCATCCCTTTGCCTCTCTTTATTCTCTCCTCTTTCCTCTCCATATCCTCATCTCCTCCTCCGTAAGTCTCTGGTGTCGGATCTAACAAAGTGTTCCTCCCAATTATCGTAAATGACGATTGGCTCGGGAGGTTCTGGTATCGTTGGTCTCTCTCTCTCTCTCTCTCTCTCTCTCTCTTTCTCTCTCTCTCCTGCTTATTTGCTGTCGATTATGTTAATCTGGTTCAACGTTTATGATGGGTCCCTTCAGATGAATTTTCGATTTCACACTTTTTATGGATTATGAAAGTTCTGATTTTTTTTGGGAATCTTATATATTTATAAACAAAATATTCACAAAACTCTGCAGCATGTTAGTATTACATCTTGCAGAGGACTTTGTGTGTCAGATATGCAGCTGGCACCTGAAAAGGAAACTGTCATCATGTACTTTGGTATAGACATTAATGATAAAAAAAATATGGTGAATTTATCAATAGACAGTCTCAATCGCCAGCATCTGTGAAACACAACTATATGTATATCAATTTATCTATATTTATTGTATGAAATTCACTCTGTATTAAAAGGCTGATGGATTTTGATGAAGAAGCCATATGGTCTTGATGGTCACCCAATTTTGAAGAATTTGGTTTTCCCATTTCCTTTTTTATTGTGCTCTGGCTTCTTTCAATGACCCAATCTGATATAAAATTTGGTTATGTTAGTAGATGTTTGTGTCATGCTGAGAAGATTGGTATCACGGTTCTTGGGCTTTTGTATTATTGCTGAAGTAGCACAGTGAATGTGGGCCCATGTGGGTTGGAAAATTCGAACTTGTATGGTTTTCATCAGAACTTGCCTGTTATATTAGTCAATGGCCAAACCATGTGAGTAAGTGCGACCATTTTCCCATGAGAGATTTGAGAGTGCAATTATTGCTCATCTTTTTCGTAATTATTTGGAACATAGTGGAGAGGAGTTAATTTCATTACTACTATTCCAGAATTTAGTCAGATTAGATATTGATAGAATTTGGTTGGGTAGTGGGCCTGTTGCTGTTAGGAGTAGCCTAATCCAGCTAAAGTGGCAGAGCAGTTAAAAAATTCGATTATAGCTCAAACCCTGAGCTGAATGCTGCTGGTTATGTTGGTGTAATTAGAAATAGTGAGGATGAGGAAGTATTTTTCTTTCATGGCCTCTAGGAGGATGCTAGGCTGTTGAAGCTGAATTGCATGCCCTTTTCTTGAGGTTAAGGTAATGAGCCAGAGAGGGTCAGCTGGAGATATCATTGAAGTTGATTCCTTCTCAGTTATTCAATGGGTAAGGTCTAAGGCGTTGGCTCGGTATATATATTGTGCATAAGATCAGGCAGGGCTGATGCTTTACCCAAAGAAGGGGCAAATTTAGTTACTGAATTGTGGTGTCCCTAGTCCTTGTTTGTGGTTCTAGGTTGGTTTGTATCCTCCATTTTGCTGTTCTTTCAGCTGTAGTCCTGTTTTTTCCCGTTGCAACTGGGTGGTGAGGCCTGGGCTTTTCTCTAGGGCTTAGTTCCTCTCAGTTTGCTTCGAGTGCATTCTTTTTCCCATGAAATAAAAGTATCCTCTCTGTAATTTTTTTACAAGTGTCCTCTCTCTCTCTCTCTCTCTCTCTCTCTCTCTCTCTCTTTGCAAACACTGAGGTTGGGATGTATGGTTTTTATCAAAACTTGCATGGTATAATTAGTTATTAAATAGCCATGGTGTATGAGAAAGAGGTGTTCATATTCGTTTATGAGATGTGAGAGTCCTTTATTTCAAGAGAGGCTTTTGAGGCCTAGCTCATGTACATAATTGCAGTATGTTTCTGTAACACCAATACATTTTTTTTAGCTTTATCTAATTACTTAATCCATATCCACAATTATTTGTACCTAAAGGAAATCTAGAAGATAATGGTTTGTGAGCTTGACGAAAAGCATGAGTTAGAATTGTCCTCATTTTCAACCGGGAGTTAGACTTATTCTCAATTATGAGTTGGAAGGCCTTTGATGCATTCAAGATGACAGAATCTAGCAGAGTTGTTCATGGTTGTAGTCATAAGGTTGCAGTTATGTTCAGGGTTATTGTAAGCAAGTCCTTTGATATCTGGAATGGTTTTAAAGCTAGATCACTTTGGAAACTATTTCAGTGGATGTTTTGGCCAAACTGGTTTGACCAGGTTCAATACCTGGTTCTACTGTTAATTTTATATACAGATGGAGTTAGAGGGTGTTCCAGAGCTAGGACGGAGAACATACCTCTATTAGTATCTTTGCAAAATTCTCTAGGATAGCGCACTTTTCACCCTAGGTCTAGAATGCCCTCTAGCACCATCTGTATACAAGGTTAATATGGAAAATCTGAAGAAAAAAAAACCCTTTTGAATCAAGTTCATGAGTGGTTTTAGCAATGTTTTGGTGGCCATTCCGAGTTGAACATGGTTCAACTTGCTGGTTTATTCCAGTTTTTATAACAATGGTTAACAGGCAATATTCTGTAATTAACCCATCTCTGAAACTTATTTTGGAGAATGACTTTTTAACCTGCATTTAAAGGAGAACCTTTTTTTTTGCAAGAAATGACTTCTAAATGTCATTTGTCATGGTTGTACAGTCCCCCGAAACTTCAGATTGCTTGAGGAGCTTGAACGTGGAGAGAAAGGAATTGGAGATGGTACAGTTAGCTATGGAATGGATGATGGAGATGACATTTACATGCGTTCTTGGACGGGTACCATAATTGGTCCACACAATGTATGTGCCATTACTGTATTATGTTATTATCTTGCTTATAATGGTTCTTATTCATCCCTTTTATGTTAAATTGTTAGTACTCAGTAGGCATCTTGTGTATAGAGATGGCAATTTTTCACCTTATCCAAACCTGTCCAAGTAAAGGGTTCAGGTCAAGCATCCCAACATGTTTAGTGGATGAGTTGACCCAATCCAAGCCCTATTAATAAGTTGAGGGGTGGTTTCGGTTGGGGTGTTACACTAAGTTGCTCAAATTGAACCAAACCTTACCCGTCCCAAAATATTATGAGCTAAAATGGCAACCACCCCCAAACTTGACCCAAAGGTATTATACCCAACCTGTTTAATAAATGGGTTAACTGATACCTCCTTAATAAATGACTGGTTTCATTTGTAGGGTGATTTGATGTCACCTGACCTGGCCAATTGCCCCCTGGCCCACCTCGAATTGGATATGTTTAAAAACTAATTTTATGTATAAAATGATGTTATGGAGTATTTGATGTTTTCATTCTGTATCTGCAACATGACCTTAAATGTTCTATTTCCTTGTCACATGATTGTAGAATCTATTGGTGTCTAACTTGTTTCTTAGGGCATTTTGGTTTGTTCCCGAAAGTATATTTTGGTGATAAAATTTTACCTTACAATTAACTAGGTCGAAATTCTTTTAATAATTGGATTTTTTCCTACATTTGCTGGCCACTATCATGTATATAACAAAAAGAGAAGAAAAAAACAATTTAAGAAATAAGTCAGGTACTGGTCTTGTTACTTGCTTGAGATTGGTTGGTTTCAGTCAACAAGTTTGATAATTGGTCAAGTACAATTCAAGTCCAGTAATGGCTGGGTAAAGTAGTTGAATAAATGGGTTTGGTGCAATTTGAGTTCGGTATTGGTCAGTTGGGTCAACCCGATACATGAGTTTGATTATGGTGGGTTTAGGTTTAGATGGATTAAGAAATGATTAAATGGTTTGGTTGAGTAAACCTTTTAATAGATTAGGTTGGGTGTGTATTGGATTACTCGATTGTTTAATACATGGGTTAGGTTAGGCTTACTTGTTTAATAAATGGGTTATGTTAGAGTTGTTTAATAAATGGGTCGGATTGAGTCATTCTATTTAAGAAAATATTTATGTCAGGCTAGCTGCTCGAGCCAACTTGTTTAAGATGGTTTGGACAAGTCAGCTTATTGAATAAATGGTCTATATTGTGTATGTGTTGGATTGATCCATTTAAGATTACTTAGTTAGGTTATCTGGTTTAATAGATAGATCAAGATGGGTCAGTTTAATAGATGCGCTAGGTTTAGTGACATGTGTCAGATTGGTTGAGTTAAGTTAACTCATTTAGTAAATGGCTTAGGTTAGGTATGAATCAAGCCATTGTGTTTAAGATGGGTTGTATTAGGTAAAACAATTTTTTGGGTTGATTTACCTACTAAGTGGGCTTTGGTTCAATGAAAATTTCCTATTCTCAAAATTTCCCTAGAAATTTGGTTTTTATTGGAAATTGAGATTTTCCCTTGTTTATTTGCAAAATCTTACCTAGGAATCTAATTTTGAAGGGCATATTTTTCCAAATTGCTCAATTTTTTTTCGAGCGAGACCTTTGGAGATCTTTTGTTTCAAGTATAGAGCATGCAATCCGAGTTGCCTTGTTAAATAGGTTAGTTGACCTAAATGTACTTGACCCATTTATTAAGCAATTGACCTAACATGACCAACCTTAAACTTGTTGGCTAATTTCCATCAACTCGAACCAATTATCTAACTTGGTCCACTTATTGAAAAATTGACCATATCTCATCCATAATCAATCCTATCCATTTATCAGATGGGTTGACCTGACTTGGCCATACTTAAAACAAGTTGACCCGACGGCCCATTTATTGAGGATGAACCCATAATGAATCCTATCCATTTAATAAGTGAGTTGACATGGTCAATTGTAAATGGATTGATCCAACTAGTACCCAACATGACCAATTTATTGGTTAGGCAGACACAACTAACACATCTTAAACGGTTTCACTTAGTGCAGCCCATCTCATGTGTTATCCCTTGAGCCCCAATCCATTTTCTGAATAGATTGGCCCAACCTGGCTTGATTCATTTATTAAATGGACTTATCCTATCTAACCCATTTATTAAATGGTAGACCCAGCCCAACCGGTCCCTAACCTATCCATCTTTTAAATGTGTTGACTTGACTTGACCATTTTAAATGTGTTGATCCAATCCATCCTTGACTTGCAGTCTACACAGTCAGGTCGATGTTATATAGGTTAACCCAATTGAGTAATATCCAACCCAATAGATAGCCAATCTAAATAGTACCGATATCCAGCTACTAAATGGGTTGACCCAAACCAACCAACCTCAAATGGGATGACATGACTTGTATCTCTCCCCATTATTTATCTAACATTTTTTTGGGTATGTAAGTGATGTGGCAAACAAATGTAAAGGAAAATTTCTTGACAATGAAACAAATTCCTATGCAGTTATTTTCCTAGTAAAAAAATTTGTTGGAATTCTTTTCGTAGGAAACCAATAAAAATATGAGCTAGTCAATTCAAAAAGTGGGCACATGGTGTGAGACACAATGAGTCAACTTCGATGGAATACTTCACATGCTGATATATCTGCATAGCAGATATAAATGAGAAATGATACCATCAATATTTTAATTTGTGTTAATTTAGAAAGAAAATGGTGTCCAAACACTTTTAAGTTCAAGTTAATTTGTGAAGACCCCCTGTTTTTTGCCTCAATTGCAAAAATTAAATGTGTTTTCAATAAGTGCAAAACGTATTCCTACAATCCTACCTTTTGTATTTTTTTTGAGGTCCGGAGGTGTCCAGGCATCGCACCCAACTAGTTCCTCGGGGTGTGTGAAATCCCCCCTAGCTACACACACCAGGTAATTCGATGGGACCGTACTCTATACATATTCCCATGGGAAGTGGCCCTTCATTGCGGCTCCCATGGTTTTTACCCAAGACCTCCCTCTAGAGATCTTGCTCCCAAACCAACGGGGATAACCCCTTGGGGTTAATCGTACCTTTTGTATTAGTTTCATAGTCTCCTCGCAGCATCAAAATGTCCTTAGAGTGTTTAAAAAGCTATGCTTGGAAAAAGAAATTCTTAGCAAGTTACCTACCAAGATTACATGACAAAAGTACATAGGATACATTATTTTATGAAATATTTAAAAACAACATGGATTGGAAGCCAAAAAAGTTTTACTCTCATCTAATCATTCTAACCCCAGGAGACTAGGCCATTAAAAAGTACATGGCTTACAAAAGTCCAAGTTGTCAATGACTAAAGTCACGAAGCTACAATATCTAGATGATTATAAAACTTCATCCACCCTTATCGTAGTGCTTTTTGGCACATTTCACAAATTATGTTACCCATCTACTTTTAATACGATGTCTGAAAAAGATATCACTAAAGGTGTTTATTATTGCATCTCTTTGACTGATAAAGAGCATCATCATCATCATCTTTGGCCATTATCCCATATATCTGGGGTCAACTTTTATAGTTTTACTTTTCCATTTGGTCATATCATAAAGCATAACGTTCATCACTTCACATCTTATCATTTATTTATCCCTTTTCTCCACGTTTTCAATAGTCTTCCTTTTCTCCTTGAATCTTCAATTTGTAACCTTTCGTCTCTATGTTTTGGGGCTGTCTCTGGTCTTGTAACAAGACCAAACCACCTTAACCGAGTTTATTTATTCTGTCATTTATTGCTGCTATTTTTAACGTCTTTTTAATGTATTCATTTATATTTCTTTCCTTTAAAGTTATTTCGCTCATGCAATATAGGATGCACGTCTTTATTACCATTGTTGGTAAAATTTAACAATACACAATTTGTATCTTATGATTTGTTTGACATGACGAGGAATGATCCGTATCGGTTTAGAAATCTCATGATTCTTAACGAATAATATAATTATGGGGTTATTTGCAATTCAAAAGAATGAAACTTCTTGTTTTGATGGTTTTTAAGACTTGAGTTGTTGAGCATCTAGAACCTTTAGATTTTTGAGGGGTTTTTTAGTTCATTGCTGACTTTTCACAAATAGTTGGATTTTTTTTTCTGATGACCGAAGGTGTCCATGTGTCTCGCCTAACTAGTCCTTTGGCGCATGTGCACGCCTCCCTACACACACATGCCGGGTTCAAGAGGTGGGACCTTACTCTGTACATATCCCACGGAGAGTGATCCTTCATTGGAGTCACTAGGGATTGAACCCATGACCTCAATTTTGAAGTCTTGTGTCTCAACCACTAGGCCAACTCTTGGGGTTTCACAAATAGTTGGATTATATACTACTATTATACTTTTGGAAGTTGAACAATAGAAAGTTGAGCTCTAACGAAATTGTTACATAATATTTGCTAAATATTGAAAGAAATTGGAGAATTACTCACATTATTATCTTTTAGGTACGTTTTATGCTATTTCATATCTTAAATATTTTTTATTTGTAGTAGTATTTCAGGACCGTTTGGTGGTATTAGTATTTCAGATGTTTGTAGGGTGTGGGATTCAGTGGATCATATTATGCCTCAGTCAAATCCGGCGAGATCTGTTACTTGATCTCTTCCAGATTTGCATATCCTTGAACTTAATTTTGATGGGAGTTGTGTGCGTGAGCTTGGGTTGGCTGGCTATGGGGGAGTTATTCAAAATAACTCTGGTGTCACTTTGGTTTCTTTTGTGGGGCCCTTTTTCAAATGATTCGGTGCTTGATGTGGAGTTGTATGCTTTATGAAGAGGTGTTTTGGCTTTGGAAGAGTTAGGGGCGGTTGGGAGAATCTTTAAGGGGACTCTAAGCTTGTTGTTGGTTGGGCCTTGGGGTCTCTTTGTCCTTGGTCTTATTTGGATAACATGGACAAGATCCATCATTCAATTCAGACTTCATGGTTATTCAATCACTTGGGTTCCGCGATCTGCAAATTTAGAAGCAGATGAATTGGCTCGTCAGGGTGTGACTTTGTCGTCGGAAATTGTAAATAATTTTATGTAATTTTCGGGGGTAGTTTCTTTTTCCTTTTTAATTGGTGGCTAGCTTTTTCTGCATGCTTTGGTTGTTTGTTTATGTTTCTTTTTATTAATGACGTTATCTTTCAATTTTTTTTTTTTTTTGAGGAAAACACTTTGTATCTTACAATACTACAATTTACAATACACGATTTAACGTTCAAGATGTATAACAATTTTATGATACGATTCGGTTTTCACAATATTGTCTGTTACTCTATGTATGTCATTTCTTCGTTACACTTTGCTCCATATAGTGTTGTGTAAATCGGGGCTCGAACAATGCCGGTCCCTAGAAAAGAGGGGGGGGGGTGTGAATATGACCAATATTTAATTATCCTTTTTAAATTATTAAAAAAATGTGGAGTGGAATAATCAAGTGTGCAAACAATAAACAAAACCACACATGCACAACAATTTATAGTGGTTCAATTAATCAACCTACATCCACTCTTGACTCCCCCAGCCTTGTGCTATCTGGAACACACTATGAAAGGGTAAACTACCCTATCAGTACACACCTAATTTTGAAAGGTTCAACCACTAAGGTCTACTCCTTGACACCTATTTTTTATGGTGGTTTGATCACAAAAGTCTATTCCACCTTACAATGAAAAAAGAAATGGAAAAGAACACTTGCCTAGGTTTTCTTCAACAATCTTGATTTGTGTTCTCTGAAGGATGCCTCGATGCTTTGATCTTCAATACTTGAGATGCTCTCCAGCATTTGCTTTTGCAACCAAAGCGGAGGCTAGGTCTAGGGTGAGGTAAAGCTTAAGACAACTTTGAGTATTCCTTAAACATTGGAAATGTGATTAAGAGATTGAGAGAGGTTCCTTGAGGTTTAACAATGGTTGGAACCTCTTTTGAGAGTCTAGTGAGGACTAGGATTCATTCCCAATTGATTTGCTTCTATTGATTATAGAACCGAGCTGTTTATTTATAATCTCACTTTGCAAACGGTTAGTTCTCAAGGGCTCAAGACCATACAACGGCTAGAAAACAGTTAGTCTTCGAGTCCTCGAGGTACTGTAGCTCGAGGATTTGAGCCATGAGAGTTGATAACATTTTGCTGTAAACATATTTGCTCTCAGATGCTACAGTGCCTCGAGGGCTCGAAGCTACAGTGACAGAAATCACTTAATTTGACTTTAATTTTTGGCTCCACAAAAGTTTCTACACTATGGTCCTTTAGCCTAAAGTGTTTTGATTCAAACAGTGTCCACTAGGGCCCTTTTACCTATGCATTTGTCAAACACATGGTGAATCATCTGCAGCTTGCCTTTGGACTTTGATCAACTTGATTCTTCAAACTTCATTCTTCCAAGGCAAGGTTTGACTTGGTCACAGAATTGACAATATAGAGACTCGGTTAAACTGAGATACTAACATGTTGCAGGTTTGATAACCATTTTATAAAATTTGCCTTTTAGATGATGTGGGAAGTCATCACATAATACTCCACTAGTTATACCTAGATTGAATCCTCTCTTAGATTCTACCATTGGCCCCAATTATCTAAATTGTGTCATAGTGCAACACTAATCTAGCCTACTTTCAAAAGGGTTAGATCAACTGATAAAACTTAGCCACTTAGGCTCAAAAAGAGAGACTTTAATGGCCCCTCTTTGCACCGTCAAAATTAGTTCAATTTCCACGATTCTATCATCCAATTGGATCATGTCTTCAACGAATAATCTTTAAATTTATTCTTGGAGTCCACACCTTTGTTGTCGGCCTAAGAAGAACCCTTCCATGAGTTTTTAAGATCAACATTGGAGAGAGGCAAGCAAATCTTTCACCCTCTTCGCTTTTGACACTTCTTAAGCTGGTAAAGAATCACATTGAAAGAATGAGCACCATCTTGAAACTAAGGTTGAAATTGCTGCAAAGATGAAACCCTATGACACTAAGGTTAGAAAATATAGTTCCAATATTACAATTTTGTACAAATTTCATCCAAATTAGATCGACATAGGGTTCATAAAAGTTCTCAACAACACATGGCCAATGAGTTTTTGTTGGAGGAGACAATTGCATGGAACAAAATTTCTTTCATGGGCGACCTCTTGTCTACAATCAACAGTGCAACCTTCAGTTGATCTTCATCTTTACAATCTTTCGTTGCATCAATCACGACCAAATCATCACTTACTTCAACCACTTGCCACTCATCTTTGATGTTGTTCACCTATCCAACTAAATAGAACACATCAGCATAAGTATCATCATCCCCACAGTCATCAGACCTTGGAGGAAGGTCAAAAGTAGTAAGATCTAACTCCACATCTTGCTTTCCGTCCGGGCAATTTTTTTTTCACAAATTTCAACACTGTCCGTCATAGAGAATTAATGAAAACTGGAAAATTAGATCTATGATTACATCGCATTCGTAGATCCTTTTTTTTATCACCGTGTTGTAAAGAACTTCATGGGGATATGTTTTTGATCAAAACCGGTAGCTGGATTATGTCGAGATCGTCCACCTGCCATGATGCGTATGGAGTACTAATGTCGGAGACGTCCAAGATAACCTGTTTTGAACACTAATCTGATGTAGCCTACTTTTGAACGGGTTAGATCCTCCAGTGTTGTCAAAATCGTACGAGTCGCGAGTCGACTCGTATGATTCAACTCGTATCGGTAGGTAAAAGTTTTTGAAGAAGACATGAGCTAATTGGATGATTATAATTGTGGAAATTGCACTAAGGGCGCATGGAAAATTTGAAGGAGTGGGGCCCATTAAAGTCTCTTTTTGGGTCTAAAACCCTTAAATGATCGGCTCATAGGGTATGATAGTGGGTGAGGCCCATATTACCTCATTTTGAGTGCGCTTAAGTTGTCTTAAAGCAAGCCACAAGAAGCTGTTGCGGGAGTGGAGATCTCACCAACTCCTTTGAAGATTCTCTCTTGGCTTTAGGAGCAAGTAGTCCATACTTAGAAGAGTTTTGCACCAATTTGGAACTAGATTTGGATGCCACCTACATTGGGATTTTCTTTTATTTTTGTTTTAATAAATATATAATAATGATGTCATTGTGGACATATGTAGGGTGGAAATTTTTGTTTTTTGTTTAGAACTTTTTTTTTAATGACCGAAGGAGTCCAGGTGTCTCGCTCGGCTAGTCCTTCGAGGCATGTGCACACCTCCCTACACACACATGTCAGGTTCAAGCGGTGTGACCTTACTTTGTACATATCTCACTAAGAGTGACCCTTCATTTGAGTCACCAGGGATTGAACCCAAGACCTCAATCTTGAAGTCTTGTGTCTCAACCACCAGGCCAACCCCTTGGAGTATTTTTTTTTTTTCAATGGCTTGTGTTGATTATAAATAAGGGCCGTAGGCCCAAGGCTATGTATGGTTGACTGAATTGAAGTTCAACCACTAGGCCCACCCCTTTGAGTATTTTTTTTCTTCCAATGCTTGTGTTGATTATAAACAAGGGCCAAAGGCCCAAGTCTATGTATGGTTGATGGTTGAATGAATTGAAGTTCAAAGCTGGGTTTTGCTCCAATTTGGTGAGTTATCTTTATTTTATTTTGATTTCTTCAATTTTAATTTTGCATATTCTAAAATTATTGCAATTTTATTTTCAAGGAATTTATTTGAAACCTTGTTTGGTCGAAAATTGCACCTTTTTAATTCAACCTTGTTGAAATTTTGGGCCATTTTAATTTTCATTGTGAGAGAACCTTAATCCGGCTTCACAATTGAATTTTGGGTTTTGCCAAATTTAAATTGGACTGAAATTATTTAGACCTTAATGTGAATTTTTAGAAAATTTCCGCTGTTCCAATAAACCTCAAAACATAAATTTTGAATTTTGGGTGAATTTTGCTTGGATTTTTCTCCAATTTCACAATTTTGGTGCCATAGCTAAATTCTCTTTGGTTCATCGAAAAATCCTTCTTTGTGGTTGAATTTCATTGGCGAAGCTAACCCTTTTGAAAGTAGGATACATCAATCACTGTCATTTTCCATTTTAATTGGGTTGCTCTCTTTATCTTTTGGTGGACCAAAGTTGATGTAGAACAGGTTACAAACGGATTTTTGAAGATGTATTCGCGACGGGTAGACAAGAAGCATGGCCCACGAGCTTGATCACGAGCTGGGCCCATCCTCTAGTTTATTTAGTTGTTTTATTTTCTTATTTTATTGTTTGATCCTACTTTTGGGATCCTTTGTGTGTGTCGGTGATGTAAACCCAATCCTATTTGGGTTAATTTCGTTGGAGTCTGATAAGCATGAGGAGTTGTATGTAATTTTGGAAGTTTCCAAAAGCTAGAGTCGTATGTAAGGATAGATGTCGTGTTTAGAGTCCTTGTAACAGTCGGTTTATTTGATTATAAATAATACACGACAAGAGGAGAATACACACCTCTTTATTTTGAAAATCTTGACTTAGTCGAAGAAGACTATTATCTCTGTTTATCTCTGCTTCTCTGCCTTGTTGCAGGATTTCTCGCTGCTGGTTTAATCCAGTCACCATTCTCGACCCTTGGGCTTAATCCCAAGCAGGATTCCATCGCAGGAGACTAGGCTTCATCCTACTTGCATCGCAAGACCCTTCTGCTGTTCTAATCTACAGTTTCGACCCCTACAGATATCGCCAGAATCTGCCAAAGTCGCTGCAGCTCCATACAGCCCCAGTTTCTCCTCTTGTTACAATACTTCACCTTCCCTACAGCCAGGTACTTGTCTTTTAAATTCCTGCCAGCCTTCTTCTTCCCTTCGATTCCTTCTTTCTCCTCCACTTCTACCACCATCCCTCTCTTCTTCCGCTACCTTTTTCCTTTTCCATTGAAACCCATTCGTATTTAACCTTACTTAAGTCCAAACAGTACCTATTCAGTCCTCTCTTAGCCTTATCACATGCCTAACTTAAACCCCCATACAGATTTACCCTTTTCACGTGTGACCAGTTACTGTTCATCCCGAGCTTCGTCGAAACTAACTAGTTATTCACCTTTCTTCTCCGCTGTGCTACATTAAAAGTTATATTCAATGTATTCTTTCGTTGGTCCACTAATTTTAAATGATTTGTCTCAAAAAATTTCCTCTACAACTCTAGTTATTATTTAATTGATTTTTTGGTTCACTAGTTAGTACTATATCATCTTGGATATCTATTGTTAAGTTGTTCATTGGCTACTTCTTTAATCTACCTTAACGTTTTATCCTGCATCGTAGGGTTGGATTTATGTCTCTGTCTCAGTCCTTGTATCTTCGTACCTTATCCTTGATACTCTTTCCCTTTTCCCCTTTCAGGCACCATCACCTTATCTGTGGTAGATCTTTCGTCATTCTTCTTATTGATCTAATAAACATCCAAAACTAAATGTTTGTGTTGTGTTGTAAGGCTTTCTCTAGGGATAACTTTACAATCTTTACAATTTGTCTTTTCCTCATGTTTTAGTTGAAAAGTAATCTATTTGTGACAAAAAAAGCCCCCTTTTAAAGGTTATAAGATGTTCCTCTTTATTTTGGAAGTATGTTTTGGCTATTAAATGATCAAATGCTATTGCAAAATTGATAATTGATTCTCCCATATTGTTTTTTTCTCCATAACCGTAACCTCCATGTGTGGTTCTCTGTCCATCATTTCTACTTCCTACATGTTCTTTTAAGTTGCCCCCTATCACAATGTTCCCCCTTGTAAGTATATTTTGCACCAAATCTCCGAAGATCTCCAAAAATCATCCATCATAATCTCTTCTAAGCTGAGTTGAGATGTATTGACGCTTATAATATTTAGGGTCTCATCATCTAGAATAATTTTGACCGTGATTTACGAGTTGCTATCGAATTTGTTGATTCAAAACCATAGGATCTGTAGATGTCACACATGATGAATCCTTCTTTCACCCCCTCCTCCCTCTCCCTACCTCCCTTATTTTAACCTTGTTAGTGTTGTCTATAGTGAGTGATGAATCAAGAACTTTTAGTAGGAGATGATTCTTTGAATTGGTGTCACGCCCCGACCCAACGGGCATGTGAGAAACAAGAATATTTTTTTTCCAACTCTGAAGCATTCACAAGTCATAGTCCAAACACGTGACACCTTCACGTGTTGCGAGATCCCTACGGATCCTAGGACTTATTAGACCCTTGGTTTGATCGAACTGAATTA
The DNA here is from genome assembly GCA_022113865.1 of Chimonanthus praecox. NCBI lineage: Eukaryota > Viridiplantae > Streptophyta > Magnoliopsida > Laurales > Calycanthaceae > Chimonanthus > Chimonanthus praecox. The sequence goes on along the minus strand of CM039087.1, from coordinate 13,411,434 downwards.
TCAACTGCTTACGTACTCTATTGGAGATAAGATCTTGCGTAGTCCTCAATTCATTTATTTCATGGCAGTAACCCCGTGCTATTCATGATGTCACATCAAGACATTCTAATTACCCAATCGTGGGCCTCATCAGTAGAATAAATCTCATCTATCACGGGTCTAGCCAATCACGGGTCTATACCAACCATGGGGTCAATGTCACTCATGGGATAAACCTCAACTATGGGACCTATACCCGAACATAAGTACTACATCCCTCTTCAGGGACAATACTCTAAATATGGGTCCAATTCTCTATGGAATCAATGCCCTCCGTGGGAATATCCATCCATGGTATACAATATACATACATGGTCACAATGCCCTCCATGGAATAACCATCCATGGGACATACATGTGTATAACTCTTACATTCATAGAACTAATATGTCTATCATGGGACCAACAAGTCTACCATAAGACCAATACGTCTACTATGGGACCAACATGTCCACCATAAGACCAACACGTCTACCATGGGACCAACATGTCTACTATAAGACCAATACGCTTACCATGGGACCAACATCCGGGCATGAATCCAAACCACCATGGAAACCATCATCCATGGATATAATCATCTATCCATGTAACACTCCATCAGTGAGTATCATATATCTATGGGTATAAACCATCCATGAATATAATCCCTCCATAGGCATAACTCATCCAGTGACACATCATCTATCATGAGATCTTCTATATGTAGGAACACCACTCGCATGAATCACTATGTGATTGTGGCAACAATATCATATCATAAACATACCACGACCCCTAGCAAGACTTAGAGCCCATGACTTACTAAGCAGGAGACTCACGACTGGCGTGATCAAGTCTATTTCACCCTGCATCCCTTCACCTCATAGGTGATTCAATCAAGCTTTAAGGTGATTGGACCGTGCCTTACAAAGCTAGTACCACCTCCATGGGGAAAACTAACATCTAGCCTTGCGCAACTGCGCACACCAAGTGTGCAGAATGACTGTGAGAGCGCCCTACAACGCGGAGCATGTGAGGGACCTACTCCTCGACGACAACCACAAATAACTGTGAGAGCGCCCTTCAGCGCGTAGCATGAAAGAGACCTACTCCTCAACGGTAACCCTACGGGACCAAGTCCCTGTAGCCGACGCCACCGTCCCGAATACCTCTCTGGAACGGGCAATCAAACATCATAATCACGTGAGGGACGTACCCATACCATGTCTCAATATCAAGTGACCTAGTCACATACACATCTCAATGCCATAGTCTCGTTATGTTCATATCGAGGCTCCCACGGTCTCACGGCTACCCCAGGTCTTATTCATGGAATTTATATACTTTTCTCATCCTTTTAATTATACAAAGGTGAGACACATTGATCTACTGATCGGACAGTTTCCTTTTTCAACGGACTAAGGCATAACGTGAAGGATATACCCACACCACGTCTCAATTATCAATATCACGTGAGGGACGGACCTATACCACTTCTCAAACATCATCACATGAGGGACGCACCCATACCATGTCTCAATATAATCATTACGTGAGGGACACACCCGTACCATGTCTCAATATAATCATCATATGAGGGACACACCCATACCACGTCTCAATATAATCATCATGTGAGGGACACACTCGTGCCACGTCTCAATATAATCATCACGTGAGGGACGTACCCATACCACGTCTCAATATAATCATCACGTGAGGGACACACCTATACTACATCAATATAATCATCACGTGAGGGACACACCCGTACCACGTCTCAATATAATCATCACATGAAGGACGCACCCGTGCCACGTCTCAATATAATCATCACGTGAGGGACACACCCATACCACGTCTCAATATAATCAAGTGACCTAGTCACGTACTCAGTGCTAAAGTCCTTATCTGTCCATCTTAAGAATTTCCACAGTTTTCTAGCCATTCTGGGCTCTACTCATGTAACAAACATATTTGTCTCATCATATCAGGACTCCCAAGGCATCATAACCAGTTCGAGCCACCTTCGAGGGATCCAACATCTAGCATTAGGGTCTATATTAGAGAAGGTATATCCCACCAATCCCTTTCTACCCTTTACATATGCTTAATATCTTACATCATCCTTAATATAAATGGATGAGACACAATGCATCTTTTGATCAAGCTGAGGCACAATGTTCTCAGTTGTCTACGTACCACATAGTGAATCATATCAACTGTAGTTCATCATTTTCATATTTGGGTTGACATTGGGGAGTGGTCATATCTTTACTTTGGGGAAATCAAATAAGGTTTTCTTAGCATTTATATTGCATTCCATGCATTCTCAATCACGCTAGCCCATCCCCATTGTAGCACAAGTTAACCCCCTGGGGTTCTAAGATACTTGCCTTAACTCACCCATATCACTTAGTCTAACCCTTTTATCAAGTTCCTCTTCAAATCATGAAAATTCATATAAGCATAAGGAGGTCAAACTATAACCTTACGCAACTATGCATTGGAATGTGCATAAAGCAACATTCACTCAAATATGTTATCAAACACCTTGTGAGAGTGAAATTTTACAAATATTCCCAATGCTCTAAGTGTATGGCATCTGGCATCCTCCAATTTTACCTAATGTTATCAAACTCGAATCGTATCGAAATCGTTCTAGGGGTGTGAATCGTGAATCGAAAATCGTAAATTCGTACGATTCATACTATTTATCATTATCCTATCATTCCCATAACCATTTTGTTGATCTGGGTCACTGCAATTGGTTTTCTTTAATTTATTGTATCTTGCAAAATGGAAACTTGGGTAAGTGCTTTATAAACATTTGTATAAAAAAGTGTGTTTCTCATTTAGCTCTTCCATGCCCTACTCTGACTAGTTATGTCGGTTTTCTTTTGGTTCCTTCAACTATAACCCCTACTCACTTGATTGGTCTCAGTTGAAAGAACAATTCAACAAAAACCTATCTGTTTTCTACTACAATCTTCTCCTTTAAAACCCCATTGACTACTATGCCTTCTTTGTTTACTCCTTTTTGCCTAGAAAACTTTGAAACCATTCCCTAAGGCTCTAGAACCTTTCCATTTAGTCTCTTTTAAATGCTATCATTTGCTGTCTATCAACTTTACACTCTTGTTAAAAGTACATGAATTTCAAGATGTTAAATGTAGTTTGAGGTTAACCTTCCTATCCTTCCCTTTGTTATCTATTTGCTATGGCGAACTGTTGTATCCTAATTCTGGCTCTATGGGAGTAAAAGAAAATGGACAAATGTTTAAGAAAAGAGAGATGGAAAATAGAACTTGAGAAAGGATTTGATTTAAAAAAAGGCGTATTAAAGGCTGATTGCCTTGTTTGATTAGCTTAATTAAGCCTAATGTTTTAGAAACATTTTTCTATAATAATGCATATCTTTTAGAAGTTTTTGTTATAACTGGTAATATTATAGTTAACATGTAGTAATTGCTACATTGCTGGTAATATTTAATTAGAAACTTTAATTAATATATAATATACTTGTGCATCTATATGATGCATACTTATATAGTGTGTTTTAAAGTTCAATTGCCAATATATATTGGTGCTTTGGATGAATGCATTTTATTTTGTTAGAATTAGTACAATGAGATTGCAAGTTAATGAATTTATGCAAATTTTGGAGTATCTAAATAAGTGTGCCTAGCAAAACTAAGTTTGCACCTAAACACACGCCTTCTGCTTTAGGCTCTAGGACCTCTTGGCACCTTGATTGCACCTTTTCCTTGAATACTATGCATATGAAGCATTGGAATTGCCTGATCAGCATGAGCTTGGGATTCTCATATATATATATATATTTACATGTCTTTATGAAGTGATAGAGAGAATGTTAATGATCCTGTAACCTCTCTATTAAGTGAAGGAGGGAGGAGGTCCACCATATGATGTACCATTCATGATGCTCATGAGTAGGAATTTTTAACCTCTACACACCCAATATAGTGTTCTCATTGTGGGAGCTCTATGTGGAGCACACATATGATCATGGGTTAAGTGGGAGTGAAAGATTTATTTGTGTATATAATGCTTATAAAAAATCAGCTTGATTTATTAACTTTAGCCTTGAGATTGAGCTTGATAAACTTGAGTCACTATCTACCATTGATTTTCAGGTCCTTCAAAACCATGGCTAGAGTTATTAAATCAATCGACTTTTTATAAGCATTATATGCTGACAGATCTTTCAAACTCACCCAATCTCATGATCATAGGGGGCTCCACATGGAGATCTCACCGTGAGAGCAATTTATGGGGTGTGTGGCTGAATGCTACCCTATGTTTGATTGTTTTTAGCACTAGTTTTCTGATTAAAAAAAGAGCTGTGTTTTCCAATTTAGATCCATCACTGGCTTTACATTTCAATTACAGTCTGTACATGAGGGCCGCATTTATCAGCTGAAGCTCTTCTGTGACAAGGATTATCCAGAGAAGCCTCCAGGTGTCCGTTTCCATTCCCGGATAAATATGACATGTGTGAACCATGAGACTGGAGCGGTAATATCTCAACTTTTATTTGGATATTGACTATGGCCTTAATCTTTCTACAGTTATACTTGGGCTAGGGATTTGATCTTTTGGAAAATAATTGCAAGTCTCATCAAATATTTGTGAATTGTTTGTTGTGCATAAATTGTTCACCTTTGACATTGGAAGCACTGAACATTCTGTCCTGATTTTGGGTTTTTCAAAAGTACGAGGAGATTCCCTGCTACGTAAATGGCAAAGAAGTAGATTCAAGTCATGTCATTAAAGAAAAAAAGAAGAAAAAAAGACGAGAACCAAATGTTGGCCCCAAAAGAAGGATATTTCTGAGAAAAAAATTGAGGTTACTTTTTATTTATACTTTTTTTTTTCAAGATCTCTCTCTCTCTCTCTCTCTCTGTTTGTGTGTGTCTGTTGTATTTTTTTTTTTTTTAAATAAACTAAGTTATTAACTGAACTGCTTGGTCATTGGTTAAAATCCAGAAAGAGAGAATATAAAAAATGGTGTGCTAGTTAAAACTGTGCCTCTAAACCATTCTAAAGTACTAGGTTGAGTGTTTTTGCCAGCTCTAATCAGTTTGATCATCTCTGATTGCATGTCTTCACTCTGGACCATAATAGGTTCCAAGCTGGTCCAATTGCTCCCCCCAACCCCCCAAGAGAAGAAAGAAGACACACACACACACACTGTTAACATTCCCAAGTCATGACTCATTATTGCTCCTCCCATCCTGAATTCAAATATCAAAGTGTCAATTTGTGTTTGTGCTGATGAGTGATGATGTTGGCAACAGTAATGAAATGTCAAAGCTTGTTAAGGAAAGAAGATGCTCACTTTGTGTTTTTGTGCTTGATATAACTCAACTTTATTTTCTACAGCAGGATATTCTGTTATTGTCTTGCCATTACAGAAATAATTGAATGGGCCTTTAGGTTTTGATTCTCCACAGACGCTGAAGTTAATTTTTTTTTTAGTGGGTGCTTTCTGGGGTAGTATTTACACTTTTACTGCCCGACATATATACAGAATCCAATTTGAGATATTTGCTAAAATAGCTTGGCACTTCAGTTCACTTTGTTTCATTGAACACATGACTCCTAAGAAAACAAAATGGAATTTTGAAATGACTATAACCCCAACTGACTAGTGGAATATAGGCATGGGAAACAAGTACTTGAGCATTTAGCACATTGTTGTTTTTAAATATTGAAAAAGAGACTCCATAGAATCCAGAATCGTCATTTTTGTGCAGCATGCATTTCTTCAAGGCGGAATAGAGGCATGAAACCACTCGTTCGGGATTTTGAGACTTCTGGAAAAAGTTGATTCCTGAAGATTTTGAACTAATTATCCGAATGCCCAAAATGGTGAGGAACTATTCTCTACTTATCTGTGAACAATCAACCATTCTTCGGAAGTAGGGCCGGGTCGGGTCGGGTTTTTTAAAACCCAACCTGACCCGAGTTACTAATATATGGAACCCGATCCGACCCGACCTGACCTCAATTTTTGACCCTGACGTCTTGACCTGACCCTACCCGACTCGAATTATAACCCGACTCAACCCGAAACCCGACCCGACTCGCATTTTGAACCTACTTTAGTCTACTTTTTACCGGGTCAGGTCGGGTTGATCGGATCAGATCGGGTTAACTTCAAAATCTCTCAACCCAACCCGATCCGAGTTCAATGTGGGTTTCTGACTTCTCAACCCGACCCGACCCAACCCGCTGACCCGACTTTCATGACCCGACCCGCATGATTTTCGGGTTGGGTTATGCGGGTTCGGGCCAAAACCCAACCTAATTATGGAGGTATATTCTGTGGCTTATGTAATGGAGAGAAGGTCTTGCTTTGTCACATGCACAAATGCCTACAGTTCATAAACCGTAACTCTGGAGGTTCCAGCATTTAAATTTGTGTTAGCTTTGTTTATACAACATATGGGTCCATTAAGTGTCTTACTTGGCACATGCATGAACACTCAGTTCAAAACCCACAACTCTTGACAAGAACCCATGGCACAGTTGGCAAGTTTACCACCATAAATGTTGTAGATTCATGTCATCTCATCATTTCTAAAGTGAAAAAAAGTGGAAAAAATGTAATGGAAATGGATAAGCTTATGCAGCCATGATATTTTGTTTGTCTTCTTTTGTGATGACTGTAGCCTAACCAGACCGCTGCTTGTGCAGTTTGGCTTCTTGTTTCTTGCTATTATTAGTACTACCATTGTTTATTTTGAATTTGAGCGTTAAATTCTTATTGTTTGTCACAGTTCTATTGATTTTGATTGTCTGAAGTTGGTGACCACATTCAAACTGCACACATGGGTTGATGGTCCATGGACTGATTATTTATTGGTTTGATCTCACTCTTTCTCTTGATTTGTCATTGAAGAAAATCTCATAACTTCATCTATATTTTTGATGGGTGTCCTACAAAAGGATGTTAACAAATGACAGTGCTAACCATGGAATAGAGGAAATCAGCAATGATTTATTAATTGGATGGATAGGATCATCCAGACCATCTAATTGGTTGTGTTCCATCCATTCTGCTACCAACCTGATTCCAGTCTCCATATCATAGATCATCAATCTGTGTCTGATTTGAGTCTAGTCCACAGGATGGTTAACTTAACTCAAGATGTTGCATGGAATTGCCCTGTGGATTATGCTTTAGTTATTGTTTATCTAGTTGATTACTCGTAAAACTTGGGGCAAAATATCCATTATAAGAAACATTTAAGTTATCTAGTCCCTGTCCATCTGTACATATTTAGTCTGCTGGTTGGCTCATCCATAGGATGCGGGGCCTTACCATGGATGTGCTCAAGGTTGTCAAAATCTCTCACGAATCGCACGATTCGTATAGAGTCGGAAGGTTTTACGGTTCGAATTGGTAGAAAATCAGAAATAATTAAAAAAATACGATATCTACACGAATCGTCGACTCGCACGATTCGCGGAACATTGCAATTGGGCTCTGTTATTTTTTTTTAAAAAAAAAATTAAATATTATAATAAGTGAAAGGTCTCGAAAAGACCTTTCACCTACCCCTCCCTTCCCTCCCCTCTGCATGTTGTCTTCGGCTACACAAGGAAACGCTGCCTTCCCTCCTCTGCTCTCGTGGATCTCCAAGCTTTCCGAAACGAAAACTCCTCCTTCTGCAACCCTTCGCAGGTGCAAGGTATGTTCTTCTTCTACTGCTGCTTCTTTTACTTCTTCTTCTTCTACTTCTTATTCTTCCTCCTTTTTTCGTTTTTCTTTTCTTTTTCTTTCTTCTTCTTCCTCTCTGATTTTCGTTTTTCTCTTCTTCTTCTTTCTCTGATTTTCATTTTTCTCTTCGTTTTTCTCTTCTTCTTCTTGCTCTGATTTTCGTTTTTCTCCTCTTCTCTTCGTCATCTTCTTCTTCCTCTGTTTTCGTTATTTCTTCTTCCTCTTTTCTTCTTTCTTCTTCTTCTTCTTCTTCCTCTGTTTTCGTTATTTCTTCTTCCTCTTTTCTTCTTTCTTCTCTTCTTCTTCTTCCTCTATTTTTCGTTATTTTCGTTGATGCTGCTGCATGGTTTCTCTTCATATTCGCTTCTTCATCTTCTTCTCTTCTTTCTTCTCTTCTTCTTCTTCCTCTGTTTTTCGTTCTTTCTTCTTCCTCTTTTCTTCTTTCTTCTCTTCTTCTTCTTCCTCTGTTCTTTTCGTTGCTGCTGCTACATGCTTCTTCATCTTCTTCTCTTCTTCATCTTCTTCTCTTCCTCTTCTTTTTCTTCTTCCTCTTTTCTTTTTTTAGTTCTTTCTTTTTCTGTTTATAATTGTTGTTTTATATCTCTGTTTTTTTATTTAGTATTTACATAATGTTGCAAATATATTAATATCATATTAACATATGTTTTTGCCTTTTTTTTTTTATGATATATTGTTTTGGATGTGGCTTTACAAATTTGTAGAGACTAAAAACCGTTAAAATAGTCCGAGGTCAACGAAGTAGTGGGAATGATGGACAAGATGAAACATGGCAGTTTTGTACTAGGGTAGAATCGGGCAATCATTTGCATGTGCAATGCAATTTTTGTAAAATAAAAAATGTATGGTGGTATATATCGGATGAAAAATCATTTAGGAAAAACAAAGAAGGACGTATCGGTATGTGACAAATGTCCAGAATCGGTGACCCAAAAATGTCTTGAGTTGATGGGGCACAGTGGACACAAAAAGGAGAAAAATAGAGGCTCAAATGAAGGCTGGAAGACCTGAATTTTTACTTTGATGATAAGGACACAACAAAAGGGAAAGGACCGATGGAAAACTTTGTGAATTTGGAGGATGACAAGAAGTAAACAACTCTTAATAGAATTTGGAAAAAAGAAGATAGAACAAATGCTTGTCTTAATATTTGTCGGTTCTTCTATGCAAATGCCCTCCCCTTCAATTTGGTAAAGAGTCCATTTTTTGAACTCGTGTGAATCAATTGGGAGCTTTGAAAAGGGTTTGAAACCCCCAATATATTATGAGATAAGAAATACTTATATCAAAATCGAAGTTGAAAATGTAGAGAAAATGTTGGAAAATCATAGAAAGGAATGGGCAAAAAAGGGTGCACAATTATGACGGATGGTTGGACTGATGGGAAGAATCGGTCTATTACTAATTTCCTTGTCAATAGTCCAATGAGAAGCGTATTTTTGAGAAGTGTTGACACCTCTTCAATTTCCAAGAATGCAGATAACTTATCCAACCTCATAGATTCAGTCATAGAAGAGGTGGGCGAGGAAAATGTTGTGCAACTTGTCACCGATAATGCAACACCATATGTAAGGGCCGGTGAAATTTTGATGGACAGAAGGAAACAATTATTTTGGGCTCCATGTGCAGCACATTGCATTGATCTTATGCTAGAAGACATAGGGAAGCGGAAGTTGGAGTCTTCTACTATTTCCGATGCAAAATCAATTGCAAAATTCATTTATGGTCATGGTTTGGTACTAAATTTAATGAGGCATTTCATGAAGAATCGTGAGTTAGTTAGGCCAGTAATAACAAGATTTGCAACAAGCTATCTTACATTGAAGAGCATACTAAAATGCAATTCTGGCCTACGAAAAATGTTTAGTTCGGATGAATGGGATTTAATGCCTCTGTCTAAGACCGAAGGGGGGAAAAGGTGAATGATTTGATTTTTTATAGTAAGTTTTGGAATCGTGTTAAATTTTGCACTTAGGTTGGAATGCCTCTTGTAAAATTGCTTCGATTAATTGATGGAGATGAAAAACCGGCAATGGGATATATATGGATCGAGCCAAGGAGAAGATTGCAAAGAGATTGAATAATGATGTAAAGAAATCCGAGCCATACTGGGCCTTGATAGATGCTCGTTGGAATCAACAACTCTACCATCCTTTTCATGCCGCTGCTTATTATTTGAATCATTCTTTCTACTACGATGAATCATTTAGTCCAGATGTTGAAATTAAAAGGGGGTTGTATCAATGCCTTGATAAGTTGGCTATAGACATGGATGAGAGGATTAAGATTGATGAACAATTGCATAATTTCAAAACTGGAAAAGGATTGTTTGGGGATAGGATGGCCATAGCAATAAGGAAAAGAAAACAACCAGGTATTTGGTATTTAGTATTTAGTTATTTACTATTTACTCATTTATTATTTAAATATGGAATTTGATTTTTTATCTCATATTTTATAGCCATTTGGTGGGATGATTATGATGATGAAAATAAAGAATTGCAACGTGTTGCGATAAGGATTTTGAGTTTAACTTACAGTGCAACTAGGTGTGAGCGGAACTGGAGTGTGTTTGACCAAGTATGTTTTATTTTTAGCTTTAATTAAATAAATACAAATTTTTAACATTTGTTTAAGAAGTGGAGATAATAATCTTGTATGTTTGATACTTTGATTGTTTTTTAGATTCATACGAAGAGGAGGAATAGGTTAGAGGCAAAAAGGATGAATGCCCTTGTATTTGTAAAATACAATTTACAATTACAAGTGAGACAAACTTTAAGAGATTCAAAGAAAGATTATGATTCTATTTGCCTATCGGATGTGGAATCTGATGATAAATGGATAACTGAAAAAGAAGATCCAGTTCTTCCAGAAGACAATTCTTGGTTGCAAGCCGACGAGATATTTAATGAGGAAACGAGTAAACCTTTTAAACTCTTGAAGATAGGTATATTATAGTTAGATTTTAGAATACAAAATTTATAAAATATTTGATTTTTCTATTAACAGGGGTTTATTCAAGAAAACGAAAGAGAGTTGAAAGAGAGGAGAGGAAAGCGTTGAAGAAATTAGTGAGGGAGATGTGGAAGATGGAAGAGACAATTTATCTTCATCCTACTTAGATGTTTTAGATGATATTGATGACAATGACATTCTTTAGAATATTAGATGTTTTATATTTTGGAATGTAAAAACTTCACTTTTAATGCATTTAAAATCATTTTGGGTTGGTACATTTTGTCATATATTTATGTGTATGTATATTTACTTATATATTATGAGAATTGAACAAAATGTTTTGAATCTTACGATTCTACGATTTTCGATTCACGGTTCAGACCCCTAAATTGATTCACGTTACGATTCGTTTTTGACAACCTTGGATGTGCTATATACCTTAAAATTTCAAAGGTAAGATGATCCTAGAATTTTGCAAAACAAATAGGTGACAAGAAAGAAGTCGGGGTGGGTGGGGTGGGATGGAGGGTTGCGCTAATTCAGCCCCCTACTTAATGCATTTGCAGTCTGGGGTTCAATGTGGATTTAACGTGCTAGCATGTGTTGCCATGTGTGTTTTTTTTTGAATGATTTGTTGCCATGTGTGTTGATGGCCAGAGTCCACCTGGGTTTGGATGCAGGAGACCTCTTTTGACTTTTACATTTGATGCATTTCCACTTTGATGGTTAAGGAAGAGGGTTGGTTGATTAGTGTTTTGAAAGTGTCACTGAGAATTTTTATTGTTGAAAAAGTCATTTGATAAATCTTTTGGCTGTGCTTGCTTCAGGTAGAAGCCAAAAAGTTTGGCATCCTGGTGAACTGGCGGCGAGAGTACACCATGGAGGACATACTGACACAACTGAAAAAGGAGATGGCAGCGCCCCACAACCGGAAGCTGGTCCAACCACCTGAAGGTACCTACTTCTAGCTACAATGATGGAAGCTAGCTCTCACCAATATAAAACTTCATAAATTTCTGTAGCAGCTGCTCTCTTACTCTGATGGAAATAGAAGGCCTAAGAATCGCCTTAATTGTTCACAAAATGATGCTGCTTTTCTTGCTTCATTCACTCAAACTGTTATATAGGCTTGCTGTTTGATAAATGGGGAATACTGTGTGTGCAAAATGGCAATAACACTATTTATAAGGGTGATTCCTGTAATGTGATTTTAACTTGTTTCTGAGCACTTGCTTGAGTGCTCAGAGCTTTTCTCCATTTGTAGTGGCCTTTCTCGTTTAGGTCCTTCATCTTAGCTTATTGGTTAAAATTAGCAAGCCAGGGACTTGTGGGCCTGTGAAGATCTCTCTCGTTCTTGACATAGTCTGGCCAATGTTTGGAACTGGAAATGCAAGTATTAGATTGTGTGATTAATGCCAAAATATACTGGGCATCTCTTCTTCTCTTGGCACACTGCTGAATGATATGAATCATCAATGGGTTATCACATTTAGTCCAGTTAAGAGAATATCTGATCAGAAATATCCATATTTCTTTGTGGTGTCTACTAATTGAGGTTTTGAATTAAGGGCAATTATATTGTGGATGCTCAAATCATCTTTTGCCTGTAACCCGCTTTGGTGTAGCTTTGTTTTCCTTTCCTTCCAAGTTGATGGAGCAATTATCGACGATGGTAGTTCCCCTAAATACTCTCCCCCAATGAAGGGGTCATGTCCCCATCCATTCCTAAGAGCTCTGGATGTTTCCAGTGTAACCCATGACATTACAGAAAACAGGTCAAGGAAGACGGGATTTGTGTGACAAAATATCATCGAAGAATTTGGTGGTCGATTGATTCTTCAGGGGCTCAAAACAAGAAACAGTTGTTTGGCAAAGGGGTAGGTAATCATTTTCTCAGGTTATTGGGGGAGTATTTACATTGCCATCCAAAGAAACAGGTTTTACTTTTAGAGGCACCAGATATGTACTTCTAAACGGCCGGTATGTACCGTATCGATTTGTTAGGATACAAATTTGCTGATATGAACCAATACATATTGGCCGTATTAGCTTTCTCTTTTTATTAAAAAAAGAAAATCTGTTTTGACTTGTTTTTGAGCATTTTTGTCAATATTTTTTAATTTAAAAATGTTTAAAAGCAAGTTATTTTGAGTTGTGTTCATTTAATTTTTTATCATTCAGTTTTTTTTTTTTTCAACTTTTGGCTCTAAGATAATCTCAAAAGTTGAGTTTTTTTTTGTTAAAATTGTTTGATCAAATAATATCTAGTAGTTATGGAATTCAACGGAGATGTGTTAATGTTAGTTACTGTTTTTAGAGTGTAATTTTTCAAGATTTTTCTGAAATTTTGATGAAAGTCAAGTTTTTAAGATATTTTTATTTTCAAGTTTTTTTGTTGAAAAAATTGAATGAAATGATTTACAAATGTTTTTAAAATTAAATGGAGAGCCTCTAATGTGATTGGTAGAGTTTTTAGATTTTTTATTTAATTTTTTAATATTTTAACATTTTTACTAAACTCAAGGTTTTTTACAATAATTTTTTTTTGAATTGTAATATAAGATATATGTCATTAGAGGATATTTGAAAATATGATGTTCATATTAAGTCTTTTCTCATGTTGATTTTCTTTATAAATTTACAAACACTTTTTTAAGGGATAATGATCTGTGCATCATGAATTTTCATCGTAGTGAATCACCTTTTAAAAAGAAAATATTATTTTGTCGTTACTTTTTTCTCTCTCATCTCCTTAAAAAAGAGGGTAAAATAGTCTTTTTCTTTTAAGGATAGTGCACTACGGTGCATGTATCATTATCCTTTTTAAATTTTTATAACGTATCAAAATTTTAACTTTGAAAGATCTAAAATTTTATAAAATATGCTCATTCTAAATTTTTCTATTATTTTTCAAAAGAAAAAGGAATAGAGACGATGCATATCTGATAACACATTTTTAGTCCCTGCTTCACACCGTTGTGAACCCATTTGTGAAGCATATGACTTACTCTTAGTTGTGCCTATATTTAGATAATTTTTCTCCCTCATTCTCATTTTCTTCTGATAAATTACATTCTTTGAGAGATATACTTATCATTGGATCAACGTCAAACCATTTGGATGGTTACAACTTTGTAATTATTAAAATCATATTTGATTATGCTCAAGTTAAAGTCCACGCTTCTTAAATACGATGGATCTTTAAAACTAGGATTTTTAAACTAAAAGTGAGGAAATAGTCCTATTAATTTTTTCAAGAAGTGATAGGAATTGGGAAGAAGGATTTCAATCCGAACTTGACCCAAGCAAAATAAAAAACCATTTGGTTATCCACTCTATCCAAATTTAAAAATCTTAATCTATTGTCTCAATTTTATGTAAGCCGCACATGAAAGACAAGTTTTCTTTTCCTTCATTTTTTGTTAAAAATAAATTTTCATATCATTTTAAGTTTTTCCAAAGTTTTAATAGAAGTTAGTGTTGGGTTAGATAAGGCCGGATTGGGTTTGAGTAAAATAAACATAAGTTTGGATCACGTTAGATTAATTATTAAAAAATTTATCTTGGGAGGGATTAGGGAAGAAAAAAATCTATTATTGTCTCGAGTCATTCTCAACACGAAAACGCTACTTTTGATAATGTTACTTAATATTTGTTGAGAGGGAGGCCGAAACACCGTGGTATTATTATTAATATCCAACTTCACTCTCTCTCTCTCTCTTACCTCTCTTTCTTTTCTTTTTCGCTCTCTAAGTCTTACTCCCTGATCTCTCTCTCTCCCTGATCTCTCTCTTGCTCTTTCTCCGATCTCTTGCTCTCAAATGCATCTCTCTCTCTGATCTCTCGTTCTCACCCTTTTTTCTCTGGTCTACCTTAAACTCTCAACTCTAAAACCTAATTTATCTCGATCTTATTGCACCTTCTCCTTGCCCAAACCCAAGTATTGCTCTCGTATGGTTTTCTCTTCTATTGGGTGAGTCCATACCAATAGACCTTTCCGCTATCTGATTTCTCTCACACTTTGTCTCGGGTTTTTGGATCGGATTGTAGTTCTCGAGTCGAGTTGGTTCCAATATCTCGAGTATTGCAGATTGGATTGAAACCCCAAGGGGTTATCCGTGTTGGTTTGAGAGCAAGATCTATAGAGGGAGGTCTTGGCTTCAAACCATGGGAGCTCCAATGAAAGGCCACTTCCTCTGGAAACAACGTATAGAGTAAGGTCCCATCGAATTACTCTATATGTACGAATAGAGGGGGTTTTCACACTACTCAGGTGCGACGCCTAGACATCTCTCAACCTCTAAAAAACAAAGACAAAAACAAAAAATTCAGATGGGATCGAGTTTATATTAAAAAGTATAGATCAGGTCCGATTGCTATAACTTGACTCAACCTGAATCGAGCTTCCTACCATTCAATTATTCATTAACTTGGAGAGGTAACCTGAATTTGTGATTTTCAGGTGACATAAGAAATTGCCACTTGTAACGTGATCACTTTAGGCCATGAATGATTGTTGATTCTTACCATTGTCACAAATCTCGTTCTCAGGATATTAACGGCAATTGTTAATAGCGGGATATTTTCAAATTCTCGAATTTTTATCGAGAATTTAACGGGAAAATCTAGCGGAAAATATATTATTTAAAAAATAATAAAAATAAATAATATGGCTGAAATTTGAAAATAGATGATATTTCATAAATAAAAAATGTATATTTGGCCCAAGCGTTTTTAACGGCAAAATCGCACAATTTTAACAAGAATTTACCGTTTCTCGTGATAAAAACTTGTTTTTAATGGGAATTTACCGTTAAAAAGCAGACGCGATAAACTCAAATTTTTAATGGAAAAAATTATTTTGCCGATATTTTCGTGATAAAAATGAAAATACCGGAGATATTTGTTACATTGATTCTTACAGGTCTGGGCATTTTACAGCCGGAACAACTGCTCCCGTGGAATTCACTGAATTTGAATCTACTTTATTAAAATTACTATCTTTTAATTTTTTATTTGAAGCATCGATTAAATATATGTCAAAATATTTTTCAATAGTTAAATTTTAATTTTTAAAAAATTAAAATTAATATAATTCAATAAATTTTATTTTTAAGACTGATACATGTTATAATAACTTATTCATTTATATATATTTTTTACGAGCATTAAGTATAGTGCTGGTTATAAATTACATTCAGATTTTTGAAATATGTATGAATATGATTTTTTCTTTCGACTATATTTCGATTGTTAATATGATATATAAGGACCACTGCTACAAGTAGTACTACACTACACACCTTTGATCGTGAAATATTGATGACTTGTTAATCCCGTGAATCACGTGAAAATAGGATACTCTAAAGGTCAAAGAGTTTTATAAAATATTCTTCGGTGGAAAAAAAATTGAATGAACTGTATGTAGGTCTAGAATCGATGACATGGTCCATTTGAATTTTTTACTTCAGCTTTAGCCACGTGTCAGACGTATTAAATTCCTTGACTTGGTCAAAATTTGACCACTACATGAGGAAGGTTGACTCATTGACTTGGTTGTATGACAAGAGTAGAAGTTTTATAAGTGAGGCAACCATTGACATATTAAATGCATACATAAATTTTTGTGATTTTAAAAATATTAAATATTATGAAATTTGTTCTAATCAATGATAGAAATATTATTTATTACTATTAAAAGAATTTCTTATATAAAATGGCAAAAGAGACAACCTATTTTAATTGAAGTCACCTCTTACTAAAACGACAAAACAATCCATATTAAAAGCACAGTGAAACCTACATGATGCAATTTGAATTTCAAAAATAGATATGACAATAAGCTGTTGTAGCTCAGCTGGTGTTGGAAATTAGAATTGGACGTGCAATATTTGTTATGAACCCAAATAAACTTTTGTTCGATGTGGTGATGTACCAAGTTGCAACAAGCATTTAGCTCGAGATAGTAATTGAATTGAAATATCTAATGAATCACACAGGCAAAATAGAGTCGTACCTGGAGTCACTAGATGTGGTCCTGTCCATGAGGAATGCTACACACCTTAAGGAACAAGTGCTCTCAGAGTTAAATAAAAGGAAAACTCGGCTCCCGCACTTAGTTTCCCCGTCCAAATTACTTGAATCGACCTGGTTTGGACTCAAGTGCTCCAAATCAAGACCCGAATTGTCCTGACTCAAACTTGAATTGTCTCGTATCAGACTTGAATCGTCCCAACTTGTAAATGAAGTGTCTCGACTCGGACTTGAATCATCCCAACTTGTACTCGAAATGTCTCGGCTCGAGTTCGAATCGTCCCAACTTGACTCAACATGTCCTTACTTGGACTTCGACTCAGGCGACACAAACTCACTCGAAATTCTCTATTTTCTCTCAAAAAATTTCCTTTCAATTTTTTTTTCCCCCTCCTCTCGGTCCTCAAACCTCTTTATATAGTTTTTCTCATATTTACAAAATAAAAAATAGTTAGGTTCTGTGGAGCTTGATTATCAGATATGTACGGATCTGGTCTTAGAGGGCAATTAAGTAATTTTATATTGCACCCGTGTAAACCCTAAACATGGTAGTATATAATGTCTCTTTTCGTGACATAGGGTAGATGAGAGAAAATTGTAACAAGAGTGGATTGTTTTTTCTTCGTTTTCTTGCTTTTGAGTGGGCTTGAACTCTGTAATAGCCCGGACTTTTTAAATTAGTATAGATGTGGATATTATTTATTTTAATGATGGAAATTGGAAAATTTGATGGAATAGATGATAAATGGATCAAAGTTTGGACAAGGGCCCAAGTATGACCCAATGGACCATGGATTGGATCTAAGTTCATTTGAATGGCCAATGATGGTCAAATTGGGCCCAACACCCATTTGGGACCCAATGAATCAAGATGATCTAAACTCTAAGGTAAATAGGTAAGAAATAAATTTAATTGGGCCATGGGCCCAATGGAGATCCAATTAGTTGGAAGGGATTGAATTAATTAATGTGAAAATCACCTAAGTTAATTTTAATTAAACCAAGGTGACGTTGCCGAATGGGACCCACCTCCACTTCACCAAGTGAGGTGGCGTGTGGACCAAGGATTGGTGGGGCCGGCCACCATGGTTGACTTGCTCAACCATGGGTGGAGTAATGGAATTAAGTTAAGTGGGAGTTAATTAACCTAAGGTAATTATCTATTTAATTAAATGATTAAACTATCCAAAAGCTGGTCAAAGGGGTCAAAAGATGGAAAACCAAATCATTCCATCTTAAGAAGCCAAAAACGTTGGCTTGGTGGTGGTTTATTCCAACCACCACCATTAAAGCATAAAAAGATCTCATGCTTGGTTGGTGGGAGCCTTAATGGTGGAGTGTAAGTTACACAACCACATGAGATGAACCTTATCTCATTTCTCCATCTCTTTCCATCTAATTCATTCACTCTCTCCCTCTCTTGCTCTCTCATTGCCGTCCCACACCAACAAGAGAAAGAAGAAGAAAAACTTGGAAGAAGAAGAGAAGAAAAGAGAGGAAAAAGGTGTAAGCATAAGCCACCTCTTCAAGATCAAGAGTTGGGTAGTTCTTCCCATCATCTCCTCCTCTCCCTCTCTCAAATCTAACCCTACCTTAGCCGAACCCAAACCTTGGAGACGCCATCTTGATCAAGCATCTTGACCCAAAGATCAAGGAGAAGAAGAGAAGAGAAGGCCAAGGAGTTCGAGAGGAGAAAGAAAAGTCAGAGGAGCCGTCGGATTGTAAGTATCTCTAAACAAGAGATTAGATTTTTTTTAGGTTTAAAAATGGGTCCATTTCTTGGATTTAGTATCATGGCCTTGGATTTAAAATCCATCCAAAAGATGAATGAGAAATGGTCAAAATGGGAAGGAGAGATTAAGGAAAAAAAAAATAGATGCATTAAGGACATTGGTATTAAAAATTGTTGTAAGCATGGATGTAAGTGATTTATTAGGATTTTAAATAATGGAAGCCATGGAAGAATGATTATGATTTTTAGGGTTTAAATGATTAAATGTAGTAATTTTAAAGGGATCTTAAATGTGGAAATTGATGGAGAAGGGTGATGGTGTTTAAATGGACTTTAAGCATTAGAAATAATGTTTTAAAAATAAAACTATGGAGAGATTTTATGGAGGGAATGTTTTTTAACCCTATGGTGATGTATTAGAATTTTAAATGAGATCAAAATAATGGAGGCTATGATAAGTGGTTAATAATTTTAGGGTTTTAAATGAATGAAATGTAGTGATTTTGAAAGGATTTTAAATGAGGAAATTCATGGGAGGTGTAAATGATTTTTATGGCCTTGAAAGGCATAGATGGGAATGAACCCTATAGTGATGTAATTGTAATGCTAAGGGGTGTAAAATGTGGAAAATGATGGGGAATGCTAGTAGTTTTGATGGACTCAAAAGATGAACCTAATGTTGATCAAAGGAGTGATTTAAATGTTTGATGAAACCTCCTCATGGAAAGAATTATGGTGGATCTAAATGTTGTGAATGGATCCAAGAAAAAAATCGGGAGAAAGACATCATTTTATAAGACAATTGATGGGCTAAGTATGGGACTATATATGTGTTTAAATGAATAAGGATTAGGTTAATTAAATGGCAGATGTTAATAATTTATGATATGGTTGATGGATCAATTATGGACTCAAGATGTGGCTAAGAATGATGATTCAATTATAAGTCATTTTTATGGGCTAAGGAGGGGCTTATGTATGTGTTTAAATAATGAGGATTAAGTTAAGAAAAAGGGTTGTTTTAATGATGTTATGACATGATTAAGTGGGTCACTAATGGATTTGAGTGTATGGATCAATTATGAACAAAAATGTACATGCTTAAGTGAATGATTAACCATGGAAAAGAAGTAGTGGCAAAACCGTAAATAATGGCTAAAAATGAAGAACCCCATGGAGGATGAACTTGGACTTAGGCAATTTTATTATGACCTTAGGTATGATTAAATGAAGCCTAGGGTGCTGGTTTTTAAACTCACAAAATTAATATGGTTAAGGGATTAAGTGGGACCCACGAACCTAACTAGTAGGGTTCGGCCATGGTGTATGGCCGAACCCCACTAAGGCTTGGGTAATGGACTTGGACATGATTGAAACATGAGTCTAATTGATAATGTATAATAAGGTACCGGACATCGCAATCGGCGACCGGATTCGGGAACGGAAACGTAAAAGGGACGCTAGTCGGTATTCGGTAGGATTCCTACCTTTTTGTAAACCATGGATTTACGTGTTATATGATGGTTCCCGTGATTTATTTTTGGTAATTTATATGATTTGTTTTATGATTGGTTTTAAGATTATGATTTATATATATTATATGGCATATTGCCAGGCTATGATTTATATGATTAGACTATGAATTATATATGAAGGCTACAAATTATATATATTACATAGCATAATGCACCTACATCTCATGCATGGCATGGGTGGAAAAATAAAGGAACCGGAGTCCATGCTCCGTCGGGGCGACAGAGAAGCAAACATGGAGATAGCTTGATATGCTATAACCGAAGTCCATCGCTCCGTCGGGGCGACAGAGAAACAAACATGGGGATATCTTGATGTGTTGAGATATAACCGGAGTCCATGCTCCGTCGGGGCGACCGAGAAACAAACATGGGGATATCATGATAGTATGGATGATGGGTGGGACACATAACATAAGACACCCATGGCATTGCATTCATTTTATGGTTTTCATTATATAATTACCTATATGCATGTTATCACTAATCCATGTGTTAGCCCTACTCTGAGTCTTACTGAGCGGGTTGTCTAATGCCCTACTTTTACCCTAACTGATGACACAGGAGATGGCGGACACGAAGGAAGAGACGGAGGCCAAGCTTAGGAGTTTGGGAAGGCGGACTACTTAGTTTATTTAAGATTTATTTTGGAAATGTAATTTGTGTAATGTAGGTCGTCGGACTGTAATAATGTACATTTCTTACTATAGTTTAGTCTTTACTTTGGACATTATCATTTTGAAACATAATTATGAATTTAGGGGTATTTAATTAATTTAAATGATGTATCTTCCCTGCTATCTAAAATTGGTAGGATAGTCTCTATTATAATTCGGCATTTTAATTTAATATTCCTTGAGCTTTCTTCTACGTGTGAATCGTACTTATGGACTTAGTTCCACGCACACGTAGGGTTGGCCAGTTAAGGGCCGAGCTTTAGAAGCTCGGACTTAACTCGCGTCGTAACGTCTCGCGCCCTTTGTCACTTTTATTTTAAAAAAAAAAAAAAAAATAGACTCTAATTTCGGTGAAAAGGGGCGGGCGTTACAAACTCGAACTCAGTAAACGAGCATATTTTTTAACAAATGTGGTAGGCTCGAGCTTTCATTTAGATTTTAAAGTTTATTAAGGGTAGAAATAGTTACATGGGAGAAAACTTTTTAAATACACAATTTTTTTCAATTTTCCATTCAAAAGATTCACACAGACGAGAATGTTGCAGACATGTTTACCAACCCGGTTACCACAAAAAAGTTCAATCATTGTCTGGATTTGCTCAATCTCTCATCTTGCTAGAGATTGGACCTACACCTTTAAGGTGCAGGATTGGTGGAAGTCACTCCCACCAGGTGGAGGTGCTACAAACACATTTCAACATTCTTGAAGGGTTGAACATTTACGCCAATGTGGAGATTGTTAAGTTTGGCTCAAAAGGCCAGCATTAAGTTTGGTCCAACATGCCCAAGTCTTCTTTTAAGCCCAGTATATATAAATGGGTATGTTTTACTCTTTAGGGTTAGCTGATGCAAGCGTTCTTACTCAGAAAATCAGAGGAGAAGGAAAAAGAGTTGTTCTTTCTCAGAGAAAAAGAGAGAGGAGAGACTATGAAGTTGTAGCACCCATTTCATCTTCTTCATAGTGGATTGAGCGAAACGCTTTATTAACGTAGCCTTCGGGTGAACCACGTAAAACCTGTGTCTTTTGTGGTTTGATTGATTGTGTGATTTGCTTTTTATTTCCTAACACCAATTTCAACACATTGGATTAAGTTTAGCTATTCAAATCACAGTTTAGGATCATAGGTTCAAGGCAATATTTTGCAGAGCCAATATCCTCACAAATACCTTTCAATCCTATCCTCAGTTCCTCAGTGATACCCTGCACCAAACCAATATGGGAGTCCCACATCGGTTTGGAAGGGAAGTGGCCTTGGGTATATTTGAGGGCCACACTTGGTACTCAAGCAAGACGCGTTTGGGTGTGACTGTGTGCCACACGCCAGAACAAAACCTTGAGGGGGTGGACCCTAGAGAGGATAATATCTTAGCTGCGTACTCTGATATTAGGAAGACACGTTTGGGTGTGACTGTGTGTCACACGCCAGAATAAAACCTTGAGGGGGTGGACCCCAAAGAGGACAATATCTTGGTTTGTGTACTCTAATACCAGGAGGAAACATGTTGGGCCGGGCCATGGGCCGGGCCCAAAAAGCATAACTATGCGGGCTCACTTGTATGAAAGGCATAGAGCGGACAATTTCTTGCTAAGTCAAGCCCTAAGCCCTATATTCGGGTCGGATTGTTACAAATTTGGTATCAGAGCCGATGTTCTACACTCGAACTGTGTAGGCCTTTCCTCCTTCCCTGGAGTTGTTGAGATAGACCGGGTCGAGCAGGGGACGGCTCGAGGCTTTAGGGGGGGGGGTGATTGTGATACCCTACACCAAACCAATGTGGGAGTCCCACATCGGTTTGGCAGGGAAGTAGCCTTGGGTATATTTGAGGCCACACTTGGTACTCAAGCAAGACGCGTTTGGGTGTGACTGTGTGCCACACGTCAAACAAAACCTTGAGGGGGTGGACCCCAGAGAGGACAATATCTTGGTCGCGTACTCTAATACCAGGAAGACACGTTTGGGTGTGACTGTGTGTCACAAGCCAGAACAAAACCTTGAAGGGTAGACCCCAGAGAGGACAATATCTTGGTTCGGTACTTTGATACCAGGAGGAGGCGTTTTGGGCCGGGCCATGTGGGCCTGGGCCCAAAATCAAAATCGTACGGGCTCGCTTGTGCGAGGCTCAGAGCGGATAATTTCTTATTGAGTCAAGTCCTAATCCCTGTATTCGGGTCAGGTCGTTACATCCTCACTCATGATTAGAACATACTCAGATGGGCCCCATACCTAAGGTCAGGGCCGACTCTTATGAAAGACGAAATAAGCGGCCGCTTAAGGCCCACGCGTTATAAATGCCCGATTTTCTTAAATTACATTTAAAACTTAAAGGCCCAAATTTCAGTGTTTAATAATTACTGAAAGCTTATCTCAAACTTAATTTTCTCTCTTTTTAAGTCCTTTCAATGGAAGAACCCTATTTTCTCTCATCTCTACTTCTCTAGCTGTTCTCTCTTCTCTCTCACCTCTCTTCTTCTATCTTCTCTTGCCGCTCTCTCACTGCGCTCTCTCGCTCTCTCTTGCTCTCGTTCGACTTACTTCCCCTCAATCTCAGGTATTTTCTACTTTGTAATAGGTTTTGATTTTCTTTTTTGTTGTGTTCCATTTCTAAACTTTAATTTCTTTGGGTTTTTTCTCTATACTTTAATAGTTTTTGGCTTGTTATTTTTCTCTATAAATGATTTTTTTTCTTTGTTGTTGAGATTATTGGATTTCTTCTTTTCACTTGGATTTTGCATTTATCACTGAGATTCTTGGACTATTGGGGCTCTTTGGATATATAGGTGGATTTTGAAGAGAAATAAGGCACTTTTTGTTGGATCTTTCTTCTTCATGGGCGTAGTCATTGGATTGTCGGTGTCATCTTTGTGCTCGCTGTGTGTTCAACTCATTAGATTAATGAGTTAAATGGATTCTTGTTTTTATAGATGGTCGGTGTCGTAGGTGTTTAAGTCCCTGCTATTCTGATAGTTGATATTGCTTATTAGGTTTTCCTACTTCATTAACTGTTACGTTTGTTATAGCTTCTACCAGTTGGCATTCTACCTATAGATTTAAAGTTTTGGATTGTGTTTCATTGAAGGAATTGAAAAATGAGAGAAAAAGGAGCACGAACTGGAAATTACTTTTACTGAATACAGAGCAAGAATTCTAGCCATAGCGCTGGGAACATAGCAGAGCGGTGGCGATCTCTGTGTTGAGGGGTAATAATCTTTTAAGATGAATGGAATATACATGTAGTAGGGGTTGCAGAGAATCTGAAATCTCATCTTAATAATACGATTGAACAACTTGGGTTGCAGAGAATAGAAATCAAATATGAGAAACTAGGGGTGGAAAATTTTAAAAGATAATGTATCTATTTTAACTATAAAACTATTGTCACAAACAAGTTGGGAAAGTCATATTGAAAGTGTTAAAGCGATAAATTTTTTTTTTTAAAGATGCTACTTCAATTAGTAGAAACTAGTGAAGACCCTAAAACAAAAAGTGAAGCTAAAAGTTTAGCTATATATGAGATCAAAAATTTTGAATTTTTATTAGGTATGACTATTTGGTATGATATATTATTTGTTGTAACTTAGTTAGTAAGAAATTATAAGCTATAGACATGCTATTGATGTTGCTATAGATCAATTAAAAAGTCTTATTAGTTTTTTTAATAACTATAGAGAAAATGGATTTACATCAGCTCTTACTGAAACTAAAGAGATTGCAACTAAAATAGATATATAACTTAAATTTAATGAAAGAAGTAAAATTCGTAGAAAAAAATAGTTTAATGAAAATGTCGATGATGAATTAACGCAATCAGCCAAAGAATCTTTTAAAGTTGGTTATTTTTTATATATAGTAGATCATGCGATTTCTTCAATTCAAAGTAGATTTGAACAATTTAAAAAATATGAAGATATTTTTGGTTTTTTATTTGATTTAAAAAAAAATAAAATCATTAAATGATGATAGTTTGAAAAAATATTGTCTTAATCTTGAATGTGTTTTGAAACATAATGAGGTTTCTGATATAGATGGTTTAGATTTATTTTCAGAGTTAAAAGTTTTAAGAGCAATGTTACAAATTAAAATAATAACTCCATTTGAAATTCTGAATTATATTAAAAGACTAGATTATTCTTTTGTAAATACTTTTATTGCATACCGAATATTATTGACAATACCGGTAACCGTTGCTTTGGCAGAAAAAGTTTTTCAAAACTAAAAATGATAAAATCTTATCTACGATCAACAATGTCACAAGAACGATTAAGTGAATTAGCCATATTATCAATTGAAAATGAAATTCTAGCAAAACTTGATTACAAATATTTAATTAGTAAGTTTGTTTCTCAAAAAGCAATAAAAGTAGATTTTAGGTAAATTATTTTTATTATATAATTAAAATTTTAATTATATACTGCTCATAATATATTAAATACAACAAAGGCATCGTTTAGATTTTTCGCTTTAGGCCTCAACTTGTGTCTGGCCGGCCCTGCCTAAGGTAGTCTAAACGCAAATTTTTGGGTGTTTTGGATTGTTGTTTGCTAAGAAATATGTCTTTTTGTATAAAAAACTAAGTTGCGCAAATCAGGATTCACAGAAAACCGTGAAAGGAAATCATCAAATGAAACAAGTAGATAATATTTCTCTACAAAAACGCCAACAGATGGTCGGACGAATAGAGAAAGAAGGTGGTTCAGATTGAGGATACCTTATTGACGAGCATTGTGAGAGACGTGGTGAATCAGATAGCATGAGGTGCAGTAGATGAAGGAGAGAAGAGGAGACGATGAAAGAGGTATATATTTCTCAGTTTTAGGGTTGGAGAGAAAGCCAAAGAGAAAACAAAAGTATCCTTGATATTCAAACTTCAAAGATGAGTTCAAGCAAATGCTCGTGTATATATGTGGAAGAAGAAGCGAGAGAGTGAGAGTTGGATGATTTGCTGATGGTGAATTGGTGATGACTGGGCGCTATATCCATAAGCCACGATGCTATGAGATTTTCGTTTTATAGACTCCCGAGTTCATTTGTACGAACTCGGCTTAAGCTGGGCTCGAACTCGAAGTCAGTAAACGAGCGGATTTTTTAACTGACGTCGTAGCCTCGAGCTTTAATTTAGATTTTAAAGTTTACTAAGGGTAGCAATAGTTACATGAGAAAAAAACTTTTAGATACACAATTTTTTTCAATTTTCATTAAGAAGATTCACACAGACGAGAATGCTGCAGACATTGATGAACAAAAAAATTACATTTTTACCCATGGATATTATACTAGTTAGCTGTACTTTTGTGTGTTTTAATATTAATTAATGGAATTTTGTGTTTTGTAGATTTAAAAGTATAAGTAAGAGAAAATGTTTAAATGCAAAAGATTGGGCAGTGGCTTCTGTATACTCATCTGAGATGATCATAGGTCTTGTGACCCGAACAATGCTTTCATTTGTATGCATCAATTTTCATAGTTGTCCTTAGACAACTTGGGAATTGAGGGTTGAATGGTAGTGGCCATCTTCACAACCTTATTTTGAATACCACTTTGTCGGCTTTACAAAGCCTAAAAAGAAAAATACTTAGGAACTTGAAATGGCTAAACACTAAACAAATAATCTAGAATTTCTTTCTTGCTAGAATTTCATTTCATTGGAACATATAGAATAGACTACATGACTTCACTTTATATAAAAGATTCATGAATAGACTCTTTGGAAACTCAATGGTTGTTGGTAACTTTTGGAAACTCAATGATTGTTGCATGTTAGTAACTATCCCTCAATGGTTGGTAACTCCCCTTCAATGGTTACTCCCCTTTAAACTAAAATAATGAACTCATCGGAAGACAAAAGGTTGTATCTGGTTTGCACTTCCAACATTACGGATATCAGAAGAGGCATCAAATTATGATGAAAAGGGAGATACGCCGGAATCTTGGTCGAATGGGTAATCTTTCGGTGGGCCGAGGGAAGACGTTTTGACCGGCCACGAACCAGTTCAAAGGAGAACCGCTTTCATATTAGATGATAAGATAAAATGAGAGAAGCGTTGTTATTATGTCCTCCCTCTCACTGGAATAAGAGGCCCCGACTCTTTCGCCGGGAACGAAGAAGAAATCGATAGAATAAAATAGGGGCATAATGGGAATTTTAGAGAAAATAAATTCATCAGTATACCTATTATAAAAAAATCCCCACTGTAAATATCATTACCCAAAAAATAAGGTTGGAGGGGAAAATATCTTTTAAACACGAAAAACTTATTAACCTTCGTAAAATTATACCAATTGGATATATTTGTCATACGTATTTACTATAGTAGATACGGTACTATCAAGTGATGCGTAATTGATACGTATAGCTTGATTCGATAAATATGTATCTTATCAAGTGTTTTTTGTTTTTTATAATTATGGCTAACCCTAATGTGTAAAGGGCTTAGATCTGTTGCAAAGTGTAGTAAAATATTTTTAACTATACAAATGGAGTGTGAATGGGGAAGTCAGAGGTCAAGTAGTCTACTTAGAAATATCAGCATATCTCAGTTTTTTTTTTTAATAAAAAAGGCTGGTTGAAATTTGAACCAAATTTCAGTTTATTTTGAGTAAAATTTTGGATTTCAGCCAATTAAAATAATTGAAATATCAGTTGACTTTTTAAAACTACTTTTCTTCACATTTGATCCATATTTTAGAGTTGAAACTCGGGTCGCGTCGGATCGGATCAGGTTTCAATAATCCAACTCAATCTATGTTAAAATTTATTAAAGCCAAATGGGTGTAACTCAACTAACCTTAGTGTACCTTAAAGGTAGTTGACTCATCTGTAGGGATTTTAGTAATACTATGTCTGAGTTTTCTACACGCTAATCTAAAAAAAATTATTAAACCCGATTCGACCGGAACCAAATTTCTGATCCGACTCAACCCAAGTGATGTTTTATAACTTAATGCACCCGGATCAGATCGAGTCGGGTCGAGTTGATTTTAAATTTCTGAATCAAACGTTGACTCAAATTTCATGCATGTTTTTCTTCAACCCAACTCAACTCGAAATATACAAATACATAACCCAAACTCATTAATTTCTCAAGTCAGGTCATGTAGGTTGGATTAAAACATGACCAAGTTTCACACCTACTATATTTAAAACCTGAGTAGAACATCCCTCGCCGCAGCGGCAAGTTACGAATATATGCATGCATCAAATCAAAGGAAGCAGCTATCCTCTTTTCCTTTTGAGTTGGCTTTCATTTCCATTTTCCACACGCTATTCACACCCTCTCCAGTCCACACGCACTACTTTATTTTGCAATTTATTTGTTTGTTCATTTGACTGACTCAAACTCCGCCAACCTCGTCTCGCTCGCCACCAGCTTGGCGCGGCGGCAGTGTTCCCACGTCGTAATCAACTCGAGACGATCCAAAAAATTGGATTTGAATTATATATTTCTTTGAAAAAGGTTGACCGCAGGAGTCCTAAACCTAAACCTTACCCTAATTGAATTTAAATATTTATTTATTTTTCTATAAATTTTAGCATATGTATCTCATCAAGGTTAAAATATCTTAGTTTATTGCCTTAATTTTCAATATCTCAATGTGCTCAAATTAAAGTTAAATCTTTTTATGTTTCATTTTCTATTAAAAAAATTTCTCTTATTTTTATTTTTTTAATTTTATATAAATTTGGATCATTTCCAGTTGAATAAAGTAAAATCCCATTCAGATTGGGTTGGGCTAGCAATTAAAAAAATTGGATCATATTGTGTTGTACCAAATAAAAAATCTATTACTATCTGTAACCAATCCGACTAGATTCATTCCCAACTCTAATGTCGACTAGAACCGGCAATGGATTGGTTTATTTGGATTTGGGTATATTTTGGGCCATTTTAATTAGGCTTATTCAGTTCGGCTCTATTTTAAGTTTAATTTGGGTCAGGTCAGATCATATTTATTCATTTATTTGATTAAGAAGACTTCTTGCAAGACACATATTAAGATTACGTCTTAAATGAGTGTCAATCTCACATGGTTCTATATGTTGCCTACTTATATATATCAGGATTTGTTAGGGGTAATAGTTTATTTTTGGGTTTAGATCGAATCTATCTATTTATTAAAATGTCTTATCAAAAAAGGTAAACTCAAGTCAAAAAATCGAATCAGATCAAATTTTGCTTGCCACATATTTAGTGGAGAGTGGCTCATCTATCAAATATTTTAAAATTCACAAGTGCACCTATCGATTCACTAAAGATAGAAAAAAGTCAAAAAAACAATTCGATTGTTTGATAGGCACATTGACCATAAAATTTTATTCTAGTAAAAGGGATTTTTATAAAATAATAATTTTATAATTATTTAAATGAAAGACATTTTTATTAAATTTTTATAAAAATGATTATTACATAAGAAAAAGATTTTATCATTTAACAAAAAGTCACTAAACATGTCTCCATATAAAGTGGAGAGCATCATACCAATTAATGCCCCTTAATTAATAAGATAATAAATATGAGAAAGAACAAATTATCCTGAAAATATGACTTTGTGGCAAAAGTATTTTCACAAAGACAATTATCTTTGGGTGCTCATCCTAATACGGGTATTATCTTTTAAGAGACATGGACTTTAGTGAACTTTTAATTTTGTCCCTCATCCATCTGCAGAAATCAGTTCACTTATCAGTGCACCAGTTCGTGTACCAAACTGGACTCTTTCAATTTTCAAGTGAATCAGTGCACTCATTAGTTCACTCATCGGTACACTGGACAGGTGAATCGATTCACTGGAAAGTGAACCGATTTCTGCAGAGGCAAAATGAGAAATCCAAAAAACTCGTGCCTGATAAAAGATAATGTTCATTTTAGGATGGGCATCCTTATCTTTACATTCTAAGAAAAATATGACAACGGTATGTTTTCAAATTATTGATTCTAATGAATTGTTGGTTTGAATCTCATTAGCATGAGATAACCATTTGGTGTATTAAAAATTATGAAATTAATGATTAATATCAAATCAAGCACACGATATACCTCAATTCTAGTAGTGATTTTTCTAGAGATACTATAAAAATAGTGACAGAAGATAAGACAATTAATAAGAAAATAAATTAAAACATATTTAAAACTTAAGAAATTAAAATTTGAAAATGTACCAAAGATCTTAGGTAATCTCATGAGGATAATATCATGATATTGTTTACGTAATGTCATAATCCCTCCGTCTCATTTTAATTGTCTCATTTAAAGTATTTGTATTTTTTAAAGAACTCTCTATACAAGACTAGCACTCCATATGATCTTATCAATTTTTAACACACTTTATACTACTTTAATATAAATGAGATAACTATTTTGAGCCAATTCAAAAATCTATATAAGACAACTAATTTGGTATAGAGGGAGTAATATTATTGCACGTGTAATCTAGAAAATGACAAAAAAATAACATCAATTTTTATGACTTTTGTTTTCGATAATTTAATAGTTAAAATTTTTAATTATTTAATCAACTATTCTTTTCATTAATAGAGTGAGTTCTACTCTCTAAGACTTGATATTCAAATAATTAGACTATTTATGTTTTGAGCCATATTACAATAGTATTTTTGGCAATAAATATTGAAATATAGTGGAAATATCATAAAATATTTTTTTTAAAATGATTCATATATATTAACTAAATAAGAAGCATCAACCGTGCGAACACAAGAAGAAAAAAAGAGGGGAAAAATAAAAAACTACTACAACTGACGAAGAACTGTAATACCGAACAAAGGGACAACTGCGCCAAAGAAAAAAAAATAGTTTAAACAACATGAGCACATTTTTTTTTTCAGACGTGCAATAAATCAAACATGAATATATTTCGGAATTGTTGAAGAGAAATAACCCACGATGAAATATCATAAAATATTAAATTCATTTTGTAATATATATATATATATATATATATATATCAAATCCATTTGTTTAAGAAAATAGAATATTAAAAATGGGTTTCGTTTAGTAGTAGGCTAGTGGCGGAGCGTAACCTGATGGAGCCGAAGCCGAAGCCGAAGCGGAAGCCGAAGTTGCTCTGAGAGTATGTCCGCTCACTTCCCAGTCAAAATGAGTGAGAGTGGGGTCCACTGACCACCCACCTCCTCCCTTCTTCTTTCTTTCTGACCCCGTCTCCTTCCTCGCAATCTCCCTTTCCTCTTTATTATAAAAGGAATCCTTCCTTCCTCTCTTTCTCGCATCAAATAGGAGAAAGATTTAAGGAGAAATCTCGGAATTACAGATTTGGTTTATTACAAATTTACAAGAACATGTGTTCTTCTACCTCCAAACCCGAACGGGTACAACAGACCCGATTAGATTCCTGCTGCTCTTCCTCCTCCGTCAAACCCAAAATGGTTCAGATCCGAACCGTATGGTCCCACAATCTCGAATCCGAGTTCCAGATCATCCAGGACGTGATCGACAGGTACCCATTCATCTCCATGGACACCGAGTTCCCCGGCGTCGTCTACAGGCCAGAACCCGACCCGAAACATCGCCGCTCCGACCATCTGTACCGGATCCTCAAGGCCAACGTTGACGCCCTCAGCCTGATCCAGGTGGGCCTCACCCTCTCTGACTCCTACGGCAACCTACCCGACTTGGGATCCGACACGTGCTGCTACATATGGGAGTTCAATTTCCGGGAATTCGACCCGGCATGTGACGCACACGCGCCGGACTCGGTGGAGCTGCTGAGGCGGAACGGGTTGGACTTGGATCGGAACCGGGTGGAAGGGGTCGAGTCGAGACGGTTCGCTGAGCTGATGATGGCGTCGGGGCTCGTGTGCAACGACTCAGTGAGTTGGGTGACTTTCCACAGCGCGTACGACTTTGGGTACCTGGTCAAGGCGCTGACTTCCCAGAGCCTGCCGGAGGACATGAGGGATTTCTTGAGGCTGATGAGAGTTTTCTTCGGTGAGAGAGTGTACGACGTAAAGTATCTGATGCGGTTCTGTGAAAGCCTGTATGGGGGTTTGGACCGGCTAGCTCGGTGTTTGGAGGTGAACCGGGCGGTCGGTTGCTGCCATCAGGCCGGCTCAGACAGCCTGCTGACGTGGCACACGTTCTTGAAGTTGCAGGAGAGATTCTTCACCAGTGGGGCCGAGAGGCATGCCGGCATCCTCTATGGATTCGATGAGATTTGTGTCGCTTTGTGATTGGGAAATGTATTTTTTTTAAGAAATAATTATATTATGTTATTCTTTTTAAAATTGTATATTGATTTTTAAAATCGAGTATGATGCCCCATTTCGTGGCCCATTGATCAAGTTCTGGAATTATACCCTCGCCGTTGAAATTGAATAGCTTTGTTAGTTACCTAACCTCCATTTAAGAATAGTGAGGAAAATAATGTTATCATAATTATTAAAAAAAGGAAAAAAAAATGCATTAGGGAGGGGTCTTCAAATGTTAGAAGGACGGATCACGTTCAAAGTTTAGGGCGAGTGGAGTCTGCCGTCGTAATGGATTGATTTAAAAGCGATTTATAACGTGATGTTTAAATTTGAAAAGACAAGAATTTTAACTCTTATTTATATTTCTTTTGTTTGTTGTGATAAAATATTTTAATAATAATTTATAGATGAATTCTTTCTATTGTTAGGTTGGAGGGATGTAAGTTTTAATGTAACTATAGCCAATTCTAGATGATGATGATGATAATGACCATAATTATCATAATAATCAAAACAATAAGAACAATAATAATTATATACATTATTTAGTTGATTGATTCAAACTATATTTTATTTAGAACGATGGTATTATGAGATAAGGAGTATAATTGGATTAGATCTTAGCTTGATCTATCTCAATTTAATTTAGAAATTCATAAGCTATGTTGGATTAGTTTGGTCCATTGATCAGGTACTGGATAAATATGAGATATGGATTGAATTTGGTCATGAGTCACGTAATAGATTATAGATACTTTTTTTTTTTGAGCAGTCGTAAAAAAATTATTAAACAAAGGCCAAAGTTTACATACAGAGAGCATGTCAACTCCCAATTTGGCAAAATAATCTGTCACACCATTTGCTCATCTCCCGACTTTAGCAAAAGATACTCTCATCTTTTTGGCCAACTCTCTCACCTCCCTGACCACATTGGTCAGTCTCCAAGGTGGGCACCTCAATCGTGAAGCTCATTTAAATGCATTTGCTGAGTCCCCTTTAATTTCCAAATTATAAGAGCTCTCTCAATGCTTAGAATTTCTGCTTCATTTGAATCCTTCATACCCAGCGACTCATTGAACATTATGACAGTCTCTCCTTTATGATTTCTGAGCACTCCACCAATACCTGCAAATCCCGATATCTCTCTAGATGCACCGTCTATATTAAACTTCCAAGTACCTTGTTGAGGAGGTCCCCAAAACTCTGTTTTCTTAACCTTTAGATGTTGTGTGATACCTTGACCCTGTTTAACAACTAAGAAGATGATTTATGGTCGTTACTGGTGTTATGATCCGTTAATCTGAAAGATTATGGGGTGGGCTTTGTAATGACCCGTCTCGATTTTCTTCAATTTTTAGAAGAGATTTTCGGATCTCTGAGTTGTCTTAGGGACCTTGGTAACAGTGAAGAGAGTGTGGGCACCATGGTGGGCCCAGTTTACCTATTTTCGAGTTCGGGAACTCAAAGGGCATTTTGGTAATTTTATAATTTTTGGGCATTTGTTATGAAAACTTGTTCAAAAGTCACACGTTTTCTCGTCTGAAATCTTCTGGCTTCTTTTTTTGAGTCTTTCTTTTCTTTTCTTAAAAAAAAAGCAGCAGCAAAACCCTAACACTTTTAAACCCTTCTTTTCCGCGACACTGTAGCCGCTCTCGCTACAGTGTCGCCACTGCCCCAAATCGCAGCCCCTTCCTCCTCTTCTTCCTCCTCCCGCCGCCGGTAAGCTTCTCTCCCTCTCCCTCTCTCTCTCTCTCTCTCTCACTCCCTCGGTTTCTTCTTCTCCTCCTTCTCTACCTCCGACCGTCCCCTTCGTTTTTTTCCCTAGTTCCTCTTTCCCCTTCTTCGATTTTAGGTTTTCCCGATTTTTCCCTTTCATCTTCTTCTTCTCCTCTGCTTTTTCGAGAATCCCTTTCTTTT
Organism: Chimonanthus praecox; assembly: GCA_022113865.1. NCBI lineage: Eukaryota > Viridiplantae > Streptophyta > Magnoliopsida > Laurales > Calycanthaceae > Chimonanthus > Chimonanthus praecox. The sequence continues at coordinate 13,377,573 of CM039087.1, read as the reverse complement.
TCCCTCTTTCTTTCCCCTTTTTTTTTCCTGGATTTTCCCCTTCCCCTCCGACTCGACCGAGTTACTGAGTCCTTCGGCCTAGTGCCGAGTCGACTCAGTTGAGTTTTGATGTTGAGTCAACCCGGCCCTTGGGCTAGAGCGGCGGCCCAGCTGCTCGGCCCACTAGCCCAGACTCGACCCGACCTAGTCTGGCCCAACCCGAACCAAGCCCAAACCCAGTTCGGCCCATGTTTGGTAGGCCCACGTTTCCAGATCCGGCCCTTTTTCAAAGCCCTTTTCAAGCCCCGATCCATTTTTAGACCAGGCCCACTTCGGCCCGTTTTGGGCCCGACCCAGTTTTAGGCCCGTTTTCTCCCGGCCTCTTTTCTTGACCTGTTTTGTCTTAATTACTTATCAATCCTTCTTTGTCTCTGCAGATTGACCTCCCTTCAACCCAAACGAGTCGCTTGTTCACTTTGGACTTTCGACTCCACACACGCGGTGAGGGAACTTATCACTGTTTTAGCATGCATTCGCATTCTTAACCTATATTTTTTTGGACATCGAGTGACCTGAATGGGACTCTTTTATTTATTAAGCCACTCGGTAAGGGAACTATTGAAATGAATATTTGGCAAGGGATCCGTTCGGGTTCACCCATGTCAATTGTTTATGATTAATGGAAAATTTGATTGAATGAATGATTATTGATGCTAAAGGTTGTTGAAAGCATGTTAGTGATTAATCATAACACATATATGATATTATGATGGATGTAACCATGATAGTTGGAAGATGTTGTGATTTATTGTGTGTTTATACATAGGATGTAGATGTAATCGTATGTCGGATATAAAAGTATGAGCCTAAGTATTGTTATGTGTCATTAACCGTATGATGATGCATGTTGATATTGATGTCATGTCCGAACATGTTCTGTTGTCATACATGATCATGATACTATGTGCATGTATGGGAGGTTTTGTTTATGTGTATACAATTATGATGATGAGATGAGCTTAGTGATTGGGAGGACTTCCCCGTTACACTCCCGTGGTCGAAACCCCATAGAGGATGCGGGTTTCCCCATTGTGTTCCGGCGGTCGAGGTGCCTGCCCTAAAGTTTGGTTCCCTGGGGCGTGGTCGAGGTGGTTTCCGACACAACTCGTGTGGGTGAGGCAGTTGAGTATTCTTTAGTCTCCCGATGATACTGGTAGGGAGACTGGGGTTTGTTGGAGGACCTGATGTGGACTATGGGGATGATCTCTTGGTTTTGGTTAATGGAATATAGGTTAATATATTAGTTGAGTATGGTGGACATGGATATTTTATTCACTTGTGATATTTACTGTCATTTCATATGTGATCTATATCTATCTTGTTGAAATGTGATATGTTCTTTCGCTTGGCTGTTTTGCTCATCCCTTACCTTTTAGGTGCCCCGATCGTGGAGGGGCCAGGCGGGCCCCTTGAACAAGTACCAGGAGAGGAATAATAGAGTATAAAAGCTTATGTTTATGCTTTGTGTGATGTTTGAGAACTTTACTTATATAGTTTCAAAGCACATGTTTGTTTGGATGACCGTATAACCTGTTAAACATTTACATTTGTGGTTCGTTGTGTTTGTTCTAGTTTTGAACTTGTAGGCTGTTGGACAGGAAGTAGTTACCCCGCTTAAAAAAAAATTTGTTGCTATTCTTGTACCCGATATCTGTCTTTTGTAACTTTCAGAGGTTTTCTTTTCAGAGATAACGCGCCCGTAACGGGACGGGGTGTTACAGGCTCTGTGCAGAGTCCAAGTTTGAGTCGATCGGAGTCCGAAAGCCGGTGGATCAACTCATTGAGTGTAGTGGCAAAGATGTAATTGTCTGAACTTTCTCCAGCAAAGACTCTAAAAGTTATCTATGTTGCTTGATCTCCAAGTTTGGGTTGCCTTGATGTGATTTTATATGATGTGAGTTGATGTGATGTAATGTGAGTTGATGTGATGTAATGTGATATAAAATGAAGTGATGTGATGTGACCGATGTGACATGATGTGATGTGAGACTTGGGCCCCAAGTCTTGATTTTCTATAAATAGAGGTTGGGAGAGAGTGGGAGGAGAGAGAAAAGGGGAGGAGTTGAAGTTGAGGAGGAAAAGAAAGAGAAAGGAAATGGTCTCTTCTCTCTTTCCCATTTGTTCTTCCTTCTTCTCGCTTGTCTCCTCTATTTCCATCGACTGGTAGAAGCAGTTATGGAAGTTTTCATAGGTTTTCAAGCGAAGTCGATTCTCGGCAGATTTCAACATTCCAAACCTCTGGTGAAGAAGTCGGGCTGGAGAAAGTAAGAAGACTCAACTGTGATTTATTTGCGTAGTGGTTATGAATGCAAACCGATGAGAGATAGAAATCTCAAACTCGGACTGTTTTCTGTTGTCCGAGATCTCGACACTCAATTCGAGGTCTCGGTACAGAACACGAGGTCTCGACACAAATCTAAGATCCCAGTGAACTGTGAGTGATAAAGGAAACTTAGTACATTGGAGTACTCTGTTTTACTAGGATTTGAAAGTATATTCTGAGGTCTCGAAGGACGAGGTCTCAAACCAGGACCCAAGATCTCGGTAACCTGATGATGTGTTTTCTCCAGGTTAGTTAACTTAGATCAATACCAGTAGATGGTACTTGTATCTCCTTTGTGTAGCCTTGTGGAAAGGAGTGTATGGAGAAAATTTGTGATAAGTGGTAAATGTAAATATTTCATGTCTTGAATATATGTTTATAAGTGAATGTTTGGATTATTTATATCTGCATGTGGGTTATCTTGTACTAACCAGTTATGCAGGTGACTGAATGTTCTATGTTAGTAAACTAGAACTACTAACCAATGGTTAGTAAGTGTACTCCAGTATTTAGCCCGGTGGAAGGGTACATGCAGTAAAGTGTAGGTAAATCATGTTTATGGTTTGTGTTTTCAGTAAATGCATTCTCATGCATTGACAGGTGTGTTATCATGGATCGTTATGTCACATTAATATGCATAATGCATTCGAGGATGAGTGAGATTCCTCAACAGAGTTGAGTGGGATACCCTGGACTTGTACAGATGAGGATGAGTGGGATTCCTCGACAGGGTTGAGTGGGATACCCTGGATCTGTACAGTTGAGATTGAGTGGGATACCTCAATGTATAAGGTTGCAAAAAACCTTTACACGTGCATATGTATATGTATGTATGCATGGAAGAAAAACATGGTGCATGAGAAGAAGGCAGTACGTATGTGTGAGTCAAAAATGCATGTATGAGTTTATATATGCATGTATGAGTTATATATATACATGTGTAAAATATATATGGTTGTGAGAATACACATGGGTGTGTGTGTGGAAGAAAAAGTTGTAAGGTATGCCATTATATTCTAAGTATTTGTGTTAAAATTCTGTATATTTTATATTTTGAAAATTGGTGGATATCTCGGTATGTTAAAGAATTACTGAGCTACAGCTGATCTGATCCACTATGTGGTACGTAGGTAACTGAGAGCACTGTGCCTCAGCTTGATCAAGAGACTCATTGTGTCTCACCCTTGCATTGTAGATTTATATTAGGTGAAATGAACTCAATATGTAAGGTGTGTAAATCTAGAGTGAAATTTGAAATGAAATAAGCAAATCCAGGTAAACCAGTCGACTGACAAAAATACTGTCAGTCTCTGGAAGTATCAGTTGACCATCAGTCAACTGATACACGACTGATCGAAGAGGTCAGTCGACCATCAATCGACCATCAATCGCGTGAGTGAATATAAAAATGCCAGTCGACATACTATTGATCGCTCATGGCTAGTGGCGATCAGGACCAGAGAACAATCAGTTTTCAAAGAGTGTTGTGATACCCTATCCCTCCCTCTCTTGAAGTCCCACATTAGCGGGAGAGAGGAGGGAGTGGGTTTATTAAAAAGCCACCCATATGTAACTTAGTGTGAGCCTTTTTGGGCCAGGCCCACCTGGGCCTGGGCCCAAATGCAAAACCGTGCTAATTCGAGCTTATGTGCGAGGCCCAAAGCGGACAATATCACACTGAGTCAAGCCCTAAACCTTGTGTGTTCGGGTCGGGTCGTTACAAATGGTATCAGAGCTGAGGTTCTACACTCGGACTGTGTGGGTTTTCCTCCTTCCCTGCAGTTGTTGAGCTGGACCGGATCAAGCCAGGGACGGTTCGAGACTTTAGGGATGGTGATTGGGATACCCTATCCCTCCCTCTCTTGAAGTCCCACATCGGTAGGAGATAAAGGAGGGAGTGGGTTTATTAGAAAACCACCCATGTGTAACTTAGTGTGAGGCCTTTTGGGCCAGGCCAAGTGGGCCTGGGCCCAAATGCAAAACCGTGCGGGTTCGAGCTTTTGTGCGAGGCCCAAAGCGGACAATATCACGCTGAGTCAAGCCCTATGCCCTGTGTGTTTGGGTCGGGTCATTACAGTGCTCTGAGCTATATGTCGTTCAAGCGATCGATTGCTCAAGCTAAATTTTGATCGTATTCGTTTTAAATTGATTTATGATATCCTATGCTTTTGGATTTCTTGTGTAATCCATATAAGCTTGTGAGACATTTCCTTTGGGCTTGTTTTCAGCCCAAAACTCATGAACTTGTTATCTTGGATTGTTTTGTTTTAAAAAAAAATTAGTCGCGTTCCAGGCCCGCTTCCCGAGTCGGGGCATGACATGATGGACCATCATACAACCCTCCCAAGATAACATAAGATCATTTATTTTTAGCCCTCCATTTTGCTTTTTGAAAGAGATCATTTTCAGATGAATAAATAGCTTCAAATAGTTTGGCATTCGTTTCCTTCCAGAGGGACCAAAGAATCACGATTGTTAGTAATTGCTAAGCACATTTCAATCTAGGTTTCAGTCTCGAGAGGTACCAAGAATCTAGAGATTGAACACTAGTATTTACATGAATCCAAAGAATACCCAGAAAGCTAATGAATTATGTCCACAACCCTTTTGCGACTTCATAGTTAACAAACAAATGGTTAACATTCTCCGGAGAAGATTCACAGAGGATATAGTTGAGTTCGTCCTCATCCTTAAGCAAGCCTTTTCTTTTCAATTCTTCCTTCGTCAAAATCTTCTCCTTCAAAACACACCAAATAAAGATTTGAACCCTTGGTGGTCCAACACTCTCCCAAACTGATTTCGAGACCCTTTCACCATTGAAGAGTTGACTTTGAGCCAGATGGACAATTGCTTCCACTGAGAACATACCAAAGGAATCACCAGACCAATCATTTCTTCAGAATCAATTGGCGAATAAGTAAACTCCCCCAATAAATGCAGCAAATCATCACGGTTAACCACTTCGAAAAGGTCTTAATTCTCTTCAAAGATCCAAGTGCCAGGAGAGCGACCATTCTCTCATTTGACAGCTTCTTGAACCGGGCGTTAGCATTCCTCGTAATTCTGAATAGTTTTGGGAACATGTCTTTGAGAGGACTTTCTTCAATCCAAATATCTTCCAAAAGAGTGTTCTATCCCCTTTTCCAACAAAACATCTTATGTTTTGTCTAAACAAGCTTCCAACGAGGCCAATACCAGAGCCAATTTTCCACCAAGCTTTGATAAATCTCTCATTGGTATCTCCTTCGCACTTAGCATACGACGTTGAGAAAGAATCGTCTCTGCTATCTATGATTGAGAGAAATTAGTGAGTGGTTGAAGCCTTGGTTCTACAATCCAAGATTTATCCCATGCTTTTGCTTCCTCATCTTTCTCTCAGACTTACATGTAATGGGTCAGTTTGACTCTCAAAATGACTAACCATTTTAAGGTTCATATCCTTTGTTTTTTAAACCTAGGGTCATCCTTGGTGAGTTTCCGATGTGGGTCTTTGTCCTAGGTCCATGCTTCAAGGGGAGCTTCGAACCTACAAGAACCATAGTGGCTACGGTACTTCCAATAAATTCTTATCTTTTTTTTCCTCAAAGTTGGGTCCACATCGCCCTCAACCAATACACAGGAATACGAGAGTGTGCTCTGATACCAATTTGTCACAGAAAAATTTGACTATCAAAATGAATAGCCATTTTAAGGTCTCTACCCCCAGGGCCAGCCCTGACTATAGGTGAAGTAGCCGCCGCCTAGGGACCCCAAATAAATAGGGCCCCCAAGTCCGTAAACTCCTTTGTTATGTTAAATAGCTAATAATGCGTATGAAGACACAAATCCATTGTCAGCTAGCTCGGTTAGGATACTTGCCTTTGAGTTAAGAGACCTGGGTTCAAATTTCAGCTGCATTTTATTATTATTGTAATTCTCATAATAATAATTTTTATTTGTATTGAGTTTAATAATAATAATAATGAAAATAACAATAATTTTAATTAATAAAGAATCTTTTAATCTAGCTGCATTTAACTATTTTTATAATCCTCATAATAATAATCTTCATTTTTATTGAATTTAATAATAGTAATGAAAATAATAATAATTTTAATTTATAAAGAATCTTTTAAAATATTTGTATCATCTGAATATAGTGGCCTTCAAATCCAAGCTAATCTCGTTTATGACTTTTAAGTTACTACCACTTGAAATCATTTGACTATTTTTAACTATTTCGAATTTAAAACACTCAAAATTGAAAATTTATATATTGATAATTTTTTACTCAAATTGAAACGTGGGTTTTTAAAAAAAATTAAAATAATGATAGTAACAATCATAATCATAATTATTATAATCCTCATTTTTATTGAGTTTAATAATAATAATGAAAATAACAATAATTTTAATTAATAAAGAATCTTTTAAAATATATTTATCATCTAAATTGAGTGAAAGAGAAACCTATATTGAGTTGGTAATTTTAAATTAAAAATAATTTAAAGCTTTTAAAATTTGAAGAGATGAAAAAACATAGCTTTATCCATTTGATCAATGTAGGTTTTATTAGACATAATATACAAATATAAATCATTATAATTAAGATAAATTTTATTTTTTTAAAAAAATCAAAAAAATTGAAAAATTAAAATAATAATAATATTTTCGTTTCAAATGAGAATTGACATTAGTGTCGCACTCGAATATGATAAAAGATGCAGTACTAAAAGAAGGAAAAGAAACAAGTAAAGTGCTAAATTATATAAAAAGAATGAATTGTTCTTTTCCAAACGCATAGATTGCTTATAGAATAATGTTGATTATACCAATTACAGTTGCCTCTGCGGAAAAAAAGTTTTTCAAAGTTAAAACTGATAAAATCTTATCTTCGGTCTATAATGTCACAGAAAAGATTGAATGGATTAGCTATGAAAAAAAAATGTTAAAAAAACTTAAAAATAATAATTTAATTAGTAAGTTTGCATCTCAAAATCATAGAAGAATAAATTTTAAATAATACTTTGTTATAAATTTAATTATGATATTTTATTTAGATGTTTCACGATTTATAAAAAAATGTATGATTTTATTTTTTGTGAATGTATAAAAGGTCCATTTTAAGAGTTCGCCTAGGGCCCCTGAAATCTCGGGACCGACCCTAGTTACCGTTCGCTTTTTAAACCCAGAGTCATCCCTAGTCATCCCTAGTAAGTTTAGGGTGGGACTTTGTCCCGTGATATACAGCTCTAGATATTGTTTCTGCTGTCAACCCAAATACAACAGACTGCAAGGGATTTTTCTCATCATCTACTTCTATAAATCTGTTAGGGATTGGACCCAATACCCACATACAGAAAATACAGATTCAATCACACACAAACACAGAGAACACAGGATATACGTGGTTCGGCCCAACCTTGGCCTACGTCCACGGGAGAATGTAGATTTCATTATAGATAAAAAGAATACAGATACAATATTTGGATGCCAAGATCTCTTTTGGTATCTTTCCTCTCTCTATCTCCCCTCACTACACCTTTGCTGCAAAAGGCCCCTTCTGGCCTCGGAAGACACTCGGCCAAACGACAGGGTTTCCATGAAACCTACGTCCTTAATATATAGCAGTATTGCAGTGTCCTATGTTTACCAGTTTCCTAATGTAATTAGGAATCCCATGTAATTAGGAGTCCTATGTAATTAGGAGCCCCATGTAACTAGACTCCTAATTGCAGTAGAATTGAGCCACAAGTTTCAACAATCTCCACCTTGGCGAAAATCCACTGATCCTCCTCCAGAGACAACTGTGACATCGTCCTCCACTACAACTATGCACCTCTGTGCACACTAACGGCTCCCGGCCATGCTCCAACTGCAGCTGTAATCCTCTACATCTCTGTATGAGATGCGCATCCCATACCTTAGGATGATCCACCAGTCTTGAGTAAGACTGTATAGCCCAATCGGGCTCCACCTCGATCTTGGCCGTCCAAGACCTTATGTTGCATCTGCAACTCCGCTTCCTACGTTCTACGAGCACATCCCGACGTGCTTCACGAACGCGAGGTTGCGTTTCCTTCATAGTGTGTTCCTGCACACTAATGTGTTAGCTGCAATCACCTCGGCCTCTCTACGTATATGGCAAATGTGCCATCTCCACGCGTACCATTAAAAAGTCCAAGGTCCTTCACCGTGCAGCAACCCTCTCACGGCTACATCTTGCCGTGTTCCTTGATGTGATCCCACACACCGCAGTCGACCACTCCCCGATTCTTCTACCTTTTCAAAATCCACATCATTCACCGCATAGATCTCTTCGCTACGATCACATAGGCGAAGACGGATCTCAATTCCGAGTCCCGATGACTCCAGAAATTGCAAAACAATTCTGACCGTTGATTTTTCCCTGCTGAAGGAGTACCTGAATCTGTGGTCCTGCGGGATCATCCGAAACTGTAAACCTGCGGATCACCCACCATGCAGTACAGTAGTCCTGAAAAACTGCCCCAATCTGTAGTCCCTCGGGTGCACCGAAAAACAGTGGTTCTTCACAACCGAGTTCTGTTGACTGGTTGCTGCAGCCCTCTCTCCTATTTGCTGCCGCCGGAAAACTAGATCTGACGACTCGTGGCTACCATTGCCGCTCTCCTCCTCTACTCTGGTCGATGGGGTTGTCTTTCCAGCCGCACTTCTACTGGCTGCCACTCACAGATCTGAAAATCCAGATCTGCAGCGGTACTGCATTGTTGCTTCCGCCCCTCTTCGGTTGTCGAGCTGTCCTCCAGACAGCATCATATTTGCTGCTAGCCGCGGCTTGCAGCTTCCTCTTCTTCCTTCATATGTGATTAATCTGGCTCGAATCGTAACCTTCGCTCATGATACCACTGTTAGGGATTAGACCCAATACCCACATACAGAAAATACAGATTCAATCACACACAAACACAGAGAACACAGGATATACGTGGTTCGGCCCAACCTTGGCCTACGTCCACAGGAGAGTGTAGATTTCATTATAGATAAAAAGAATACATATACAATATTTGGATCCCAAGATCTCTTTTGGTATCTTTCCTCTCTCTATCTCCCTCACTACACTTTTGCTGCAAGAGGCCCCTTCTGGCCTCGGAAGACACTCGGCCAAACGGCAGGGTTTCCATGAAACCCACGTCCTTAATATATAGCAGTATTGCAGTGTCCTATATTTAGCAGTTTCCTAATGTAATTAGGAGTCCCATATAATTAGGAGTCCTATGTAATTAGGAGTCCCATGTAACTAGACTCCTAATTGCAGTAGAATTGAGCCACAAGTTCCAACAAAATCATCCACCAATCACAATTGCAAATGATTCTCTTTTACTTGCTAAAAGTATTGGAACAGTTCATTGTGACAATATTTCTTTGCCCAATGTTCTACATGTTCCTCAATTATCTTTGAATTTGCTTTTTGTTGAGAAACTTTGTAGCAAAGGTCTTCATGTTGTTTTCTCATTCAAGGTCATCTCATGGGAAAGCGAGGAACTCCATTCAGCTCCTTCCTTGACTGCTGCTGCTGTATACGGTTCCTTCTACAAATGGGATCATAGACTTGGTCATGTTTCTTTTAATAAACTACCCCATTTAATCTCTATTCAATGTTTGGGATTGTGTTTGTTTTAAAAATAGTAGATGGTATGAGTGTGTCCATCTTTATAAACAGACAACTTTTACCCTTTTCTAGTAGTGGAGTTATTACTTCTGCACCTTTTGATCTTATTCATTTTGATTGGGCCTTGCTAGCGCCGACTTGGCTATAGGCGTCTTAGGCCACCACGTAGGACATCCAAACTTTTAGAATATGTAAGAGTCTAAAAAAAGAAGATACTAATTACAATAGGGTCTCATCTTACGATTTCGCCGAGCCCTTGAAATTTCAAGTTATCTCAGGGCGACAGTGGGCCTTGAACCTATTACATCTATTGGTGGTGCTCTATATTAAGTGTTGTTTGTTGATGATTAGTCTAGAATTTCTTGAGTTTATTTGTTGTGTTCTAAACCTGATTTATTCAACAATTATATTTGAACTTTCCACTATGATTAAAACTCAGTTTTCTAAATCCATTAAAGTTTTTTTATTCTAATGGTGGTTGTGAGTTTGTATTCTTATAATTTAGAAACCAATTGAATTCCTCTTTTTCATATCTTTTGTTCAATAAGAATATTACAATTTACAGAATACAAGAGCTACAAATAAGAAAACAATTCTGAGGTAAATCAGTCTTATAGTTGTGTAATCAATTATAGAGGCTGTAAAATCTTCAACATGCATCTTAAGGTTTTTAAACAATACTTGACCTCTCAAAGAACTTTAGCTCAGTTATTGTCTTTAAACTCCACAATAAAATGGCGTTATTGAAAGAAAACCGAAACAACTAGAATCTTACTTGTGTCTTCCTATGTTCTATTTGTTTTTTCTGAGAAAACTGTTCACACTGCCGCTTAATTTATTAATAGACTTGCTTTCTATGTTCTCGATAACTTATCTCCATTTTATCGTCTATATTCTTTTCCACCGGACTATCTTATTATCGCCACGTAATTGAACTGGAAGAATTTTATTTTTTAAACAAATGTCTCCACAGCATCATTTCTCTTTTACTCTGAATCACATTATCATTTTTTTATCAACTTGGATCTTTTACTGTCACTTTAGTATGAATAGATGGTTCATTTTATACTCAAATTCAATTATCTTTAGAGATCAGCATTGTCTTTAAGAGGTAAATTTTTTTATTTATTTTCCTCCTAAAAAAATATTTGAAAATGTCACATTTCTTGTAATTTATGATAAAGAACTTTTATTACATAAAAGACAAAGTAGAAAGGATCTCATTTTCTATACTTTTTATTTTTTATAATTGAAAAATAATACTAATCACTTAAACTCGTATCAATTTAGGATAGTAATCATTCCACAGGCATTTTGTGTATCTGACACTGATTTTACTGTAATGTCCATTTTATCACAGCGAACGATAAAATGAGCAATACAGTAAAACCCGTATCATGTTACATAAAATACTTATAGGAAGATCGTTGTGCTCAATTTATATGCCATTTCACTAGTTTCACATATACAAAAAAATATGTTAATAATATTGACGGTCAGCTGTAGGCTTCATCTAGGCCCCCTCCAGTTGTTCTTTTGCTTAAAAGTGTCAAGAATAGTTTTAGACTTTTAATTTTGATTTTCAGAAGAAAATGATAGATACCATCTCAGTCGTGGTGATTGATTTCGAAATAGAATCTAATGTGTTGAAATAATTAAAGACGGAAAGAAAAGAAAAAAAGAGTCGTGCACGACTCAAAATGGACAGAAAGAAGTCCTTGACGAAGTGGATGTTATGACTTTAAATTTCATTTTATTTTAAGGGGTTATTTTCCATAATTTTATTAGTATGTATGGAATTGAGATTAAGAACTAGTTAAATACTCTAAAAAATCCTAAACACTTTGATTATAAAAAGGTAATGAATTTTGCATGAAGATTTTTTTTTTTATCTTATATTGCATCAAATTTAAAAGAAGTTTTAATTTTGAGTTTACTTCTGAAAAAGAAGAAAAGAGAGAAAAAGGAGGAAAATAAGAATAAAATTGAAAGTTTCTTAAAAAATTGGGGCACCATGAATAAAACTAATGATAAAAAGAAATCCAATACCGCAAACCCTACACAACGCAATATGGGGCACGAGTATTATATTCAAGCCAATCATTGGAACGAGTCTTACCTTTAATGTACCCTCATCTCTGAACCAGAGGTTAAATATCCCCCTAGCGATATATCGGTTGATATAATATCTCCGATACAAAAATAGTGGTTGATATATCAGCAAATAAGAATTATGATATTTACGTGTCAATTGATAGTTCAGTCGATTGATATTAACAGTTCAATTGAATGAACTGAAACAAGGACCTTCAATTTTTAACAGATCTTCAGATTTAGTCTATTGAATCTTATTAGAGTCTGACTGAATTTATAGATTGGAGAGTTCAGTTCACTGAATTGTCTTTTCTCTATCTATTTCGGCACTACATGCATGAAGATCCTCCTAAATCATTGACTTACAAACAACTCATAATGTACATAAAAAAAATGTTAAGATAAAAATATAGTTGAAAAACTCAAAATTTCAATTCTATCTCGATTTCTTATTGAGTCAAATCAACTCAAAGATTCAAACAAATTTTAGTGTAAGAAAGTAAAGATTGCTCCAGTATTATTTTAATTATATTTGTACATATATTTAAAATATTAAAAATAACAATAGAGAAATAAGACAAAAAGGAAGAAAAAGAGGAGGAAGAGGTGAAAGCAAATGAGAAAAGTTTTGAAAAAGAAGGAAAATGAAACAAAAAATATACAAAAGAAAAAAAAAAGGAACAGGAGGAGAATAACAAGAAAAACAAAAAAATGGTCAACAAGAAAATAAAAAGAAAAAAGTACAAACATGAAGAAGATGAAAGCAAAGAAAATAGAAAATAAATAAAAGCAAAAAAAAATGAGAAAAAAGGAATAAAACAAAAAAAGAAAAAAAGAATGACATATGGCAAAAGGGAAAGAAAATAGAAAGATAAAGAAAGAAACATAGAGGAAAAGAAGGACGACAATGAAGGGGTTAAAATATCGCCTGACCGATATATCGGTCGATATTGAAATATCGACGATACTGATATATCGGCCGATATTCGGGTCATATATTTCTCTCTCCTCCCAATTTTTTGTAAAAAGAAATAGAAAAAATAGAAAAATTACAGAAAATAAAGAAAATTATGGCCTTCATGAATATATAATTTTATCATTAAATATCAGTCATTTATATATTCAAATGTTATTTTTAAGATACGAAATTGTCAATTTCAAAATATTTGTGGAAAAATCGCAAAATATCAGCCAAGATTTCTGAAATTTCGGTCTAATTGCTGCCATTAAATATACTACTTACCTTACTTTCATTGTTTCCTGCCTAGCGCAGTTTGGTTACACGTTTTCTGAAAGTTACTTTGTTTTAAATGGAAGGTGATCATAAAATTTTGTATATTTATATTTTATGACAGATCAACAAATGGATGAACATGAAATTTATATGATACAAACGAGACAGTTGTACAAAAGTAATCGTTTAGAATTTAGAAGGGGTAAATAATAAATGGAAGGTATAGCAAAAACAAAATCAGTACCACTCAATATACCGTGACAACCCAATTTTTTAACTCAGGCCCAAATCCATTACGCGTTTTTTTTTTTTAATTTCAAATTTCAAATTTTGAAATTCAAATTTTCCTACTGATGTTATATAAATCACCCGATATTATTGCCAAAATTAAGTGTTTTTTTTTTCAATTTCAAATTCAAAATATCAGCCATCTCGGCTGATATTTTAATTGCTTCTGCCGATTTTTAAGCATATCGGGTGATATAATGGTCGAGATATCAGCCAATGTTCTCGAGATTTATTGTGTACGGTCGATACAATACGTATCGATTGATATTTTCAACTTTGCCCATTTCTATGGATGCAAATCAGGTCGGTCGGGTCAGGTTTTGGGCCTGCCTGAGCCTGAATTGGAATTTGTCTTAGATCTCGGCTCTCTCTCTCTCTCCCCTACTTTTTTGGGACAAATATCAGCCGAGATCTCACCAGTACAACTGATACAATGCGTATCGATCGAAATTTGTAACCCTAAACTGACTTCTATTTGTAGAGCTTGAGCTGATTTCAAGCTCAAAATGTACATGCATATTTACGACTTGGGCTTGTTTGGGTAAAAAATGAGAACTTTTTATATTATTCTATAAGATAAAGATTATATAGAAGTTATATTTATACAGAATATCAATTTATGAAAATAATTTTTATATTTGAGCCACACTCAGTATTTCATGTACCAGGTCCAACAGCGATCCAGATTCTACTTTAGCCCTAATATTTTATTAGGGTTGACTTGAAAGTTGAGGTACTCGAGTCGTTAGAGTTTCTCATTTGAGTCAGCAAGTTTTTTTGAATGAAGGGTAAAAATAATATTCAATCAAAAGGAAAAGAGAAAATATTTGAGTTTCTCAATTGAGTCAGGAAGTTGACCGAGTGAGACGAAAAACTCAATAGTCTATTGATTTTTTGGTGAGTTACTTAATTTTTTGTCAGATGAGTTGACTCGGCTAGATCAGTCAAGTCAACGACGAGTTTTTAAATCATTAGTAAAAAATAATTAAATATCAATGATCTTAGTAACAAGACTTTTTACTTAGAAAAAATAGTTTACTAAGAATCAAGAGTCATTTGAAAACCAGGAGAAACTTTAAAATACAACTCAGAAGATAAGAGCCTTGAGAAAAACATCCAAATCAAATGAGTCACCAAATCGACCTGCTTTGATTGATGATTCAGAGCCGAAGAGCAAGTGTTCCTAACAAGGCTTACTATGGTAGGATTTGTTGAAATCATTTTGGATCTATTGTTCATGTTACATTGAAAATCATTTATCTTTGATAGATCTAAGTTTTCTGAATTATTTTATATGAACCGTACAAGACTCATCTTCTCTATCTATTCATGAACTGTATACATGGATGGCTGCACCCCCACCAAACAACCAACTCAATAAATTACACTTTTGTAGACTTCCTTCTTCTTGCATTACATGTTCTCTTCTTCAGACAATTGACGACTATATGCCATCTAAAACCCTTTTATCTCACAAACTCTTGAGTATTTAATTTGATAAATAACATGATAAATTAATCGAAAGTCTGAATCATGTTTTAAGTATGCTTCCTAATTGCATTATGTGCCACTGGAGAAGTTGGATAATTAAGGATTTTTAGTCGCACAATCAACATCAAATCATAATATGATGGTGATAAAGCGCAAACTCGGATAGGTCGAACCGAGTTCTAATAAACCAATCCAACACGATCCCAATTGCTGTCCCAACTCAACCTGAGTGCTATATTAAATTTTTTTTTTTTTTTCAGTGGGTCAGGTCAGATCAGGTCAGGTCAATTTAAAAAAAAAAAAGCTTAACCACTTGATTTGGGTTTTTTTCCTTCAACCCAACTCGATCTTAATTTTAAAAATGTAAACCCCAACCACTTGATTTCTCGGATCATCTAAATAGTGAAAAGGTACACTTGTATCTTTTATTATCGAAAATATCGGTATAACTATTATTTTCATTATAAATTTAAAATGAGGCAATTTCTAGAATAAATTGAAGGTCTAAAGTGTGGTGTGGACCATTTGGTTTGATTGGACCAATTAGATGAAGAATGACCCAACATGGCTCTATGCCGTCACATCAAAAGGTCAAAATAAAAAAGCATAGGAGTCCCAAATAGATTAACAAGCCAAAGTGCTGTTGAGGACCCCATGATTTCTCTAGAAGACCATTCTTTTATTGAAAAATAAATAAAAAAATATGACAAGAGTAAGGCATTTGTAATTGATGATTAGTTCAATGATGGATGGTCAAGATGCCAGTTTCAGGTGCACAAAGAAGCACGATGGAAGCCTTTAATCAGAAACAGATGATACTGTGTGCAGGTGACACAGCATGCCTACAAATTTCTCATTTCTTAAATGCATTTGTTTAGTCAGTAAACTATGCTTAGTGTACTTAATCTCATTGGTTCAAAGAATCTGCCTATAACAGCAGACAATTCGACACAGCAATCTTTCTAACAGCCAAGAAATCGGGATTACAAAAGTTGATATTTGTCTCTTGAAACTTGAAGGAAAGATAAAATTAATACCTTATGTTGTATTTTATTGTTGATGTACTTTTATCTAAACCCTAAACCCATTCCTGATATTGAGTTTCCATAGCTTTGTGATGAAGACCTTTTTGGTTTTTTCATGATCAAGGTGTCACATCTTTTATAGAGTTGGATTAAATTTATTAGTATAATGAAAGCCTTTCAATCCATATATATACAGGATTACTTTATGGGAAGTAGCCCTTTGGCTATTACTCCAACTCCTTAAAATTAAATTTCTTTATTTGAAGTGCTAGAATTCTAGATAGGGGATCTAAAGAAACTTTTATAGATCTACAGATATCAACCCTTCCATCACTAGCAAAGAAGAAAATTTCACTTGGGTGGTCGAGCGATAGTCAATTTTGAGTCTCAACTTAAGTTTATTGGAATCTCAATTCACACTATCTCATTCTCACGTCTAATGAATTGTATCCATATACAGTTGGATCAATTTTGAGTTGATGTTACTATTTGATTATTCATCTAAAATTAATCCCATTTTGACAGTTGATTTTGGGCCCTTGAAAATTATTGTTTTTCAAATTTAAAAAAATTATTTTTTTACAAGATACATGAAAATACTTTTCAAACCTATCTATCATCATGAATTGGACTCCACTCTTGTGGGGGGCAGTTAGGGGGCGATTGCACACGGACCTACTTTTTTGTGACCTTAAATCATGATGTATGATGAATTATGTGATGTTTTGACCACTAAAGTTTGATCTATGCAATTTAAATTCAATGTCATTGCCAAACTTTTAAAATGAAACTTAATTTAATAATAGATGCTGAAAAATTATAAGAAAGACACACATGAAGGAAGGTATATTTTAGTACATAAAACCTTCCGGACTAGAAAGAACCCAAAGGACAATATATGTACTCGTTGCTAATCAGTCTGCTATCTTGCTTGCTTGAAGTGGGGAGAGTGAAAAAGAAAGAAAGGGGCTATCAAGAAAGAGAATGAAAGGTAAATGAGTAAGAAGGGCTGTTATAAATCTTTCACCAAAGAGTTTATTGTTTTGGATGTGTTGAGAGGAAACATATTTAGTACTATACAGAAGTAATAATATCGAAAAGAGAATAAAAGGGAGAAAATAAAATCAACATTGAGAATGAAGCTACATACAAAGACTTACTTGGTTCTTTTTCGATACATCGACATATTCAACTCTGATACACTTTGTTTAAAGACAAAAAATTAAAGGAGAAACAACTCACTCTCGTTACAATTTTTCAATCAAATCTATATTTTGATCTTCTCCAAGACACCCATAAATTAACCCATTTTTACTTTGGGTCAACTAATTCATTTCGGGTTAAATCAAGTCCTATCTAATTAAATAGATAATTGAATCTATATACATTATAGTCCATCATGCAAGTAAGTCTTGAAATTAATGTGATACTTTAAATATAAACAATAATTTCTTTATTACTTCTTTATTACTATTAATAATGTTTTAGGAAAGCAACATAAGCACGACAAAGGGATCAAATGGAATCATGACAAACATCTTTCCAACATATTAAAAAATTATAATTAAATAAAATAGAAGAGAGTCCTCACCCACCACTTTCCAGCAACTTCCTCTGTTCTCCTTATAAACAGAGCACATTCTATAATCCCACCATCACCATCCATTTTCCAAAGGCAAATTTCACTTGAATTCTCAATTATCTCAGACTCTCAAACTTCTCTTACAAGTCAAATGGGCAAGAAGATGAGCTTCACCTCCCTCTTCAAGCACAATGACACAACATCTCCATGGCTATGGCCTTCATGTGCACAACCCAATAGCGACTCCTTCCGAGCCTACAACGATGTGTACAAGACCGTAAGCTCCATCTTCATCGACACTGGGGGCGAAATTCTCACCACATCAGGGTCGTCGTTCAGTAACTCCACAGAATGTCGAAGCTTTTCGACGGCATCGAAGAAGTCTGACGAGGAACCGTTAGAGTGCGTAATTCGTGGGTTGAGATCGGAGAGGTTCTTCGTGGAGCCGGACAATGCTAAGTCGATAATGAAGGCGAAGGCCGGTAGGCTTCCATTTGATGAGAGTGTGGTGTTGGCAGTGGAATCGAAGGACCCATATGCCGATTTCCGGGTGTCAATGGAGGAGATGGTGGAGGCTCATGGGCTGAAGGATTGGGATTGTTTGGAGGAATTGTTGCAATGGTATTTGAGGGTGAACAGGAAGAAGACTCATGAATATATTGTCCAAGCTTTCGTTGATTTGCTTGTGGGGCTTGTTACTTCTTCCCTTGAAGGTGATGAAGAACATTACTCTCCTTTCCACATCTGATCCTCTCATAAGAAGATTGAAGATTGCTACTGGTTTCTTTCATCTTCTTTGTATACTTTTCACCATGTAAAGATGATAGTCAAAAAATATGAATGTTCATAATTTACATGTCCCCCCTTCTCTCTCTCTCATCAATGATTATGAACTTGCACTGGTTTAGAAAACACAAAACTTAGATTCCACTTAGAAATCTTATGAGTTTATTGAAAATTTAAAAAAAAATCGTTTACTCACTTGAATTAAAATCTTATTGAATCGATTTAACTCGAATGAACTCACTCCAATTATTTCAAATTTTAAGCGATAGAAAATTCCGAGTACGAGGAAGATAGGGTCTTGAATTCCTAACCATCAACTTTATCCCAAATTCACTTGGTCATAATTTGGTTCATGTAAGGTTCACCATAAATGGATGGGTAAATAGGCTTGAGGGGGGTTTAAACAATCATTACATTTAGAGAATTTTTATATCTAATTAATACTTAGTATATCAAAATTCATCTTCCTTTCTCGTTGGTACGAGCAAGGGTTGAAATATCGGCCGATACGATACGTATCGGCCGATATATATCGGTTTTGGAGATGTGAATATCGGCCTTGATATCGGCCGTATTATATCGACCGATATCAAAATATCGGCCGATATTTAAAAAAACAAGGAAGAAAGAGAAAAATATCGGCCGATATATCGGCCGATACCGATTTTTAAACCCCTGGGTACGAGGACCATATGATAAGATATCGAATGCTAAGAGTAAAAGATTTTGAAATTTATATTGTTATAAGGTGGGAATCATATTTACTATTATATACAGAAATGATAGGTCATAATTAATTTTCTTTCTTTTATTTTTTACTTTTCATAGATAAAAAATAAAAAATAATTGTATAGATGAAAAGTATACTTGAATAGATACAAATGCACCAAATTTCAGCCATAAACACATTTTTTATTCACTTGATTTAATGGTAGAAATCATTGGGTTCCTTTAAAAAAAATAAGGATACATTATAATTTCAACCATTAGAACCAAGTTTCTTAAATTGAATATGAAAGTTAGGAAAAAAAATGAATTGAATGATGTAAATAGATTTTTCAATAAAAGACTCCCCCTCTTTCCTCTCATTTCTTAGTTTGCTTTGTATTTTTTTAATCGTATCTTCCCTTTTTTCTTCCATGAATCTTTATAATTCTCTCTCTTTTTATGTTTCTTCTTTCTTCTCTTTTTTATTTAAATCTTAAATAACTTTGTATTAAGGTGGAAAGATCAAGATCGAATCAATGATAGTGCTTCAAGTTGATGTTTTAGATTTATAGTTTTTTGTATCTTGTATTTATGTAAGAACAATGAGAACTATATAAATTGTTTATTGTTTTGATTTGAAAAAAAGAAAATTGTATAAAGCTTGAAGTCTCTCTACTCACACACACTGGATAAAACTATGGGAAGTGACCCTTTGAAGTGGAGTGAGAATGAAACTGAAAAGTCTCTCTTTTAAGGCGGTTTTGACCATCACTCCAACCCCTTCAAATTAAAATAAATACTACATGCAAAATATTTATATTATTATATTAATTTAAATGTTGCCTCCCGTCTCAAGAAGCGGGAGGTTGCGGGTTCGAGCTCCCATGGTCTAACCTTGGTGTACCCTAGGGGTAGTGGGCTCACCGTGGAGGTTTTACGCTGGGTATCCTACGATTTACCACATGTAAAATTAAAAAAAAAAAAATTGACTTAAAAATTTGAACAAGTTAACCAGAAACACCACTACACTGACACTGTAAGAAAATTGTAAATTATTAAATGATTATAAAATCAAAAATTAGATTTGCATATTTTGGAGACAATCTGATTGAGAGACATTCATGTTCGCAACACGCATGCATGTTCCACCCATTGGGCATTGTGACCAGGTGTGCCAGATTGGATGGTACGTGCACTCTCGCATGCAAATTGTGCGCACTACAGTTTTTTTATTACAAAATGGCATCACAATTTACAAGAGGGACCTACCTCTGCTTGGATCTGGCCTAGGCTTGGCCCACGACCTTTTTCTAGGCCCATGGACCCGTTAGACTCAATTTGAACCAGGGGATCTCAGTCGAGATTTTTCTCTTCTTTTTTTTTGTAAAAAATCTCGGTGGTTTTTTTTTTTTTTGGAAAGATTCATTTAAAAAATAAAAAAAGCTATTTAAAAAAAAATTAAAATATAAATATTGGCCAATATACAAGCGAATATCAGTGGACATATCGACCAGGCACATGCTGATATTTGTTTTTTTTTTTAATAAAAAATAAAACTCGGCCGATTTTTTTATCTCTGGCCGATACTATGCGTATCGGCCAAGATATCTCGGTCGTAGAAATCCCGAGATATCTCGGCCGATACGCACCGTATCGACTGAGATTTCGACCTCTGATTTGAACAAAAAACATTAAGCCTGGAGCTAAGGATGTGCACAATACTTCGATAGTATGATAATGTAAAACATCAAACTAAGAGTATTCCTTGATTCATTGTAGTTTTTGAACACAATGAATGAGTTGAGAAAACTTTTAGTATTTGTGATAAATTTTAAAAATTTATACATTTTCCTTGAATCATTGTGATTTCTGATTACATTGATTGCTTAGAGAAACCCTTTGACATGTACTCAATAGTTTTTAACTATCAATTATTCAAAACAACCTTTGTGAAAAATATTATTGTTCAAATTGATCAATCCTCCGGTTAGTAAAATCATTATTCGAATTTAACTGAGATAAGTTGATGAAAGTGACTATTAAACGGATCTCCAAAATCTTAGTGTCATTTTCTTATTGTTTTCATTCACCGCCATATTTTTTTCTCCACATTTTGTGTGGAAACCAAATTTCACCTTTCACTCCAAAAATATTCTTCTTAATACCTTTAGTCCCTGTGAATTTAAACTCGGACTCACCAAGTATTTTACTACTTTGTTACATGTGCTTGGGTTTACACTTTCAAAGTGGTAGCAAGTTTTCTCTCTATAAATACCACCTCAATCCTATAGAAACACAACACAAAAAACTCTTGTGTTGAGACCATGCTGGAACGTCCATAAAATCCTAGAAAAAAGAGAGAAAAATGTAGAGAGGTCATACGTGAGCAAGGAGGAGGTCTTGACCATCCGATCACTCCATCCAAGAGTGGGGTCCAAAGTCGATCTTTAATTTTTTCTCTTTGGATTTTTTTCAAGTTATGTCAGTTCATTAAAATTTTATTAAGCATCACATAAAAATATTAAAAATAAGACAAACATTACCATATTTAAAAATAATAGAAACAAGACAAACATAACCCTATTAATAACCGAAGTCTCCAATCTTTTTATTGTTAACTCCTCCTTCCATCTCTCTCCGCTGTAACTTCTCATTCTCTTCGGTCATAGTTTTCTTACTCCCGCCTCTCCAAATTTCATCTCTCTCCTTGCTCCTCATCTCATGACAAACAAAGTATCACGCAAGCCAAACGAAATCTATTCGCACTTTATGGTTGACTACATTTTAACAATCACAGTTCAAGCGCTGCTGAAAAAACATTTAAAAACAGCAAGAACTTAGTTGACCATTATCATCATATCCACCAGACGTTGGTTGCTTTGGAAATATGCTGCGAGGAATGCAAAAATTATTTCTCCACTACAGACGAGTTACAAGTACATAAGACCGATGATGGCAACTGATGGTAACATTCTAATTTTATCTATTATGGATTTTGGATATTTACCGTATGTTTTAAAATTACTTGGTTCCAAGTCCTAGGATTACAAATGGAGCAGGGTATTGGAGATGACTCGCTTGAAGTCTTGCATTAGCCCAGCTAATTTCAGATAGGCCCTACTGCACTAAGGATTGGCAATTAGACAGGCCTAAAGGTCAAGCACTACAAAAATTGCTTTTACTGAGATATTGGTGTCTCGACTGATATCTCGAATCTCGGCCGAGATCTTTTTCTCTTTCCTAATTTTTTTTGGACAAATATCAGTTATATAAATGTGTATCGGCCGATATCTCGCTAGTACAGTCGATACTGTGCATATCAGCCAAGATATCTCGACTGTAAAAAACCTGAGATATCTCAGGCGATATGCACAATATCGGCCGAGAATTATAGCCCTATTACATAACCTTATACTTCTTGGGCCGAAGTAAGCCCTAAGTCATGCCTTTTAGTAACAAATTAACAATGGAATGAACGAATCCATATTCATCCCAGAACAGGGGACCCAACAAAGACAAACAAGGCGAGTAGGATGTAGGACAGAAGCCATGAAATCAACTTCTTCCTTCTACTTCCACTTCCTGGTATTATGTATCAGCGTTTCCCGCCGTATGTTCAAAAACTTCTCTTACAGCATTACAATCCAAATCTCAACTTCAGTAGCCTCTCAGCAGTTCCTTCACTCTCCCCTCCTTTCAGAGCCCCCCCTTCTTCACCCATTCCGCCGCAAAATATCATTGATGTCTATAAAACCTCCCTTCCCTCTCCTTCCAAAACTCCACCGTCCTCCCAAAACTCAGAACAAACATTGTTTCAACAGCTTCCCCATGATACTCCTTCAAGGCCCGAAACATATGAGGATCTCATTCGTTGTGTTGCGTCTCGTAGCAGTTCTACTGATGCCAGACACCTCCATCCGTGTCTTGTCAAGATGGGATTGGATGGAGAATTATTCCTTTCGAATACCCTCATCAATGTCTATGCCAAAGCAGGTGATATGGTTTCTGCCCGTAGAGTGTTTGATGAAATGTCTGAGAGAAACGCTGTTTCTTGGACTTGTTTGATTTCCGGATTTGTGCAGCTGGGCCACCCCAATGAGGCTTGCAGTCTTTTCTGCTCGATGGTTCGAGCGGGATCTGTTCCCACACATTTTTCGCTTGGGAGTGTTCTCTGTGCTTGTCAAGACTCTGGCCCTAGTCACCTTAAGTTTGCCATGCAGGTCCACGGTCTGATTTCAAAAACCCGGTATGCGTCGGATGTTGTGGTTGGCAATGCCCTCATATCAATGTATGGGAGTTGCTTCTTTGACTATGCTGATTATTCTCGTAAAGTTTTTAATGGAATGACAACGAGGAATTCAATAAGTTGGAATTCTATTCTCTCTGTTTACTCTCAAAGAGGAGATGTTCACTCTGCTTTTGGAATCTTTTCAGAAATGCAAAAAGAAGGGATTGGGTCTGGTTTAAAACCAAATGAGTATACTTTTGGCAGTCTGATATCTGCAGCTAACTCTTATTATTCTTCTGATCTTAATGGTGCATTCCTGGCTGCGCAGATGCTCTCAAGAATTATGAAGTCTGGGTTCTTGAGTGATCTGTATGTCGGAAGTGCTCTGGTTAGTGCTTTTTCCAGATCTGGGTTGCTTGATGTTGCTACAAAGATATTTGGACAAATGGATGAGCGGAATGTGGTTTCCATGAATGGATTGATGGTGGGCTTGGTGAAGCAGAAACATGGAGAAGAAGTTTTGGATGTTTTCAGAGGAACAAGAGATTTGGTAGGCATAAATTGTGATTCATATGTGATTCTGCTCAGTGCTTGTGCAGAATTCATGGTTCCTGAAGAAGGGAGGAGAAAGGGCAGGGAGATTCATGGGTTTGTAATAAGAAGTGGCCTGAATGATGACAATGTTGTAGTTGGAAATGGGTTGATTAACATGTATGCAAAATGCACCGCCATTAATGATGCTTGTACAGTATTTAGACACATGAGTGAGAAAGATTTGGTCTCTTGGAACTCCATGATTGCCGGTCTTGATCAAAATGGGCATTTTGAAGAAGCATTGTCAAATTATTGTAGGATGCGGAGATTTGGGTTGATGCCTTCAAATTATGCATTGATAAGCAGTTTGAGTTCATGTGCGAGCTTAAGTTCTATTAAACTGGTTAGACAGATTCATCCAGAAGTGATCAAATTTGGACTTGATTCAGATGTCTCTGTTATGAACTCACTTCTCATAGCGTATGCAAAATCAGGGAGTATTGCAAATTGCAGGAAGATTTTCAATTTGATATCAGGTCGCGACCAAGTTACATGGAATTCTATGATGGTAGCTTTAGCTGATTTGGAGGCACCAATCTCTGATGTACTAGATGTTTTCTTGGGTATGATGAGAGCTGGGTTCAGCTTGAACAAAATAACATTTTCTAGTGTTCTTGCAGCATTGTCATCAGTTTCATTTCTTGAGTTGGGAAGGCAGGTTCATGCTCTCGTTCTCAAGCATCATCTTGCAGAGGATAGTGTCGTGGAGAATGCACTTCTTTCTTGCTATGCAAAGGGTGGCGAGATGGATGATTGTGAGCGTCTCTTTGTTAAGATGTCTGAGAGGAGGGATGAGGTCTCATGGAACGCAATGATTGCTGGATATATCCATAATGGGCTGTTGCCAAAAGCCTTGGACTTACTGTGGTTGATGATGCAAAAGGGTCAAAAAATGGATTCATTCACCTTTGCCACAGTTCTAAGTGCATGTGCATCTGTCGCAGCATTGGAGCGTGGCATGGAAACACATGCTCGTTGCATAAGAGCTTGTTTGGGTTCTGATGTCGTGGTTGAAAGTGCCCTCACTGATATGTACTGTAAATGTGGAAGGATAGATTACGCGGCTAAGGTTTTTGGCTTGATGTCTTTTAGAAATGAATTTTCTTGGAACTCAATGATATCGGGTTATGCTCGACATGGGCTTGGTGGCAAGGCACTTGATTTGTTTCAACAGATGCAACAGGAGGATCTTTGGCCAGATCATGTCACCTTTGTTGGGGTATTATCTGCTTGTAGCCATGTTGGCTTGGTTGATCAGGGCATAGAGTATTTTGAATCCATGAGAAGGACTTACGGACTTGTTCCTAGAATGGAGCATTATTCTTGCATGGTAGATCTTCTTGGCCGGGCAGGTGAACTCAATAAGGTGGAAGACTTTATTAGAAGGATGCCCATGAAACCTAACGTTCTAGTATGGAGAACTGTTCTAGGTGCTTGCTGTCGAGCAAATGGTAGCAAATTAAATTTGGGAAAGTTGGCGGCAGAGATGCTTCTGGAATTGGAGCCACAGAACCCTGTGAATTATGTGCTCATTTCCAACATGTATGCTTCTGGTGAGAAGTGGGAGGATGTAGCAAAAACTCGGGTAGCGATGAAGAATGTGCCTGCAAAAAAGGAAGTTGGGTGCAGCTGGGTCACCTTGAAGGATGGTGTGCATGTTTTCGTAGCTGGTGACAGATCACATCCCGATACTGATGAGATCTATGCGAAGCTGCGTATGTTAAATCAGAAGATGAGGGATGCAGGTTATGTTCCTCAGACTAAATTTGCTTTGTACGATCTGGAAGTGGAGAATAAGGAAGAATTGCTGAGTGTTCATAGTGAGAAGCTTGCAGTCGCATTTGTTCTGATTCGTACATCAGGGGTGCCCATCCGGATTATGAAGAATCTTCGAATTTGTGGTGATTGCCACTCTGCGTTTGGATATATTTCTATGATTACCACTAGACGAATCATCTTACGTGATTCAAATAGATTCCATCATTTCCATGAGGGGAAATGCTCATGCGGGGATTATTGGTGATGGATATATTTCTGAAATGGTTGCGCCTTCAGAGAAATTCAGCATGATTACTCAGTAGGATAACAGGTGACTGAAGAACCTAATGGAATTGAATCTAATTTGTGAAGTAGACTGAACTAGTATATTGATTTCCAAAGTATTTGAAAAACCATTTCGTAGTCCAATACTTGCTAGCATGATCAAGGAAACTTTGGTGTAGCCCAACTGTTATGGGAGGCCAACAATGTAGTATTTTCCAATCCCTTTCGTTATATTCTACCTTTTTTCTAGATCATCTATCGTCATCTCCTCCTTGTCCTCATCATCATCATCATCTCTCTCTCTCTGAAGGAAAACCTATGATATTGAAGCCAGACCTAAATACAGACAATAGAAGTTGGAAAAGAAAAAAAAAAGAGAAAATACAAATAGAATTAGGAGTCATGTTATAAAATAGTTGAACTAGAGGAGTCTAAGCAAACAGAATTATGTATAATTCTTTTAAATGTATTTGAAAATCTTGTTGTACCATCCATGCCACAAATGAATTTAGTAAAAACACATCCCTTATTGTCTAAAATCTGATTCTATCCTATTTTTTCAGTCATCAATTCAGAAGGCATTTTGTTTTGCCTCTAGAATGGAATTTATGAGATTCCAGCCATTTTAGTTTTCCATTTTTGAAAATGGGGAATGCAAAATGAATTAGAAAGACTAATGTATTGAGAAGGACAACCTGGTGAGGACAACCTGACTCACCAAACCGGCGATCGAAGCAGCATATGAGGACTCGAAGCCCAGCTGCTGCTTCTAGGGCTTTTTCCTTCTCACTGCTTTAGGTACATTTTTTTTTAGATTAACGTGTGAGAAATTCAGACATAGTCCTACTAAAACTCCTACAGATGAGTCCACTACCCCTAAGGCACACTAAAGTTAGGCCATAAGGGCTCGAACCTGCAACCTTCCGCTTTAGGTACATTTCCTACTGCAAACTCTAGTTCCTCTTCCTCCTCCTCGATTCCATCTTCTTCAATCTCCTCTTTTGTTTCTCTCGATTTCTTCTCTCTAGTACTTTTTCTCTATTCAGTAAAAACCCTTCTTTCTCTCTCCCCCACCTCTCGATTTCTTCTCTGTCAATTCCATTATTGATCATTTCCCAAAATCAGATTTCCACGAGCAGTCAGCAATGTCAGAATTGAAAATTCCGATTTAACCGCAGGACAGAAAGGGTTTTTATGGTTTTTTCCTTTGAATGGGTTCCTTCTCCATTCGAACCATGCATATGCACCTTTTTATATAATTTCCAATGAATAATTTAGTGTTGATAGTCAGAAATTTGCATTTTTACATTTTGTTTTGTTCTTGGATGCTTCATTGATTTGTCTTTTGATAATTAAGTTTAATAGTATCACGCCCAATTACAATTGCTCTCATTTCAAGTTGGGCATAAAACAAATCAACTGCCCTTGTTCTTGCCATAGCTTGCTTTTCTGGTTGGAAGCCTTTTATGATTTTCCACTTTTTCGTGACTTGATTATTATGCATTTGCAGTAGCAGTAGTACTGGAATACTTTTTGTGATTGTTCACCGGCTCTATAACCCTCTCTTGTAACTTTCTGGCTGCTGGCAGGTGAAATTTACATTCAAAGACATCCTGTAGAAGCCTCTCATGTGTTCATTGTTAATTCAGTGGTTAATGTTGTCTCCTAGTTTTAGTTGTCAATCCAGTTCTTTTATGGTCGGAATTTAGTTTATGTACGGGGCTCCGTTTTGGTCTATTTTAGACAAAATAGGCATCATCAACTTAAAAGTAGACCTTATGAATTACCATTGAACAAAACTTAAGCCTAAAATTCAATTTATGGTCACTTCATCTTAATGGTTAAAATCATCATACATCTTTAATTCAATTTAGATTCTCTTATTCTTTCAAAAAAATTATTTCTCAGAGAGAAAAAAAAATAGAATAAGATTTTTTTATTGCTAAGATAACACTTCATTCATTTTTTTGTAAAAATAAAGGTCTTGAAGCAAACAACAAAAATATTGAATTCCCATAGTTCGAGATGAGATAAAATTCCATGGGACTTGTTCAATGTGATGCTTCAAATCTAACCATAAGATTTTTTTTTAGAAAATAACTTACTTCAATAAAATACTAGAAAAGTCAAAATGAACATCAATTCATCACTTCCACCTTTCATTCATCTGCTAGCAATAGGCAAACTCACATTAAGCAATACTTCCAAAGAATTAGACTCCTGGTTTTAAACCCCTGACCACAAGGCAATAGGGTCAGATCCTCCCTCCCTCCCTCCCTCTTTGATCGATCAGTAATTAGGTGGATAGAATTGTTGAGCCATTATCTTTGTTTGGTTTCATTTGGTGGGACATATTTTGGCAATTTTATTCGGGACATATTTTGGTAATTTTATGTTAGAGAGTACTTTTCTAATCTGACTGAGACACAAGAAGTCTTAAGTTCAAATCGCTAACAAGATAAAAGGGCCACTACCTATGATTCTACCCTGTGTATCTGAATACAGAAGTTTGTACATACTCCAAAAATTTGCAAGATGCTCCAAAAGACTTAGACATTGTAGTCTTAAAGAAAAGGAGAATACTTTTCTCAATATTATTGGAAAAGTAATATAACATTGCTTTAAAATAAGAATTATTTAGAAATATAACAAATACATATAAAAGACTACAGAAAGAAAATACCATTTCATATGTCAATGAACCCTCAAGTAACTATATAATTAATATAAAATTAATATCATACCTAATAAATTAATAGAGAGGAAAAGATATAAAATTCAAACTGAATGTACATCATTTTTACTGCCTACTTTAGCGAAATGGCCTGCTTTGAAAGTCCATACTCCATACCATTTAGAGTAACATATTCAGTGATTGCATAGAACTGTCCCCACTTTATTTTATTAAATCTTGTTGAAGTTGATCTTTCGCCCAATCCTAACTTATGATGGGACAGATCCACCCACCACTTCATTAGTGTTGGTCCTAGACAAACCCACGTAGAGGACCAAATCTATTATGGTTCAGTTGTAAAATAAAGATTAGTTCATCATTATTCTAAAATAAACAATATCCTAGCACACCAAACCCAAAATTATACAATCCATACTAGTAAACAACCATGTTAATTCAAGAAATCTTAGATTGTAGTATTCAAAATAGTGTGGTTCAACTGGTTAACCTCTCGCCTCAGGAAGTGAGAGGTGCCAAGTTCGAGCCTTTATGGTCTAGCTAGGTTTCCTATGGTTTCCCCACATAAATTAAAAAAATAAGTGTAAAATAATGAGAGAGTGTGTATTAAAATTAAGGTTTTTTTTTCTAAAAAGGCCATTATCTTTTCAATTTAATGGAAAGAAACTCTTATGTTTTTCTATAATTTGGAAGGAAAAAAAACCCTTAAAAACTTTTGATTAAAATTCTAAAAGGGCCTCTTCACTGTGTTGACTAATGATATACTGATATTTTGTTCTGACAATTTCTAAATGTATATTGTAGGGTCCACTCTGAAGACAACACTATTGAAAAGAGTAGGTTGACTAAAAAGTTCTTTTTTTACAAATTAGAAATGTCTCAAAACTCAATTAGATTAGATAATTATAAATTCATATTTTATGGCTAGAAGATTAATGATGATATGAAAACTTAATTTATTTATTTTTTGAATTTACGTGTGGGAATCCACAGTTCCACAGCGAATGTTACTTTCATTGTAATCAAATTACTGGCATGCAAATGTATGACAATAATGAGTATGGAATGACAAAATATGTGATTAAAAGAGGTCAGAAAAGCTGCATAAAATAAATTACATGGTGTAAACAGTTTCTTATAAACACAAATAGTTTTTCTTACAAAATTTGACCACTAGCAAGTATAATCAAAGGGATTTTGGAATTACAGAAAACATACCATTTATTTGAAAAAATTCAAATGATAGAAGCATTTTTAGAAAAAAAAAATCAAATGTAATTCAAATTCTTTATTGCTTTAAAATAAACAATATCATATTGCACAAACATAAATATACAATTACGATTAGTAAACAAAATGTTAATTAAAAAACCCTAGGCATGTAGGGAAAATAAAATGTTAATATCCCACCTTAGAAAATAGGAGGTGCCAAGTTCGAGTTCATATAACTTAATCTGGTATACCCTAAAGAAAATGGATGTCACTGAATTTTATGCTGGATTTTCACAATAAATTAAAAAAAAATGTGAAGATAAAAATAAGAGAGAGAGAGACAATCAGTTGCTTCAAAGTCAGGGAACCAGTGGGAACATTAAAGCCATTAAAACAAGGAACTACAAGACTGAGGAGTCTGGAACTAAATACTTTACACTGCTTGCAATTATGAACGATTAGTTTATTGCTTTCCACACACCAAGTTTGGATTTCAGACCAGTTTACCACAGTCAACATTTAAGACCCCATTAAAAGTTAGGAAATGAACAGCTCTTCCCATCCCACGTTCGTAAGTCGTCGGTTCTCACGTGTGGCTAACTGGGCCCTGGCCGAAGGCCCTGTTCCAGATCTCAGAAAAAGCCTGGACAATGATCTGATGGTGGTACGGAGAATTGAGAGAGAGGAAGCAGTGAAGGAGCTCTTGAAGATCTTCTTGTGAGTAGATCTCATTCTCTACGATCATGTGAATCATCGAGTGCTTGAAATCTCGATACGGGTCGTTGGAGTTCTTCACCACCGCCGTGCTCTCCCCAACCCTACCCACCCCCCCTCTCACTGCTGCTGAATTCTTCGCTCTTGGGTCCAACCGTTTTCCATTTGAAAACAAGTTAGTGGATCCAATCTTTCCAGATTCGTTGTCGTCGCCGACCAAGAGCCCTCGTTTCTCCGAAGAGCTCATCGGAGAGTGATGGTTGATGGGCTTCCCTTGATGGGTTGATCTTGCTTTTGGCATTGGATTGAAAATGCCTGAGATCTTCAGCTTCCGGCAGCCACAACAGATGCCATTTACAACAGGTGGGTGCCGAAGCTTTCTCCTTGTAGAGAACATTGGGTAGAAATTGTAGAAAAATGATAAGAGAAAAACTCTTAAGGAAAAAAATCACGAGAGAAAGAGAGATTTTATTATATTGTTGTCTATATATCAACAATGAGAGCTAAGAAGACATGAATTAGGAGACCCGATCAGATATGAACTCTCTTCTTATCTAGCAGAAATATAAGAATACAGAAGAGTTGAAGAGAGAGAGAAAGGGATTCATTGATTGTGAATATATTTAAGAAAGAAGGGGTTGGATAGTGAGATGGTTCTAAAGTCGTTCTCGTACGTCTTTCATGCGGCGTGCATGAACTTGTTGCTCAATGGGTGGACCCCATTTTCAATCAGTGAAATCATCCTGGTCATCCATCTGTCTCATCACTTCTTTTCAGTCTTTTTATTGTGTATCACTACCATGATTCTACATCTAATAAATACGTTTTAGTCGAGTAACGTGGACTTCCTTTTTCCGTAAGAGGCGGCAAATTTATGGTACTTAAATCATAAAATGCCTAAGAGTAGTTGGTTGTTAAAAGATTTTAGATTTAACTCCTCTTCACCTCACTTAGTATAAAACACTTACTGAATAATTTTATATATTTGTGATATTAATTTCACTTCGAATTTGAGGTGGAGATAAAGGGTTTTACTAGCCATTGAAGAATCAGATTTCAACAATTACAAATTGTTATATGCTTAGTGGGGTCTAACTTGGAGTATTGGCATCAGATTGGGCCAATCTAATATGGGATAGACTTAAGAGCTTGATTTTACCTGTTCCACCAATTCTAGTGCTTTTGATGTATTGATCATATTCCTAACATTTGGTATCATATATGGGAAGGGCTACCAAGTGTCAAAGTGAAGTTGCCACAGAGGTGGAAGCGCCATTGGATCATAAGTGAGCGCCATCAAAAGTGGGTTGTTAGGATGTCGGCTCGGAGGCATAGTGGTCTATAATGTGCCTGGTGGGGGCCCAACTTGATGTATAGGCGTCGGGTTCAGCCAACTAATATGGATTAGGCTTAAGAGCTTTCTTTTATGTGGTCCATCAACTTTAGAGCTTATTGACATATTAGTCAAATGGCTAAGAAAACCACTCTAAAAAATGATCAATTTCTAATTCTTATGATTTCTTCCTGATTTTGAATGGAAGAAAACTAGCATACAGGAACAAATGGAAATGAAATCAATCAAGCCTGAAATATAGCATGCATAATAAAGAAGAAAACAAATCCAAAAAGGCCCTAAACCTGCTTTAATTTGTTAATAAATCAGAAATTACACTCGGTGTTCAAAGATTACAAAAGACTAAAAAAAAATCCCTTAATAGGACAAGTTGCCTCCCTTCTAAAAAAGCAGGAGGTTAAGGGTTCGAATCCCTATAGCCTAATCTTGGTTTGTCTTAAGGTTAGTGGGTTCATCTATGAAAATTTTACTAGGATTGTATCTGAATTTCCTACACATTAATCCAAAAAAAAATCTCGTCCAAATTACACCTTTTGAGTATGAACATGAAAACCAAAGAACAACCTCCTTAGGACCAAATGAAGCTCCCTTCTTTCTAAAAACAATGAGGCTCTTACAAGGAAGCTGAATCAATCTAAGCCCTTGATCTTTTCTTCTTTATTGGAAGGAAAGCAATCCTTATTGACAAGTGTCTTTCTGTGAATGGCTTAGAGCAGAAAGATGCTTAAAATAGTGATGAATAAAGCATAATTGTCGGATTTGTTCTGGTACTAATTCAATGTTTTTTTGCGAAAAGTAGAAGTATTTTGTAAATTAATTAATTTTTATTATTTTTTAAATTTATGTGTAGAAAATTATGGCGTGTCTAAAATAAAATTCTATAGGTAAACCCACTGTCCCTAGGATATACCAAAGTTAAGTCATATGAACTCAAATTCACAACCTCTTATTTCTTATGCAGCAGGCAACTACTTTAACTATATCATTAATCAACACAAAAAATGATAATGTAATATTTTGATCCATAGTTAGGTAATGTAATATTTCGATCCATAGTTGCCCCATTTGACATTCATAAAGAATTAAAGATTTTATAAAAAATTAAAATCTAAAAAATATTTGCAAAATAGAAAAATGAAATATCTTCCTATGCTCGAGCCAAAGATTTTTTTTACAGTGACAAGCAGCCAAATGAGTTGAATTACATCTTTACCCTTAAATTTTGATAGAATAAGAAAGAATTTTTAAGGGTATCTTGGGAATATCAAGTTAAAATTTAAATTAAAAAAAAAAAATCCATAGGAAAGGCAGAAAACCCAACTTCGAAGCTAGAACTTCACAGGATTATTTTTGCAGTTTTGAAAGAGCTTTGAAATAAGCTTCAACACCATTTCTACTTCATACAATTGCTCTCCTTCAACTTTATAAATTGGTTACTTTTCTCAATTTTGTTTTCCACAAATAAATCAGTGATTTAATATATTATGTATTTCAAATTGATATAAAAAGTTTTAGTTTGTTACTTTGTTATTGGAATTTTACTAAGATATTTATTTTTTAATCAATTATTTTAGTTACAAAATAAATTAATAAATAGATGACTTTATATTATGTGCAGAGCACATACCAACTTAAAAGAGACAAATGATGGTGTATAGGTTGGAGTTTTTACTTTTGTAATTTTTTTTCAAGCCTAACATATCTAGGTCTCTTAGAACACCTAATTAATCTTTAGGGTATTTGCAAACTTCTCTATTCATACACACCAGATAACACTATGAGAAGTAACCCTTTCGTGTTGAGAGTGATTTGAACCAAAAGTCTTCCGTATCTCAAGCGTGTTCTTGACCGTCAAGCCAAATCTCACGGATTACTTTGTTGTAATTATTGTTTAAAAAAGGCCCAACCATGGCCTGAGAGCCTAATAATTTGAGTCAATTTTGTAAAACACCAATTTTATTTAATTAATATTGTTTACAAATATAATTTAATGTGATATATAATTTACATTTATATTTTAATTTAATAACATAAACTAATACAATTTGAGCCTAGAAAAGCCTGAGCTCCCATATGCATTTTAGGTTTGAAATTGAGTTTGAGTCTTATAAATAACTATTTAATGAATGAGCTGATGTTAACCCATAAACGAGTTGGGTTGCATCGACCCATTTAATCTTAGTTGACTCAAATTAATTTTTAATAAACAATTCATGTTAAACTAACTCATTTAAGCTTGGTTAGACTGAGTTAACCTATTTGACAAATGGATCAAGTCAGGTGTCTAAAATTCATTTGATCAAATATTGAAAGCATCTTTTATGAATTTCCTTAGGAAAGCATTAATCCATTAATCATTATAGAAAAAAAAAATAACTATTTTTTTTTAAAATTGGCCTTGGGAATCGAAATTCAAAAAAAAAAATTGTGCTGCACATGAGCATGAGAAAATTTCATTTTCCCTCTTCTTTCAAACAATCTATTTTTCTGCAAGAAGATAAAAAAAATTAACAAGAAAAATGAGGAGATTTTCCTCACTTGTGATGACAATACTTTATTCATTTTCTACAAAAATAAAGATTTTCACATAAATAATAGAACGTCGGGTTTCCATATCACAAAACAAAGCCAATTTTTATTGCACCTATTGGATAATATGTATTGATCTTAAATATAATTTTTTCCACGAAATTACTTTTCTCGAAAAAAAAATAGGGAACTAATTTCTAAATGATATCTACCTTACATGGAGGAGAAATAGCAAGGGATTATTCTAAAAGGGTTCTCATGGTGTTCTAAGAGGGTTCTAATAAAAATTTGAAATTAGGTTGGATAACAAAGCTAATGTCAGTACTTATTTCTGTCAGCTCTCTGTTTGTATCTTAATATAACCAACAAGGAACATGATAGAATTCATTTTATTAGGCTCATGAATACATCTTAAACATTGTACTAGTCATCAACTCATCAAGATAAATTCGTTGTTAAGTTGCATTACTCCAAGAGAAGCAACAGAGTTTTTAAAAAAAAAAAAATATATATATATATATATAAAATAATTTTAGGATTTTTATAAATATATGCCATAAACAACCTAACATGAATGAAGTGAAAAAAATGAAAAATAATTCAAATATGCATTTTCAAAATTCAAAAAGAAAAATCTCTCAAAGTCTCAAATGATCTTCTCTTTCCCCTACGACAGATTCGAAAGGCTTTCCCATCCTCAGAATGGGTTTTAAACATCCCTGTTCATGCTGGACTGAGTCTAATGAGTTAGCTCGGACAGAATCACCACACATCATTCCAATTTACCCAATATAGGTGATCGCGAACCTTTGACCAGTATTCAACATCTCAAAACTCGGACTTGACTTAAATTTCATTGAGTCGAGAAACTTGACTAAGTTTTGAAAAGAATCAAAGAATTTGAAAAAACTCATTTACTCACTCAACTTGAGATCCTATCTAAACGAATCAGCTCGGACTGTGCCACCCAAGTCTTTTTTGAATTTTGAAACAAAACATTTGACAGAATTTCAATTTTCCATTGGACTTGAACTGAGCTGATATTTTAACTCATGCTTGTACATTCAAAGCAACTTATAAATTACATCAGAACTCAGTTTCAGTTAAGGATGGGAAACGGCAGTCTATGCATTGCAGAAAAGCCCAATTGCATTTTCACGTCGTGACACCAATTTGAAAGCCCAAATCCACTTCTCTTTCACTTATGGACAGCCCACAGTCGTGTCCTCAGGCCCAAGCCCACCTGTCTTATGGACATCCTCTCTGGGCCTGAACTCATACGGCTTCCAGCCAGGGGTCAAAAAATGGTGGACTCGAGATCTCGAGCCCACAAATATCGCCCGATATCTCCGTCGATATCGGGCGATATTTTCTTTTTCTCTCTCTATTTTCTTTACCAAATTTCAGCTGTATCGACTGAGATTTTGCCTGTACGGATGATACATTTCATTTTATATTGACCGAGATTTGGACCCTTGAAGCTTCCAGCCAGTCACTTCCAACTACTTGGCACCCAGCGGCCCAGCCATGGCCATCCATTACAAGATTCTTTGAGGATATGCACCGCGTCCAACGGCTTTGAATCTGGACATCATTGGTTGGCTTGGTCACTTGGCTGGTTGAATTTGAGTCTAATACTCCACTTAAGAAAAAGTACCAGCGCACAAATTAATTTCTCTATTTTGATCTATTAATTTGGGCCATGTCGAGATCACTGAATAAATGAAATAGAATTTATTGTTTTATACGCCACCGACAATATCAAACTATCAATGAATTCATAGGAGATTGGTCTGACAGTCAAGAAACTCCCTTGATGAAGGGAGGTATTGATTTCGATTCACACTTAAACTTCTTTGGGCCACTCTCCATAGGGTTATTTCTCATCGTTTGGACCCAGTATGTGTGTGTAGAGAGGTGTCACATGTCCAAAAAGATTTAGTCAAGTAAAGTCCCCTACAGGTGAAACACTTGGACACCTTCGGTCATAAAAAAAAATATCAAACTGTCAATGACAAACAATGTCAATAATTTGAAGAAACAAGCCAGAAGACCTTCAACCCACCTAATTAAACCCCCAATCTTTTATTATTT
The DNA here is from genome assembly GCA_022113865.1 of Chimonanthus praecox. Classification (NCBI taxonomy): domain Eukaryota; kingdom Viridiplantae; phylum Streptophyta; class Magnoliopsida; order Laurales; family Calycanthaceae; genus Chimonanthus; species Chimonanthus praecox. The sequence continues at coordinate 13,340,913 of CM039087.1, read as the reverse complement.
CGGTCATTGTTATTACCATCATCATCATTAATCATTTTCTAAATATTCAAAATTAGGATTTTTGAAATTTAACATTTTTAAAACCACATTCACTGTCATGTACCCTATCTTTGCATATATTGGTGTTATTTTGAAAGTTCTTTAGACAATTTAATTTATATTTTAATATTGATTAATATTTTATTTTTTTTAAATTTACAAGTGGAAAACCGTAGAAAACTCTATGGGTATCACCCGTGAGAATTTTTGCTTTAACATATTCATCTTCGCATATGCATCACTTTTATCATATCTTTCTCTATCATTTTTTAAATCAAGATAAATGTTCAATTTCATAAAACATTCCTTTAATCAGTTCAATACTCCCATGTTGTTCAAACTCCACTGCCTTATCTATATTTCTAATCTATAGTGGTTGATGCAACACCCCCGTTCACTGATTTTCTCCCACCTCAGCTTTAGTTCTATGAAGGAAACTAGAAACTAGGTATTGTATTTCAGGATTTTAAACATTGAGAAACCCCATATTGGTGGTGACTTGCAGAAATTATGTGATGTAAAAATTCATTATAAATTTTCAAGTATAGCTCTTAAATTGAATTTACAAAGTGAAGTCCAACAGCTCTCTTTTCCGGTACCGGCCCTGAAATCTTAAGGGCCCTAGGCACAGTATATTGGTGGGGCCCTAGGCCCTGAGAGCAGTGCAAATGGGAGTCCTACAGCCCATTAATCATATTGGGAGGCCCTAGGAGGCGGCCTAATTGGCCTAAAGTTAGGGCCGGTCCTGCTCTTTTCATCTAAAAGCTTTTATTGAAAATTCACATAAATTTTATAAACCAGTTCACAATGATCTGGGTGCCTTTAAACGGGTGTAATGGGCCAAAGGAGGCCCATGTAATGGGGCTTTCTCGTTGAAGGTGGGCCCATATCTTTGTATCGAGATGATCAGGTCCAATTTTTAACAAGGCATCCTAAGCTGGCCTTGCATGATTTACAACGCCTTAGTAGGTTAAGGGGTGAAAGTGAATTGGGCTTCCCTACATGAATTACAAGGCCTTTTTGGAGTCGTTGGCATTAAAAGGAAAATAGGCCCTTGAGCTACTCTAGTGCTCTAGAAATGAATGGTAGTAGTATTGTAAAGAGAATATATTTTTGATGATTAAGATGTCCAAACTTCTTAGAGCAATTACTAATTCTCAGGACCTATGTAAGTCTTTCTACCAACACATATCGGATAACTCTAAAGTAAGTGATCCTTTGGAGTAAAGTGAGAATAGAACTCATGACTCTCACTTCTGAATTCTAGAGTGAGAATCGAACTCATCACTCCAACCTCTTTGTAAAAAGAAGATATGAAGTCGAGAGTTTTTTCTATTTCTTTTTTATTTTCTCCTTTCTCTTAAGTATTTTGGGGCAAATCAGGAATGCAGATGAATGTTACTGTGGAACTTGTTCAAGTGTATCGGAACAAGATTCAACCAAATTGAAGAAAACTGTGGAGTTCCGATGCCAGTGACTAAATGAAACCAGTAATTCCTAAACATCTATTCTATAGGCTAAGACAAAGGTAGATAAAATCTGTTCTCATCTTAGCATTCTTCACAAATGTGACTCTGGATCTAAATTTTTTTATATTAATTCATTTTATCCAAGTACAAGTTATTAATCACTCTCTAATATGTTTATTAGTATTTTAAGTTGCATATTATGTTGATGAAATATTTGAATTACCTTTTCTAATTAATCTCACATGCATGTGACGAACCAGACCGAACCTTCTCATGGCCTTTGGTTGCTAAGTATGAGACCGATCTAGAGAGCTTGTGACATTGCCATGATGTGATGGGTTATGTTAATTTTTTTTTTTTTTTTTAACTCAGTGGTATCTGGCCTTACATTGGAGACTGAGACTGACTACTGCACTGGGCCTGCATGAGCCATATCTCCACAGGTCGACAGGCGATTTACGCCACAGGGTATCGAACTTGCATCGTCAGGGTTCCTGAGCCCCACGACTACCAGTGCGATACACCCGTGTGGAGTATGGATTATATTAACTTGAGTAGTGAGTCTACTTGTCAATATACAAATTCGAACTAAGTCAAATTTATTACGAGTTATTATAGATTTTACACATGAAATCATGAAGATAGGACTAAGGAGGTCTCATCCACACAAAAAAAAAAAAATCATGATATTCAATTATTCTAAGAATCTAGGTTCAGCCAAACCAAGCCAAAATAATAATAAAATGTGACACGAAAGGATAGGTCAAGAGTAGAACAAGGTAAGAATAGAGAGTAGGACCACAGGGTATTAAACCTGTGGATTCCCTTTTTTTGGGTGTCAAGTGTCAACGGAAACCGCGTGCTATTGGGGCCAAACTCTGTCGTATCTCCCCTTATCAAACAAAGGGGCGCAACTGCAGCTACTAGTTTACTTTATGGTTTAATGGCATATTGAAATTATTTTTTATAAAAAGAAACAAAAAAGAAATAAATACACACAGTTTAAAGAGATAACTTCTAACTTCCAAAACAACATTAATAGACAATCTAATTCTAAGTATTCAACACCTAAACATGATAAAAGTGCTAATCCCATAATTAGTATAGCTTGGTGCTTGTCTTTCTCTATCCAAAGCTCGTTTGGCATTTAGTGGGAGGAGAGGACAATCTCTTAGGAAATACTGGCACATATGCATATCAACTCTAGCCTTTATTTGGCCCATTAATCATCAGATGGACAATACTAAATTACCATATAATTTAATTTAGATTATAAGATATTTGATATTAAAATAAAGTTCAATGATTCAATAAGATGAAAATAAAAATAGTTGTTGATATGAAAATCTAAAAAGAAAAAAAAAATAGATTTACTAATCATAGAATGTTATCAGAATTAAACTAAGTAAATTAGAGAATCAAAATAAGATTTTAGTTAACCATTACCCTTCTTGATTAAATCAAATTAATAACAAATTTAATAAAAACTTGTTTTTATCTTAAATTGATTGAAGCATTTCATACAAGACCTAAATCATTTAATATATCAACTAATATGACCTAAGTATCCAATCAAGCTTAAATGATTTAAACCCAATCTTATGCTTATTTATTAAATTGATAACTCAACTTGTTTTTGACCTAATTCAAAGTCTCAAGCAATTTATTAAACAAGTTGATCCAACTCAAAAGAAAAAAAAACTATTTATTAAATGGGACAGTCCAATCAAAATAATTCTGAATGAGCCAATCTAATCTATAACTAAAATAACTCATTTATTAATACGTTGATCCTGCTAAGTAGTGCGGTATCTATTGGGTTTGGTAAAAAAATTAGTAAAACTTTATAATTTGTCCAATAAAGAAATTCGGACTATAAAAAGTTGTTTTCATCATTTTAAACAGTAAAATATATAATAAAAAACAAAATACCCATTTAAAATTATTTGACGTATTTCCTTGCTATGAAAGTAATCTTCCATGGAAAATAATTTACAAATGAACCAAACACTTAGTATCAAATTCAAACTCAAACAGATAAATAACCCTAAACTCCAATAAACAAAGCAAAATAAAAGCCCCTCACAAATAGGTTTTCCTCTATATTGTTAGTTGGTGAGAATGTTTTTTTTATTCTTTTTTAATAAATTGGTAATGGTTGGAATGTTTAGACATTGCTTTGCAAAATTTGCTATTACTGAACAATTAGAGTTGGATGAACCTTGGATTGGAATCGGTTTAAATTTAAATAGAATAAATAAGCCAATTGTCATTGTGGAGAACCAATAAAAAAATACTACCATATTACTACTTTAGATACATCTAGGGTAAATCTGTATACAAATTTCTATCCAGCTTGTAGAAAATGTCTCTGTTCGTTATCTATTTATCGTCTCTCTCTATTCTCTCCATCCAATCATTCGATTATCCAGCAAATTAAAATCACACTGCAATAATACCCATAAAACATATAATTAAACAATGCCAAAAGTGATAGAGAGCAAGTGATAAAGCTAATCTCAAGGAGTTGGCCTCACGGTTAAGGTGTCTGTCTCATGAAATAGAGTATTGAATTTAATTCACGTTCAATTTTAACATACTAGTCCCTGTAAACTTAACTAATATATGTGAATTCGGAGGTTTACACATGTCCCTAAATTTAACCTGTTATTCAAAAGAAAAAGTGATAAAGCTCATTCTATAATAAACTTCACTTGAATATAAATTTAAAATTAAGAGCTATATAGGCTGAAAGCTCTTAAAATTTACAAATACATATAATATTTTCTTTTCAGCAATCTTAAAATAAGTAATCAATTAAGAGTGATAAAACTAATTTTGTTATAAGAAAAGAGGTAGCCTAATTACATTTTTTATTATTAACAAATAATAACCTCCTGCCTCAAGAAGTGGGAGGCGTCAAGTTTGAGCCCCCGTGGCCTACCCTAAGAGCAGTGGATATCACCCATTGACGTTTTACGCTGAGTTCCTTACAGTTTCTCACACATAAATTAAAAATAATAATAATAATCATTTTAGAAGGATATAAACTCATAATCTAGAATTACTTTCATGGGCTTTTTCAGCTAATCCATTGCATTTTCATATCATTGTCATTGATTCTAATTTTTTCCTAATTTGGTATTTACTTTGCATCATTATTCTTTTAGTAAAAATAACATAAGGTAAAAAAGAATAAGAAAAAGTGAAAAAAAGGTACAGCGAACTAACAGGGGGCAAAAGAGTCAATTACACATCAAAGTTAAGTCGGAAACGGACTCCGTGAGATCAGCCGTTACCGTGCAATCTGAAGTGGAAGACGCCGAGGAGGCGACGTACGGCGCTTTTGAAGGCGGGAATGAGGTGGCGGCTGAAGAAGCGGATGACGTAATGGGTCCAGATGCGGCTGAAGAAGTGGGGGCCGGCGGAGTAGCCGGTGGAGGAGGCCATCGGCTGGAGGTAGGCCCAGGCGGCCTGCTTCACTAGCCTGTTGCGGATGGAGATGTCGTGGCAGCTCTGAGTGCTGACACATGTCGGTGATATGACTCCAGAGGGAGAGTAAGGAAGCAGGTCCTTGAGGCTGGTGTAGGATGTTACCGGCCTCAACGACACCAGCTCGAATTCAACGGTCAGAAAGTCTTTATCGCCGATGGGAGGGAGGCTACCGCTCCGGCCACTTTGCATAGATGAGATGTCCAGCTTGCAGGGTCCCATCGATGATATCGAATTCCTTCTTTTAATTCCAGCAGTCGTTGGGTCTTCCAGCGTTCCAATTGACCCCATTCCGAACAGAAGCAGAGAGAGAGAGAGAGAGAGAGAGAGAGAGAGAGGTCCGCTGCTTCTTTCCAATGGGCTTTGGGTCCTTTAAAGGGAGGGAGTAATCATGGGTTAATTAGGTATCATTAACCGTTTAGAATTAGGACTCTTTGCACTAAATAAGAAATAATATGAAAGTAGGAAACTGAAGCCAAAGGAATTTTAGAATTTTTGGATTGATTTGTCTTGGTGCAAGAATATGATATTATACCAATAATAGTAAACACAAAATTTTGAGTTAAATGGATGAGATTTTACTAACAAGATACGCTAATCAGACACGTCATTAAATGAATTGTGGATCCTATAAATAAGCATTTATCTAAATCATATAATCTTAACCTTTAAATTTTGATAGGTGTAGGCCATTGATTTTAAAATTTTAAAATCAAGAAATAGATTCTCCGAGTAAAAGTGAAACTTCATAAAATAATTATCTAACAAATCTATTTAATGGGATGCCTCACTAAAGAAAGTCTCCATAAAGTTTTAAAAAAAATTCTTACATATAGTGTGTGGTGGTGCATAATATGTGATTAAAGTCATAAAATTAACTATTTAAATTTGTTAAATTAAGAATGAATTCTACGGAAAATCTTAATTTTTTATTTGGTACTTCCAAATTTTAGTATAGATTTTTTTTTTTTTTTTTAAAAAGTGACAATTCAGATACATCATTTTTAAAAAAATAGAATCACTTTGTATCTTATTACTTTTACACAACTAATACCAATTACAATTTTCTAACATTAAAGTGTTAAGAGGGCTCCTAAATCAAACTCGTTACAAAATTTTGATGAACATTTTCAAATCATGTCCATTATATTTACAGAATAATGTCTTATCAACGATTATAATTATCATCACATTATGTAAAAAAAAATTATTTAAATTAAGATTAAGATGGTTTTAATTGGGCAACCGAGAATCTTATCACCCACTAACTAAGGTTGCAAGTCAGGTGAGGCGAGTCAGCTTTGGCTCTACTCCAAACCAAGCTCAAATTACAATTAAAAGGCTCGAGTTTGATTTCACATAGATTTATTAGGTTTAAAATGGAATCTTTTATATATTCAAATATAAATTATTTTACATAAATATTATATTTGAATAAACATTATATTAATTATTAAAAAATATATTTTAAAACATATTACTTAAATTCAAGATTTTGACTCAAACTCGGACTTTTATGTACCGAGTTCGGCTTCACTCGAATTCTAATTCAAGTATGATCAGATTCAAAAATAAACTGAATTCAAGCCTGAGTCAACTTAAACAAGTTTGTTTTGCATTGGATTTTTTGTGATTTTCTACACGTAAATTCAAAAAAAAAAAAATCAAGAAACCCAGTTAGGAAGAATAAGAGCCGTCAGAAGTAACCTGATGAAATCTCGTCGCTTGCTGTAAAGCTCTTGTATCTCTTCATGCAATTATTGAGATGGAACGTCCGTCCCTTTCTGTGTTTACACGTAGAAGAATAGATTAATTAATGAGTAATTGTGTGATTAGGATTGTAATCATGTTTAGGCTGTGGTGTTGTGTCTCTTGTTATTATTGTTGATGCAGAGATAACCACCAAAAATATTATACGTCACACCCACTAAAGCCACGGGGCCCATCAATTTGTGATTTGTGAGGAATATGGGCAAAGTGATGTGTTTCCCATTAATTATATAATAATTTATATCAATTCAGAGAAGATAATATCTAACCACATGACTTTGTTGTTAAGGATCCAACTTGCAACAAAGATATGATCATTATTATATGATTATTTATTGTATTTTTATTAATACTGATTTGGGCATATACCAATTATATTTTATTTTATTTTATGTTAAAGTATTTTGAGTCTACATGAAACTTTATGGATATTTTAGAATAATATGCAAAATAATTGTACATGTCAATTAAAATATGTTATGTTGTCATTTGCACTTTGTATTTTTCTTTATATGTTGATTTATATTTTGTATTTTTCTCTGCAAAAGATATATTTTGTATTTATCTTTTACAATGGTTTTGCACTTTGTCAAAACAATATACACGCAAATGAGACATGGCATATTTTAATTGAGGCGTATCATTATGCACATTAATGCAAAGAAAATCTTACCTTGAAAAATCACTTAAGTTTGACGTATCCAAGTCTCTTAGAGCATTTGACTAAGTTCGTAGGCTATATGCAAAACTTTTCAATCCATAAATACAGAGTCAAATTAGAAGAACCACTCACAGTTTATTGATTTTCTTAACTGTCAAGCCAAGCCTCACGACTTATTAAGACTTTGGATTCATTGTACACTTCAGTCAGATCATTTAATGATATCTAAGGTTTTTTTCTTAAAAAACTTTACAAGCATTTTCCCTATTAAATAGTTTTCAATCTTTATTTGTTCGATGACATTCAATATAAGATTTATAAGAAGAGTTCATCATTGAATAGGAATACATTATAAAGCATTAATTCTTAGAATATTCTAATATCTATATTTTAATTCAGTCATTTATAGTTTATGAATAACGTACACCCTCTGTGACCTAATTTCACTTGATATATACAGTATGGGAAAGACAATGTGTCCTTCCTTACGTATATCAGGAACTGAAGGTTTCAAATTTATTATAAATCTGAAAGCCTAGGTCGATTCGGTTTAAAACAATCGTACATATTCTCTTATATATCCATTGGATGTTAAAAAAAAGGTAGAAATAGAAAAAAAGAAGATCGAAAGCAAGAATAAAAAAGAAATATCGAAAGGAACAAGAAAGAAGAAAGTAGAAATTAAGGATCCCTTTTTCAAAATCTCATGCAGAGTCACAGAGATGAAAAGAAAGAAAGAGCTTAGGTGACCCACTTATCATCTTTTATCATATTTTGAACGTGATTTTATTAGAAAATTAATATAAAAATGTCAAAAATGATAAATAGACGTTATTAACGTGAATGGTATTTAATTGATAAAATTATAGTATATTTAAATTTATCGTTCAAATATATTTCAACTCATAATCTATCATTAAAAGAAAAATTGAAAGTGCTAAGTACGAACCCCCTCACCTAAGATCAACAGATTTTATGCTTGATTTCTCAAAAACGAAAAAACTCAACGTCGGACAAAAGCCTTTCAAATCTCTGCAGGGTTTTTAGTGATCCAATGAATGAAAGACACGTGGCAATAATTTTACTCTTAAAGCAAAAGGGTCAGAAAAAGCGAAGGGAAGAGCGTCGTCACTAGTCCACAACTCCCAATTGCAGCAAGACTTTTTCTCATGCTCCTTCGCTGAGGAGAATTACCCCCACAGTTACGGCAGTAGAGGAATTATACTGGCCTTACACGTGGCAATGAAATACAAACGGCACTTAACAGCACCGTTAAATATGACGAATTAATTACAGGATAGATGTTTTATGAGACTTTTTTTTTCCCTTAGTGAACTCACTTTTGATTTAATTAAATGAATTTATAAGATAGATTAAATATAAATAAGATTAAAAATTCTTACTATGATTAGATCAGCAAATTATATTTTTTAAGCTCTCTAAATTTGATATTTTTAAATTTAATTTTTTATATTCAATTTGGAGCCACGTTAGTCTAATTATTTTTTTTAAATTTTTGAATTTACGTATAAGAAACTGTGGGATACCCACCGTAAAACCCCCACAAGTGAGCTCACTACCCCTAACATACACCGAGGTTAGGCCATAGGGGCTCAAACCCGCAACCTTCTACTTCCTGATGCGAAAGGCAACCAGTTGAGCTATACGCATTTGGATCTAATTTGATGAATCTATTGAAAAAAAATCTAAGAATGAATAGCTGGAAATGATTTACCTTTATCGGATTAATCAACTCTTATTTTTATATTCTTTTAATTGAAATAATTTTAAATTATTTTTTATCTCTAAACTTTTGTATTTTACATAGGCCAACTTTGATTAAATATAATGGGAAGATCAGAGCATGAACATAATGTTAAAAAGGTTAACTTAATTGGATTGAAGAAACTACGTGTTTTAAGTTCACTAAATATTGATAACTATGTGATTTTTTCAATGGTAGATATTTAAGTCTTATTTCAACTAGGTGTCATTTATCTATACATTTCATAATTAATAATTAGACAAAAAAATTGCATAAGATCTAATATTTAAACATGATATTAGTGTCCTAATTAATTCATCCACCATATCCGAACATAAAAAAACCCAAATCAACCAACATTTCATTTTCCAAAAGAATTTATGAAAAACTTTCAAAAAACATTTCCAAATATTTAATTCACAAAAGCACTCCTGTATCACACTTAAAATTTAATAATTAAAGCATAACAATAATTTATTCTCAAAAATCCCTAATTTTTTTATTTATTTTGAAGTTTTAGTAGGACTGTATTTAAGTTTCTCCCAAGTTAATAAAAAAAAAATGAATTAATATAAAAATTTAAAGAAAAATGTATAAGATCTAACATTTAAATATGGATATTAATATCCTAAACAATCTATCGACCATACCCAAACACAAAAAGTCCAAATCAACAAACATTCTCCCTCATTTTCATTCTCCAAAAAAATTCAATGTCAAGTTCAATGCAAGATTCATAGGTAGAAGATAATTATAATGATGAGTTTTTTATTGAAAATATTAAAACAAAAAAAAAAACGTCTGGCCAATACAAGGACCGACTCGATTGTTACGGTCTAAATACTTGAAACGACACAGCTGCTAAAAACCTTTATTAATTGATTCATTAATGTACAAATAATAATAATACAGTACTTATTATTTAACCTACAATCAATCAATATGTATCAAATACTCAAGTCAATCATTATCATGGGATAATGATTGGTGCAAACTCATCGTTAGCCACGTATGTGTGCCTAAGGCTTAAAAAAAAAAAATGCGTGGGAGCCACATCAGCTTCTGCAACTGACGTATGTGGTGTGGAGTGTGCAATTGGTGAAGTGAAGCCATCGTGGAAGGGAAGGGATGTCGGTGGTGGGGTTCGGTGGAGCAATCAACGGTACTTTTATAATTATTTTTTTTTATCAAAGGATAACACAACGTAACTTGACTTAACATGTGTTTATGCCCAACACTCCTATACCCTTCTCACATCTTATCCTAACTTACGAGTTAGATCTTATCCAATTTAATACATTTTGAGTTGATCTTGTCATTGAATTTAAATCATTCAAAATACTTTCTTCTTTATTATTGATTTTTTTAAATTTAATAAACTTAATTTTTATTAAATTTGATGGAGTGATTTAAAATCTCTTTCATAAAAATGAAAGTGTGTTTTCTAGTTTTTTACAAGTAGAATAACTGCAATAGTGTTTGAGCAAAAATAAATGAAAGTATAAGAATTTTTTATAGAGAATACAAGAATAGTATCATTTAACATAAAATGGGTAAATTTGGAAGAGGACCTCATCCTCTTCCAAGCGCGCTTCGCTGCTGCCCAAGCATCCTTTGTTGTCTTCTCCTTTGACGATTTGTCTCTTCCATCAGTTTAGTTGGTTTTTTTCTTTTACTTTTCTGGATGTGTGTCAGTAGTTCCTTTGCATAGAGATTGTATCTAGATTGAATAGTACCATACTCTATCTAATATAGATCCTATAGCACCTCTATATACATCTGGCGCTTGATGATGTGATTTGGGCATTTACACAAATAGATAGACGTGTGTCTCTGCAACACATACCTTGAAATTGTCTCAGAACATAGTCCATACTCCATACCATGAAATCTGGAAAGGGAAAAAATCATCACTGAAAATTTTATATGAAAAAAGTAATTTTTAATCATTTGATCTTATAAGTTAAAATTACGGAGCATCAAATCTTTTTAATGGTATCTGTCAACTTTGACTGTTAAAATCAAATGGTTAAAAAATAAATTTTAGACTAAAAATTTAATAGTAGTGTATGTTTTAAGACTATTTTACAGTTAAATTTTCAAGTTAAAAAAAATAGTGCCAAGTGTGACCTTATAAACAATGTGACCATTAAAAAACGAACAGATTTTAAACATATTGAGACGGGCTAAAACTAAATTTTGACAAAGCCTGGCTGTCATCCTTACCATTAGGATGACAGCCAAGGTCATTCTCTTAGATGATTATATAAATATTTCATTATTAATTGATCAATTAAGTCATATAATCTTAACTTTATAAGCTTCAATACTATAAGTGATTGATTTTTAAAAGTTCAAAATCAATAAATTAGATGATTAGATGGGCATGAAGCTCCATAGAACTCTTACTCATATGTTCCTTTTTATTTCACTCTTAATTATGTGGAGCCTAAAATACAGCTAAAGAGAAACCTCAACGGATGTGGCTAAAATATCAACGCAAATCTTTTATAGTCCATCAACTACTAAAAATTTGATTTAGACCAAAATTTGTAACTGAAGAATTATGTCAATATATATATATATGAAAAAGTACTAATTTTAATTCAACAGCAATGATAAAAAGTCTACTTAGATTTTTTTAATACTTTCATAATTGGGTATGATATAAAATTGACCATTTGGATCGGGAATTGTAAAATTCACCCCAGAATTTTTTAATGAAAATTAAGACTTCCATAATTGGGTATGATCTAAAATTTACCATATGGATGGGGAATCGTAAAATTCAACACATCTAAGTCAAGAAGAAGTGGATTTGGGAGTGCTGTCTTTTAAGTAAAATCCAAATTGGAGGTGGAACCTTTTAATTGGATAGGTTGGAGGGTAAAAATAGCTAATAAAAGGTGGTGGCTGAAATTGTTAAATCAAGACCAACTGCCATTGTTGACTGGCCTTGAGTCTTTCCTCGATAATTTATACAGGAATTCCACCGATCCAGAACTCCTTTCTCTCATTTTTGTCCCCACAACCCGCCACCCCCCACCCACCCACACACACACAACCAATACGCCATAGACTTGCATTGTTTGAGATTAATTAGTCTAATCTAAGATAATTTGGTACAGGAAATGTGAAGCTGTGGACTGTTTGTTGTTTTGTTTTCTATCAAAATGGAAGTAAGCTGTGGTTTTCACAGCGGTTCCGTGCCATTTGCATTAGATTGGAGGTGAGTAATGATTTTGGACTGTAGTTGATGGAGACAGATAAAAATATTAGTGCTCAGATTGTAAACATGTTTCCCTTCTACTTGACCATGAATTTTTTTTTTTAAATAATCTTCATCATTCTTGAAGGCTGCTTAACAAATAGGAATTAGCCAACATCGGGTTGTCTTGATTGGTTTTCTTCAGCAAGACTAAATAAGATACAAGAGTGTTAAAAACTATGAATTTAATAGATATGAACTTGAATATCCTCAACTTATAAATTTAGGTGTGCCATGAACTAAAAAGAGGTTTTATAGATGTAAGTGTTGAGCCTTCGTTAAATCACAACGCTCACTGCTAGTACTTTTAGAGTAATTTAATACACGAGTCAATTAAATGTTATATGTAGGAGTGAGATATTCATGTTATCTAAAAAGAAAGAATGTGTTGTAACTGACCCATGTTGAATAGGGCATCTCAGCTTCGGCCTTTTTCAACTCAGGCTTTCCTTAGATAATGATTAACATTTATAAATTGTAGGATAAAAATAAGAAAATTTACATATAATTAACAATATAGAAAGAAATGGTCAAATGGCTAATTCAAGTGGTGAAAACTGAAATCCAATGGAATTGAATGGTCGGTCAAGAAGCTTCCTTCTTCTCCTTCACTGTCATGAATGGGACTGACTGGCCCACCTCAATTAGATTTTGAGGTGGGTGACGCCATCCACGACAGCATGTATGGGCCCACGTTGATCCATCATTCTCCCCACCACTACAGTCTACAGTTTACACTGCTCTATCCAATTTAAACTTTGAACTGATTTCGATTTACCTTTTGTCATTCACCTTTGTGACCTCAAAAAGCCATGTGTTGTATTTAAAAAGAAATTCATTTGAAAACGTCTGTCCGTTATATGACCTAATAGGAGAATCCCATTCAATCTCTTTCATTCCCTTCCATTCCAGTACATGGTCACTGTAACGAAAACATTCCCTTGGCTGAAAATTTATTTGGGCCTTTAGATACCTCACAAAATAAACTTGTGCTAAAAGCATCCAAATTTCAAAAGAAAATAACAGACATCTCTAAACTGCAGCTTCATTACAATTTCTCGAATTAAAATCCGAACATGCTTGGATTCTATGATTTTGATTTGCTGGGTGTAGAATCTTATTTTAATATTAAATATTTCACTATATTTTAAAATTTTGTTAATGAAATATAATAAATATCTGATGCCAGAAGCTCCAGTTTGATTGGCATGTGAGTGTATCCAAGCTAGTCCCTGAGTTTGGTGGCCAGTTAATGCTGCTGACATCCTAAAGGGGCTAGATTACTAATATAATAATTATAATCATTTGAAAATTATTTTCATTGTAACAGTAACTGCTCTTGAGTAGAAAGAGGAGAGTGACTTAGCTCATTGTAACGCCCCGTCCCTCCAGTACAATATTATCCGCTTTGGGCCTGTAGACGGACCTGCACAGCTTTGTTTTTAGCTAGCAGACCCAAGGAATGCTCCTAAAAAGCCTTGTGCTTGAAGAAGGAAGGTTCCAATCTTTTATAACAGTGAGATCCACTGATAACTGGCGATGTGGGACTCCACAAACATGCCTAATGCATGGCGCATTAACCTGGCTACTTTTTCTCCTGTGTGAGACGCCTAACATAAGGCCTAGGCCCACTCCGGGGCAGGGTATCACAAGTTATCACACCATTCACATACCTGAGAATGGCTATCAAAAGGGCTTAGGACTGTGAAGCTCACTTAAACCACCTTATCGTGCCTGCAATGCAAAGCACTCCCTCAATTTGATTAAATTTGGCCATGCCCATTCCAAATAAAAATAACAAAATCAAGATCTGTAGAAAGAGAGGACAACCGAATCAAATTAATGGACTACAACATATATTAAATTTATTCATTCCTCAAATAAAAATATTACCCAACTGTACATCAAACCAGCTAACTCCATCTTCCCATCCTGCTGGTTACAACCTTTTGCAATCACAAGCTTGGAACATGAGGGTTGAATTAGAAGAATACATGGAGATACAAATATATAAAAGTACAGACTAGTGTTCCCTTGATTTAGTCCATTAATTTCACATTCACCTCAGAGTTGAGTTGTTACTGGGTGGCACTTCAGTACCACTTGATGGTGGAATTTGTGCCCGTGGGGTGGTAACGTCACCCATCACAAAGCCTGCATTGAATCTATCAACCCCATCCCATCCAACCCCAGCTGCTATCAAGTTAGGGATTTCAGGACCCACGTTCAATAAGAAAAAAAAAAACATAAAATATAGATGATAGATTTATAGCAAGGATACGTTCCGTCCACATGTCTGTGATACTTACTCCAGCATCCGATAGAAGCCAGTAATCAGCATCAGTCTGCATATAAAATGGAAAAACAAATACTTACTACTGTCAGGCACCAAAAATGACTGAAGAATCTAAATCCTGATGAATCCAAAACTTTAACGTTTGGAATAACACAGTAATCCTGTTTAATTTGGAAACTAGTCAGCTTTCATATAAAGCCCAGATGTCCAAAGAAGGTTTTAGCAATGCTAAAATGCATTCGGAGCATAGACACAGTTTATCAACACTAGATAAAATACTAGAACTGAAAATAAATTGAAATATTTTCCTAGGGAAAGTTTGGTGATTTAAGTGGAAAATGGAAATGGTCTCCTGTGATCAATATACGAAGTGTGAAGGGCAAAGACTAAAGATCACCAAGTGCCAACACTTGGGATGTAGGGTGATCTTCAACCATGACCCTTAACACTTCACCCACCCCTCTTTTTTTATTCTTGACATTGTCAAGTGCGCCCTAAATGCATTACTGATGTTTGTCCTAATGGGTGGCCGACCTAAAATTTTGAATGGCAGTTTCTAAAGAATTTTGTGCCACTACATCTGATCACATTGTTAAGCCAGCATCCTTAATTTTGTAACTGGGTTCCTGATTGTATTCTAAAATGCTATCTCATTTCCATTCTCATTGTGGTTCCTGCAAAAGAGTTTGGTTTTTCAGAAGTTTCATCAAGTATCAGAGGAATACTGCTAGTGACATTTGTGAGGGGTGTCTGTGTCTAATGCTGTATTTTTATCTTTCCCCAAGATTGTTTTTCCCATCAATAAGTTTGATACCAGGATCGTATGTTATGTCATAGGAAAAAAAAAAGATACTTGGAATAATTAGATCATCTTTACATACATCAACATCAGAAGGGACGATCTTCATTATCCCACTCACGAAGTCCTGAGAAGCATTCAGGTCTGAGGACATTCTATAAGCATCGTGATGGGCCACTACTTCCATGTCCTCTCCTCTGCTCTCCGTGTTTGCCACTGCCGAGTTCTCAGCAGACATTGAAGTTGATGCAGGAGGGAGACTGGGAGGTGCTTCAACACCATTCATCTCCTCAAACTTCTCCTCAAATTGACTAAATAAAAGGGGAAAAAAGAAAGACAACAATCATTTGATCAACATTAGAATGGCTCATATTCTTTACACTATTAATCTGGTCTTTGATCCAAATCTAGTCAACCTCAAAATTGAGAGGCATAAGAAAAGCAAACATTACTCTGAAACCCAACCTCAATTTCCAGTCATGACTCCATTGAGTTTTCATTACTCTTCATTAAGGCTGCAACTCGGGTCGGGTTTTGACCTGACCCGCATGACCCGACCCGAGAAATCATGCAGGTCAAGTTGAGAATTTCGGGTCAGCGGGTCTACTCTTCATAGTATAGTTAGAATATAAGAGCAATATAAGAAAATAAAATACCAAAATAAAGAGATGAATTGGTAAACTTTAAAGTTGATTTATTGTTTTATTGTCCAAAGGAAACCCTTTTAGAATAATAGTTCAAATAAAATAAAGAACAAAACAGAAAGACTTAGTTTTCATCACCAACAAGGAAATCATCCATCATGGGACGTGTTGGTTATTTTTTTCAAAGTCATCAAGGCTAAACAGCGTATGCAGACACATAAATCACCTCTAGTTTGCATGTCAAAGAAAACTTCCAACAGAAACAAAATAAATATCTATCATTAAATGAAACATGTAAAGTAACATAACTGACTTGGCCAAATTAAGTCTTTATAGTCAATTTCAACTATGTTTGATTTCTTTTTAACTTTTTTTCTGTATGTCTGGACTATCATGAGAGAGAGGATTACCTAACAAGGTAAACATCAATTGGACCCATGGTGCTTCTCAGGACAATTCTGTATCTCCTCTGTGGATAATCAACAGCCTATGCATAAAGGAGATGGAAAGTTCCATTACATCAGGAACACAACATAAATCAGATTTCTTTCTAACGCTTTCTACAATCTTACCTCATCAGGATCAGGAACTTCAAGAGTAGTACCATGGGGAGCTTTAATTGCTATCAGTGTCTCATTCTGTAAACAGTCAGACATTAAAATAATGTATCAGTGCACTTGTCCAAAAAAGTTAAAAAACAGGAATATTTTTTTGGGAATGGTGAACTTTTATTACTTTCAAAAAAGATGAAGACCCAAAAAGAAGTATTACAACTCCTCAAGAAACAAATCTGACATCAACAAAAAAAGATACAGGAACATGCATGCCAACAGGATGCTGAAATTTCATTGCATGTGAAACGGACCAACCTGAAAGCAAGGTAAGCCCTTGATGTCTTCTTCGGTCACGTAAAGCCACCTATATGTGTGAGGCAACATGTGGTTGAGTTCAATAAAATAAAAGCTTTTGAACAGCAAATTATTTCACCAGTAATGCAAAAAGAATATCTACTTTTGATTATTTTCATCCTCACTCATCTCCCTCAACCTCTCTTGCATTTCTCTGTCATGAATCAGAAGTATCAGCATAACAGCATAGAGGAAAACAATGACGATGTAGAAACATTACCACCTCAGGCCAGAATAAAAATCTAAAACATTTTTTGAAAAAAAAAAAAATTTGTAGAAGCACACAAAGCTACAGTACCTTATTCGATCATCTAATGTGTGTTCCTCCATTCTAAGATTCTCAACTTCTGCCTGTAGATTAGAAGCCAATGTCAGAGAGGAGGAAAAAAAACCAACTGTGCAGTTTATGGCACAGCATATTTTATCTTCCTAAATTGTGACAATTTTAACAAAACATGACAGATCATGGAGTACCTGATCATTCCAAATAAATATGAATCATGCAATGTTAAAAAAAAATAACAAAGGAAGTACTTTCCATGATAGGAGTTCATAGCACAACTAGTAATAGCTAACTCTGCAGCTTTAAAGATTGTGGGTTCAAGTCACTCTACCATTCCAAAAAGGTAAAAGACTATAAATTATAAAATTAATGGTCATTTCAACATATTATGTAACAAATATTGCCTGTGGATATAACTGCTACTGTAGAACACATGAATATCCATATTTACATGGAACATGTCTTAAAGATAACAACATGGCCTTTTGAAGCATTGCATTGAGAAAGCAGCAGTTATATAATATACATTTGAAATTGAAGTGGAATCTTTTAATAAAAATAAGATTTGCAGGAGTTAGAACTAGACTTTTGGTTGGAAAAGGGGACCGCACTTGGAAAGATCTATGGTTAGGAGAAATGCCACTTCAAGAAGTTTTCCCAAGGTTGTACTGGGTTGCCAAGAACAAGAGTGCATTTGTACAGGACTACTACAAGTTAGAAGGTAACCACGTGGCCTGGCAATTAGATTTTAGGAGGGTATTGCAGTCTGATGAAGGACAACTAATAGAGTGACCCTAAATGCCTAAATTGGTTCCCTAAAAGTTAAAAAGAATGAAAATAATGCACCCTAAAACTAACATGGGCTGAAATTAAAATCTAAATTAATATATGCAATTAATTAATATAAACTAGCCATCAATAACTATGCAAATATGGAGAATTTAATGTGTGAATGGAAAGGATGGGCTCAAAGTATTAAATGAATCAAATGGGCAAGGGTTAATAAGTCACATGGAAAGTAACTTAATGCTTAGTCACATGGGAAACTTAAGGGACTAGGGCAACCATTTGAAAAGAAAAGGGATAAGAGGACAAGGGAATTTACGATAGGAAGGACAAGAGGAAAAGGAAGCAAGGGGTAGTGGAAATCACGGAAGGGATTTGGGATCGGGCAGTGATGGAAAGGAAGAGGAAGTTGTGGAGATCTGGTAAGGGTATGGTTGGCTGTAAGGAAGAAGAGGATAGATTTTGGGTTTGGAAAATTGAAGAAAACGACGAAGATGGGATGAAGAAGAGAAGAAAAAGAAGTACCTGAAAAAGAACTATGGTCTCACACCAAGCCTCACGCAAATGAATCACTCCCAATCTGAAGAATCGCACCTTGCAAAGGTATTTTGCGAAAATCTCACTGTTCATTTTATTCCATCGTCTCTAATAATGCTTACAAGAGAGGGCTTTTATAAGAGATGCAACCCTTAAATAAAGAAACTCCTAAAAATAGCCTAAAACGAAAATAAACTCTCTTAAAATAGGAATTTCTAATTTCTAATTACAACCAAATAGAAAATAGAAAGAAATAATAAAAAGAGATCTGCTGCTCCGCATCACACTCTTTCGAAGAAGGTAGTAGATTAGATCTCCTAAGTCAATTGAGGGAATTCCCCATCTCACCCAGCGAGGAGGACGAACTGATATGGACTGGGGATCCCTCTGGTAAGCTCTCGGTCAAAGGCATTGGTAGACTTGGTCCTACTACAGCAATCCAGGGAAGAAACCACACCCATTTGGCCTGGAAAGGTACTGCCCCTCCTAGGGTCAAATCTTCGTGTGGTGTGTTTTAAAAGGAAAGGTGTTAACTAGGATGGAACTTAAAGATTAGCCTAGAGGAGGATCTCGAGTATCTCAAGTGTCCAATGTGGGAAACAGAGGTTGATTGGGTGCCCAACGGTTAGGAGCCTTTGGACTAACTTCGCAAATTTATACGATGTATCCTTGTGCTAGACCGAACCTGTGCGAGGTTACGCAACTCGTGGTATCTCTCTAGGCTTACCCCTAGGCTCAAACTTGCTTGGAACACGGTCCCCGCAGCTATTCTCTGGACCATTTGGAAGGAAAAAAAAATTCCCAATTTTTTTAAGGAAAATCACCAGCCTTAGATGAGCTTTTCCAAAAAGCTAAATGGAGACTGTGTATGGCGTCTATCTAGTACTGAGTTTAGCGGTCTAAAACCCACGGATTTCCTATCATATTCAGGCGGGTGTATGAATGAGGTAGAAAGATTAACCCAAGGAATGGTGGAAACACTCAGAACAAAATGTTATGAAGTTCAATGTGGACGGAGCAGCGAGGGGGAAGCTGGTGCCAGCAGGAATATGCAGGGTGCTTAAGAACCATGAGGGGATTACTTCCATTGTCTTCAGTGAGTCAGTGGGAGTTAGGGACTCAAATGAGGCGGAAATCCTTAGCATTAGGAGAGCTCTGACCGTTTGGAAAACATATGATCAAGGAAAACTCTGAGGGAGATTCGGCAAATGCTATTAAATGGGTTAAGGGACAAAGGCTTCCCTGGAAACTGATCACTACGGTGAAGGAGGTTAGGGAGAGTGGCTTCAGGACTTGATGTATCCTTTGCCCAGATAGGTCGAACTGCAAATGGCGTGGCAGACTACTGTGCCAAGCTCGGTATTGATGATTCCTTCTCTGGCGCTTTCTTCCTTTGAGCCAGGGGTTCCCCCGGTTTTTTGTAGTTTTAGTCCTTTTTCACTTTTTTGCTTGTATTTTCTTTCTCTTTTTCTCTCTTTGTCTAATTCTTTTAGAACTAGCTATTTTTGTAATTGTTCTCTTTCTATTTAATTAAATCTTTTGATTACTGCTCAAAAAAAAAAAAAGATTTGTCTCAATGCCCAACTTCTTTTTCTGTTTTTTTTTTCCTTTTCATTCTGCAGTTACATTATAGTCAAAGTATTGTGTTAAGCAAATATGGGTACAGGTATCATATAAAGCAGCTGTTGGGCAATGACTGCTCTATGAACAATTTCTCAGGATGGAGTAAGCAATGGTTTACTACCACCTCCAGTTTGAAATATAACCATTTCAGAACAATCCAAATTCATAATTGGAATTTTTAATCCAATCAGTACATTGTAGTATAAATTCTTCATAACTAGCAGGCTAAATGTTGCCAATAGAACTTAGGTTTGAACGACAGGATTGCAAAACCCTTATCCAAGCATCCAACTCAGACAGTCCAGACCATGCACCAACAGTCATAGCACTTGTCATGAAACCTGGACTTTGTAATGTTACCACATTGGAAAGACCAATCAATAATCACATATACCTGTAAAAGTGTTACATCATCATCAACTCCCCCAGGCCGTGAGACATCAAGCCCCCTGTCAACAGAATTTCCCATAAAAACCATGTCTATTCAAGTGCTTAAAAACATAGTTTACATGTCCAGGGAATAAAAGAAGAAAACGAGAGCCTCCAAAGACACAAGGTTTAAAAAAGAAGAAAAGGAAAGTTAAACATTACTTCCAGCGTATTCTGTTCTTAAGTTTCTTCTCTATTAGTCCAATTCCTTCCAGGACATTTGTTATGTCATATATTCGCCTCTTCTGGACCTATAGCACCAGAAATACTTGCAATAATCAGACGAAAAGACATAAGTCTATCCAGATGATAAAGAATACTGACCTCTAAAGTCTCAGCAGCTTTATTCAGATCAAGAATTCCATCTTCCGCATGTTTGATCAAATGGACAAATTTCTTTGTTAAAAGACCTGGATAGCAGCACATTCTTGTCAATAGAACTTTGAAATGTTTTACTTCAAAAAAAAAAAGATGCGCAAGTAGGGTTAATGTCCTTTAATTAAACAACAAATGAACAATTTTGAGTCATATGGGGATTTTGGAAAAACAAAAACTCAAGCAAGAATTGCTTTAGTTACCTAGAGAACTATCATAACGACAACTTCCAACTGGCGTGAGAACATTGCTAGAAGGGGAACCTGCAAAACAATTTTTTGTTATTTCCTTCCTTTTATACTTCTTTTGTTCAGTGGGATTGGAATTAAGGGTGGGGTATCTCCTTGCAGAATTAACAGTCAACTGAACCGTAGTGGTGAATCAAGAAGTTAAGTAGGACAGCACACTGAAACATATGGTATCCAGATGCGTCATTGCGTACTAGTGGGACCATGGTTCTGTGATCCAGACCAGTGAACTGATAGCCGACACTGCCAGTTGATGATTCTCTAAAACTCTCACAGATTAGTATTGCATAGGTATCAAAATTTTAGCCCCCAAGTAGATGGCTAAGAAGGAAGATACAACGTCAGTAAACCAACACTTGGATAGCTAGGATGTTCCATCTTGAAGATTTTCAGGGCATCCACATGGTGGCTCATCAGCTCAACTGTCTAGATCACCAAACAATCCCCACGTGCAGATTGAAACACAGCTATAATGAACAGATATGGGTACCAATATAGAGGCATGCAGAAATGCAGATACAATACATCATCTCTCAAAATCTAACACAAAGGGATGCATACAGATTCCGTAACATGCCACTACATTTAGATTTGTGGTTTTTACTTGGAACATTTTACATTTTTACATATGTTCTTTTTTTCCTTTTTCATAAAAAATGCAAATGTCTTTCAAGCATGCCAAAAGTCACATGACAAAAGAAGAACAGCCAGTTTTAGGCACAATAAGATCTACAGGTTATGTGAAATAGTATCATTTCATGTCCAACACAACATGTCAGCATATATAAAGGAACCAAAGAATCTGCCTCATGGAAATTGATGCATTAGTATCCCTATAATTCCTCATCACGCACAAAAGAATTTGAAACTGAGTTAAGTATTCAACTATCCCAATTACTTGCCCAAATAAAAATATAAAAAGATGATGCAGCTACTAACGCAAGTTCCAAATATTCAATGATGAACACAAGACACAAGTCAAAAGGCAGTACACATCACCAGCATTCGAGACAGGAGTTTGAGGTCTGGATCTAGTGTACTTCGAGACCTTCGACTTGCTGTAAACTCGACCTCCCTTCGCTGAGACTGGCGTGCGGAGTGGGCTGTTGACCGCTTCAGCGTATCCAGGACTAGTTGTCCACTCACTAGACTCCCCCTCATTATCTTCTGCTTCAGACTTCCGCTTTAACTGCACATAAAAGTATGATATCTTATGAAATACTGTTGCTTTAGGCCATTTATCTGGAAAACATTTGAGTACAGTTGCATGCAAATGATCATAAGAGCACCAGCATGCAGCTTAATATGAACCCTCCTGGAAAGCTTGCAACTAGCAAGGTTGGTGGGTTAAAAGATATAATGCTTGAACAGTGATCCCGCCAAAAAAATCAGCTTAATTGGATTGCTCACTGTATAATTTTAGAGCCCTAGTTTCACTTGATTGAAGTCGGGACCAATATGATTTAACTCATTATCGTAGTGATGTATAAAAAATGTGATTAATCCAACAACGACGAACTCTAACCAGAGCAGAAGTTTTATAAAGCAATTAATGAAGGTGACTGAGCAAACTCAATTCAAGGATAGAGAGGTCCACTAGAAAATTTGGGCTACAACTGGAGATAGGATGATAAGAGGTAGCATCAAATCATTTCCTATAAGTGGTTTTTTTTTAATAATCATATTTTTGTATGTGTACTTGCCAATGTAGATATGTGTTCGAGAGAGATGTGATACCCATTGTTCAGAAAACAGGAACCAGTTATTGTACCAGTCCCTATTAATATGCAATATGAAGTGGGGCAATATTTTTAAGTATCAGTAAAACCAATCTAAACCGGTGTAAAATTTCATTAGCCCATAAAACATTTGAAAATAAAAATATCCAAAAACCTAGAATATTGCAAAGTATTGGATTGTAAAGTTTGCTTTCATTCTAATTGACATATGGAAAAATACTGGTCCACTTTAAACCAAGTATATCATGCATTGTTCTATGATCTTGAACTAAACCACTGTCAATAAATTTTGATTTTGATTTCCAATCATTCTAATATATAGTTTGGTCCAAAGATAAGCAAAAAGTAACTAATAATTACTAATCAAGCAGTAAGCAAAGAAGCTTGACATTAAGAGTTGGAGACCTACTGTTGAAGTATTACGTTCATAGAATCATGCTATAAGAACTAGTCTAGAGACCTACAAGGCTACAACTGATATGAACCTAATATAAACCATTATAGTTTCAAAACTGTCTTGAATGACAGACAGGCTGCAGAACATCGTAAAAATTGTTTTGGTCATAGAAAACATGTGATCCCCCATAAGTTGAGTCAATTTCTTATATGGGATATCATTGACCTTGAAGAATTCAGTTATAACCTTATGTAATTTGTCTTTGCTTTCTTAGTTGGACGCTTCTGACGTAGGCCAGTGACTTCTCTCAAACTCATCATATCAACGCTCTTATGAGTTTGATGCCCAGAATATCATTCTAGCAAAACTTAAAAAGAATGAACTTTCATTTGAAACAATATAAGCATCACATTTTGCTCAATAATTATTTGAAAAATACCAATTAGTGAAAAATGAAGATTAAAAAGAAAAAGAGCAGTATTTATAGTTTCAACCCAAAATGGTGAGCAGTGGAATCAATAAGAAATGCATGAATGGTTTTTAAAATATGATAAGATGTTGTGTTCTGCCATGACATTTTGTTTGAAAAACAATGAGAAATGATTCCTTTTTCTTTTCAAAATGATCAAAATTCCTTACACATGCACTCTCCCCTTGAACAGGAAGGTAAGACTAGATGCATTTGGAAAACTATGAAATTAGATAATACACTGATGCATACTTGCTAAAACTATCAACGAAAGTGACAATATTTGAACTTGCACGATAAGTGATTGGCACAAGCCCTAAACAGGAGTCTTAGTAAAGATCAAAATTCGTGGATGATTTGTGACTGGAACTTCCCATTGCCCATGCAACAGCTAAAATGGGGAAAAAATGAAAATATGTTCATAAAAAATTTTGTTCCCAAATAAACCAAATTTATCATAAGCAATTATCAACTGAAATGAGGTTGACCCAAACACCTATGCCGTATAGACAAATTATTTTTAAAAAAAATCTCATTAGTAGGCAAAATCAAGGCCTGAGCCCCAGGTCTAGTGCAAAGAGTTATCCATTTCTATGCCCCTTCTTGATCACTTCCCTAGTTGCTCTAATTGCTTGGTCCTGAATAACACCACCACTACAACAAAAGGAAACAAAAGAACTGTTGTCAACCATCCCATGGAAACCAAATTGTTGGTTGAGCAGTGAGGAAGTACATACATTAGAATAAAAGAACAAAGTGAAAAACTGACCAATTTTAGAAGCATA
This sequence comes from Chimonanthus praecox, assembly GCA_022113865.1. Classification (NCBI taxonomy): domain Eukaryota; kingdom Viridiplantae; phylum Streptophyta; class Magnoliopsida; order Laurales; family Calycanthaceae; genus Chimonanthus; species Chimonanthus praecox. Next base: position 13,316,131 of record CM039087.1, on the reverse strand, counting down.
CATCCTTTCACCATTTGTCATTTAGATCAAAGTATTATCAATATATCCCTATATGGGTCAAAAAGAACAATTTTGGTGACCACCAACATATGATTAGAGGCAACTAAATCCAAATACCAAAGAGTTAACCACCCATGGGGTAGCTCAACTGTCAGACACTTTGGCTCAGGAACCAAAGATCTCAGGTTCGAGTCCCATAGTCACCCGATGCATGTGGCTTGTGGGAGGCTGCGTGCATCTAGAGTTTTACCCAACTCCCTCGTACTTGGGGAGAGGTGGGGATCTTAGGGTTCTCCATCATTAAAAAAAAAAAAAAGAGTTAGAAATACCCTACAACCAGAGAATAATGCTAAAAAATTGAAAGATTGAATGAGCTGTTAGATAGCATCAACGGTTACAGCTGCATGCATAGAATGACTGGTGGTGGAGTGCAAAAAGGATTGACCCATCAACAGAGGTCATCAGCCCTTATCTCTTCCCTGTTTTGGTTTATTTTTATGGATCCCATTTCATGCCTAGCATAAAGACGTTTTTACTGCCATTGTTTCAACCCTAGGAGTAGTCGAATCAATCGACCCCAATAATCTTAGTGGTGAATATTTGGAAATGGCGTACATGAATTCTCTGCAATAAACCAAATTCCCATTATGGTTATTGTTCTACCTGTGCAAGATGCCAAAAAAGGTAAGATTCTTCTACAAGCTCAGAAAGACAGTCTTAACAGAAAGAGAGGCAAAGATTCTAATCCTAATCAAAGCAGGGACTATAGCAGTCATTGACGTGGACGCTGACCTGGAGAAAGAAGGAGAACTAGAACTTGCTATCCAATCATCAATCACAATATAAATGCTGACTTGGTAGAAAATAGTCCACCTATCAAGTTGAGGGTGTGGATTGTGGAATGCCTTTCTTCTACAAGATAGCCAATTCTCATCAACACCTCTCCCAAACGATTTTTTTCGTGCTTCTAGGGATCTTAGGCAAGGAGACCCCCTATCCCCTTTTCTGTTCACAATTCTTGATGAATCCTTGGGTCACATGATTCACAGTTGCAGCAAATGGCAAGCCGACAGACTTCTCAGTCTCCAACCTAAGCATCCGTATCTCCCACCTACAGTATGCCGACAATAATCTCATTTTCTGTTAAGCTAACATTGAGGAAATCCACAGCTTGAAGGCTAACCTGTGGTGTTTTGAGGCTATCTTTGGTCTCAAAGATAACTATGCAAAGTCTAAGTTGGTTGGCATTAACCTTAACCGTGATCATATGCTCCTTTTAGCTCCTAAATTCAGGTGCAAGTGTAGGGCTTATCACCTATCTCGGCCTTCCTCTGTGCCCCAGCAAAATCCCAAGAGCCTAGTGGGATTTATTTTAGAGAGAGTGGAGCATCGTTTGGCTAATTGGAGAGGCAGATTTCTTTCTTTTGGGGGTAGAATTACTTTGATCAAATTGGTGTTTTCTAACCTTCCCATTTACTTCCTCTCCTACTTTAGGTGCTCGTTAGACATGGCCCATTGATTAGAGAGAGAAACTTCAGCGAGATTTCCTTTGGCTCAGTTCCAGCAAGCTGAGGAAGTATCATCTTGGCAATTGGGCCCAAGTCTGTCTCCTTTTCAAAAGCTGGAGGCTTGGGTATTCACCCCGTGAAACTCTTCAATATGGCTTTCATAGGCAAATGGTTATAGAGACTTAGAGATGACTCGTGGGTCTATGGAAGACCATTTTGATTAAGAAGTATACTGTTTTTAACAACAGTTGAGCAGTTAGCTATCCCAGACATGGTGCCTCCACCTTCTGGAAAAAGGATTTTATCGTTGATTCCCCTTTTCTCTGAAAATGTTAGATTTTGTGTGGGCTCAGGAGATAGAATCCTATTCTAGCAACACTGCTGGAACTCAAACAGACCTTTGAGCGTGCAGTTCCCCAAGCTTTGCCATATCATTGCAAATCCTGCTGCTTTTGTGAGTGACTATTTCTCTAGCCCTTCATCTTAGGTGGTCTGGTGCCCGACCTTTTAGAGAAACCTCAATGATTGGGAGGAGACTACGTTTAAAATTGCAGCAGCTCTGAAGTAGCTACATTAGCCATCATAGACAAGATAGAAAGGTTTGGACTCATGTCAGGGAGTGTTTTCTGTTTCTTCCTTCTTCCACTTCCTCTCTAGGCCTAGAAATGAAGTGAGCCCCCTCAATTTTGTGTCGCGAGCCAAAGTGATGCGGAGCACCACCACGTAGCAATTTTTTTTTTTTTTTTGGAATAGGATTTTTAATTTATTGTACAAGGGGTATCAACCCCTTGAACTGTAGAATGAAATATTTTGAATTGAAATGAAATAATAAAAGAAGCAATTAAGAAATATGGAGAAGGAATCAGAGAAAACTTGTAGTGCATTGTCTTGTTTCAGAAATGTACAGGAATACAAAATATATGGACACAAATTACAGACAAATCAACCTAGCATTTTCTGGTAATCCTCAGGACCATATGAAAATTATTCCTACCTTCCAAATATACAAAATTGTTAAAATAGGTACAAGAGATACTAAAACACTCCCACTCAAGCCAAAGTGCAGATGTCCAATAAGCCCAGCTTGCTAAGTAGACCATCAAGTTGTAAACGAGAGACAACTTTAGTGAGGGTCAGTTGATCCTTGGACTGTAAATAAATAAAGAAAATATTGCCAGAGGTCACATGCTTGAGAAGAAAGTGACAATCAACTTCAATATGTTTAGCTTGCTAATAGAAGACTAGATTGGAAATAATAATTTTTTTTTTAAAGATAACTTCATTAATTCCAAAAAGAATTACAGAAACGGAAAGAAAAACCGCGAGAGGCCTCCCGAAAACACATTACAAAAAATGAGAAACAACCTCGGAATCTACACTTAACCCCTAACGAGCCAACTCATCTGCAGCCGAATTAGTTGAACGATGAACCCAAGCGATCTTGAAATCAAAGAAATCAATAATAAACCGAATTCTTTCGATTTTGTCCAAAAATCTCCACGGGCAAATAGAACCCAAAGCCCAACTCACTATAACTTGTGAATCACCCTCTATGAAACACCCATTGATCCCTTTTTCCTCCAACTCCAAAATACCACGCCATAAAGCCACTAATTCTGCCTCGATAACTGACCCATAAGGAATGGGCCCAGCATAAGAAAACACAGAAGACCCAGAGTCGGTACGAATAATCCCTCCATAACTAGCCAGACCAAGATCATGCATGCAACTACCAAAATTCAGTTTGAGAAGCCCGTCGGAAGGAGGACTCCAACAAACTTGATGAGAAGCCCCCAGATGACGAGTATAGGAGTCGACAGAAGCCCAATCTATGCATATATTTGAAATAGAAACATCCTGACGCTGAGTTGGCCCGACCAACCACCAAACTGCCCGAAACTTAATTAAATTCACAAGAGACAAAGCCGAGTAAACCTTACCATGAAACACCTATTGTTGCGAGCCAACCAAATAGACCACACAATGCTCAACATAGTCACCTTCCACAACCTACGCCGAAAGGAACTACCTGACACCAACACCTCTTCATTAAAAAGATCGACCTACGAAAGAGGAAGGCAAAAGCTGATGTCTAAACTCTGGAAGAAATGCATCCGAATCTGGTAAGAAAACTAACAGTGAAGTAGAAAGATGATTAACCAACTCCGCATCCAATAGACACATAGGGCAAGCATTCACAATGAGCATCTTGCGCGTATGCAGATTATCAATCGTCAAGATTTTCTCCAAACCAACAAGTCATCCAAAGATCTTAACCTTAAAAGAAGAAGGCCCCTCCCAAATTTTTTGGTGAACTATAGGAACCTCGTTACCCGTTACCAGGTTCTTACAGAAAGACTTAACTGAGAATAAACCATGAGCATCGATCTCCCAAAGACGCGTGTCCTTTCCAGAACCCTTCACAAAAACATTCCCTAAAAGAGACATTAGGGTCATCCAATCTTCAAACATCCAATCCTCTAGCTCCTGCCGAAACCGAGGACTCCAGACTACCTTGTTATGAATAACCTCATAACACTCATTAACCAATGCAGCTTTATTTGAAGCGAGGGAAAACAACACCGGGAATGACTGGGCCAAAGAAGCATCGCCCAACCATTTGTCCGACCAGAAGAGGATGTCATCTCCTGTATAAACACGATACCGGATGAAGCGATCAAAGGCCGCTGACACAAAACAAACCCCTTTCCAGAAACCTGAGACATTCCCATTAACATTAGTGACCCTCCAACCGGAATTAAGCAAACTGTATTTCCTTCGCATGATAACCTTCCAAAGACCGTCAGAAGAGTCGCCCATATGCCAAAGCCATTTTCCTAACAACGCTTCATTAAACTGACGAAGAGGACGAATCTCAAGCCCTCCGTTCACCAACGGTTTACAAACCTGAGACAAGCTAGCCAAATGAAATTTTCACCTTTCGCTCTCATCATTCCACAAAAACTGCCTCTAAATCCTTTCTAACTTGTCAACCACTGCCAATGGACATTTAAAGGTACTCATACAATAGACAGGTAGACTAGATAACACAGCTTTGATAAGAATGACCCTACCACCAATAGACAAATATTTCCTTTCCAAGCCGCTAGCCTCCTTTCCATCTTATCTATGAGCATGTCCCAACAAATCTTTTTTAGGTTTACCTTTGCAGAGGGGAACCCCCAGGTACTTGGCCAGGAATGAAGCAACTTTGCACCCCAAAACTGAAGCCAACTCCACACACTGCCTATGCTCAATATTCACACCCATTAGCTCACTCTTGTCGAAATTGATTTTCAAACCTGAACAAATCTGGAACCACAGAAGGACTGCATGGGCCGTTTTTATAACGTCCACATCTGCTTTAAGGAAAAGAACAGTGTATCATCTGCATATTGTAAATGAGAAATCTCAATATCTGTATTCGTGATGCGAAAACCTTCAATCCAACCCTGGGAAAAGACCTTCTCAAACATAAGGTGAAGAGCCTCTGCCACCATAACAAATAAATAAGGCGATAACGGATCTCCCTGATAGACATCTTTCTCCATTTTGAAGAAACCTTTAGGACTACCATTAATCAACACCGATAAATGAGCCGAAATAGACAAGACATGATCCAGGCTACCCAACGTTCACCAAAACCCACATGATGCATAACGTGAGCAAAAAAAGACCAGTCAACATTGTCGTAAGCTTTCTGAAAATCTAACTTACACACTACCCCTGCTTCCCCAGACGCGTATTTAGAATCTAGGCATTCATGAGCAACCACCACTGAATCAACTATTTGACGACCTTTCAGAAATGCACTTTGCACTGGGGAGATAATAGAAGGCAAAACCATCTTCAAACGATTACCCAGAATCTTGGCTAAAATTTTATAAGGACCACCTATCAAAGTTATAGGACGAAAATCATTTAAAGCAGCAGCACCAGACTTTTTGGGAATCAAAGTAATAAAACCAGCCCCCAAATCCCTAGAGATAATGCCTCTCTCGAAAAATTGACATAAAAAAGCCAAAATATCATGCTTAACCAAGTCCCAAAAATGCTTGAAGAACAATATCGGAAATAATAATATTAGTCACAACTTGGTTGTCACAAAACATGATAAGAGTTTCGGAAAAGAGAAAACCCAATTCATGAACAAATTATTTAATCCACATGAGTTCACAAGCAGTGTCGGCCATGGCTCTATATTCAGCTTTAGCACTAGAACAAATGACTACATTTTGCTTCTTGCTACGCCAATAACTAAGCGAGAGCCCAAAAATATATAGTAGCCAGTAATGGAGAGGCGATCATCAAGAATTCCTGCCCAATCGGCATCCGAATAAACCACAAACCATGAAATCTGATTGAGCCTTATTAAAAAGACCTCAGCCTAGATGAGCCTTGATATATCGAAGAACACGAAACACCACCATTGGAAGATGTGTATCTCAAGAAGCATACATAAATTGACTAACAATACCCACAACATAAGATAGACCAGGCCTAGTGATCTTAAGATAGAGAAGCTTGCCAACTACTCGGTAAAAGGTAGGATTGTCAAGAGGAAGACCATCATCTGCAAAGAATTTAACATTACTACCAAGATGTGTATCTACTTGTTTACAACTAGAATAACCAACATCACATAGAAGGTCCAAAGTGCACTGCCATTGGGACAGGAAATGTCCTTTCAGAAGACTTCCTACCTCAATGCCAAGAAAATAGCGAAGAAAGCCCAGATCCTTAGATTAAAGGTCTAGTGAAGATGTTACTTCAGAGAAGTCATAAATGAGGTATCATTGTATGGAAGCTTGAGAATTACCTGAGGATAGCTTGCTCTTTAAGTGCAGCAAGGATTCATATTCTTGGCAAGACACTGAAATAGTATCATCAACAGAATGAATGGGAGCAGCAGTGGATGCCAATGAAGCCTTAGAATAATGTGCCTACTTATTCAGGGGATTTGTCATGCAATTTATAACAGAAGTCGACAAAATGATTTTTCATTTTACAAAAAGTACAGAAACGATTGTCTTTCTTGCGTGGAGGATGCTTATCAGGCATAGAATTTGACCCCTTAGATGATGGCGCTCCTTTAGCAACCAAAACAGATCATTCATGAATACTTGTAGAAGTGGCGACAACCTAACGACGTTTCCCATCTTGCAACAAAATTGAATAGCCATGGAGAGGGACAAAAAAGGTTTGGTGCGAAGGATTTGTGCACTAATTGGTTTAAGTCTGCATTCAACCCGGCTAACAAAGAGATACCTGATGTTAACATATTTCTCATGAGTGATAGTATCCTCAGAGCATTTTAATTTCAAATTTTTCTACATGGTCCAACTCAAGCCAATAGCTTTGCATTTAAGTATAATATGGATGACAAAAGACTCCCTTGACGGAGACAAACTATCTCCTAAGTAATCTAATAGACGCGGGGCTAGATTGTCCTCATCAGAATACAAATTCTTAACAGTGTCTCAAATCTCCTTAGACGTGAGCAACATATACACCAACCCATGAATGTTCCTGGAATGGACCAACCATGATTGCACCGAATAATCATTAGCCTGCCATTCTTTGTATTTAGGATCCTCTTTATAAGGTTTGCAGCAATCCCATCAATATACTCTATCTTTTGTTTTGCTCCAATAATCATTTTAGTGCAATGGGATCGTTGAAGACAATTGGATTCTTTCAACAACTCGATGGCGATTTGCCCATGTGAGTGTTATCAAATGTTGGTTGCATAAAAACATTATATTTGGTATTAGTCATTTTGAGAGCTAAATAATAGTAAAAACTACTTACTAGGCAACCAAAATGCAGTTAAGAATTCCAGAAAACCAACCAAATCTAGGAGATAGCCACAAATCACAAAAAATGAGCCCCACCATTGACCAAAACCCTAGGTCAGCCACCTCGAAAGGATGCAAGAGTAGGCGCAACTTTGTGAGTAGAGTGTCAGAGAAATCCAAGGGCTAGAAAAACATATCTAGCAAAAACAGGGTTGCAAGCGTCCTTGCTTAAGATTTGAAAAACAAAAAGGAAAGTGGGCCCTACCTTTGACCGTAATACAAGATGAACCAAAGGGATATGTTCTACAAGCAAGGGCGACTGTGTGAATTCAGATCTGATGGCAACGACCTTAATGTGATCTAGATCGAGAGGGAGAAAACCAAAAACAGATATTGTTGTCATCATGGAGTATATTTCAAAAAATAAAATAAAAAATGGGACCCACTTGTACTCAAAACCGAGATCAATCCTGATGTATTGAAACTAGAGAAAGAGGCGACAGCCAAAAGGTGGATTCCAAGTTGAAATTTGCAAGAATGGAGCAGATCCAAGGAGAAGCAGAAAACCCATTTTTTTTCTTTTGTTTTTGTTATCTAAAATGATGCGGGAGCAGCCTGCAACTAGGCAAGAGGAAGAAGAATGGTATGCAACTTGACAGAAATAGGAGAAGAAGAAAGAAGATAGGAAAAGGCTTTGCCTTAATTCAATTTTATTAATCCATCGTGTATATCTCTCTTACATCCATAGGTATTTAAAGGAAAACAAATAAACGAAAAAAAAATTGGGAAGGCCACCGACCTGGCTTTCCTATCCTACTCATCCTACTAAACAAGGACTCTTTCTAAAACGAAAATAACAAGTCCTAATCTACTCGAACTTGCTAATTAAGAAATAAATAAATAAAGAAGTAAAAAATAGAAGTGAAGTCCATGTGTATGCCGTGTCCTACATCAGTCCCCCGGCCTTGAAAAGAACTCGTCTTCGAGTTGAAATCAACAAAATCACAAGGTACCAAACAGAGATGAAGACCAAGTCCAACAATGTGAATGATGAAGCTTGGAACTGCACAATCTTCAATGCACGGACGATGAGAGCTTTCGTTGTGCGAGACAAAGAAGTCAGCAAACGCAGATGTGCTCAATCGAGGGCAAAACAACTCTGTCAAGAAGGGATCTTCAAACTGCACTGGGGAGATAGCACGGTCCTGATGGTGTGTCGGGCACGGCGCCAAAGGGAGGACATGAGGCGAGCATGATGAGGTACGAATAACGATAGAGGAATTCTCAGTATCCGTAATGGGACCATGTTTGGATAAGGGAGATGGTTGGGTAAGTTGCAGTGGTGGTGGTGGAGGTTCAATACTCATTGGTTGCATCAACTGTGGTGCCGGCAACACAACTGGTTATGTCTCCAACACAGGCAAAGGCTGTGGGGTCACGACTTATGGAGTAGCAGGCATGAACTTTGAGTCGGACGTCGGGACAGGCACGAACACCGATGGTGACTTTGGAGAAGTCAGCACGTATCTCGAGAAAGTAGAAAGGGAATATGTTACGCACGGGACTTGTGAGTGGTGTTCAACAGAAATTAGGGTAAAGGACACGAATGGGTACAAAATGGGAATGCAGTGAGAGGGGTTACGAGAACAGGGAAAGAGAAGAATAGAGAAAGCTTCGCGATGGCAGCAAAAAGGGGTTGCGGCGAGAAGCAGGGTGGAATTTGGCGAAAGGCGAGATCTGGGTTTGTGGAAGAGGGCAGCAAGATGAGGCGAAAACGAGGGAGACGACGATTGTTGCAGAGAGCAGAACTGGAGCACCATGTGTGAGAGCTTCTTCGTCGTCTCCTTTTTTTCTTTGTTTTTTCTTTCATTGGTAGGAGAACGGCAGAAACAGGGAGGGTGGGTGGGTTCTTCTTTATTTTTTCAAAATTGAGGACAGAGAACATGAACATCCGGTCCCTGATAACGCAGGGATATAGCTCTCTCTCTCACTTTTTAAACCGAATAAGATCGCCCTGATAACGCAGGGACTCGGCTCTAATTGGAGTCGTCTCTGTATAACAAAGATACAGAGAAACCTTAGTCTGATCCACTTGATGCTGAAGCAGCCTGCAACTGGGCATAAGGAAGAAGAATGGTCTGCAACTTGGCAGAAATAGGAGAAGAAGAAAGAAGATAGGAAAAGGCTTTGCCTTAATACAATTTTATTAATCCATCGTGTATCTCTCTCTCTTACATCCATAGGTATTTAAAGGAAAACAAATAAACAAAAATAGATTGGGAAGGCCACCAACCTGGCTTTCCTATCCTACTCATCCTACTAAAACAATGACTCTTTCTAAAATGAAAATAACAAGTCCTAATCTACTCGAACTTGCTAATTTATAAATAAATAAATAAGTAAAAAAATAGAAGTGGAGTCCATGTGTATGCCGTGTCCTACATCATAAATAGTAAAATAAAAGCTGACCTCTGCGGAGCACGAGAAAAAAAAAAACTTGAGAGAAGAATCTTGCATGAAAGAAGAGGCTAGAGAGATTGTAGAAGCAAAAGCGAAAAAGCGATTGTGCCCAAAAAGATTAGCAAGGCCAATTTCCAACAGATACCATGTAGAATGAAATATCTTGAATTGAAATGAAATAATAAAATAAGCAATTGAGAAAAAGATGGAGAAGGAATCAAAGAAAATTTGTAGTGTATTTTCTTGTTTCAGAAATGTACAGGAATACAAAATATAGGCATGGATTACAGACAAATAAGGAAAGTCAACCTAGCATTCTCCATAATCTGCAGGACCGTATGAAAATTATTCCTACGTTCCAAATACACAAAATTGCTAAAATAGGTACACAAATACTAAAACATGAACCTCATTATCCATAGGTGAGCGCTCATCTATGATTCCCCCTTCCCCTCAGTTCCTATTGTTCTTTGGTGTCCTCCCCAAGGTTTTTTCAAGCTTAATTTTGACAGGAGTGCCCTTGGAGCCCCTAGGCCCGCAAGTAATGCTGCGTGGATCAGCAACGATCTTGGTGAACCCCTTTTAGCATTTTCTGGCCCCTATAGCCCCTGCTTCGCTTATGAGGTTGGTTTAAAGCTAGCTATGCAAAACTATTTCTTCCCTATCATTGTGGAGGGAGACTCCTCATGTACAATCAAATGGGCTGTTGAATCCACTTCTTTGCCTTGGGTGATTGCCAATATTATTGAAGGAACCATCGACCTATGCTGGAATGGGTCTTTCTCCTTCACCCACATTTTGAGGGGGGCAAATGGTGAAGTTGATTCCTTAGCTAAGAGGAGGGTTACTAGAGATCGGGTGGTTACTGGTGGACTTGATTTTTGTAAGGCTTAACTAGTGTTCATGGCCCCGTTGGACTCTCTCTATCTCGTTGTAAGGTGTTCCTCAATTTTGGCCTAGTGTCATGGGCCTTTTTGTTGCCATTGTGGCTTTCTTGGGCTAGGTTTGTGCTTTTGGGTCTATTTTTTGGCTATTTGTATGTTACCCGTTTTTCCTTTTCTTTTAATACATTCACTATCACTCGAAAAAAAATGATGAAGAGATAGTAAATGAGAATGCTACAACTTAAGTGTTATTAAGCCTGAACAGAGGGGCAAGAATGGTAACTCACCTCTTAAAGTATCTATATAGAAGTTAGGCCAGGACTCTTCTAGAAATGTTACTAGGCCTCGTCCTAATGAAGAAAGTCCAATTCAAGCTCACTTAGATCCAATGGGTTCAAATCAATCACAAGAGAAAGGTTGGCAAAGTGGTCTATAGGCGTAGAAAGAGCTTAGGCTCAACCCTTCACAGCCGAACAATAGTCTTGCAGTACTGAAAAGAACTCTGCCACCAAGATTCTTTAGCACTAGTAGTATCTAATGGTCTTTCCCATATCATATCCCCTCAATCAGAAACCAATCTTCTCCCATTTAGCAAAGATCTTAGGGCAATGGAGTTGACAACAAAGAGATGGTACCTAATTCAGTGGAATCATCCACCCAATCCCAAATTGTGTATCTTGAAGTTTTTTTTGTCCATCCTTGGATCAGAAAGAGAATGGAAGAAATTGGCAGGTTTGTTGGTTTCTCCTTGTTTGGCAAGGAAGCTGAATTCAAAGACCTATTTTGAAATCATTCTTAATAGAATAAGGCCCAAACAGATGGGATTGTGGCTTTGATGATGATGATGATGATGTTCTTAATAGGAGAAGGCCAAATGGTAATGTCACATGGTAATTCGAGGATAGTTTCAAAAATCAAGGAAAAAAGAGCGGTAAAGGCATTGAACTGTTATATAAATTATAAGGTCGGGATATTAGACAACGAAAAATGAAAATAGTCTCATTGAATGCAAGAGACTTGGCTGCCTCAAAGAAAAAAAACCAGTGAAATCCTCTCCCAGGAAAATTAGACCAGATATAGTCTTAATTCAAGAATCAAAAATAGGAAGTCCAAGTTTTACTTTAGCTCATCCAATCTAGCCTATCACTTCAATTGGTTAGCTAAAGGGTCAAAAGGGTTTATGGGGTATCCTCATAATCTGGATTAATAAGTTATTTCAAATCAAAGGAAGTAGAATTAATCACTTCTCCTCTAACAAACAATATGCCTCCACCTATGGGCTGAAAGAAGATTGCCTCAGGTTTAGCTCCTAGGAGGAACTTTCATCAGAAAATGAATGGAATTCCAGCAACTTTCCATGGTGTATTGGGGTTGACTTCAACATTATAAGATGCTGACATCATCAAAAAAACATTATAAGATGCTCCTTTGAAAAGCGCAGAGGCTCCCTAATTACAGCAGTCATGAGAAGTTTTCCAGATTGGATTTTGGACAATGAATACCTCTTAATGTAGATTTCACTTGGTCAAATAACCAAGAAAATCCAACCATGTCTAGGTTAGACCGATCTCATATGAATGAGGAATGATCTCCAAATTCCCCATGTCCAATTACAGAGCTTTTTTTGAAACATTGTCCAATTAGAGAGCTTGTCCTAGGATTATCTTTCTATATGTAGAAACAAATAGACTAGAAATTGCATCTTTCATGTCAATCCTCTTTCTCGATTGTATAACAACTCTCATGCCAATGACACCAAAGGAATTAAATGATACTGAGATTACTCTCCATATTATAATTTATTTATTTTAAAAATTAACTTCATTTTTTTTATTAATCAAGAAAAAGAAACCTCCTCCAAATTTTGCAAGCATTTCTCTCCACTATATTGCCCAAACACAAACCTCCTCTTTCCAAGGGAAGATTAACCCCACTACATCTAAGTGCATTTTCTTCTTTTCACTAATCCCATCCCAAAGGAAATCTTGTTATATCTTTTCAAGAATCTTAGCTACTTTAGCAGAGATTCTAAAAAGATATAAGAAGTAAACTGCTAGGTTATTCAAGGTGGAATTGATGAGGACAATACAACCACCAAAGGACAAATATGATTTTTTACAGGAGGCCAACCATTGTTTATATCTTCTAATAACTTTCTAAAAAATAAAAAAGAGGAAGATTTGGGGTCACCCTCCAAAGGCAAACCTAAGGAAAAGAAAAATGTACCTTAGCACAACCGATGGAGGCGGCCAATCTCTTCACCCTGCAAAGAGCTCTTCAAGATGTTAACCTTCAAATCTAACCTGAGACAGCTTGGAAACACTTCAAAACCCTCCTCGCGCTCTTTCTACAAGTTGCACCAAGCCACCAATTATCAAAATCCATCACAATTTGGTAAGAAGTTCTTTCCAAGTCATTCACCTCAAAAGCTTTTTTCCACAGTTCCAACATATTATGTAGTTGAGCTCTTCTCCCACAGCATAAACCTCAAGCCTTCTTTTGTGCTCATGTTCCAAATATAGGAGCCATTAATGAGGAGATTTGGGCAACATCACTTGGATGTTGTGCCTGTCAAGTTTGGTGCCCATCCAATAATCTTAACCTTGATCTTAGGAACCCATAGTTTAATAAATTGAGAATGGGGATTTTAATATTAAAAACTACTACGAGGATCACTTAGATGGCCACATTGGTGGGGTCTACCTAAAAAATAGCAAGGTAACAAGTCAAGGATTGGCCAAATAGAGGGCTCCACCCTCAAGCACATTAGATTGCATACGAACATCCAAATGGCTCAAGAAATTTCACGTGCTACAAAAATCAAAATATCATCAAATGAATAAACAAAACAATAACAACAAAGACAAAACTTGACAATTTGACTGCATGAATAACTAATGTAACTATAGATAAAACTGAGCGAATCATCAACCAACTAACACCCCACTCCATATTCGACATATGGCAACTTTCCTTTCATCTCCTAGTTGAAATTCAAAAGTGAGCAATGGTCTACTTATAAGTTGTACTTACCATGAGCTAAGTACTTTATATAATGAATGACATTTATGTTGTATTAAGTGAAAAATAAAATAACTGTAACAAAATAAAGTGCACCTCATCACCTTACCCTGCATGGCTTAAGCACATTAATCCACAATTTTTCTAGCATGCTCACCTCAGGGCAATGAAGCAGAAGTGCACAACTAGTCCTGACCATAACATGCCTTTAACCGCTATGACAAGAAACAACAGAAGGTGAACCAGCTACGAAGTAGAAGTGCCAGATGACCATTCTTATATCAGAACCAAGCAGGAACAGCAAAAAATTCAAAGATCACAAGAGATCATGTAAAAGATTCAAGCAATTGTTACACGAAAAGGTCTTAGTTAAATTGAATCAAATCTTATTATAATTTGTTCCAGAGAAAATCAACTGATCTTTATTTATTACAGAGGATACTGCTTAAGAAACAATTCAAGGGAGACACCTGAAATGTGAACCAATGTTGGATCGGGTGGAAAGCTCATACAATGATAGAGAACCATGGAGTCGAACTCCATGGTCACTACTTATGAATAGGACTGACCTACCTAACCTGATATGCTGACATCATAACTTGACCAATCCACATCATCAACAAGATACAGGATGAACTCCAGTATTATTTCCTCCTACCCCACAGATTTTTCTTATGGAATTATAAACCCTTGCCATTCAAAGGAGGTCCATGGAATCCCGCACAAAAACCATCCTAATCTTCCTTTAGAATTCAATAAAGCTTACCCTAGAGTGCTAAATCTTTGTGACGTCAAGTACTTCACTAAGTGCATCATACCATCCTAGTGCATTAGAAAAGGTCCACAGAATCTCAAAGGAGAAAAAATCATCATAATCCTCCATTTAGTAATCATATGGGACTCATCAGCTAACGTCCACCCAAGGCATGCGAGCAGCATGGAGCGCACAACTTGCCAAACCATTAGCCACTTTACGTTTGGTTAATTATTCTTGATTCACCATGTCTATAACACAATCAGTTCAGTTAATCCATCACCAGCTCATCAGGCTCCTGCACTCGTTTGTTTAGTGCATAGAACAAAAGTTGTCAACGGCTAAACACTGCACGTAAGTTTTGCCACCCTGATGGGGATTACTTCACCTACAAGCAGCTATTATTTTCAAGCATGTTAGCAAAGTTGCTCAATCAGTTTACTTCTCATCCCATATGCTCCAATTAGATGAAAAGAAAAAACATGGTACTTTCTTTGGAAAAGAAAAACATTTTTTAACTAAAACCATAATCAAAATGGGTTTATGATGCAGACGCAATGGTGGACCACACACGTGGGGGAGCCATGGTCCACAAGTGCTTTCCCATCGTTTATATTATTTAGTATATTGAGTTTATTTTCGTTCTTTTTGACTAGTCATTATGAGTGGAATCTCACTCCCATATGACAAAAAATTGGATCCAGTGGAGAAGGTAAATTTCCAATTTGAAGTCATTTGAACAAGAGAATACACACAAAATGTGTCCATTGTTAAAAAAAAACAGAAAATAAACTCAATATATTCCAAAGAAACTAAAATTAGGAAAGCAACTGTATTCCCCGGACCCCATGTGTGTGGTTCATTTAAGCCGTCTACATCAGTTTTAGTCATTTTCTCTCAAAAAAAAAAACTTAATTTCCATGGAAATACTTCCCTTTCCATCCATGCAAGCATAGTCCATATGAGCTTCAACAATAATACAAATGCACAAGAATGGCATCCATCCATCCACAAAGAGAGAGAGAGCAATTAACACACCCCATGGAATACCTAAGACCTAATTTGCATGCTTTCTGCACTAACTTCTTTCATACTACCTACCGAAGTCATTCTTAAAAAGAATGTGAAAGGAAATGGACGAAGAAGAGCATAGATCTGTGAATAATGCAGTCATATCAGCTATCAACAGCTAAAAATGAGAAACTAGAACGGAAGAAAAAATGCACAATTAAGCTAACCAACTTCCCACCTCTCATTTCAGACAAACAAATCAAGCACTACAAATGTAAAAAAAATAAAAAATAATAACACTTATAGACCAGATTCAAGGAAAAAAAAAACAACAGAAAATACTATAAAAAAAAAGATTCCAATCATCTGCGATATAACACATAACTAGACAGGGAGAATCATAATGGAGAAAGCAAACATAATGAAAAACAGATCAAAGAAAGAGAGAGAGAGAGAGAGAGAGAGAGAGAGAGAGAACTGACGGGAGACTTCATTACGAGAGCTTCATCGGGATCGTCAGCAGTAACACCTCGAGAAGAGAAACGGTGGTAATCGGCCGGCGCGACGAACGGTGGCTTGGCCGATGAGAAGGGGACATGGCGCTTGAGAGGCTGGAGGACCGGCTGCGCCGAGCGGCTTGAAGCTGGCGCTCGGCTGGCGCCGGACATCAAAGCCCCGGGAGTGTCAATCCGAAAGTGGAGAAATCGAAGATCGGAATCTGAATGGAGATCGAGAGCAGAGGAGGAACCGAACACCGGATCTTGGAATGAGTATGGAATCGGGAATGTAGAATTTGGGGAAAGAGAAAGGAGGGGTTAAAAAGGGAAGGGCCGGGGTCTGAGGGGGGAAGTCTCAGAGCAGAAAACGAGGGAAGGAGGGAAATGAGTTCAGATAGATATGGAGGGAAGGCATGAGAGTAAGTGTGGTACAACATTAGATGCTCCCGCGGCTGACTTTCTTACAGTAGTCCGCCGATTCTCCACCATCCACTGGGGGCCACACTTGCCACTACTTACCCGTCAATTATCAGAATCATGGCCCAGTGAGGCAAGTGTCCCACCTCTTGGACGGTCAAGATCCATTGGGATCCAATTAAATTAATACTGGCTCGTGGTTGTATAGTTTGTGAGCCATTCGAGGACCACCGTAGAGCAAATGGTAAGCACGAGTCAACTTAAAATTCTTTTTAAGACTATAGTATTAGCTCGGTATGCTAATTAAGTAAATTGGTTCAAAGTTTGGCAACTGATCATTGCATCCACATTTTTAATATTATAAATCATCACCGCACTGAACCTTGTACGGAGTATATTTTATTTTTTTTGAATTTATGTTTGAAAATTTGCGAGAAATCCAGTATAAAACTCCTACGGGTGATACCTACCAATGTTATTAGAACTGGACCGTTTATCGAACCGTCTTTGAGGAGGTCAGAGTTCAACCGGGTTCGACCACGGTCAAATCCGGTAAAAACCGATTAAGTATTAAAATAATATAAATATTATATATAATATTAAATAAGACATATTTTACCAATAATATTAAAAATAACATTCAAACTCTGAGTAATATATCAAAACGGTGAAATATATGGGATAGAAATAGTAATAAACTTTTATATTTCAAATATACACATTTTTAAGAGGAAAATTAAAAAAAAAAATTAAATATGTGAACCGCGGTTCACGGTTTTCATGTCAAAACTGCATAAAACCGCGGTTTTGACCGGTTTTATGCGGTTTTGACCGCCAGGCGGTTTTTTGTATGAACCGAACCGCGGATGCGTTCGGTCCAGTTCTGATAACACTGATACCTACCGTCCTTACAGTACATTAGGTTAGGTCATGGGAGCTCGAACTTGGTACCTCTCGCTTACTGAAGTAGGAAGTTAACCAATTTATCTATTCCAAAGATTTTTTTTAATATGAAATATATTAAAATTATTTTATTTATATTTACAAGTGGTTTTTTAATTTTGTTATTTTAAAATCTTTTAACTCTTAACTTGATGTAAATTTTTATAGATATCATATATAGATTCTGAACAGAGACTTTTTAAATAGATGAATAATATACGATTAGTAAGAGTCTGGAACGTTGGACTATGGGAGATGATTGACAGATGTTGCGAGGATGGACGGATGAGATTGGCCAGTGTGGAATGAAGTAGTGGACTACGGTTTAGTGTAGGCATGAGAGTAGCGGGTCATTTTTCCACTAGTTTACTGATATTTAGTTTTGTATTTTTTCGGTCTCTCGGGAGGAACAGCGTCACTTGCGAATAATGAGGTTCGAAACGGGGATTCGCGCCTTTTGTTGTGAAGTATATAATCTATCAGCAAACTTAATATTCAAGCAGCTATTGAGAATTTTAATAGCACTTTCTATGAGCTCTACATTTATATATTTTTTATCATCTTAATTATTATTATTATCTTATTGAAAAGAATAATCCATTAATGAAGAAAATTTGACTTCCAAAGAAAAGTAAATCCTTTAAACATGAGAATGCATGATTTTCAAAAGATTAAAAAACAATAGTTAAAATAAAGTTAGTTTTAGATTAATCAAATAGAAATTAATTTAAATTATAATTCCTCTGTCTTATTTTAGTTGTTTTATTTTAAATATTTATATTTTTTTAAGAATCTGACTTTGAACTACCATGCAGCTTAGATATGATTCTCATACATTTCAAGATACTTTATATTACTCCAATATAAATGAGATAAATATTTTAAGACAATTCTGAAATCCATATGAGACAAATAAATTGGAACGGATGGAGTATTTAATTTACATAAAGAGCAAATTCATGGATGATTGATGAACACGAGTGTTTAAGGCTCTATGGACTTGACATCGGGCAAGTTCATGTTATATTAAATATCTGTTTAATTTAATTGCATATTGAGGTAGACCACTATCAAATAAGAAGTTTCGGATAATAATTTATAGCAATATTAGAATCCATGACTTTTAGATTTTTATATTGAATTATAGAAGTTTTTTCACCCTTCATTAAAATATATACCTTCTTAATTAATTCATATTAACAATTAGAAAAACCTACAGAAAAATATTCACTACATTAATGAAAAATCGAATTTCAATTGTGAAAAATGATCCTATGTTGTAATTCTAATGATAAGGATGACTTTAAATTGTGCCATATGAGACATATGGGATTTACCCTTTAATTGTTCATCAATTTCTAAATGTCAAGATACATATTTATATCTTTTTAGATTTTGTAAAATTAGAGATGACCGTTGAATTCATCAAATGAGAGAAGTGAAGTGAGATAAATTTTATAAAATTTTCAATCAAACACTTTTCATTTAATTCATACAATGGTAGGTCGATAATTTTATAAAATCTTAAAAAATATATATTTATATCTTAATACTATAAATTAATGAATAATTTTATCTTTTTTTAAAATAAACCTATATATCTCAAATAGCAGAATCTAAAGTCATTTTTTTTCCATTAGAATGGACCATTCCTTTCAATTAATGACTTTTTAATCATACAAACTAAAGAACAGTAAGCTGTAAGCACACTAGAGCGTTGGACAATGGGCTGTTTTGCAAAATTTGGTGAAAACTTTCTATCAAATTCTTTGAAAAGGTGATGAATTTTACTTTTATAATTCAATCAATATTCACAACAAATCGCTGCAAACCCACTCACAACAGTTTGATTTCTTGTTTGTTTGTCTAGTCAGCCTAACTAGGAGTTTAAAATTTGATATCGAACGATATTTTTCCCCCTCCTTTTTTTTTTTTACAAAATGAAATACCAGCCGAGAGATCGGCACATCGGCCGATATTCGGTCTCCTGATCTCAACATTTACCATTTGTTTAAAATTCAAAATGATTTGAACATATTAGTCCGAGGCAATTCGACCCAATAAGATTTCGGATCAAACAAATTGATGATATTTTTTATTTTTTTTTAATATTTCCAAAAATCAGCTAATATTTTTAAATCAATGAAATTTTAAATCGGATTCAAATTTTGAATTTTTAAGCACTAAAGATGACACATCATCCATCTTGTGATGCAATCATGCAAATGGATGTGATGGCAAGATAATCACAGCCGTTGTTATTTGGATCTATGGTCGACCCTAAGTGGTCACTAGCTAATAAAATGTTTTTTCAACCCATTTTAACCATTAGACCCACCGAAGAAAAAGGCCTATGCTTTTCAATGGAAAATTGGAATCGTATAATTTTTGTCAATATATAAAGTCCATACTTCATAGGTTCAATCAAAACGTGTGGCAACTCAAGTCTAACCCGATTTAATTCAACCCAAACACAAATTAGGCTTCTCGAGTCTAATTGAGTCAAGATGAGTTGATTAGGTGGACTTGGATCAACTTGATATAAAATAAAATAAAGTAATGAAAAAACGACCCAACTAAAAAAAATTCAATGGTGCCAATCAGATTTTAGGTCAGGCCCAACCTAATTTGTACGGCAACTTAAACCTAACCCATCTTGACAAATCATATTTAAAGGCCAAAAGTGGTACATGTCTTGGTCATTCTACACAGGAGGAAACAACCTTTGACGACTTAAAGAAGTTATTTTTTTTTAAATTAATATATGGGAAATTCATACAAAAGTCTTACTAAAACTCCCACAAATGAGTCAACTACTCTTAAGGCACACCAAAGTTAAACCATGGAGGTTCGAACATGCAACTTCCCACTTCTTGAGAAAGAGGGAAAACATTAATGAAATTACTTTTCTAATTGTATATCTCCAAGCTCCATTATTCAGAGTTTTATTTAGAGTATATGAATTGGATTGAGAGGTTTTTATGCGTTTTGAAAATTTAATCGAGTCGAGATGTTTGGACATCTTCAATCACAAAAAACAACGAAAAAATATAAAAATTATTAGAAATATAAATAAATATTAAAAATTAAAAATTTTGAAATATACAATAGTTTAACCTTGGTGTGCCTTAGGAGTAGGGGTCCACACATAGGATTTTTCCTATGTGTATCCCACGATTTCCCACAGGTAAATTAAAAAAAAAATAGAGGACTTTGGATTTAATAATCTATTTAAATTAATCAATTTGAATTAAAATCCAAATCCAACTCCTATTTGTTTTAGGATGCGGATTTTGATCTAAGCATATTTTTAATAATCCGTCAACTTCAATAACAAGTAATGAAGATAATACATTTATTATTAATAAATATGTCATGTGTTAAGCTATGAAAAACCCTAATATTTATGTTTATATATTTTTACCATACTATCCATCGGAGATTGTCTCACATGCAAATAGAGTCGACTTCCATCAATCGAATTAAAGGGTTTTATTATCTTATTTTTTTGTTGTTTTTAACCTTTTCGCCATCTTTTTTTCCTTAGATTGATATTAGAGGATCTTTTTTAAATTACTTTTAATACACATTTTTCTTTTAATTTTCATTAATTTATACTGCGTATTTTTGTCAAAACTTTCACTGTTTGAGAAATTTAGTTTTCATTTTGCTGAGGAGATTATCATTTTTTTAATTTTAAAATTATTCAAATCTAAATTCAGATTTGATAAATATGAAGCAAATGCAAATTCAAATCTTCCACATAAATATTTAACATAATCTGAAGCCAAATACAATTTTAACAATATAAAGTGGTTTGTGATGTGGATTTTACCTAAATCCAGTAAGAATCCAACTCATTTGTATTTGTAAGAACCATGTGAAGAGTTGGCATGCACGAAGTTATCTGAATGTGGTCTTAAGAGATTTCGAGGATCTTATTTTACTTGGAATGGGCCATTGTGTCGAGGGATTTGATATATTTAGAATTACTATCTCTTTTTAAATTGCGTCATTTGAAATATATAGAGTTTATTTATTTTATTTTAAATTTATGTGTGTGAAATTCAGACACAGTCTTACTAAACCTCCAAGGGGTG
Organism: Chimonanthus praecox; assembly: GCA_022113865.1. NCBI lineage: Eukaryota > Viridiplantae > Streptophyta > Magnoliopsida > Laurales > Calycanthaceae > Chimonanthus > Chimonanthus praecox. The sequence continues at coordinate 13,294,739 of CM039087.1, read as the reverse complement.
AGCTTACTACCCCTAGAGCACACCAAGAAGGCCATAGGGATTCGAACCTGCAACCTCCCACTTCATGAGGCGGGAGGCAACCAGTTGAGCTAAACCCATATTTTTAAAATTAAATTATTTAATATTTTTAAATATAAATTATATAAATGTATTTTTTAGATTTTGAAAATTTATCAAATATGTCATTAAATCGATCAAATAAGATCATTTGCTTAGAAAATGGGTGTCCATCTTAACACGAGAACAATCTTTTAGGATACAGGGTTTTCCGAACTCCCCACTTTGCTCCCATCCGTCTGTATAAAAGATTTATAAAATCAAAGATTCAGAAATCAGTGTACCGACCGGATCACTTTCCAGTGAATCGGTGTACAAATTTGAACTCTTTCACATCTCAAGAAATCGGTGCACCAATTTATTAAAAAGTGAACCGATTTCTAAATGTTTGATTTTTTTAAAATTTTATTGTACAGATGAATGTGGGTAAAATAGAAAGTTCATTAAAACACATGTATCCTAAAAGAATTTCCCTTTTTTAGAATGGCCACCTTAGAAAATCTATAAAGTTTATTACATCCAAATATTTTTGGGCCGTATTTTAGATCACTCGAGCCTGAGCCCAAATTGTAATTAAAGGGCCCAAGTCGTAGCCTGGGCTTAGATCAACTTGAATTAGTCAAAGCCAAACCTGATAAAAAAAATTATTTGTAGGACCGGAGTCTATTTTCAAATTTGAAATGTGTATGCAGGCCCATTCATGTTCAAGTTTAATTGAGTTTAAAATGGAAGTTTTTGTATTATTATATTAAAATATAAATTATATATATTATATAGACTTTATATTATTCATAAAATTATTAAGAGAATTCTATTTTGCAAATAATGACTCAAATTCAGACTTTCATGTTCTAGTCCTAGTCCAATCCAAATTCTAGTTTGAGTCTGATATTTTAGGTCCAAAGATGAGCATGGCTCAAACCTGAATTAACTTGAAGTTGATTTTTTGTTAGTTTTTTATATGGGCTTGGTTAGGGATACTGTTTAACAATTTGAAATTTGAAATTATAAATGTGTTTATTAGAGATTAAGGGTATCCCATCATTATTCGATGTACATTTAACTTTCTCTAAATTCAAAATTGATTGATGGAGCTTTCACGTTTGGTGAATTTTGTTCTAAAGTATTGGGTTATTAAATTATTAAAAGTATATTGACACATCTACGAAGGAGGAATTGTACAATTAACGAAAGTTACCCTGAATACAGGGATGAAAACGGGTGGAGTTGGGGTCAATTTGGATAAGATTTGCCTTTGAATTTATTTGATAACGTTGAATTGGTCCAATAAGGATTAACAAAATATAATATTTTCTTTTTTAAGATCAAAGTGTCTGAGTCTCTTAAAGCACTTAATAATCTTTAAGACTAAAAACTTCTATAATATTATAGGGAGTGACATTTTTGTATTGAGAGTGATTTAAATCTAAGATCTCTCACACTTCAGAAGAGTGAATTCTTAACTATTAAGTGAACTCTCACGGGTTATTCATAAATATAGTATCCAAATCCAAATTTATTTAAAAGTGTTGGATTTGAATTAAAGTATTTCTAAAATTAAAAATATTGACATCTTCTCTATAAAAATAATTCATATTATTAAATAATCAAGTTCCCATATAAAAAACAACTCAAGTCTTATAAAAAATGCACACTAACGTGTCATTTGTAAAGTAAATTTTGTCTACAATAAAAGACAACAGATGCTTATTATACTTGTGAAAGCTGGCAGTGCTAATTTCGTCTACTTCTTTCAGCCGGAGACTTCAATGGCTGTGACATCTGGTTTCTTAGCGGGCTCTTTTGGCACAGTTATTGTGAGGACTCCATTCACCATAGCTGCCTTCACTTGACCCACTTTTGCGTCCTCAGGCAACCTGAAACGCCTGAGGAATTTGCCGCTGCTCCTCTCAACTCGGTGCCACTTGTCGTTCTTCTCCTCTACTTCTTTGCTCCTCTGTCCGCTTTATCTGAAGAACTCTCCCTTCTTCCACTTCCACTTTTACTTCCTCCTTCTTCACCCCCGGAAGGTCTGCCTTAAAGACGTGGGCATCTGGCGTCTCCTTCCAGTCAATCCTAGCATTGGCGAAATCAGAGGTCGTTGAAAGGGAGGTGGAGAGGGAGTCGTCATTGAAAGGGAAGTCGTGGAAAGGATCCCAGATGTCGAGAGAAAATGGGTCGAAGATGTTGGTTGGTCGGCCGAAGAAGCTTGGAATGAGCGACATCTCTCTTTTTCTTCTCTTTTGGATGAGGATTACAAGGATTAGACGAGATGAATTTGGAATCGCTTGTGGCTGATATCTGAAACTAGATAAAGTGATCGACTTCTTCTGATGGGTATAAAGAAGAGAATTGTACGCTATTTCTAGAGGGAGGGAGGACTGGAGGAGGGAGGGATGGAATCTCCGATATTGTCTGCCTCTCGATTCTCGACAGTTCATGAAACTTGGAGAGCAGAGAAATGGACATTTCGAGTGTTTTCTTCTTCGGGTTGACAGTTCCTCAACAGTCACACGCCTTATTGGCAGAAATTTTGACTCATTTTTTTTAATCTACGTATGGGATCGTGGGATGTCAGTGTAAAAATTTCACAGGTGCATTCATTACCCTTTAGGATATCTAGACCATAAGGTTAGGTCCACGTAAAAATACCCATGTCCCATCGTAAAATCAACGGCCGCCTTAAATCCCATAAGCGTACACAAAAGGTCCACACGTGTTACAAACTTACCGTTTGTAAATCCTTAAAAAAAGAAAATTACTTAGCGTCGCTCTCACCCTTTTCAAATTGCCGCATACCCTCATACCCCAATAGTAAAACCATTGGTCACCTTAAACCCCATAAGTGTACGCCAAAGGCCCACACGTTTTACAAACTTACCGTTTGTAAACCCTTAAAAACAAAAATTACTTAGTGTCACTCCCACCCTTTTCAATTGTCGCACTCCATATGCTTTCGGCTCTCACTCTATTAAATGAAGAATCTTGAGAGATCTTCTTTTATTTATCATCTTCTTATCCGAACAATTTCTGGAAATGCCACATTACCACCTCATAGGTGATCCTCTGATTTTATTTTCCCCGAAAGTGGAGCCCAGCATTGGGTCTATATATATACAAAGTTATATATGTATCTTTTCTCATGATTCTTTTGTGTGTTGTCCAGACTGAGGGTCATACCATACATTTTCTTTATGGGTTTCTTCCTAATGATATACTAACTAGCATTTAAAAAAAAAAAACATATCTAATTTTACAATTTCCTTCTATTTTCATATGCTATTTTCTATTTCCTAGTATTAAATTGATTTATTCCTTTTTCCATTCGTATGTTGATTTTTTTCCTTTGCTTTTTCATGCTTAGATTCATCCTTCTTTAACTACTGGAACATCCCTTCACAATCACTCAACTGGAACGAAAATTGTAGTAATTTTCATTAAGGAATTAAGGAAGAACGGAGGACTTATTTTCAAAGTATCAAGTTCTATTATTCTTTAACCTTTTAATTTTAGTTCATTTTAATTATTTTTAATCTTAAAAGTTTTTGTCTTATTTATAATTATTTTTAATCATAAGTATTTCTAATAGAAAATATAAATCTGGATTTCAAAAACTTCAAAAAAAGAGAAGAATAGAAAAAGTAGTTCTATTTTAAAGAAGGGCTCTTGATAAATTTATTACTGACAATAAACAAAATTCAATGAGTAATTTGAATGAAGATTTAACAAATGAATAACCAATTCATATTACTTATAATATTATATTAAATACCAAGAAAGCACCGTTTAGATTTTTTATCTTAGGCCTCAACTTATCTATAGATGACACTGATTTACCCCTAGGGCACATCAAAGTTAGGTCATGGGAGCTCAAACCTGCAATCTTCTGCTTCCTAAAATGTAAGATAACCACTTGAACTACACCCATTAAGTAAATATAAGTTATTTATCATCAACTCTTACAAATTTCTAATATTCATGCTTTGTAATTGGCAGAAATATAAGTTATTAAATATATCGGTTATTTTTCATAAATTTATAAGAAAATATATTTGTTAGATTTCAATTAAAATTTAACAGCTTTAATTACTTTTTAAATTTATAATTTTAGTTGGGTCTATTCATAGGTCAAACTTAGAATCGACTTTGCTAAAAAAAGACTGAATCCAATTACATTTACAAAAAATTGAGCGGATCACACAGTCTCAAAGTCTTTTCTAAGAAATATATATATATATATATATATATATATAATTTAATAATTACTTACTTTTTTCAATTTATAAATTCATCATAAAAGTATTCAATTGAATATCAGACTTAAAACAAAGTCATCATTAAAAATTAATGCATTGTAAAATCATTAAAATTTCATAACTTAAATTACATATAGGGTTCAATTTTACTCATAATCTATTAAATAAATCTTTTCATCTACGAACATTGTATTCAAGAGAATCATGCCCATAAAGATAAACTTTACTTAATGGGTATTGAAGAATGAACATATAATTATTAATTATAATTTAAATATATTTAAAATATAGATGAGTTCAAATTTTGATATATTGTTCTAGTTTGTATTTTTAAACACTATTCAATTTGATAAAGTAAGTGAAGATACAGAATATGTATCTATACTATAGTTAGTATTTCTTTCTTTAATAATCATATTATAACCCAATCGAACATATTTTTTTGAAATTCCACTTTCGCATTTTTTAATAATACTTAATTATATTATATAAATACAATTTAAATATTTTCTAGAGACAATTGATGTATTTTTAATATTGAATATTTAAAAATGGGAAAAGATGATTTTTTTTTGTGATATGCTTCTTTATTTTTGTTACCTAATATTTTATAAATAAAACAGTAATTAGGAAAAGTAAATAGGTCGCAGTCAATTGTCAAGTATATTGTGCCTCAGAATATACACGTGTCAGGCTTTAACCTCAACTTTCAATTATCGGAAGAAGAAACCAGAACGTTCGGGACTCAGTCATCTGGAGTGTCAAATGCTCTGCTCTCGATTCTTCAAGAACAGTCCACAAGGGTGAGAAGTTGATATGATTTCTTTATAAATATCGTCATCTGTCTTTCGAATCACCCAACAAAGCAATTTGATCAGCTCTTTACTGCAGATTTCATCGAGACCAATTCCAAATTCAATTCTCCCATTCCTTGTCCGGCAGAGTAAGAGATATGTCGATCATTCCAAGCTTTTCCGGCCGGCGAACCAACATCTTCGACCCCATCTCTCTTGACATCTGGGATCCCTTCCAAGGCTTCCCTTTTAATGAAAACTCACTCGCCATCTCCAACTTTGGTAGGGAAGCCTCTGCTTTTGCCAATGCCAGGATCGACTGGAAGGAGACGGCGGAGGCGCACGTCTTCAAAGCAGACGTTCCAGGGGTGAAGAAGGAGGAGGTAAAGGTGGAGGTGGAAGAAGGGAGGGTGCTTCAGATTAGTGGAGAGAGGAGCAGAGAGATGGAGGAGAAGAACGACAAGTGGCACCGAGTAGAGAGGAGCAGCGGCAAGTTTCAGAGGCGTTTCAGGCTGCCAGAGGACGCGAAGGTGGATGAAGTGAAAGCGGCCATGGAGGACGGAGTCCTAACGGTAACGGTGCCCAAAGCGCCAGCCAAAAGGCCAGAAGTGAAAGCCATCGACATCTCCGGTTGATTTAGAATAGATCAAATGGTGGTGTTTGTGATTTGTTGCTTTAATCTTTTCTTTTTTCGTTAAATGGGAAATGGTTAAAGGTCAAAGGAATCTCGAGAATTTGATTCTGTTCCCTGGTGTGTTAGGAGAGGATTGACTACCGATTGAGTGAATAATGTACCTTAGAACTCTTAGTTTGTTAATGTAAGATCCGATTCAGAATTCTATAATTGCCTAAACATGTTTAAGGGTGAAATAAGAAAAAGCCAATCTCTTACCGATGACTTTTAGATATCTAATTTCAATTCTTTCCATTGTGAACCAACAATTCAAAAACAAAAAGACATTATTTATTTAAAAGTTCAATGGTGGAGATGCAGCTAACCAAGGCAGTTTTGGGGTTGATGTTTTATTCCTTTCATGTGAAAGCAAGAGGATAAAAGAGAAGGATAGTGTTCTCAGTTTTACAAACATGGGTTGGTGGTGTTTGGTGGACTTCATTGATTGTCCACAATTTTTTTTCTCTACATGGTTTCCTTGCATCAATTTGAATAAGTTGATGAGAAAAATAAATAAAAAAAGGGGGCTTGGTGGGATCACCATCCAAGCATCAATGAGGCCCACCACTCAGCCCAACTAAATTCTGTTTAACTTGTCAAATCAAAATCAGCTTCATCAATTATTTCTGTGTACTCGATTTAAATTTTATAAATATAAGTTATTTATCATCCACTCTTACAAATTTCTAATATTCATGCTTTGTAATTGGCAGAAATATAAGTTATTAAATATATCGGTTATTTTTTATAAATTTATAATAAAATATATTTGTTAGATTTCAATTAAAATTTAACAGCTTTAATTACTTTTTAAATTTATAATTTTTGTTGGGTCTATTCATAGGTCAAACTTAGAATCGACTTTGCTAAAAAAGGCTGAATCCAATTATATTCACAAAAATTTGAGCTGATCACACAGTCTCAAAGTCTTTTTCTAAGAAATTCATATATATATATATATATATATATATATATATATATATATATATATATATATATATATATAATTTAATAATTACTTACTTCTACATATGTTCTATCAAGAAACACATTGCCCACTTTAATATTTAAAGAACAACCTTTTAGACAGGGAGACTTCATTTTTGTAATGCCTTTGCTTATTGTAACATAATGAATGTACTCCGATATTGGCTCTAATATCGGAATTTTTTGGACCCTTTCAAGATGAAATTCTTAGCTACAAATTTTAGATGGTAGAAAGTTTCTTGTCTTTAGTTGGACAACGAAAGATGAATATCGCAGTGATTTTTCAAAATTATCATCCAAGATTTCTAAAAATTCAAATTTCAATCCAAGATTAAATTGAAACATTTTAGCTAAAACTTATAACGAATTAGATGCATAATGTTAATTTGTAGTTTGCAAAATAATTTTCACCTTAAGTTTTTTTTTTTTCTCCATGAAATAGGTGCAATGGGATCTAACACGCAGGCCCGGCCCTGCCTATAGGAGAAATAGGCGGCCGTCTAGGGCCCCCAAATAGGTAGGGCCCCAAGTCCATAAAACTCTTCTTAAGCCCGTATTTCAAAAAAGCCCAAATGCAGTTCGCTTCTGCACGCCGCACGCGACACCCCTCAATGCAGAATGCGGAACGTGTTTTGCGTCTGTGTTTCAAAAGCGTTGTGATCATGTCTCCGAAACCCATGCCTATGTTTCAAAACCCTAATTGCACTGTGCGCTTGCCTCCTGCCTCCAAAACCATGCACCGATTGCAATAAAACCCTAATTTACCGTTGCCTCTTTTCTCACCACTCTGTCTCTCTCGCTGCTCTTTCTCTCTCGCTCACTCACTGTTCTCTCTCTCGTTGAATTGCTCTCTCTCTTGCTGACTCGCTCTCTCACTGGCCCTACTCTCGCTCTCCTCTTCTGATATATGTGTGCTCGCACCGCCCATTCCTCTCCCAGCTCCCTCATTCTCGCGCGCCCCTTTATTTCAGATGGAATCCCTTTGTTCCAATAACTGAGCTCGCTCACTACGGCATTTTCGCAAATAGGTATTCTTTCTCCTCTTTCTTTTACCCTACAACTGAGTGTACGTATAGATGTTTACAAGACATTGCGAGAAATCAGACTTCTAGATTACTAAATCTCCAATCACCAGAAATGTGCGTTTGGGAAAATAGAGATTTGCTGAAAATCTACCAGAAAATGGTATTTAAATGATTGTGATAGATTTACATACACGTTCCTAATCATTGTCAGCTACAAACCCCAGAGAACTCTGAAAAAGGAAATCAATCAGTATCAATTTCACTTCTTTCAAGCGCTATTTGTTTTTTTCTCAATTGAATAATTATGAGTTTATGTTGTATAAGACATATTCCTAAACAAAGCAGAGATCTATTTCCATTTTACAAATGAATATTTTCAATATCACGGTTAAAGTGCTAAAGTATTGTTATAGATGTTACTAGAATGCTCATTATCTGATAAACCAGGATTCTAGATTTGTAAGTTAACAGTTATATATGAGAGTGTTACATGTTATTTGTGAATTTTTTCTTAGATTATTAAACAAGGATTTTCACAACTATCAAGTGAACAAGATACTTAGTCGTTGCATAAATCATTAGGAATTTTATTTAATTTTTTGGGGCTTTCCTCAAACCACAACCAAGAATACGGGATCTCTTCTCCCTCCGTCCAATTTTAGTGAACTCCAAGGAAAGCCGAAAAACTACTTGTAAGGACATGGCTTAAATTCGTCATTCCAGGTCCTTTTACATCCCACATGAACCAAGCCTTGAAGAAAAAGAACTTGAGATGATCAATTGATCATCTACAGCTATACAGTCTTTACAACATCTTCCCTAATATTCTTTACACATAAGAATGAACTTCTCTATATGGACACGTTCTTTACATTGATGCGTCTGTGCAAAGTAGAATGTTTTTTATAACTTCATGGTTTGGCACAATGTTGTGATACCCTGCCGATGTGGGAGTCCCACATCGGTGGAGAAGGAGAAAAATGAGGGGGTTTTAAAAGGCCAACCCCTCTTGACCAAGTGTGAGGCCTTTTCGGCCTGACCATGTGGGCTAGGGCCCAAGAACAAAACCGTGTGGGTTCGAGTTGTGTGCGAGGCCCAAAGCGGACAATATCACACTGAGGCAAGCCCTAAGCCCTGTGTTCGGGTCGGGTCGTTACAAATTTGGTATCAGAGTCGAGTTTAACACTCGGACTTTGTGGACCTTCCTCCTTTCCTGATATTGTAGAGCCAGGGGCGGCTCGAGGTTTTAGGAGGGGTGATTATGATACTCTGCCAATGTGGGAGGCCCACATCGGTGGAGGAGGAGAAAAATGAGGGGGTTTTAAGAGGTCAACCCCTCTTGACCAAGTGTGAGGCCTTTTGGGCCTGGCCATGTAGGCCAGGGCCCAAGAACAAAACCGTGCGGTTTTGAACTGTATGCGAGGCCAAAGCGAACAATATCACACTAAGTCAAGTCCTAAACCCTGTGTTCGGATCGGGTCGGTACAAGTGTACATGCACCATTTCTGCTACTAACTTAAAAAAATTTAAGATTCCTACGGTCAAAATAAAAATCGATGAAATTGATTTTTTTTATGTTGATATTTTGCATTGAAATTGATTTAGTGATTGTGATTAATCTTGTGTGGGCGGGGCAGCGGGCGTGTGACCATTTTCAATTAGTTCTGGTTTATTCGCAAATTCGATTTTATTGTTCTTTAATTCTGATTATTTAGTTGTTAATTTTTTATTGGTTATTAGAATCATTATGCCTACTAGAAAATATCTTTCTGGACATAAAAATAGAAAAGACAAAAACAAGTTCAAGAACTCATACAATCTTAAGCAGAATCTCTTAATAAATATTTTAGTAAAAGTAAACAAATTGAAAGTTCAATTGAAGATTTGGTTAATGACAAACATAATGATAATGAAGAAACTATGAATGAATATAATGATATTAACTTGGTAACTGAAGAAAATATGGATGATAGTGGTAATGACAATAAGAGTGAAAATGAATAAAATGAATTTTTTTATGAAAATGTTCCTTTAAACATTTATTCCCATAATTGGAAAAATATTGATCAAAATTTGAGAGACATATTGGTAAAAAGAGATCCCATAAGAGACAATGATATTACCTTTCTTAAGATTCAAACAATATGCATTTTTCTATCACACAATATATTCGATATTTATCAAATGGAGAAAAACAAGATAGAATGTGACTAGTTTACTTAATTGCTTTGGATAAAATATTTTGTTTTTGCTATAAGTTGTTTAGGCAAGATGGAATCAAAACTCAATTTGCAGATGAAGGAATTAATGACTGGAAAATCTTAGTACCCGACTTAAGAGACATGTAACTAGTAATGATCATATTGCTAATATGAGAAGATAGATGGAATTGAAAATAAGATTGCAAAAACATGAAACAATTGATAAAATTAAGCAAGAACAAATTAATAAAAATAGGGAACATTGGACACAACTACTATTAAGAATAATTGGTGTTGTGAAAGCTCTTGCTAAAAATAATTTGGCATTTCGTGGAGACAATGAAAAGATTTATGAAAAAAATGATGGAATTTTTTAAACTTTTATTGAAATAATCGCTGAATTTGATCCTATAATGAAAGAATACATTCGACGTATTCAAAATAAAGAAATTCAGTACCACTATCTTAGTCATAAAATTCAAAATGAATTAATACTTTTCTTAGCGGGTGAGGTAAAGAATGTAATAATTAAAATTATCAAGTAATCAAAATACTTTTCGATTATACTTGATTGTACTCTAGATATAAGTAATGAAGAACAAATGTCTATCATGGTACGTTGTATGAATATTTCAACGAGTCAAATAAAAGTAAAAGAGTTTTTCTTAGGATTTTTAAAAGTTGACGATATATCGGAACTTAATATTTGATAATATAAGGGGACAATGATATGATAACGGCTCTAATATGAAAGGGAAAAATAAATGAATACAAAATAGGGTAATACAAATAATTCCTAAAGCATTCTATATATCTTGTGGTTGTCATAGTCTTAACTTGGCACTTTATGATATTGTAAATTCTTGTTCTCAAGGTAAAACATTTTTTAGAATTATATAGCGTATATATAATGTATTTTCATTTTTTACATAGAGGTCGACAGTTTTTAAAGATTATGTTAAATGTATCACACTTAAGTCATTGTCACGAACACGATGGGAAAATCACATTGAAAGTGTAAAAGCAATTAGATTCCAAGTTCCACAAATTAGAGATGCTTTAATTGACTTAGGGAACACTTATGAAGATCTTAAGACAAAGAGTGATGCTGAAGACTTAACAACATTAAAAATTGAAAATTTTGAATTCTTATTTGGCATAGTTATTTGATATAATATATTGTTTGCAGTTAATAACACTAGCAAAATTTTACAAGCAAAAGACATAAATATTAAAATTGTTTAAATTCGTTAAGAGGACTCATTTCTTCTTTTGAAACTCAAAGAGAAAGTAGATTTGAATCTGTTATAATTGATGCTAAAGAGATTGCTAGAGAAATGAAAATTTAACCTATATTTCATGAAAAATGTATTATTCATACAAAAAAAACATTTTGATGAGAATGCTAGTGACGAGATAACACAATCACCTGAAAAATCATTAGAATTAATTACTTCTTACATATAATTGATTAAGCTCTTATGTCACTTAAGACTAGATTTGAACAATTTCAAATAAATGAAGATACTTTTGGATTTTTGTTTGATTTGGAAAAGTTAAATTCTTTAAATGATGATAGTTTGAAGAGTTCTTATGATAAACTTGAAGATTTTCTAAGACATGATATGATTTCTAATTTTGATGGAAGCGAATTATTTTCAGAATTAAAAATACCAAAAGATGTAAAAGAAACAATTGAAGTACTAAATTATATAAAAACAATGAATTGTTGCTATCCAAATGCATGGATTGTTTATAGAATAATGTTGACGATATCGGATACAGTTGCATCTGCATAAAGAAGTTATCAAAGTTAAAACTGATAAAATCTTACCTTCGCTCTATAATGTCAAAAGAAAGATTGAATTGATTAACTATCTTATTTATTGAAAAAGATATGTTAAAACAACTTGAATATAATAATTTAATTAGTAATTTTGCATATCAAAATTGAAGAAGAATAAATTTTACATAATACTATGTTATAAATTTGATTATGATATTTTATTTTGTATGATTTTATTTTTTGTAAGTGTAAAAGGCCCGTTTTACACCTTGTTGAATATATTAGAATTAGGATTCTAGTTTGGATTAATCTCTATCAAGAGATGTATTTGAGTTAAGATTAGATTAGAAGTGTAATAGCCCTAGGGTCGGCTAGAGGCTATATATAGTTGTGTAATACTCCTTATTGAATACAATTTCTCAGTTTCTATCATGGTATCAGTCAAACCACAATCCTAGAGAGAAAACCACCGTTTGAGAGAGCCTCTTCTCTCCCTCTGCCCGAGGAATGTCATGTGGCAGAGGGAGGAGACCTCTAGTTTTTCCGTTCAAATAGAGTAAGCCTACAACCTTTTTCAGATCCCGTTTTGCATCCCTGCATTGTCTTGCTGCAAACCCTCTTGCAATCGGGTTCAGATCTCTGTTAGTAGTGGCAGGGGTCATGCAGCCTCATCGTCGTCCTAGATTTGCAACCTTCCTCCGCCTTGCTTCCGGTTGTATCTGAGAAATCTCAGATCTGGTGTTCGTTCTATCGCATCTGCCTCTGATCTGCATCAATAGAATCCAGTATTCGCCCACTCTTCTTCGATCTGCCATAGCCTGAAGTCCGGGAGCAGCCACCATGCCGTTGTTTGCTAGCAACTCCTCTGTTTGCTACCACCGCCTGCAGTCCTCATCTCCGGCCGTGTTTCCTCTTCTGCGCTGGACGGACCACTGCAGCAGCTTCAGATCCCGTTCGCACCTACAGATCTCGCCCCACTAATCTCAGTTTTGCCTCTTCTTAGGCGAGTTTGCTGCCCTCCATCGCCATGGCAACCAGATTAGCCCTAAGATCTGCCGTCGGTTTGCTGCTAGCTCTGCTGCCATATCTCCTCCCATCTCTGCTGGTTGTTTCCTGTTTTGATGCTGCCAGATCCACATTGTTCTTGCCCGTGAGAATCTCGCAATCCCGTCACCTATACCCTTCGCTTGGCCTTCTCTGCGATCAGATCCCGTCTGCAGTAAATCTCGTTTTGCACCTTCTTACAGCCCATCACTGCTGAGTTCGCCCATCTCTGTTTCGTCACCTTCGCTCCTGCAACCATCGCTGAAAGCACTTCTAGATCGCTGAACTCATCCATCTTCTAGTTTCAGATCTGATCTCTGCCCCTGTTTGACACGATGGAAACCATCCGCACCTCTGCAAATCGTCGTTCCCTTCGCTGCTACCTAGTTCTTGCAGGAGGCCACGCTCCCCCCATTGTTACTGCTGCCAGAACCATCATTTGCCGCTTGCATCTGCTCGGATCATCAGCGTCTTCATATCTTCCTTGCATCTTTGGTCCTGTTATCCCCTTTCCTTCTCACGATCTGCGACTCCACCACCCTCTGCAATCACCAGTCCTCTCAGATCTGATTCTCTAGACGAAAATCTGTCTCTTTGGATCTGCCAGATTGGGTCTCCCTTATACACATTGATGCTGCCCTGTTCGTCAAATCGACATGACAGCTGCCCACCATCCTCAGCCCAGATCTGCCATTATGCCCGGCCATAGCACCAGATCTATCCTCCTCTCAGTTGACAACACATCTGCACCTGCCGCTTTGCCATCACTGTGTTTGGGCGATGTCTCTTGCAGAGAACATTATCTCTGGAATTTTTGAAGGTCAGATTGTTTGAAAGTTCAAATTGAAATCTATTGCGGTGTTTCTTTTTGGTTATAGAGAGCTTCAACCCCTCTATGACAGATTGTTTCGACCCAGTAGCACCTGAATTGATTTGCTTTGTCCACCTTCCGCCTCTGTTTTGTTCAGTCGTGCATTTCAATTCGTTGCTGCACTTGCATGCTTCTGCCACTTTGGTTCTCCATGACTTTCTTTGCTTACGCCTGAAAAAAAAAAAAAAAATTTTGATTTGTTCCTTCATCTGAGTTCAGTGTGTGAGAATGCCCTTGATTCTTTCTTTTGTTTCTCTTGGTCTCTTTTTTCTTCTCTGATCTCGATTGATCTTGATTTGCATCATCTCATTCGATTGATTTGCATTTGTTTCCTCTAGTCTTCGTCTTGTATCTGGACTTTGACCCAACCCTTTTGTAGTCCAGTTTTGTGGCTGATTTGATTTCGTTTGGTACCCTTTGCATTCGTTTGGTACCCTTTGCAGCCATTTGGCACTTTGTCTCCTCCATATGCAGCCACATATTGGAGGATTTGGTTTCTTGATTTGATTTCTTATTGATTTGGTTTCTTGATTTGATTTCTTGTTTTCTCTGGAGTTTGTAGAATTCTCGTACTTTGACCTTTTGGTTGGCTTTGGAATTGGAAGTGGCATTAGTATTGGCGGCATTGGTCTTGATATTGGCATCGGCATCGGCATTGGCATTTGCAAGTAACTTTGGACCTTTCCTTTAGGACGCAGCACGTGGAAGGGGGGAGAGTTGGAGTATGTTCAGCATATGTTTTATGACTTGCAGCACACGTGGAACATTGGTTCAGTTTTGGTTGGCTTCGTCATCACATCTTCACCATTGATTTGCTTCCGCTCAATTAAATGGCGTCAGTCGACACTTGATTTATTTGGTTATTAGTTTTTTTTATTTTTTTCAATAATTGTAAACTCATGTAAACTCAAAGTGATGAACCACTTGAGTTTACAGGGGAATGTTGAATATATTAGAATTAGGATTCTAGTTTGGATTAATCTCTATCAAGAGATGTATTTGAGTTAAGATTAGATTAGAAGTGTAATAGCCCTAGGGTCGGCTAGAGGCTATATATAGTTGTGTAATACTCCTTATTGAATACAGTTTCTCAGTTTCTATCACACCTAGGGCCCCTGAAACCTCAGAACCGGCTCTACTAACACGCATCTCATGCTTGCATAGTTGTATTTTAGAATCATCCATTTCCAATTATGTGTAATCACATGTTGTAGGCTCCACAACTTCAGCAGAGTCAATGTTTATTCATTTCGGTAAGCACTTGGGCCTATAGCAAAATGATTTCTCATTCATTCCTTGTTTTGATTAAGGTGTAAGACTCAATTCTTGAGTGTTGGTGTGACAATCAAGAATCTGCTTGAGAAATCGAAGGTTTTAGATTCAAGTCACTGTCAACATAAAATGGTCGTTTTCCATAGAAGGGTCACTACTCAGTGTGTAGATGGGGAGATTTGCATTTGCCGATATTCACTTTGGTCTTAAAAAAAATTGTAAGGCTCAACTTGATTTTTTTATTGTGTTGAGTCAAATTTAAGATTTAAACAAATTTTAACTAAGGTAAAAGTTTAAAATTTAGCACACCATTTAATACATGAGTAGGTCTAGAAAAAACTCAATCTTAAGAGCCCAAGTGCTCTTACATGATAGAAAAAACTTAAATGAATAAGCACTTGTAAAAAATGAGAACTATTGCATTATTGTAATTCTCAAATTTTTAATTTAAAAATAAATTATTAGATAAATAATTTTATCCATGCTAATTAATCTAAGAGAAAGATGAATCGAATGGATGTCAACAAAAAAAAAAATTTAAATCTATTACAAAAGATTTTATATTTTTAGTAGTTTAAATTCATCATTTAATATTTTTTTCATAAATTTCCTACCCTCAAATAGATCTTATGCTTAAGTATTTTCTTTACTTTTTTTCCTTAATATAGAATCAAAGATAAGATAACAAGTTAACATCTCATACTAAACTATGAATTTTGGAGTTGTCCACCAGTCATTATGATGGTGTTTGCGCTCGGCTTGGTGCCAATAGGAAACCAAGGGGACCACACGAAATGATAGTTAATCTACCACCAGAACGGCATCTACGCCAACGGTCGTGTTCCCGCGAAATCATAAAATAACAAAACTCCCCTCACATGTTCGCCCAGAAACTTCCATGCGTTTCTATACCCTAGTCTGAAGGACTTGTGTAATCCGGTAGTCATGCACGCCCGTCAAAGCCTCAACTTACCACAATTAGGGGAAATGCTATGTAACGGATTTCTAATTACTTTAGTAAAAATAATTTAAAAAAATTAATATAACATATTTTGTAGTTAAGTGAATTTTATCATTTTTAGACATCAATTTTAGATTCCTCGAATCAACGGTAAGATAGCGATAGATTTTGATAAAATAATTAACAATCACTTTAATTTCAAAAAAATTATTTCAAATTCTTTTCACTTATGCATATCACATGTGAAAATTCTAACTCCTATTTTCTTAAAATGAGATGAAAATTTTTTGCTATCTTAACGGTGTCCACTACATTAGTTTTTAATAATATATATTTTGAATTTATGTATGGGAAACCACAGTATACCCAGCGTAAAATCTTCACGGGTGAGCCCGCTACCCTAAAAACACACTAAGGTTAGGCCATGAGAGCTCGAACCCATAACCTCTCACTTCCTGAGATGAGAGACAAGTAGTTGAACTACACCCGAGTATAATATATATAATTTAAAACAATGAGTCCACTATATTAGTCATGTTTGTTTACAAAACTCACTGCATTCAATTTTATAAAGAAACGACCGTCTGTAGAAATTATTATTATGCATTTTTATTATTTTGAAAAATATAAGAAAAAATTAGAAGATGATGACTTTATGAATGAAGAAGATAAAAAATTTGTTCATTAATAGTTTACTCTCCTAATCTCTTTCACAAAGTCATTTATCATTTTATAAAGATTGTCTCTATTAAAAAATAATATTATAGCTCTCAAGTCATTAATGGATGTGCCCAAGGTACATTAAGAAGCTGAAGATTCATTCATGATCTTTTATTCTCTAAAATGAATAAATAATATTTAAAAATTTAAAAACTAAAAAACTACTGAATTTTATTATAATTTTACAAAATCCCTTGTGTTTGCATGAATATTAAAAAACCTCTACATTTTCTATGTAATCTCAACTACCCCTTTGACAGTGTCATAGGATTATAATGGCTACTCCATCCAATATACTAAAAATGATGAAACTCTCCTCCTCATCAATTGCTTATTTACCTTAGCGATCTAATAAAAGTCTCCAATGATTTAGTGATTTTACAATATAACTAGTAGAAAAAATGAGCTCAAGCGAATAATATTGGGTCAAAATTTTATAGGAAATAATTTTTAAATTCATAATTTTTTATATAAAATTTTCTATGTTTATATACTAATATAAAAGAATCTCAGTATCTATAAAAAACACCAAATTTAGTCATAAAGTTCCCTTTTCCATTTTTTATTCAATTTCTAGATAAATTTTCTATATTTTTAGATAATATGATAAAGTCGAATCTCTTTTTCCTATTTTTAAAGTATTTTTAACCAATTTTGTCTTTATGATTGTTAACATGAAAATAAATCACAATTGTTCAATAAACGAATTATTAAGATTCATTTTACACATAGATATTTGTCCTTTTATATAGATAGAGTGAATTATCATGGGAATCTTGGCAATGGAAATCTGACTCATGGGCCACAAGATGGGAATTCAACCATGGGATTTATTATGGATTTGGGGATTTTGGGTATGCATTGGGAGAGGGTATGGAGAAGGTGATCTTTGGAGCAGATTAAAAGGAAAAAGGGTTCAGATTTTAGGTATGGATAACATTTGATGGATGATCAAAATTGAATTCTACTTCTTCTTTTTTTTTTAACTTTGACAAAATTTGAGGTCTCAAATATTACTTTGCTAGTGCTTATGGTGTTGTTAAGATAATTATCCAAGAGAGAGGGGTGAATTGGATATTTCGACAAAGTTGACCCTCATGTATGATTAACACAAATTCAAAGTAAGAAGGAAACAATAATAAAAAAATCAATAAATGCAAGTAAATAAGGAGAAATAGATAATAAATGCAAGTAAATAAGGAGAAATAGATGAGAAGAGATGGAGAGTTGAACCCGTCGATTAAACGAGGTTTGGCAAACGGCTTACGTCCTCGACTCAAAAGAGCCCCTTGAGATTTGCGACACACACTATCTATTCTTCTTAATTGTAAAGCACAGACAGATACAAAAGCTCCTTAAGGTTGGAGAGAGACCCACGTTAATAATTTAAAGTAGAAATCATTAGTCTTCTTCAATAGGGTTGAACTAACCCTTTACAAACTAGTTAAAAATACTCTGATGATTCTTGAATAACTCTCGAAGATATAAAATTGATCAAGCCTAAGAGTTAAACAACAACTGAATCACAATAGCTCCAATATAACTCTCAACAATTGAAGGTAGAGTTGGGCTTGGATGCGAGTGATAGAACACTCGATTTTTCAAGATAGGAAGTAGTGGTAGTATAATTAAGCTTTTCCAAAGGTTTCCAAAACTTGTTTCTCTTCATTAGAAGGTCATATATATATAAAAAATTTGAATTCATGAACGTTGGTGTAATGACCCGGCCCGATATTTCGGGGTCTTAGAGATTTTTGTGGATCTCCAAATTGTTTTTGGTGTTTTGGTGGCAATGAGGATTGTCTAGGCTCCAGGGTGGGTCCCAGTTCGCTCGGTTTCGAGCTCTGAAGCTCAAAGGGCATTTTGGTAATTTTAATATTTTAATTATTTTTGTCATTTAAATTATTTGAAAATCACATTTTGGTTACCATTTTGAAAACACTTTGTGAAAGTGATGCTTTCCTTTTTTTGTTAAAAAAAAAAAAGATACGTAAACTATAAGACCCCCATATTTAATCTCTTTTTCCCTCCCCTTTGCAAACCCTAGTCGCCGCCCCTTCCTATTCTCCCTCTCCTCTTCTCTCTTCCTCTCATTCCTCTTTCCCGAGCAAACCCTAAAACCCCCTTTGTCATCGCCGCCTCCACCTTGCCCTTCTCATTCTCTCTGAAACCATAAATCTCTCTCAACCTACTCTCTCTTGTTACCGTCTCTGATTCCCCCTCCCTCCTACCTCTGCTGCCGCCCCTCTTCTCTCTTCTTCAGATCCCTCTTTTCCTTTCGGTTGTTCTTCCTCTACTGCAAACCCTAGCTCCGACCCCCTTGTGTTGTGCCATCGCCGCCGTCCCTCATCTCCTCTCCCTTTCTTGTTTGCTTCTGCAACCGGGTCGAGCTTCCCAGGCCCAGTTGCAGCTCGGGTCTGACCCAACTTTTTCAGCCCGTTTGGCCTTTTAGGCCTCCAAGCTTTCTAGGCCCAATTCGTGAGCCCAACGTCAGGCCTACGAGATTTGGCCCAAGCCTAGTTTTCCAAATCCAGCAAATCCAAGCCCAACTCTCTTTTGGCCCAGCAACTCAGCCCAGGCCCGATCCAGCAGCTCGGCCCGGCCCATGCCTGTTTTAGGTCCACTTCAGGCTCACTTCCAGCGTGTTTTGGAGATCTTTTTTGGAGTGTTTCTGGATCTTATTTAGCTCGTTCCAGCCCGTTCGCAGGATCGTTCTCAGCTGTTTCAGCCAGTTTTGCTGGACCATCCTAGTTTTGCAGACCCGTCCCAGTTTCTCGAGCTCGGTAGCCCATGCATCGTCTCCTTCAATCCTTCGACCCTTTTTCTTCACTCGAATTTCGAAAGCGCACACAAGTGAGGGGACTTATCACGGTTTTTAGCATGCATTGCATATATCAAATATGTACTTTCGGACATGGAGTAATTCGAATGAGACCCTCTATTTATTAAGCTACTCGGTAAGGGTGAACCATTGAGAATGATTATGTGGAGAGGGGTCTGTTCGAGTGCACTCTTGTCCATTATACGCTATTGTGAGAAACTTTAATTTAATTGGATAAATTGATATCGAATATGTTACTTGGAAGATGTTGATGATACTTTGAGGGTTTTATTTATAAGATGCAAATGCAATCATGTCGAACATAAAGAGGTGTGTTTAAGTAACTCGTTATGTGCTTTTGACTCGCATGATGACGTATGATGTTGATTTTGGTTAGTTATGTTAGAACATGCTTATATTGTTATACACGCTTATGTCGTTTATATAGCTATAACATTTGAACGAATTCATGATGAGAATAAGTTATGTGTTGGGTGTCAAACATAATGCTTGAGATTTTATGATAACGAGTTATGTTGAGCGCCTACTTATAATATGTGAATGAGACCATGATGAATATGGGGTTTGTGTTTTGAGACCATACTACATGTATATATTGTTACACATGCTTATGTTCTTATACATGATCATGAAATCATGTGCATACATAAGGGGTAACCCACAACGGACAGTGTACCGTTGGGTATTGAGATGGAGGATCTTTTTATGTGTATATGTTTATGATGACGTGATGATTGTTGGTTTTTGGGAGGACTTCCCCGTTACGCTCCGGCGGTTGAGACCTCCATAGGGGATGTGAGTCTCCCCGTTGCGTTCCGACGGTTGAGGTGCCTGCCCTAGAGTTTGGCTCCCCCGAGCATGATCGAGGTGGTTTTCCGACACGGCTCTTGTGGTTGAGGCAGTTGTGTGTTTTATCATCGGCGTTGTCGAGATGATTTTTCGACATGGCTCTTGTGAGTGAGGCAGTTGCGTATTCTTTAGTCTCCCGATGGTACTGATAAGGAGACCGGAGTTGTTGGAGGACCCGATGTGGGCTATCGAGATGATGTCTCGATTTTGGTCAGTGGATTATTTGTTTGTGGTGTATTGGAATTTCATGCATACGAGTACTCTTGTTATTATGATATTTTGCATTGGTACGTATAATATCCACTTATGTTACTGACTTGTGATAAGCATTATATCTTCATTGGGCTAGTTAGCTCACCCCTTACCTTTCAGGTACCCCGATCGCGGAGGGGCTGTGCGGGCCCTTTGAGTAAGCACCTGGGGAGGAGCGATAGTAGTTAAGCATTTATGTTCATGTTTATGTTTTAAACTTGGAGACTCTAGTTTGTATGGGCTTATTACTACGTGCTTGTTTTGATGATTGTATAACTATTTTCAATTAGTCAAATGTTGTTTGTTATGCTTCTTGACTTTTTGAGCTTGTGGTTTATGAGCGGGAGGTAGTACCCGTTTTCAAAAAAAAAATTAGACCCGTTAACCGTCTTTTACGACTTTTGAGATGTTTCAGAAATAACGCGTCCATAGCGGGACGGGGCGTTACAGTTGGAGCCTCATTAAATGCAAATATGACCGTTGGAGGCTTCATTTAATGCTCCAAAATATGACCGGTTTCCACAGATTCGGTCGATCGGTCTATCATTCGATCGTCTGGATATCCAAAGATAAGTAAGACATTTTGATGTATTCGGTCGTCTCGATATGAGCTGAGGTCATCCAAATTTATCAAATAGCACTGGTCTGTTTCGTTTCAGCACTTCGGTCGACCTGATAAATAATTTTGGTTGTCCAAATTTATCAGAGAGCACTTGGTCATTTTGATACTTAATTTGGCTCGACTAAACTAAATGCGGTCGTCTGGATTTTTTTGAGACATAATTATAACATTTTTACTACAATCGGTCGACATGAAATTTTCTGTTCATCCAAGTTTCAATAGATTTGATGTATCTCAATGAGTCATTGTTCTTTGGTAATATCCAAGAACCTATCAAAGTGTATTATATTGGTTTCTTAAGATCCTAGAGGTACCACTTGAGCCATTGTATTCAGTCATTGAATAACTTTACATTAAATCTTGATCACACAAGCACTAAGAGTAAAGATACATGCTTATAGTGTTCAATATTTTAATTTGCATGCCTTGAGCTTTGTGATCTTCAATATAATCATTTGACATAGATTAGCTTGTGTATGACTTATTTGATATCCAATATATGTCTCATTCACAAGTAATCATGTTCCTTCTTTTTGAACGGTAACTTATGCACATAATGCTTAAACATAGAGTTTTAGCATATGCACATAATGCTTAAAGATAGAGTGTTAGCATATTTGGTCGATAGCTTTGTTATCATCAAAACTATCCAAAAATTAGAGTCGCAGCATTGGGCTAACATATTGCTTTCTATACTAATAGTTTGACACCTCTCTCTCAGATCAATTTAATATTATTTTACATAAAGATGATTATTTTATCAAGAATAAAACATGGGAAAATGACACTGATCATAATGATAATAATGCATATTGTTAAGTTCTATATCTCAAAATCAAAATCTTATATAGTCTTAGCTCTCATCTTTTTTCTTTCCCTTCTATTGGCTGCTCTTCTTCTTCTCATCGATCAAGTTCGAATGTCGTATCAAAACTTAATCCTAGTCTAGGAACTTATTCTAGTGAACTCATCAAGCCCATTACCATCTACAACTATACTCAAGTAAGCATGAAATTTTGGATATTTTTGTAATTTTATTCAATGAGAGTAAATTTGTCATTCAATATAGTTAAGGGTGGAAGGTAAACTATAAATGTGCTATTGTTATCATTTGATGATTAGTCAAAAAGGTTATTGAGGTTGTATACAAAATGTAATTGGTTTTTACTATTCATAAAAGTTTAGATGAATAATAAATGGATTATAATCAGAAAAGAATTCAATGTGTTCATAATACTATGCTTCAAATTCAGTATACAACTGTTAATAAAGACTATTTTTTTTTTTTTAAATTCTATAATAAGCCTTTTGTTCAATAGCTAAAGAATATTAGTTAACATGAAATAATTCTACATATGTTTCATTATAATTATAATTAATATATAATATATTTGGGTATTATTATATAAATTTAAAAAATGTGTTTAGTAGATCAATTATTAATATATTTTAATACTTTGAAAAATTTATAAATTAAAATATAAATTCAAATAATGATTGAGATACCAGTATGATAATATAGTGAAAGTATTTTAAAATATCAAAAGAATTTAAAATATTTTTCAAAACATCAATGGTGGATTAGTAGGTGTAACGGTGCACGGGAAGAGTACGTTAATTTTCGTATAAAAGTGACTAGAATGCCCTTGCTGCAGCCCGTTCGATCAATCCATCAGTCGATCCTCCCTTGTCTGAAATCTGTGGCGCCGGTTCTCTTATATTTAAAAGCCCGTCTCACTCTCCTTCCCTTTCTACCTCTCTTCTTCTGTCACACTTATCCTCACTTCCCTTCCTAGCTTCTGTGCACTTGCCTCTTCTTCTTCGTCTTCGATGGCTTGCTCAGCGCCATCTTCCTCTCTTCTATCGTCTTCTCCAAACCCTACTTCCTCCTTTTCTTGCAAATCTGCACTTGCCTTGGCTTCTCCTCTGCCACTCAAGCCCTTCTCCAAAACCCTAACCATCCCTAAGGCCTCCAACGGCCTCAGAAACTCATCCTTCCCCTCCCGTGCCTCTCGACCCCTCTCCGCTCGCCCCGATCCTCCAGACGATCCTTCTCTGTCAATGCTGTAAGTATTTCTCCTCCCCCTTTTCTCTATATATTCATGGAATGTTGAAATGTTGGATTTTTTTTTTGTTTAAACCTTGTCTTGGGCTTTGGTGGAGATTTTGAAGCTCCCCCTTTGGATATCCTGTTGAAATGTTGATTTTTTTTAAGATTTCATTTTAAATTTCGCTTTAATTTTTAATTTTTTTGAGGTATCAGTGGAGAATTTAATGTTTTCTGATTCGAATCTTTCATTTCTGGTTCGTTTTATGTAAAGTGTTGAAATTGGGGTCGGTATAGAAATCCCAATCAGTTCAGCATTATTGTTCTTTTGCTAATCAGGACTTTCATTGATTTTAATTTATGTGTGGTTCGTACTAAATTTCACTGCATGTTTGCAATAATTAATTTGGAATGATAGATTGGTTTGACCGAATGACGAATGCTTTAAGTTCCATATTAGTTTTCATAGCTTAGAAACTCCAGCATAAGTTGTACTTCTTTAGATTCAGGAATCTGTAGATTCTGCTTATTCTGGAATTTGGGCAATACCTCTGATGGCATTCTTGTGTTTGGTTATCAGAGAATCTGAATTCATAATTGAATGATTCTGGCTTTGGATATTGGAATTCCAAAATAACACTTTCTATCTGAAGTGAATTCAATTTTTTTGGACTTTAAATTTCTACTCTAGGATTCTGATTTCACCAAACATTGAGTTCTTGTCAGAATTTTGTAATTACATGAACTTCAATTTCATCTAAGAATTCCAGGCTACAAACCAGGCCCTTACGCTCCACTTGGGTGTATGGGAAACTCATAACTATTTCCTTGGAATATAACCATTTAACTAGAAATATAAATGGATCTAATCATTCTAGTTAAATAATAACTAGTTTCGAGGAAGGTATTTTTCTTATACTGCATCGGTTTGGAGGCCAAAAATTTGTGCGTGCTTATTTTGCTTGATTTCACAACTTTTGGCTGAGAAGATGATTATATATTCTGCTGTATGTTTGGGGTGTCATGGAATTGCGAACTGAGTTTGGGACACTGTTTCTAGTTCCTCCTCAAACCCACCCTGTTTCTGTGCCAATTGTTGATATTGTTTGGAGCCAAGAATTTGGAAGCCATCACAACCCATCTTGTGAGAATTCTATGAACAGCCTGAGGGGATGTTTCCTATTTCTTCAATCCTGGGACTTCTAGGATCACTGAAATGAGGGATTTTCCCCATTTCAGGGAAGATTTGTTTCTGGGAAATCCTTGTTTGGATTTTTCCAGT